>OZ014525.1:325965108-326565108 GCA_963966055.1 Lathyrus aphaca
AAGTTTGTGGGAAAAATTTAATTTAAAAACATAATGATGGAATGTAATTAATGCAGCAGACATAGGGGAAGGCGTAAATGATTCTGGAACAGTTACCAAAAAGATATTTGCCTTTATGGTGTCAAGTCAGCCGTTTCAGTTTCCCAGAATTTTAACAGATGTCCTTCTGTAGAGGACAGTTGTCCAATGCATGTTCTGTTACTCTTCAGAATTTGGACACTTGTTCTGATTCTGATAGGATTCCTTAGAGCCTTGTTGACACATGTTGATGTAAAGATCTGCATGTTATTCCTTTGAACATAAGTTCTCAGAATAAAACAGTTAGAAAATAATATCTTCTGAAAGAATGAGATAGAGGATTAAGTTCAGAACTTCTGAGAGTTAAAGGCATATAATTAAAGCATTTTCATTCTGGACATAATTTCATGCTAAGGTTGGTTAGAATGAAATTAAATCTATCTTCAGGAAGGGGTTTTGTAAAAATATCAGCCCATTGGTGATTTGTATCTATGAATTTTAACATTAAAATTCCCTTCTGAGTATAGTCCCTAATGAAATGGTGTTTAACTTCTATGTGTTTAGCTCTAGAATGTAAAATTGGATTGTTAGAGAGACATATAGCAGAAGTATTATCACAGAGGATGGGAATGTTACTTTCATAAATGTTGAAATCCTCAAGCTGATTTTTCATCCAGAGCATCTGAGTACTGCATCCAGCTGCTGCAATGTATTCAGCTTCTGCAGTTGATAATGCTATGGTTGACTGCCTTTTGCTAGACCAAGAAATTATATTATCTCCCAGAAATTGACAACTTCCAGAATTACTTTTTCTTTCTGTTCTGTCTCCAGCAAAATCAGCATCACAGTATCCTACAAGTTTGTAATCTTTGGATCTTCTGTAGTATAAACCAAGATTAGTAGTACCTTTCAGATACCTAAAAATTCTCTTAACTGCTGTTAAGTGAGTTTCTCTAGGATCTAATTGGAATCTAGCACATAAACATACACTGTATAGAATATCTGGTCTAGAAGCAGTTAGATAGAGGAGAGAGCCAATCATACCTCTGTAGAGTTTCTGATCTACTTTCTTACTTACCTCTTCTTTCTCTAGAATACATGTAGGATGCATAGGAGTTTTAGAGATGATACTTTCTGATAAATCAAATTTCTTCAGAAGTTCTTTGACATATTTGCTTTGATGGATACATGTTCCTTCTGATGTTTGATTTATTTGGATTCCCAGAAAGAACTTTAATTCTCCCATCATGCTCATTTCAAATTCTGCCTGCATAGACTTAGCAAACTCCTTTCCCAAGGCACTTTTAGTAGAACCAAATATTATATCATCTACATAAATTTGGCATATCAGAAGATCATTTTTAATGTTTTTACTGAAAAGTGTTGTATCCACTTTCCCTCTGATGAAATCATTTTCCAGAAGAAAAGTGCTTAGTCTTTCATACCAAGCTCTGGGAGCTTGCTTCAGACCATATAAAGATTTTTTAAGTTTGAAAACATGTTCTGGAAATTTTATATTTTCAAAGCCAGGGGGTTGGTTTACATACACTTCTTCATCAATATAACAATTTAAAAATGCACTTTTGACATCCATTTGATATAGAATGATATCATAGTTTACAGAAAATGAAATTAGAAGTCTAATTGATTCTAACCTGGCGACTGGGGCATAGGTTTCTGTGTAGTCAATTCCTTCTTGTTGTCTATAACCTTTTGCAACCAGTCTTGCTTTGTTTCTGATAACTTCTCCTTGCTCATTTAGCTTGTTTCTGAATACCCACTTGGTGCCAATGATGTTGAATCCTCTGGGCCTAGGAACTAGATCCCATACATCATTTCTGGTGAATTGATTAAGTTCTTCTTGCATAGCCATAATCCAATCATTTTTTGAGAGAGCATCTTCTACAGAAGTTGGTTCAATCAGGGAGACTAGTCCCATTAGAGATTCTTCAGAGTTTCTGAATGATGATCTTGTTCTGATTGGTTCATCCTTCTTTCCCAAGATTTTATCTTCTGGATGATTCAGCTTGCTTCTGGATAGTTTCTTCTGAGTGGGTTCTTCAGAGCTTGTTGGAGTGATTGTCTTGTTTTGTTCTGTAGGTGATTGTTCTTCTGATCTTCTGTTTGTAGAAATTTCAACTTCTATATCTACAAGAGATTCATTCTACTTTGGTTTTTCAGAACCAAGCTTATCATCAAATTTGACATAAATAGATTCTATAACAATACGTGTTTCTGTGTTGTATACTCTGTATCCCTTTGAACGTTCAAAGTATCCTAACAAGTAACACTTTTGTGCCTTAGAGTCAAATTTATTCAGAGGATCATTAGTATTTAGAATAAAACATTTGCACCCAAAAGGATGAAAATATGAAATGTTGGGCTTTTTGTTCTTCCACAATTCATAAGGAGTCTTTTCAAGAATAGGTCTTATATAGATTCTATTCTGAATATAACATGTTGTATTTACTGCTTCTGCCCAAAAATGTTTAGCCATGTTAGTCTCATTGATCATGGTTCTGGCCATCTCTTGCAATGTTCTATTCTTACGTTCTACAACCCCATTTTGTTGTGTTGTTCTAGGACAAGAAAAATCATGAGAGATACCATTTTCCTTAAAAAATTATTCTAATTTTTTGTTTTCAAATTCTCCACCATGATCACTTCTGACTTTAATAATTTTAAATTCTTTTTCATTTTGGACTTGTTTGCAGAAGTTAGAAAATACAGCAATTGACTCATCCTTGTGTCAAAGAAATTTTACCCATGTCCATCTGCTAAAGTCATCTACGATCACCAATCCATACTTCTTACCACTGACAGAAGCAGTTTTCACTAGTCCAAACAAGTCAATGTGCAGAAATTCTAGTGGTCTAGAGGAAGATACAACATTTTTAGCTTTAAAGGCAGGTTTTGAAAATTTGCCTTTCTGACATGCTTCACACAGAGCTTCTGAGTTGAACTTCAAGTTTGGAAGTCCTTTGACCAGATTAAGTTTGTTAAGTTGAGATAATCTTCTCATATTAACATGTCCCAATCTTCTGTGCCAGACCCATTGCTTAGTTTCCACAGACATTAGACATTTTACATTCTGATTTTTTAATTCTGAAAGTTTTATTTTATATATGTTGTTCTTTCTCTTTCCACTGAAGAGGATTGTTCCATCTTTCTGACTAACAGCTTTACAGAACTTTTGATTAAAGATTATGTCATAGCCATTATCACTTAATTGACTTATGGATAATAGATTATGCATTAATCCTTCTACTAATAGAACATTAGAGATAGAAGGAAGGTTTCCATTACCAATAGTTCTAGAGCCAATTATTTTTCCTTTTTGGTTGCCTCCAAAACCTACGTGGCCTCCATTTTTTAATTCAAGACTTTGGAACATATGCTTTTATCCCGTCATGTGTCGTGAGCATCCAGAGTCCAGGTACCATGATTGGTGTTTCCGTTTTGCTGTTAAAGACATCTGCAACATACACAATTTTATCTTTGGGTACCCATATTTTTCTGGGTCCATGTTTGTTAGTTTTCACAAACTTCTGATTTATTTTAGGTTTCAAATCAGAACTTGTGGAACAAGATGACTCACTAGTATATATTAAGTCATGGTTATGACCATAGGTAAAATGAGAACTCAGAGGAGTATTAGTTTTTATGACAATGTCATCAATCTTTTTAAACTTCAGAGTTTCTTTAGTTTTCACATAGCCTATGCCTCTTCTATCATTTCTGCTAACTCCATAGATCATAGATGCAATTTTGCTTCTATCTATGCTTTTAGCTAGGAATTTTTGAAAACCATAGTCATATTGTTTTATGATATTATCAGAATTGATTAGATCTTTTAATTCAGATTCCTTCTGAGTCTTAAGTTTTTCAAAAGAGTTTTTGCATTCAAAAATATTTTCTTTCAGCTCAGAGTTTTCTGTTTTTATTTTTCTAACTTCTTCTAATTCAGATACCAGACTTTGTTTCATGTCTTTGTATTTGAATTGAAGCTTCTGATATTTTTCAAGAATTTCTGAGAGGCTAGCTTCTAATTGAGATCTAGAAAGTTTAGAGAATACCTCTTGTGTATCTGAGTCTGATGAGTGATCATCTTCTGGTATTTTTGCCATTAGTGCAATGTTAGCATGTTCATCTTCTGAATCTGACTCTGCCTCAGATGATTCAGAATCATCCCATGTTGCCATGAGACTCTTTTTCTTTTCTCTATTGAATTTGTTTCTGGGTTTCTCTTTCTGGAGTTTTGGACATTCACTTTTGTAGTGTCCTTGTTCTTTGCATTCATAGCACACAACTTCTTTGCTTCTGGGTTTCTTGTGACCAGATGTTGCTTCAGAGTGATTACATGTTCTTCTGGTATTTCTGAACTTCTTCTGACGATGCTTCCAGAGTTGTTGGACTCTTCTGGATAGAAGAGATAATTCATCTTCTTCTGATGAGCATCCTGAACTTTCTTCTTCTTCTGCCTGTAAAGCTTAAGAGCTACAGACTTACCTTTCTTCTGGGGTTCATCTTCTTCTAGTTCTATCTCATGACTTCTCAAAGAGCTGATCAGTTCTTCTAAAGATATTTCATTCAGATTTTTAGATAGCTTTAGAGCAGTGACCATGGGCCTCCAAGCCTTTGGCAAGCTTCTGATGATTTTCTTTACATGATCTGCTGTTGAGTAGCCTTTGTCCAGAACTTTCAGTCCAGCTACCAGAATTTGGAACCTTGAGAACATTTTTTCAATTGTCTCATCTTCTTCCATTTTGAAAGCTTCATACTTCTGAATGAGGGCCAGAGCTTTAGTCTCCTTGACTTGAGTGTTTCCTTCATGTGTCATCCTCAGAGAATCAAACAAGTGTTTAGCTGAGTCTCTGTTTGTGATTTTCTCATATTATGTATATGAGATAGCACTTAGAAGTATGGTTCTAGCTTTGTGATGATTTCTGAATTCCTTCTTCTGTTGAGCTGTCATATTTTTTCTTTCAATCTTCTGACCATCTGCTCCAATAGGATGAATGTATCCATCTGTCACCATGTCCCAGAGATCTCCATCCAGAGCTAGAAAGAAACTTTCCAGAACATCCTTCCAGTAGTCAAAATTGTCACCATTGAACACTGGAGGTTTTGCGTTGATCTTGTCATTTTGGTAGTCATTGTTGTTATTGCCAGCGTCTGCCATGTGTTTTAACTTCTGGATCTTTTACTGACACGGTTAAGTGTATTTCTCAGAACCTAGCGCTCTGATGCTAATTGAAGGTGCGTAAAACACAAGGAAGGGGGGTTGGAATTGGGTTTTCTTTAACAACTAAAAATTAACTTCTAATGACAAGTTGATTTATCCTGGTTCGTTTGAACTAAAACTACATCCAGTCCACCCGCCAAGGTGATTTTGCCTCTATCACTGAGGTCTTAATCCACTATTCAATAAATGAATACACACACTGACCTAATGTCAATATCCTCTTGAGTCTTATGACTGAAACTAGTCACTCAAGGGATATTACTTAACTTTTACAATAATAATAATAAAGTAACTATTTTGCTTCTAATAAAGCTATGATCACTAAGTGAATGTTACAATATTTTAGCACAAATGAATCAGTCTTTTTCTCGTGAGTGTAATTACTCAAATCTTCAATTTGATTCCTTTATATAGTTCTTGAATATTGTAGTCGTTGGAGATATCTTTAGCTAATTTAGGATATTAGTTAATACCATAAATTCCTTCCATAACAAGAGATACTTGTCTTTACCATTAATTAATATATTCTTTAATTAATGCCTTCATTATGAAGATCATCATCTTCTAGACGTAAATCAGAGATAATAAAGTCTTAATGCGCAGCTATTAAACCATGTCATTAAATGATGGATTCTTCAATCAGTGTATCTTCTATATACGACTCAATCTATCTTCTAATAATGCACGTCTTCTTTAAATAACTTCCTCTTCTACACATATAATAAAGAGAGTCATTAGAACTTCTATTCTTGCATAATAATATTTGTTATCATCAAAACACTTAGAGGTTTAGAACCATAATTGTTCTAACAAGCTATAACCTTGTGGCAGGAGAAGTGGGAAGATAATCTGAAGAAGCATAAGGGGGTTGGAGACTAAATAAAAGCTAGAGATCAAAAGTCTTCAGGACACTCTAGCTGAACAAGGAGAGCTGCTCCAAAAGGCACATGACCAAAAAAAAGATTACCTTAAGGATATGGCAAAGAGTCAACAGACAGTTGAAGAAACTCAGAAGGAAATAGAAGAGTTAAAGCTTCAGGCTAATGTTAAGAAAATCAAGACCAATCCAAATGCAAGAAAAAAAGTGAGAAGGTGTTCCTACAACAGATTGAAGAGTTGCATGCCTCTTTTGATCTTAAATATTTCCTGATCCAGAAGCTCATACAGGAGCCGGATCATCCAGACATATCCCAGTTGCTCCAAGATGTCAAGCGCCTTAGCTGGAGGTTGCAAGATATAGAACTTCCCAGGGTTTATACTTGAGGTCTCATATCTGTATTACCCACAATCCTGTTGTGGAATTCCTTTTTATTGATATACTATGTTTCTTTTATGATGTATGAACTGGTACCCTTCAGGGACTCTGTTGTTTCAGATTTCAGTTTATATGATTGACCTGCCTTAACTCGCTGGTTGTTATCTTTTGCACTAACACGGGGTAATAAGCACCAATTCTCCACATCTGAATATCACACGGTGTCTTCTTCCAAAGGTTATTCTCTTAATACCAAAACGGGAAAGTATAAAAAACACCCTTAAGGATAAAAGGAACACAACATTGCATACATTCATATCATTTGCATTTTCTTTCTTTTTGTAGGTTGTTCAGGTTACTTAACTTCTGCATTTTAAGGGAAAGATTGCGAGAGCAGCCAGGACCTGTCATCCCAGACAGAGTATTCCTCACTAGTACGCTACCTGCAACAATCAAAGAAACATCATGGATATTGTGCAGGCAGAGCTCAACGAACTCCACACCCGAATTGGAGAGTGAATGGTGATGATGTAAGGCATGTCCCTAGGGCAGCAAGAGCTGAGAAATGCCATGCAGAGGCTTACTCCTCCCCAAACAGACGCTTAGGTGGTTACTCTAGATGCCCAGGGAAATCCACCCAATAACAATAGAGGAGACGGACCTCCAGTTCAAGAAACTGGCACGCCTACTCTTATCCCTGTGGAAGATCACCAGGAAGATCAGTTCCCTCCGGTCAACGATGATATGGGTTTTGGCACGGGTGGAAACTTCCAGGATTTTCAACTGTTGGCCGAGAAGATTAAGGACCTTGAATGTAGGGACACTCTTGGAATTGACGTATCTGATATAGGTTTGGTCTCTGGGGTGATTATCCCTCCTAAATTAAGACCTCGAAGCTTTGATAAGTATAACGGCAATTCCTGCCCCAAGACACACTTACAGGCTTTTTACCGCAAGATAGTCGCTCACACTAAAGATGAAAAACTTCGGATGTATTACTTCCAGGACAGCCTCTCTGGGGTCTCATTGGAGTGGTATATGAAGCTAGAAAATAATTTTGTCCAAAATTGGAAAGAGCTTGGGTTGGCCTTCCTTAAGCAGTATCAGTACAATATTGATATGGCGCCTAGCCGTACTCAACTCCAGAGTTTATCTCAGAAGAACTTAGAAAGCTTCAAGGACTATACTCAAAGATGGCGTGAGGTCGCCGCCAGAGTACAACCACCTTTACCGGAAAGATATATGGTGGATCACTTCATGGATACCCTCCCAGGGCACTTCATGGAAGGATTAGCAGGTTGTTCATCTAGTGGGTTTTCGGACATCATTCTGATAGGTAAAAGGATAGAAAGTTGGATGGAACAAGGCAAAATTAAGAATAGTGGAACGTCAACCTCCAATGTAAGGAAGCCTTTTGTGAAGCGTCGGGAGGGAGAAACCAGCGCTATATATACTCAGAATAGGAGAGGAAACCAGAATGTGTATCAACAGGCAGCTCCTGTCACCATTGATGCCCTGGTAAACCAACCACAGGTTCAACAACAACAACGTCAACCAAACTATCAACAACAAAGGGCTTCTCGACCATACTCTTCCCCTCGACCGAAGGAGATGCCTCCAATGTCATACTCACAATTATTACATAATCTCCTCCAATTGCAAATGATATAGTTAAGGACTCTGCAGCCTCCGAAGGCAGGCCAAATCACAGCAGGTTATGATGCTAGTGCTCATTGTGAATTCCATTATGGGGCTCCTGGGCATAGCACTGAGAACTGCCAAGCTTTGAAGCACGTTGTCGAGGACTTGATTGACTCCAATGTAATCAATTTCGCTCCTACTCCAATGTAATCCAGAATCCTATGCCTCCTCATGGAAGGACTGTGGGGGCTGTTGATAGCGGTGAAGGTTTGAATTTGGTATCCGATGTCAAAGATCTGAAAACTCCATTGATGGCAGTAAAATCTTGCTTGGCCAAAAGGAAAATGTTCCCGGGTTGTGGAGAAAATTTCCCAGATTGTGTTAGTTACCCGGATGGTTGCGATCAGCTGATATCGGGCATACAGAAAATGATTAATGAAGGAAATATACAGTTTGATAAAGTTGTGAAGAATGATGATATATCAACAGTTAAAATTTATTATAACCCAGCACTGGTTCATGTTGTAGCAAGGGTGACGCCAATAACCATCACTGCCTCGGGACCTATCCCATACCAGAGTGACAGAGTCATTCCTTGGAATTATGGGGGTGAAGTGTGTAACACCCCAAATTTGCCCTCTTCTTTTTAGCATCATCATCATATCATAATCATCATAAGCATGTCATATCCTTGGCATCTTTGCATAGAAAAACAAAGCATAACATTCTCATGTTCTAGCATTGGGCATATGATCAACTATTGATGTATTTGAGGTCTTACAGGCTATAGCAAGAGGCCAAGGAGACTTGTCCAAGTCCCATGAAGGGTCTACATGATATTCGCAAGTTCAAGATCACTTACAAGAGCCCAGAAGGTTGGGAGGTTATCAGAGAATCCAAGCTAGGGCAAGCTCATACACAATGGTTCCCAAATTAGGGTTTCACTTTCAAGCAAGAATTCTTTGTGACTTTGGCCATTTCATGTGGGAAAAGTCCTTCATATGATAAGAGGTTCCTATGGATGAAATTTGGTGAGAAGATTCCTTGTGGAAGGCAGTTATTTCTTCAATTGCTTGCATGAGAAGAAATTGGTCAACTGTTCAATTTAAAAGTCAACTGTGAGAATTCAAGGGGTCCAATCCCATTTTTCAAGTCAAGGGATGTTCTTAAGACCTTATAAGAGGTTTTTCAAAGTCAAAGATCAAGAATAAAAGGGTTTTGAAGAACTTTCCATTTTTGGCATATGGTTTGTAATGAAAGTTTCCATTTTTGGCAAGTTTTGCCCTAATTTTCAAAGCCCTCTTTCATGATGAAGATGACCTCAAATGAACTTCCATTAAACATGAACGTTGCAGGGTATGTTCTCCCATTTTCAGAAAGTACAAGTGCATTTTCATATCCTTCATGAATCAAAAGTTATGGCCAATCGAAATTCATCAATTTTTAGGGTTTTGTCACATTTCCAAGATTACACCATTTGCAAAAACTCACTTAAGTCATTTTCAAGCCAACCTATAGGAAAATTGAGATTGCAATATCACAAGGCATGGCATGAAACACATTTGGCCCAAGAGAAAGTTCAAAAATCGTGTATGGAATGTGAGATATTTCACAAAATGCAAAGATGCATGATCACAAGAAAAGCATGATTCTCACATCTAAGGGCCAAGATCATTTAGTCATGAATCAAGGGATGTGATGAAATCTTTGCATGTGCAAGGAGGAATCAAATGCACGAGCAATTTGCTCATTCTCATTCTTCATGCAATTTGGCAAAAGTGCCCTCATCACACATCTCACACCTCTTCTGATTCACAAACCCTAGGCATGTGCATACACTGATCACATATAAGGCATTGGATACAAGTTTGAGCCCTGGCTCTCTCTCATTCTTCAACTTCAAATCTTCTTGCATACAAGCATTTTCCTTCGAATCCTTTGATTCTCTCACTCATTTCATAAAACAACCACATATTCTTGCTCCCCTAACTTCATGGATCACAAATCAACCATTGATTAGAGCTGAAACCTCAGATTTCCCCAAGTGCAAGAGTGGTGCAGTTCAGTTCTAAATTCAAGATCTAGAGAATCCAAGTTGTCTCTTGCATTTATTTTGCAAGGAGAGGGTAGAAGAGGTTATCTTCAGCTGGAGGAGGAGTTTCTGGATCTAATTTGAGTTCTGCAAGTTTCAGGTTAGCTTCAAATTCGTGGATCTAGAAACTGTTTTAATTATGTGCTTTGTGATCTACTCATTACACTGATGATCTGGATGTATCTAGTTTTGGAAATGGCTGCATATTGAGCATTTCATGTTGATTTGAAGTTTGATGTATGAAACTGATTCTCTTTGATTTGATATATCCTTTGATCTCTTGTGAAAATCATTGCCATATTTGGAATCAGCATGTTTTAATTATTGGAACTGGAGATTATGGTTTATTTCTGTGTGATTTTGTTCTTGGCTATGAACTTTCCAGTGACCGGAGCTAGGGCTCCATCACCGGATTCTGGAGAATTTGAAATGAAGAAGATGAAGTTATGTGCGTTGGATCTTTTGATCTGAATGGTTGATAGGTTGCTAGCGCATTAATGAGAGAGCCTCCCTCTTACGTGTTTGTTTTAATCTGAATAATGTCAGGTGTATGCCAGTTCACCATAGCTACTATGTGCGTGTGCTAGGGTTTGTGAATTGTTTGACTTTGGTTGATCTGTTGACTTCATATGGTGCGTGAGATTGATCTGATGGTTTGTTGTTTGTCCAACTTTTATTGAATTTCCACCTTAGTGTTCATAAAATTGTGCAGGGTCATGGGCCTCCCTCTTCTATTCGCATCCCCTCTCTCTCTCTCTGAGCCCAATTAATTGAACTGAATATTCTGCTGATTGCACCCCTGGTCCATTTCCCTTTTTTTTATGTCAGTTAGCTTTCTAATTTTTAAAAATAGTTATAGGTTCTTAAAAATTCCAAATTAATTCATGACCAATCCTTTTAATTTTCTTTAATTTTTGATATTTTTATTTTTCATTTATTTTCATTTTCCATGTAGGAATTAATTTCTTCTTTTATTAAATATTTTTTAATTCATTTCAAACACATGCTGACTTGTGAATTTCATATCTTGATCATCCTTGGGAATTTTGAGTTGATTCTTTTTGATTTGGATTCATGTTGAGAAGTAGGTTATTGGTGATTTTTATTCTGATTTTTAGAAACATGCTTGATTATTTTTATTCCTTAACTTGTGTGTGAAGTTTCATGACCTTAGTCCATGTTTAGGCCTCCCTTTGATCTACTTAGCTTATGATTTTGATCCTATTCTTTTGGCATGTTAATATAAGATATTTGAAGATCCTTTATGCTAATTTGTGGAATTTTTGGATGAATTCTTGATTTAATATGAATTTTATTGTTTGCTTCTCTCTTGTTGCATCCTTTTATGGTCATATGCTTAGTCCTTAGGCTAGGAGGGCCCTTGTGCCAACTCCCTTAGGTTGTTTAGAACTCTTTTAGGATGAGGATATCCCCTGGTCTTAGATTGATGCTTGTACTTTGAGAAATTTTGAAGTTACTTGCCTTTGAAGTTTATTCACTTATGAACATGTTCACTTCACTTGTGTTGCCTAAGCACATTCTTGACATTTTAGGGTTCTGGTCTTGAAATGTGTGATGATTGTTTGCTTTGTATGCTTTGTACTATCTCATAAGAGTCTTGTCATGTCATAGTGATTTGTATTGCTTTGTGATGAGTTCTTGGATCCATTTCTCATCTTGTGTTGTATGTTTGATCTTGGCACTTGAGATTGAAGTTTCAATTCTGGTTGTGATGTCTTGGCTTGATCTTTTGTCCACTTGTATTTCATTTGGTCTTATTTGCTTTTGACATGTTACCTGTTTATGCTTTTAACCATTTCAGGGGCTTTGGTAAGTGAGAGGTGTGGATGAGACTCCCACATCTCCAATTCTTTTCTCTTCTCCTTTCATTATGCCTTTAATAAGTATTGAATAAGTATTGAAATGGTATCCTGTGCAATAGCCTTATTCCATGGAGCACTTGTAGTCTTCCCATCTTGGGATAGTAAAAGCTTGTCTATCATGATGCAAAAATCTGATCATGAGGCCATCTTCATCAAGAAAATCATAAAACACACTTCTTCATTTTAATTACAAAAACACTTAATAAATTCAATGAGTTAGTGAGCTTGGCCCTAATCTCTGGAATCAAGTTTTGGGGATCTTCTCACTTGAGTGTGCTTGTTCTATTATTCCATCTTGGAATGTAGTAGCAAGTACACATTCCATGGAAAAGAGCTTGAGTTCACTTCCTTGTGCCACACTCATAAAAAATCATAAAAAACACTGGACAAACAATAAACGTCTCTCCTTCGGAACTTCTTTTCTCATCACCTTCACTCTCATCGTACAAACTTGCTCCTACTTGTCATTTTGCAAGACGGTAACGCACTCGTCGTCCGAGCCTGCAACACCTGAGCATTGACATAGGCAGTTCAAGCCTTAAGACACAAGCAATCTTTTCCACCCCTAGTTAGGGGAACAACGATGTCTCTGATCCTCATTATCCAGATGAGGTACGTAGGCAGCAGGGTAGGGTCCGTTCGAGCACACTCTTTTATTTTCCCTACATTTTCCCCTTTCTATTCTTTTCTTATCCAGTTTCAGTTTCAGTTTTATAGCAGCTTTCATTCTCACACCTTTTGAAACAGTTTCTTTGCAAGCGTGGATCCCGTCGGGTACGGCGGACGATCGGGGGTGCTAATACCTTCCCAGGTCGTAACCGACTCCCGAACCCAGTCTCTTTGGTTTGCAGGACCTTTGTCCTTTCTTTTCTTTCTTCGGTTTGTGCAGCATTACCATTCCCGTTACTTCGGGATAAATATGCCTGGCTGGCGACTCTACTTCTTTCCGCACCACTTTCGCGTTTGTACTAGGATGAAAATTCGGGGAGCGACAGCTGGGGACGGCCTAACCAGAGTATCTCTTGTTCCCTTGAGAGTCTCTCCTAGCGCTTGCATGTTTCTGTTTCTTTGCGTGTTTGATTGTTTGTTGTTGTGTGTATATTTTACTGTTGTATATTTATAGTTTATTTATAGTTTTATTTACAGTTTTCAGTATTTTATTTTTATGCATCATATATTTTTACTTGACTGTCTGGACTGGATTTTCTATTTGGTGGGACTCGGGTGATACTGTTACTATAATATGAGCTCATTACCAAGGCTCGAGTGCACCTTAGGAATTAGAGTGGTTCCACTTTGGCCTCATGAGTTCTTGTCATGAGGGTAGTAGTGAGTTCCACGCCCAGATTTGCGACCGTCTTGGAAATGTCTTGATTTGGGGATCTTCCCATTTCATTTCATAACCTTGATAGTTATGTGCAGCTGGGGACCGATCATTGAGAACCTTGTGGAAACATCCCTCTCTTGTGGTGACAGTGGCAGACCACATTGTGTGGCAAACCCACTCACACCCGAGGGCCCACCTGGAACTCACATAGGATGACCTTGTTTTTCCGGACTCACGTTGAAGCCTCCCTGAGTAGTACATAATGCCAAACTGATTCCCTGATTAGGTCATGAGCCATTTCTCGGAAATGGTGAAAGTATTATTGCTATTCGGCTTTGAGAGTCCGTGATGTTTTACCCGGAGGACACCCGTGAGATTGGGAGGGGTTTACAGGTTTGCAGGAACCCTTGACTTCTACATACCCTCTTTATCAGTATACTTTCTGTTGTGATTTTTGGTTACTATGGTTCTGGACTTCCTGATCTTTGGTTTTGAGGGTTCCTGTCAGCTGGTTATGGTTCAGAGAATCTTGGTTTTCAGTCACTTGGGGGCCATAATATCCAGTATCCAGATGTTTCCAAATTGATCATATGCCTGCATTGCATTTGCATCGCATCATACTTGCATTAACTATTTGTGTTTCCATTTTCAGGTTGTTATTTACAGTTTAGCACCCAGTTCTGGTAATTGTAAGCTTTCCAGATGGCAGAAGTTAAGAAAATTATGTGAAAGAGAAATGTCCATTACACTTTTCTTCAACCAGAAGTCAAGAGTGTTCAGAGACTGGCAGGGCTGATGAATGATCAAGTCTTAGGAAACTTCAGAAAGAGTTATGGTCATATTTTGAAGTACATGGATAAACCTACTGTAGACCAGATGGATAGCTTGCACACTTTGCTTCAGTTCTATGATCCCTTGTTGCGGTGTTTTGTATTTCCAGATTATATCTTGGCTCCTAACATGGAGGAGATTGCTAGTATTTTGGGTATTCCTGTCAGAGATACTTTGCCTTACTATGGATCAGAGATAGTTCTCAAGGAAGAAGACATATCCATAGTCTATCGTATACCAGCTGCTAAGGTCAAGAAAGCTCTGCAGGTTAGTAAGGGCAGAGGACTTCCCTGGGATGTGCTTATACCAGAAGCTGAAGAGTATGCCAAAGAGGGTAAATGGGGAGATTTTGGTGTTGTGGTGGCCCTGATGGTATATGGATCCAGTCTTTTCCCAAGAGAAAAGGAGTTTGTGAGTTTGGAGGTGATCTCCATTTTTGCTAAAGGTAATCCTGTACCAACCTTGTTGGGAGATTTCTACTACAATGTTCATTACCGGAATGAGAAAGGAAGAGGTGGACCGGTGAGTTGTCGTGCTCCATTATTTGCTAATTGGTTTGCTAAGCAATTACCAAAGTCAGGCCCTTTCAAAGAGATGAGAGATGAATGGAGGTGGTCTAGGAGGCTAATGGGACTAACTTCTGAGGATATAGCTTGGGGTTATAACATGGATTTGTTGGGAAAGGAGTTACTGGTTAGTTGCGGGAGTTTTGCTAATGTGCCCTTGCTAGGGAGAAAAGGGGTGATCAGTTACAATCCAATTTTAGCCAGGAAACAATTTGGATATCCTCTGAGGAATCCACCATGTATTGAAGAAATAGCTGAGTCTTTGTACTTTTCTGTGGAGGGAAACAAAGAGTTAGTCATACAAGCATCTCAGGCTTGGGCTCACAGGGTGAAGAAAGGTAAGAATGATTTTGGAAGGGTGGATCCCAAGACATATCCTCCTTTTGCTACATGGTTTCAGAAGCGTGTAGAGGAATTGATCATGCCATTTTCAGTGGAAGCTCCATTGTATCCCAAAGAAGTGCCATGTCAGAACACTGTTTCTCTTGAAGAGTATAAGAAGTTGGAAGCTCAATTGCACGAGGTCCAGGTAGAGAATGCTGAAATGGTTAACTTGTTTCACCTTGCCAATCGTGCTAAGAATGAAGCAGGGGAAAAACTACAGAGGATGCAGGTCACCTTAGAATCTAAAGAAAAGGAGTTTGTTGGGAGAGAAGCCCATTTTCAGATATTGGGTCTAATGGAATCAAAAAGAGAAGCAGAACGTAAGAAGACTTTGAAGACTCTTAAAGAAGCTCGCCAGTCCATTGCTTGGTTACAGGGCCAAAGGGAACAAGAGAAGAAGAAGTACAAAGAAAAGGAAGAGTTTTTAGAGGTACAAATGGCCTTCAAGAAAGAAGAAGTAGAACAAGTTCACAAAGTACGAAGAGAGAAAACTCAACAATTGGTGCAGAGCCAGATGGCCTTTGAGGAGGCAATGAAAGAGATTGCAGAGCTTAAGCTGAGAGCTGGCGTGAAGAGGAACCGGACGGAGGTGATAGCTACAGAAGAAGAACCTAAGTCTTTCCTTTAGCCTAGAGTTTAGTTTATTGTTGTCCAGGCTACCTACAGGCTTGTTGTAGGAGTCTTGCTTTATCTTTCTGTTCATGTATTGACTTGTAACCCTCCAGGGAATTTGTTGGTGCTCTAACTTTGGCTGCCAGTGGGTTATCCATGTTATGCAATGTTAAATTCCAGTTACCATTTCTAAGTACGCAAAGCTTGTTTGTTTGAGGCTGCTAGGATCTGAACACTCTTCAAAAGAGAGAGTTTGAAAACTAATGCTCGAAAAGGGCTGTATGGAGCATTGTTTTTAAAGATAAGCCAGAACTGGGGACATATTAATACCTAGACCTGGAAACATGAATAGTTACATTGCATGCATATAACGTGTTTGTTGTTTTGCAGGTAATTCATTAGTTTTCTAACGCTTATGTCATTTCAGGCATTATAGCTCCCAGGAAGGTTCGGGAACAGGCAACAGTGCACAGATACCCTACGAAAGTAAACAGAGAGAGAGAGTAATGGATCAGATGCAAGCAGATCTAGCTGACCTAAGTACAAGAATGGATAACTTAATGACCCTCATGGCTGGGATGGGTCAAACTCAAGAGCGTCTACGCGAAATGGTGGAAAACAATCAGGCCAGGAACAATGGGACAACAGATGGAGGTAATCGCAATGGGGCTGGCGCCCGTCACGTAGAAATTCTTGTGGTACAGCCAGGGGTTACTATTGTCAATGATGGAGTAAATAATGTGCAGATGGATGGGTAGGATGAACAGTTCACTTTGCTGGACGAGGCAGAAGGCAAAGGAATTGAAATGAATAGAACGTTGGAAAAGATGGCCGAGCAGATTCGTGCCATTCAATCTCAGAGTTCTCTGGGGTTTGATATCACTGACTTGGGCTTGGTGCCAGGGGATAGAATTCCATACAAGTTCAAGGTTCCTACTTTTGATAAGTACAACGGCACGGCGTGCCCAAAAAATCACCTCCAGTCTTTTGTCGGAAGAATTGTTGCACATACAGATGATGAGAAGCCGTGGATGTATTACTTTCAGGATAGCCTTATGGGGGCCTCCTTTGAATGGTACATGAAGCTGAGCAGGGTTAATATTCAGAGCTAGAAGGATTTAGCAGAGGCATTTGTGAAGCAGTATCAGTACAATTTGGATATGGCTCCAAATCGTACCCAGTTGCAGACCATGTCTCAGAATACTAAAGAAGGGTTCAAGGAGTACGCTCAGAGGTGGTGTCAACTTGCTTCTAAAGTACAACCTCCCTTGTTGGAAAATGAAATGGCGGACATGTTCATGGGAACAATACAGGGTGTGTTTATTGAGAGGCTGGCGTCGTGTTCAGCAACAAAGTTCAATGATATCGTGATAGCAGGAGAGAGGGTTGAAACTCTTTTAAAGATGGGGAAAATCCAAGACATTGGTGCAGGTAGCTCGAGCGGTGTGAGAAAAGCTTTTAATGGACCTCCAAGAAGAAGAGAGGGAGAAACTAATGATGTGTACGGCCGAGGCAAGGGCTGAGGATACAGAGGATCATATGAGCAAGTTGCAGTTGTCACTATTCCATCAAGTCCTGTGCAACAAGCGCAACCACAACAACAACAACAACAACAACAGCCACAACGCAATAATTATCAGCAAAGGCCATATCAACCGAGACAAGCTCGTCCAGCCAACAGGGTGCTCGAATCCATTCCAATGACATACACGACATTACTTCAAAGGTTGTTGGATTTAAATTTGGTTCAATTGAGGACATTAGCACCACCTCCACCTGGAGAGCTTCTAGTGGGGTATGATGCTAACGCGAGATGCACATTTCATTCAGGAGCTCCCGGGAACTCAACAGAGAAGTGCAGGGCATTGCAGCATAAGGTTCAAGACTTGATTGATTCAAAAGTGATTAACTTTACACCGCCTCCAAATTTTACATCAAACCCCATTCCAAACCATGAAGGGGCTAGGATAAATGTTATTGATAGCGGTGAGAAGTTAAACTTGATTTTAAATGTGGAGGAAGTGAAGACCTCATTGCTGGTGGTGGGGTGATTGAGTTCAGTTAATGGTTGTGGGGATTTGAAGGTTGGACTGCAGTGTCTGATTGATGAAGGGTCATTACAGTTTGATAGGGTTGATGATAGAAGCAACTGTGTGTCCACCATAACAATTTACTTTGACCCTGCTGAGGTTCCGGTCCAGAGAGAGTCTGTGACTCTCTATGTTCCAGAGGTGAGTCCGATGACCATTACTGTTCCAGGACCAGTTCCTTATGCTGATGACAAGGCTATTCTGTGGCACTATGGATCAGATGTGTATGTAGAAGGTCAGAAGGTGGAAAGTAAAGCAGTAACAATTGACCCGACTGTGGTGAATGTCGGAGGAGTTGGTGGGTTTACAAGAAGCAGAAGTCTTTTTGCTCCTCAAGTTCTTAGAGGGGATCCTGAAGCTGAAGCTGCTGCAAAGGCTAAGGGTAAACAGATAGAGACCAAAGAGATGACAACTCCTGCTACCGGACAAGGCACTTTTGAAAAGGAAGTCAAAGAGTTTATGAGGATAATAAAGAAAAGCGACTATAAAGTAGTTGAACAGCTGAATCAAACCCCGTCCAAGATATATATCCTGTCATTGTTGATGTGTTCTCCAGCTCATAGGGAAGCTCTATTGAAAGTTTTACAGATGGCATATGTACCACAAGAGATAACTGTTAACTAGTTGGAGGTTGTGGTAGGCAGCGTAAACGCCAGCCATGGGTTGGGTTTCACGGATAGAGATCTTACTTCTGAAGGCTGCAATCACAACAAAGCCCTGCACATCACCATGGAGTGTAAAGGTGTTGTCCTGTCACATGTCTTGGTTGATATAGGCTCCTCTCTCAATGTGCTCCCTAAGAAGGCCTTGATGAAGCTGAATATTGATGGCGTTGTGTTAAGACCCAGTGATTTAATTGTAAAAGCCTTTGATGGGTCCCGGAGGTCTGTGTTCGGGGAGATTGAGCTACCTGTGAAGATTGGGTCCCAAGTGTTCAAAAGCACGTTCTATGTCATGGATATTCAACCCGCTTATAGTTGCTTGCTAGGACGTCCCTGGATCCATGTTGCAGGTGCAGTGACATCCACGTTGCATCAGAAGCTGAAGTATGTGGTAGATGGCCAGGTGATCACTGTATGTGGAGAAGAGGATATTTTTGTGAGTCATCTGTCAACTTTCAAGTACGTGGAAATGGACGGGGAAATTCATGAAACGTTGTGTCAAGCTTTTGAGGCAGTCAATGTTAGTACTTTGGCTCCAGCATTTCGGAACAACGAGAAGGAAGGGACTTCTATCTACTCCTACAAGCAAGCCAAAGAGGTGTTCCAATCCGGAAGTGCCCAGGGTTGGGGCAAGTTGCTAGAGATTGAAAAGAAGGATGACAAGTTTGGTCTTGGTTACCAACCTGGTGGGTCCAACTGGCCTCAGGGTAATAAGGCCATAACTTTCACAAGTGCCAGAATGCTCAATCGCAACAACATATGTGCAACAAGTGAAGAAGGGGGTAGTGATTGCGACTGGGATAGCTGGATTCACCCATGTACACCTGGGGAGGAGCTCTAGAATTGGTCTGCCGAAAATTTCGTTCAAGTCACTTGGCAATCAAAGTAATTTACTTGTTTCTTTTTTTATCATGCTGCATGTCAATCCTGCACTCTGCCCAAGGTGCACGGATCCATTTGTAGGGCCACCATGCTTTTAATGCATTTTATTTTTTCCATGAAATAAAGGACATTTTTCAAGCAAAATTGTGTTCTCTTTCTTTCGTTTTAAAATTTTTCACAAAAAAAATATAATAATATAAAATGGCAATGTTTTTTTCTTTTCCCTGTGTTTTGCATGTTTGCGTCTTTTTTTAAAAGAACAAATTCTTAAAAAAGCACATCGTCTGTGCAGTGTTGATCATTCGGATTCTAGTGATAACATTCCTGCTAGGACCACGGATGACTTCGACAATCCTATCTACCAAGCTGATGAAGGGGTTGAGGAAGACTGTGAACTCCCAGAAGAATTGGTCATGTTGTTGAAACAAGAGGAAAGGGTCATTCATCCTCATCAAGAAGATTTAGAGATCATCAACCTCGGGACTGAAGATGTAAAGAGAGAGATAAAGATCGGGCCAGTCTGCAGGCCGAAGTAAAGAAGGAGTTGATTGGTATGCTACGTGAATATGTGGATATCTTTGCCTGGTCATATCAAGATATGCCAAGACTAGATACTGACATTGTTGTGCACAAGTTGCCACTAAGAGAAGACTGTCCTCCGGTAAAACAAAAACTGAGAAGAACTCGTCCTGATATGGCGATGAAGATCAAGGAGGAAGTCCAAAAGCAGTGGGATGCCGTATTCCTTGCCGTAACTAGTTACCCACCGTGGGTAGCTAATATTGTGCATGTACCAAAGAAAGACGGAAAAGTTCGGATGTGCGTTGATAATCGAGATCTAAACAGAGCAAGTCCAAAGGATGACTTTCCATTACCTCACATTGATGTGCTGGTAGATAACACCGCTCAGTTCTCGGTATTTTCTTTCATGGATGGCTTCTCCGGGTATAATCAGATCAAAATGGCACCGGAAGACATGGAGAAAACAACATTCATTACCCCGGGGGGTACATTCTGTTACAAGGTTATGCCCTTTGGATTGAAGAATGTCGGGGCAACGTATCAGCTGGCTATGGTCACATTGTTCCACAACATGATACACAAGGAAATTGAGGGCTATGTGGACGACATGATTGCCAAGTCCCAGGACGAAGAAGAGCATTTGGTCAATCTCAAAAAGTTGTTTGATAGATTGATAAAGTACAAATTGAGGTTAAATCCAAACAAGTGCACTTTCGGAGTGCGGTCCAGAAAGGTGTTGGGTTTTATTGTTAGCCAGAAATGAATTGAGGTGGATCCTACAAAAGTAAAAGCAATACAAGATATGCCTGCACCGAAAATAGAAAAAGAAGTGCGCGGGTTTTTAGGGTGATTGAATTACATTTCACAGTTTATATCTCATCTAACCGCCACGTGTGAGCCAATATTCAAATTGTTGAGAAAAGAGCAAACGGTCAGGTGGAATGAGGACTGTCAAAGAGCCTTTGAAAAGATAAAAGAATATTTGCAGACACCTCTGATTCTAATGCCTCCAGTTCCAGGACGGCCACTTATCATGTACTTGACTTTGTTAGAGGGGTCGATGGGGTGTGTTCTAGGCCAACATGACGAGTCTGGTCGAAAAGAGCATGCAATTTACTACCTTAGCAAAAAAGTTTACCGACTGTGAATCCCGTTATTCACTGCTCGAGAAAACTTGTTGCGCTTTGGCATGGGCTGCTCGCCGACTGAGACAGTACAAGTTGACCCATACCACATTGCTAATCTCAAAAATGGACCCTGTCAAGTATATTTTCAAGAAACCAGTGTTAACCAGAAGGGTTGCAAGGTGGAAAATGATTTTAACAGAGTATGATATACAATATACTTCCCATAAAGCCATCAAAGGAAGTGTGTTGTCAGATTATCTTGCACAACAGCCACTGGAAGACGACTATTAGCCAATGAAATTTGATTTCCCTGATGAGGACATCATGTACCTCAAAACAAAAGATTGAGAGGAACCACTTCTGGAGGAGGGGCTAGACCCTGAATCCAAATGGAAGTTGATGTTTGATGGGGCAGTCAATATTAATGGACATGGAGTTGGTGTCGTTCTTATCACTCCTGAAGGTGTTCACTTTCCCTTCGCTGCCAGAATTACTTTTGACTGCACCAACAATGAAGCGGAATACGAGGCGTGCATAATGTGAATAGTGGAGGCTATTAATCTTCGAATTAAGACCCTCGATATATTCGGAGATTCAGCCCTTGTTATCAATCAGATTACCGGCAAGTGGTATACACATCAAGAACATTTAATTCCTTATAGGGATTATGCCAGAAGACTGTTGACGTTCTTCACAACATTTAAGTTACAGTATATACCACGAGATGAGAATCAATTTGCCGATGCATTGGCTACTCTTTCTTCGTCCATCAAAGTCTTGTGTTGGAACTATGTGCCAAGGATTGACATTTCCAGGCTTGACGCACCAGCCTATGCTTTCTCTATAGACGCAGTGTCTGATGAGAAACCTTGGTACTCTGATATTAAGCTTTATCTGGAAAAACAAGAATACCCAACTGGGGCATCATCCAATGATAAGAAGACCTTAAGACAAATTGCTGCTAGCTTCTTCTTGAATACAGACGGGGTTCTGTATAAGACGAACTTTGACATGGTCTTGCTCAGATGCGTGGACAGACACGAAGCAAGCCTGTTAATGCAAGAAGTCCACGAGGGATCTTTTGGTACTCATGCAGGAGGACATGCAATGGCTAAGAAGTTGTTAAGATCTAGGTACTATTGGATAACAATGGATGCAAACTGTTATTCGTACGCCCGTAAGTGTCGCAAGTGCCAGATTTATGCAGACAAGGTGCATGTTCCTCCCAGCCCGCTCAACGTCATGTCATCTCCTTGGCCTTTTTCTATGTGGGGCATTGACATGATCGGAAAGATAGAGCCTACTGCTTCAAATGGTCATCGCTTCATTTTGGTGGCGATCGATTACTTCACTAAATGGGTTGAAGCAGCATCTTACGCCAATGTCACTCATCAAGTGGTAGCCAGGTTTCTGAAGAGGGACATTATTTGCAGATATGGAGTGCTCGAGCGAATCATTACTGACAATGTTTCCAATTTAAATAACAAAATGATGGCGGAATTGTGCCTGGACTTCCAGATTCAGCATCACAATTCTTCTCCTTACCGACCAAAGATGAATGGTGCAGTAGAGGCAGCAAATAAGAATATTAAGAAGATTGTGCAAAATATGGTTGTCACTTACAAGGATTGGCATGAGATGTTACCATTTGCGTTGCATGGGTACCGAAAGTCAGTCAGGATGTCAACCGGGGCAACTCCTTTCTCATTTGTATATGGTATGGAGGCAGTCTTGCCTGTTGAGGTGGAAATTCCTTCATTGCGTGTGATGATGGATGTGAAGCTTAATGAGGCTGAGTGGGTACGTGCTCGATACAATTAGCTATGTCTAATTGAGGAAAAGAGATTAGTAGCTATCTGTCATGGTCAGCTTTATCAGAGGAGAATGAAGCGAGCTTTCGACCAACGAGTACGTACCCGGGAGTATCAAGTAGGCGAGCTTGTGCTCAAGAGGATCGTTCCTCCAGGTTCAGATCACAAGGGCAAGTGGACCCCGAACTACGAAGGCCCATTCATAGTAAAGAAAGTTTTCTCGGGTGGGGCCCTGATGCTCACTACTATGGATGGAGAAGATTTTTAGTCTCCCGTTAACTCGGACGCAGTTAAAAAATACGCATAAAAAGACCCGCTGGACACAAAAATAGAATTAAAGTCCAGGCAAGAAAAAGGCATCCTGGCGAGCTAAAAACAGAATAAAAAGCTCGGGCAAAAGTTAGGTAAAACGAATAAAAAAATGTACACCCGCTGAGTTGAAAAGCCACATTGGACAGCTCAGGAAAAAAAGGGTATCCCGGTGGATTGAAAACCTGAAAGGGCGATCCACACAAAATAAGGGAATAAGCGAACAACTGCGATCCGGGTAATCTGAACCAATCATTGTTTCATACAGCCTGATAATATCAGAAGGATAGGAATCAGTCCCCTCATCTCCGTCAAAAAGCAAAGGCAAGAGCAGAAAGTTTTGAAGACATGCTGGTCATAGCAAGAACGAAACTCTTTGGAATGCCATACACATTGCCATTAGGATAGTTTCTTTTCTCAATTTTACGGTAGCTACCTCTTTCCATGTAGTTTCTCCCTGATGTAAAACTTTGCCTACTCAGAGGCCTCTCAATAAATGAATATTCAGTCAAAAAGTTGTGTTGTGTTTATTTTGTTTGCAAAAATGTCCTGAATTTTTGGAAAAAAAAGAACATTGCATTTGAAACATGTTGATTTTTCTAAGATAATGACATTGCAGAGAAACATTTAAAACCATCTTTGAGTGTCGGGTGGAAATGGATGAACAAATCATACCATGAAAGTCCCCCGGGCACGTATGTGTATATCGTTGTTGCATGTTTTGCAGGATGGTATTACATTTTCCCAGGCAGAAAGATTTCTCCCCAACTGAGACAGATCAGATGAAGTTATTTCCCAGTAGAGTTTCAAGGCTAATTGAAGAGCTTTCATCCCTAAGCAGATTATCCTTCCACAAGTTAAGTGTTCCCAGAAGGCAGCTGAACGCTTGATTTCCCCACAGAGTTGCATGTTTGGAATTTTCCATCATTGAAATATTCCCCAGAGAAGTCGCCAATTTATTTTTGGCTAATGTGAGGATACAGACAGTGGTTCATCTCCCCAGCTAGAGTTAAGTGTCAAAACATCTTGACCTCGTTCTCCCCCGCAGAATTGAGATTCTTGCTGCCAATCAGGGCACTTTGTTGTTGCTCGTATGCATTCCTCAATGCTCGTCTGTGTTTGATCTTTGATGTTGCTCGTCTGCATTCCTCGACGTTCGTCTATGTTTGATATTTGCTTGATGTTCGTTTGAAGCTCGTTTGCTTTGCTTGGATACTCGTCTGTATCGTCCTTCACACTCGTTTGTGTTAGCTTATATCCATATGTACTGATTTGATAATCATTCTGGTACTCGTCTGTATTGCTACCCCAAATGATCGTCTGTGTTGGATTTCTGGTACTCGTCTGTATTGCTACCCCAAATGCTCATCTATGTTGGATTTTTGGTATTCGTCTGTACCAGTGGCTGATATTCGTCTGTATCATCGCATGAAGCTCTCGTCTGCATTTCTTGGATCATCGTCTGTTATTCATTTGTATCATTGACTTATGAAACTCATTTGTGTTCTCTTGATGATCATCCAATACTCGTCTGTGTTGAAGAGGTTTAAAGTCCTAACGGTGGGATTAAACGTCAAAATGGTTACTGGTCCTGGTGTAGCAAGTTATCCGAAGGAGGTTCGTTTGTCTCAGACATCACTTATCTACGCAAGATTTGTGAAGAGGGTTCGTTAAATCCTAATGTTTTACCTGGCGTAATAGGTTATCTGAATAATACTCGTTTGTCTTAAACCATATATCTACGAAGAATATATGAAGAGGGTTCGTCTATCCTGATTATGCACGTCTATCCCACAGACTTTAGTGCACTACCGGTCCTGGCGTAACAGGTTTATCCGAAGGAGGTTCGTCTGTCTCAAGTCATATATTATAAAAATGTATGAAGAGAGCTCGTATGTCCAGTTCCTGGCATAACATGTTTGCTTGAAGAGGGCTCGTATGTCCAATCTCCGGCGTAACAGGTTTGTTCGAAGAAGACTCATCTGTCTAAGGTTTTCCATCCGAAGTACCAATTCAACTTGGAAGGAGCTCGTCTGCTTTCTCCTCACTGCAGTCACCAAAGCATCATTTGGTTGGGTTTATTTCCCCTTGCTTGCATTCTCCAGTAGAGTGCAAATTTCAGGTCTTCTCGGTATTCAACCACAGTTCATCTCGAACGGCCGACAGCCAAAAGCTATCGTCCTTTTCAGATTAATAGTTTCTTGAATAGCGGCAGCTATAACACCCCAAATTTGCCCTCTTCTTTTTAGCATCATCATCATATTATAATCATCATAAGCATGTCATATCCTTGGCATCTTTGCATAGAAAAACAAAGCATAACATAATCATGTTCTAGCATTGGGCATATGATCAACTATTGGTGTATTTGAGGTCTTACAGGCTATAGCAAGAGGCCAAGGAGACTTGTCCAAGTCCCATGAAGGTTCTACATGACATTCACAAGTTCAAGATCCTTTACAAGAGCCCAGAAGGTTGGGAGGTTATCAGAGAATCCAAGCTAGGGCAAGCTCCTACACAATGGTTCCCAAATTAGGGTTTCATTTTCAAGCAAGAATTCTTTGTAACTTTGGCTATTTCATGTGGGCAAAGTCCTTCATATGATAAGAGGTTCCTATGGATGAAATTTGGTGAGAAAATTCCTTGTGGAAGGCAGTTATTACTTCAGTTGATTGCATGAGAAGAAATAGGTCAACTATGCAATTTAAAAGTCAACTGTGAGAATTCAAGGGGTCCAATCCCATTTTTCAAGTCAATGGATGTTCTTAAGACCTTATAAGAGGTTTGGCAAAGTCAAATATCAATAATCAAAGGGTTTTGAAGAACTTTCCATTTTTGGCATATGGTTTGTAATGAAAGTTTCCATTTTTGGCAAGTTTTGCCCTAATTTTCAAAGCCCTCTTTCATGATGAAGATGACCTCAAATGAACTTCCATTAAACATGAAAGTTGTAGGGTATGTTCTCCCATTTTCAGAAAGTACAAGTGCATTTTCATAGCCTTCATAAATCAAAAGTTATGGCCAATCGAAATTCATCCAATTTTAGGGTTTTGTCACATTTCCAAGATTACACCATTTGCAAAAACTCACTTAATTCATTTTCAAGCCAATCTATGGGCAAATTGAGATTGCAATATCACAAGGCATGGCATGAAACACATTTGGCCCAAGAGAAAGTTCAAAAATCATGTATGGAATGTGAGATATTTCACAAAATGCAAAGAATGCATGATCACAAGAAAATCATGATTCTCACATCTAAGGGCCAAGATCATTTTGTCATGAATCAAGGGCTGGGATGAAAGCTTAGCATGTGTAAGGAGGAATAAAATGCACGAGCAATTTGCTCATTCTCATTCTTCATGCAATTTATCAAAATTCCCCTCATCACACATCTCACACCTCTTCTGATTCAAAAACCCTAGGCATGTGCATACACTGATCACATATAAGGCATTACATACAAGTTTGAGCCCTGGCTCTCTCTCATTCTTCAACTTTAAATCTTCTTGCATACAAGCATTTTCCTTAGAATCCTCTGTTTCTCTCACTCATTTCACAAAACAACCACATATTCTTGCTCCCCTAACTTCATGGATCACAAATCAACCATTTATTAGAGTTGAAACCTCAGATTTCCCCAAATGCAAGAGTGGTGCAGTTCAGTTCGAAATTCAAGATCTAGAGCAATCCAAGCTCTCTCTTGCATTTATTTTGCAAGGAGAGGGTAGAAGAGGTTGATCTGCAGCTGGAGGAGGAGTTTCTGGATCTAATTTGAGTTCTGCAAGTTTCAGGTTAGCTTCAAATTCGTGGATCTAGAAACTTTTTTAATTATGTGCTTTGTGATCTACTCATTACACTGATGATCTGGATGTATCTAGTTTAGGAAATGGCTGCATATTGAGCATTTCATGTTGATTTGAAGTTTGATGTATGAAATTGATTCTCTTCGATTTGATATATCCTTTGATCTTTTGTGAAAATCATTGCCATATTTGGAATCAACATGTTTTAATTATTGGATCCGGAGATTATGGTTTATTTAAGTGTGATTTTGTTCTTGGCTATGAACTTTCCGATGACCGGAGCTAGGGTTGCGTCACCGTATTCTTGATATTTTGAAATGAAGAAGATGAAGTTATGTGCGTTGGATCTTTTGATCTGAATGGTTGATAGGTTGCCAGTGCATTAATGAGAGAGCCTCCCTCTCACGTGTTTTTTTAATCTGAATAATGTCAGGTGTATGCCAGTTCACCATAGTTACTGTGTGTGTGTGCTAGGGTTTGTGGATTGTTTGACTTTGGTTGATCTGTTGACTTCATATGGTGCGTGAGATTGATCGGATGGTTTGTTGGTTTTCCAACTTTTATTGAATTTCCACCTTAGTGTTCATAAAACTGCGCAAGGTCATGGGCCTCCCTCTTCTATTCGCATCCCCTCTCTCTCTCTCTCTGAGCCTAATTAATTAAAGTGAATATTCTGCTGATTGCACCCCTGGTCCATTTCCCTTTTTTTTATTTCAGTTAGCTTTCTAATTTTTAAAAATAGTTAGAGGTTCTTAAAAATTCCAAATTAATTCATGACCAATCCTTTTAATTTTTTTTAATTTTTTTATATTTTTATTTTTCATTTATTTTCATTTTCCACGTAGGAATTAATTTTTTCTTTTATTAATTATTTTTTAATTCATTTCAAACACATGCTGACTTGTGAATTTCATATCTTGATCATCCTTGGGAATTTTGAGTTGATTCTTTATGCTTTGGATTCATGTTGAGAAGTAGGTTATTGGTAATTTTTCTTCTGATTTTTAGAAACTTGCTTGATTATTTTTTATCCTTAACTTGTGTGTGAAGTTTCATGACCCTAGTCCATGTTTAGGTATCACTTTGATCCACTTAGCTTCTGATTTTGATCCTATTCTTTTGGCATGTTAATATTAGATGTTTGAAGATCCTTTATGCTAATTTGTGGAATTTTTGGATGAATTCTTGATTTAATATGAATTTTATTGTTTGCTTCTCTCTCGTTGCATCCTTTTTTGGTCATATGCTTAGTCCTTAGGCTAGGAAGGCACTTGTGCCAACTCCCTTCGGTTGTTTAGAACTCTTTTAGGATGAGGATATCCCCTGGTCTTGGATTTATGTTTGTACTTTGAGAAATTTTGAAGTTACTTGCCTTTGAAGTTTATTCACTTATGAACATGTTCACTTCACTTCTTATGCTCATGTGTTTCTCCTCTTGATAATGATTAAGCTTGCTTGCCTCTTTTCTTGATCTCTTGTGTTGCTTAAGCACATTCTTGACATGTTAGGGTTCTGGTCTTGAAATGTGTGATGATTGTTTGCTTTGTATTGCTTTGTGTTGAGTTGATAGATCCATTTCTCATCTTGTGTTGTATGTTTGATCTTGGCACTTGAGATTGAAGTTTCAATTCTGGTTGTGATGTCTTGGCTTGATCTTTTGTCCACTTGTATTTCATTTGGTCTTATTTGCTTTTGTCATGTTACTTGTTTATGCATTTAACCATTTTAGGGGCTTTGGTAAGTGAGAGGTGTGGATGAGACTCCCACGTCTCCAATTCCTTTCTCTTCTCCTTTCATTATGCCTTCTTATTTGTGTTTGATGGGCTTAGGCCACCCTTTCTATCTTCTTCCCTTCTTCTTTCTCCTTCTTCTTTCCTTATCTCTTTTTTCTTTAGGATAGTAAGCCTCACTAACTTAGGAATCCCATGCATGTTAATATTAGGAGTAGTATTTCCCCATTATATTTTACCTTTAAGATCTTTGGTTTTTTTTCTCTTCTCATCTCAAAACAAAAACCCTAAAAAAGCATTAAATAAGTATTGAAATGGTCTCTTGTGCAATAGCCTTATTCCATGGAGAACTTGTAGTCTTCCCATCATGGGATAGTACAAGCTTGTCTATCATGATGCACAAGTCTGATCATGAGACCATCTTCATCAAGAAAATCATAAAACACACTTCTTCATTTTAATTACAAAAACACTTAATAAATTCAATGAGTTAGTGAGCTTAAGCCCTATTCTCTGGAATCATGTTTTGGGGATCTTCACCTTACTTGAGTGTGCTTGTTCTATTATTCCATCTTGGAATGTAGTAGCAAGTACACATTCCATGGAAAAGAGCTCGAGTTCACTCCCCTGTGCCACACTCATAAAAAATCATAAAAAACACTGGACAAACATTAAACGTCTCTCCTTCGGGACTTCTTTTCTCATCACCTTCACTCTCGTCGTACGAACTTGCTCATACTTGTCATTTTGCAAGACGGCAACACACTCGTTATCCGAGCCTGCAACACCCAGCATTGACATAGGAAGTTCAAGCCTTAAGACACAAGCAATCTTTTCCACCCCTAGTTAGGGGAACTACGGCGTCTCTGATCCTCATTGTCCAGATGAGGTACGTAGGCAGCGGGGTAGGGCCCGTTCGAGCACACTCTTTTATTTTTCCTACATTTTCCCCTTTCTTTTCTTTTCTTATCCAGTTTCAGTTTCAATTTTGCAACAGCTTTCATTCTTACACCTTTTGAAACAGTTTCTTTGCAAGTGTGGATCTCATCGGGTACGGCGGACGATCTGGGGTGCTAATACCTTCCCAGGTCGTAACCGACTCCCGAACCCAACCTCTTTGGCTCACAGGACCTTTGTCCTTTCTTTTCTTTCTTCGGTTTGTGCAGCATTACCATTCCCGTTCCTTCGGGATAAAAATGCCTGGTTGGCGACTCTACTTCTTTCCGCGCCACTTTCGCATTTGTACCAGGATGGAAATCCGGGGAGCGACAAAGTGTACTATAATGGCCAAAAACAAGACATAGCTATGTCTCGTTCCTCTCTGTGCCAAATTGAAAATGTTAGAGTCGGGGGATTTACCAAAAGCGGTAGATTATTTGTGCTAGAAACTCTGAGAGGTAATGCATTTCCACCAAAAGATACTGTCGAGGCTCAAGCGAAAGCCAGGGGCAAACAACCCATGACTAATGATAAACCTGCGCCAACAATAGATCCTAACATCACTTTTGATAAGGAAGTAGAGGAATTCCTAAGAATCATCAAGAAAAGTGACTAAAAGATCGTATACCACTTACATCAGACTCCCTCGAAGGTCTCGATCTTATCCTTATTGATGTGTTCAGATTCGCATAGGAAATCCCTATTGAAGATTCTGAACAACGCGTATGTACCACATGATATATCAGTAAATCAATTGGAAATAGTGGTGTCAAGTGTAAACTCTAGCCATGGCTTGGGATTCACAGATATGGACTTAACTTCCAAGGGACGTAGTCACAATCGCGCCTTTCACATCTCCATGGAATGTAAGGGTGCTGTGCTCTCCCATGTGCTGGTTGACACATGATCGTCATTGAATGTACTGCCAAAGAAAGCCCTCACGAAGTTGAATTATGATGGGGTCGTGCTGAGGCCAAGCGACTTAGTCGTATGGGAATTCGATGGCTCGAGGAGGTTAGTGTTCGGAGACGTGGAATTACTGATCAAGGTGGGACCACAAGTCTTCAATGTTACTTTCTACGTGATGGACATTCAGCCGACCTATAGCTGTTTTTTGGGGAGACCGTGGATCCATTCAGCAGGGGCAGTATCCTCCACCTTTCATCAAAAGTTAAATTTTATTAAGGAAGGGTAGATTGTAACAGTGTCAGGAGAGGAAGACATCTTCGTCAGCCACTTAGCCTCATTCAAATACGTGGAGATAGATGGAGAAATCGTCGAGACTCCTTGCCAAGCTTTTTAGCCCATCAAGTCTGAGAATGCATCATCATCAGCTGCTTCATCTGAAGACCCAAATAAAGGAGCTTCTATAGCTTCTTACAAGCAAATCTTAGAGAAAGTAGAGTCAGGTGCGAAGGAAGGCTGGGGAAGGATAATTGAGATCCCAGAAAAGAAAGACATGTATGGAGTTGGCTACCAGCCTGGTCAGTCAACACCTGGACAAAGTGATAGAGGTCAAAATGGCCCAATTACCTTCACCAGTGTTAGGTGGGTTGATCACGACAATGTTTATGCTGCACAAGAGGATATAATTGACAGTGACTGCGATTTTGACGAGTGGATTAAGCCTTGTGCTCCAGGGACACAACTCCACAACTGGTCGGATGAAAAGCTCATCTCTGTCACTCAGCCTGAAGAGTAATAGTTTATGTTTTTCTTTCTTGTATTCAAGCTCTATGCCTTACCCGGGGCATAGCAGCTCATTGTAAGGGCTCTTTTGTTCATGATACAATTTCATAATCATCAATAAAGCATACGTTTTTGCATTCATACATGTTTCTACTTGTCTTTCATTTTCATGTTGTTTTTATTTTTGAAAAGAAAAAATATGCAAATTTCATACCAAATAAATGGCAATGTTTCCTCGAACCGTTTCTAAATCTAGCATGAATCACCATTCATGCAGATGCTCCTCATCGGGTCTCATCAACAACGACCTTGCTATGGCTCAGTATGACTTCGACAATCTGATCTACCTAGTCGATGAGGAAGGTGAGGAAGATTATGAACTGTACGAAGAGCTAGCCAGATTACTTAAACAAGAGGAGAAGATGATTCATCCACATGAGGAAGCTATTGAGGTGATAAATCTGGGTACTGAGGAAGACAAGAGAAAGGTAAAGATCGGGGCTGAGTTAGAAGAATCTATCAAGAGTCGTCTAATTTCCATGCTTCGAGAGTACTTTGATATTTTCTCTTGGTTTTATCAACAAATGCTTGGATTGGACACTGACATCGTGGTGCACAAACTACCTCTCATGGAAGAGTGCCCACCTGTAAAGCAAAAGTTGAGACGAACACACCCTGACATGGCCATCAAAATTAAAGAAGAGGTGCAGAAACATTTTGACGTCGGATTCTTGGCTGTGACCAGTTACCCCCCATGGGTCGCAAATATTGTATCAGTCCCTAAAAAGGATGGTAAGATCAGAATGTGTGTGGAATACAGGGATTTGAATCGGGCCAGCCCTAAAGATGATTTCCATTTTCCTCACATTGATGTGCTAGTTGACAACACTGCTCAATTTTCCGTATTCTCCTTCATGGGGTGCTTCTCGGGCTATAATTAGATTAAAATGGCGCCAGAGGACATGGAGAATACTACGTTCATTACGCCCTAGGGCACCTTCTGTTATAAAGTCATGCCGTTTGGTTTGAAAAATGCCGGAGCCACCTACCAACGTGAAATGGTGACATTGTTCCATGATATGATTCATCACGAGATTGAGGTCTACGTTGATGACATGATTTCGAAGTCACGGACAGAAGAAGAACATCTAGTCAATTTAGCTAAACTATTTGACAAGCTTCGAAAATTCAAACTAAGGTTAAACCCGAACAAATGCACCTTCGGGGTACGTTCCGGTATGCTACAAGGCCTCATTGTCAGTGAACGGGGAATCGAGGTCGACCCTGCAAAAGTAAAAGCCATCCAAGAGATGTCTGAACCGAGAACTGAAAAATAAGTATGAGGCTTCTTTGGGAGGTTGAACTACATTGCACGATTCATCTCGCACCTAACAGCCACGTGTGAGCCTATTTTCAAGCTTCTGAGGAAGAATCGGGCTATCAAATGGAATGATTACTGCCAACAGGCCTTCGACCAAATCAAGGAATACTTGCATGAACCTCTGATTCTCATGCCTCCAGTGTTAGGGAGGCCCCTAATCATGTACCTCACCGTACTCGAAGGAACAATGGGATGTGTGATGGGTCAGCAGGATGAGTTTGGTCGAAAAGAGCACGCCATTTATTAACTTAGAAATTTTTCTACCGATTGTGAGACACGCTACTCACTACTCGAGAAAACTTATTGCGCTTTGGCATGGGCTACTCGCCGACTAAGACAGTACATGTTGACTCACACCACTTTCCTAATTTCCAAGATAGGCCCTGTTGTAATACCTCAAAATTTGCCCTCTCATTTCCCCAACATTTAGCATAGCATTTAGCATACATAACTTCATAAAATAACCAAAAACATTGAATCATGTGTAGCATGGCTGAGGCATAGGTATGTGATCAATAATTGGAGCAACTGAAGGCTATACAAAGGCAATCAAAGGGCTACAAAGCTTCTCAACCTTGTGCAAAGGGTTCACAACATCCTACAAGTCTTCATTTGAAGCCACAAGCCATGGAAAGATTTGGTTTAATCAGAGTAGGTAAGCAGTGCAATATCTCCTGATGAAAAAGACCAAATTAGGGTTTCACTTCTACTAGGCTTCTCCATGAAGTTTTGATACAAAGTGGATTCCTTTTTCTTATATATGATATCAAGTGCCTAGGGTTCAAATTTCGTCCACAAAATCATTTTGGAAGAGGTTCAACTGGCCAGATGACTGAAAATCGAGGAATTTGGGAAAAAGCAACCGAGCTAGGTAAAAAAGGTCGACTCCTGACTTTTAAGATCAAAATCATGAAATTAGGGTTACAATGATCCTATGGTTCAAATTTGGTTAAGAAATGATGGAGGAATCATAAAAAATCAAGAAAAATAATCATTTGAATAGTGGTTAATTTCACCTTTCCCTCTACTTTTCTTTCCACTTTCCTTCCACATTTCCTTTCATTCTTTTCCTCTTGTTTTTCCACTTCAATTCCACTCCATTTCCTTTGGATGCTTCTACCATGTTCCACAACCTTCTAGAGTATTCCAAGGAATATTCATATTCCTTCTCCAACCCTAACCCTAACTAACTACAAACCTAACTTCATTCCTAAACCTAACTCCATTCCCAAACCTAGCTCCAAGCCTAGCCCATATATAATCATTAATCACTTCAATGTAAAAGGTTCCCAATTTTTCACTTTCTCACAATTTCTAGAATCACTTTTTCTCTCTCACTTTTCCTCCATCTCCCTTTTCACCAAAGCTTTTTTGAAGAAGCTCTTCAAGTTTCATATTGAAACTTGAAGATCTTAACGCTTAGCCTCCAACCTCTATTGAATTGTGGATTGTAGAAGAAGAAGCTACTGATTTTTGTGAAGATTTTGACTTATCGGAAGTCCAAGAAGGCTCAAGCATCAAGAACGCATTTATTTTGTGGATTCGCGGTTTTCTTGGTTTTCTCTTCGATCAAGCTCTGATTATTGCAACATTTACCGAAGCACTTCTCTGCTTCGTAGGTTGGTGGTCTAAAATCACTTTTCCTTTAAGTTATTCCCTTCATCTCATCATTTCGGAATTCTTTAAGTGATTTTCGTATTACTTGTGGTTGGTTATGTTTTCGTTTCGTTTTGCTTGCGATATGTGGATTTTAATGGATTAGAAGTTAGGTTGTAGCTTGATATAGGTTCTAGCATGTGTTAATAAGCCCTAATTGAGTAGAAATTCATGTTGGCATGATTAGGTAGGGGTTAGGGTTGTTTAGAAGGAAGATTGTGGCCAAAATCACTTATTTCAAAAGCATTTTTCACTTTCTGTTCAGCGTTAACCGGTTAACCGATTAACGCATGCGTTTTTAGCCAAATTTAGTGTTGTCTGGGGTCCATTAACGGGTTAACCGTTTGGTTAACCGATTAACGCTGTTAGTTTTTGGTAATTTAGCTTATTTTCTTGCTCAATCTTGCTTCCTAGTGCTTCTAAGGTTCATGTATGTTTAGGTATTGATTTTAGGGAATTTTTGGGTCTATTTCCAGTAGCCGATTCATTTGTTTCAAGTCGTTTCGACATGATTTCGTTCACTTTTCCATGTTTTGTGTTAAATGTATAAATGTGATATAAATGATTCTTGATGTGTTTTGCTACACTTTAATCATTTTTTCACATGTTAAGTGCTTGCTTAAATTCAATATGTGTTTCATGATTATTGTCATTGCTTGCTCTATTGATAAAGTGATAAAATGCCATGATTGAATTTTTGCCAAAAGTGATTAAATACTTCACATGTTCATGCATGTTTCTTGTGCTTAATTGATCATATCTTAACATGAGTTCAATTCTGGATTTTTATGCAATACATGTGAAATAATTGATGTTTGTAGTGTTACTTGTTCAAAGTCGTGATAAATGCCTATTTTGTGCAATATGGAAAAGTGTGGTTATTCTTGTTGATCATTGTTCCTTTTAATCAAATAAGTGATGTAAATAAATCCACATGTTCGAATTCATTTTGTGGTGTATGTAAATCCATGTTAATTGATGTTGATGTGTTCTTTATCATTCACTTTGTGCACATAAATAAAAATGATAAAAATCGGCCCCATGTTTTCATAGCTATTTGTTAATATAGATGCTGTAAAATACATGTTTGTTATGTTCGCATGTTGTATGTGACTTTTCCACACCTATCTTTACATGTTGTATGTGGGCTGCAGAAATTTACCTTGTGTTATGTGTAACACCCCCTTTCTATACCCCCAAATAATCAATTAAATCATTTAGGCACATGTTAAAAATTTCATCAGAGTATAATTGAACATGGTATAAAAGAGGCATGTCACATTATGCTTGAAATTAAAAACATACAACACCTGCTCATTTAAAGATATGCAACGATGGGGTAGTTTTCAACATAGGAAATCAAATCCTTACACCCATCTCCAAAGATATAATTACACAGCGGAAACTAAATCAACAACATCAAACATATACATTTCCATTTGTATATATATATATATAAACAAGTTCGATGCCAACAACAATATTCATGTTTATACAAAACATCCATCCAACAGATACATATACACAATGCATCACAAAAATGGCACTAAGCTAACCTAACTACCCGGTGCTACATATTAGAGCCGACCGACCAAAAGATGAAGACGAGCTTCACAAATGTATAAATCACATGCATATACATATATCAAACATGCATATATACAAACAAGTATGTTTTATCACACATACTATCATCTCCATAATACTCCAAATAAACATATGCACATTCATGTTTATTTCTGCATATCATATTTAAAATGATAAAATGCAACTCATAGAGACCGACACACGACTCTATGCAGATGCAAATGCGGTACCGACTCAACATTTTAGCAAGTTCACTTAGGAACCAAATGGAATCATCGCTTGTTACCTAAAGTAAATCCCCGTCGGGCACACGATGTTCCCCATTGCTCACACCCCACATGGGCACACAATGTTTATGGATTGCTCACACCCACACGGGCACACAATCCGATTGCTGGAAGAGAATATACAATTGTCAGTGCAAGAAAGTGAGGTGAAGTGCTCAGGAATGAGGTTTAAAAGCATATTGCTGGAAGAAGGGGGAGATACAGATACTTTTGTTCGATAACAGTTATGTTATGCCTACGTATCCTCTCGTGCAATGAGGAAGTCAGAACACCGTAGTTCGACTCAAATAAACTGAAAGATAAATTGACTTGTGAACTGCTTGCTTGCCTATGCTCAAGTGTATGACCTGTCTGGCTCAGGTGCTAACTGTCTTGCATTAGATGGAAGAAGCAAGTTCTCGTTTGTGAGTGAAGATGATTAGAAAAGAATCCCGAAGGAGACGATTATTGTTTGTTTTTGTGTTTTCAGCTTTTTTATTGCTTTTTGTGTTTTTCATAAGTTGATGAGCTTAATCCTAAACCAAAGGTTAGTAAACTCATCATATCCTCCCTTTGATTAGGGATAATGAGAATACCTTAAGTATGAGATAAACACCTCACACTTAATTACCAAGATTATGTAGGATTAAGATCATTAACCTACTTGTGATTATTTAAATGTTTTTGGTATTTTTGTTTAGTGTTAAGTAATGAGTTTAATCCATAATAAAGGATTTAATGGACTCATTACACCATCCTAATAGAAGGATAATAGATGAGAACATTTAAGCTGAAGAAGATACCTTAACTTAATCCATGATTAGGGATTAACCTCATCACAAAACAAGCCTTTATTAAAGTGTATTTTAGTTAATGGTAAGATTAAGAAGTGAATTTTATGATTTGTAAGACAACTTGAGGGGGACTTGTCCATTAACACTAGGGTTAGTCCTTCTTAACCAATTAAGGAAGAATTAGAACCCTAATGCAAGGCCCAAGTTACAAGTTATTGTCTTAGTGATTATTAAGATGGATTGATTAAGAGGTTTAAACAAATTAAGGGTTTAATACTTAGGATTAAAGTTATACACTCCATCCTAAGAGAAGGATGCAGGCATAACCTTAATCACAAAGCCTTAAAACCTTAAAGGATTAGTCTCTGATTATGAGATGAAAAGAGAGACACAAAGAAGACTCAACTAATGGGGGGACTAATCAAAACCCTAATTATTGTCATGCTTGGATGTTCCTATGGTTTTTAAGGCTTGCAAGAGATCTTCAGAGAAGCCACCAATGGAAGAAGCAGAAGAAAGGAGGAAGAAGTGGATGAAACAAGTTAACTTACTTCATTGAAGAAGATAAGTTACTTGAAGAAAGAAAGTGAATGATGAACATGAATGAGCAAGCTCACTCTAAAGAAAAAATAAATGCAGCAAGGGTGCATAAAAATAAAGAGAGTAGAAATGAGAAGTGAAGGCAAATTCACTTCTCAAAGTACTTACCACCTGAAATGGTTAGCATAAAGTAAGGAATGAAATGAAATGAAAATGAAGAAAATGCAAGGATGCAAACCAAAACCACAAGCATAAACATGATGTAAATTATGCTATGAGATGATGCAAAAGCATGTCAAGTGTTATGAATGTTCATACAAGAGATGAGAATGCAAATGGAGCATGCTTTGAAGTATGAAAACACATGAAAGTTCATGGAATGAAATGAATGCATATCATGGAAAATGGATGAAGAAATGATCAAGCATGATTCTAATGTGTCCTGTGATGTCTAAGATGACATGTGAATGTAAGAAATGTCATGACAAGTTCATATATGGAAGCACATGTAAGATGTATGCAAATGAACATGGAAAATTAGGCTTTTATGACAACATGAGATGCAAAAGTCAAAAACAAAAGCAAATCACAAGATAAAAGATTTCAAATGAAATCAAAGGAACCCTAACCCCATATGACATCACACCCCAAAGGAGGAGGTCTAACTCTTAACCTAAAGAAAGTTGTGATTTTTCTAAGTTATCTAGGGTTTTAAGGCACCTTAAGAGGGAAAATGAAAATCAAATCAAAAATGCAGGATAAATTTGTGACAAAAATATGCTAGATACTATATGTTATATGAAGATCAATGCAAATTGAATCAATGTCATACCATTCATGGTTAGGCAGAAAATATTTCTTGAAGTTAGGGTTCAAAAATGGGATTTTTATGAACCCTAAATTCAAGAAAATTGTCAAAGAGTGTTCAAAACCAAAAAGAAATTTTTATGGATGGTTTGACAATGTTTCTAAATGTCCAAAGATGCAATGTGAATTTGTTTGGGATTTTTAGAAACCTAAATGATATTTTAATTAATTAATTTCCATTAATTAATTAAAATAAACATTTAAATATTTAAAAAATGATTTTTTTAATGCAAAAAATAAAAATAAAAATGTTTTCTGGTTGAGAAAAATATTTGAATTGAAAATGCAGAAGAAATTTTTTTTTTGGATTTTCTAACTATTTTAAATAAATTGTGCAAACAAAATGATAAAAAATGAAAATAAAAATGAATTAAGTGAAGGTATAATGATCCTGTGGCTGGAATTCAAATCTGGGGAAAGGGGTTTGACTGCGCGCGTGATCTGAGGGTCCAGATCAAATCTGGTTAATTAATTTAATTATATTAATTAATTATGAATTAGGGCTAAGTGGGTTAATTTGGGTCGTGCGTGTCTTAACCTAATCCTAATCCAATGGCTACAAATAAAACTGGCAAATTAATTAGAGATTAGGGCTAATTATTTTCAGGCGGCCGGAGACGAACTCCGGTCGTCTTCTCCGGCAGGGTGATCTCTCAAACTCTCTCCCTAGGCAATGATAACACACTAAACTATCAAGAATCAACCCTCTAACAACATTAAATAAGAATCAAGCCACAAAATTCATTTATTTTGCATCAAACAAGAGAATCAAACCAAACAAGTTCCACGAGCAAAAATTCAGAAGCTTCATACACACTCATTTTCCAACCATTTTCAAAAATAAATACATCAGTGTGACCAGTATAACATATAGAATCACATTGCAACAAAAGAAATGAGTTCTGGTAAAATGTTTTTGGATGGTTACCTGAGCTTGAGCTTTGAGCTTTCTGGACCTCTTCCTTGTGCAAAAAGCTTCCTTTGATCCTCCTGAGGCCAGTGGAATGCTTGTAAAGCTTTGAGAGTGGCTGGTTTGAGTGGTAGAAACTCAACTGGTCAAGAATCGTGTTTTGGCTATGGAGGGTTTTTGGTTGCAATGAAGGGTGGGAAATGATCCTCTTGTGTTGCTGAGTTGATTGGTAAAGAAAGTTTGAAGTTTGAGTGAGTGTGTTGTGTGTTTCGAATGCTTTTGCAAAAATGGGGTGATTTTGGGAATGTTGAGTTCTTGGAGCTCTTGCCTTGTGTATGTTATGAAATCAGCTCCTTGAGGCATGCTTGTAAAGTCCTAATAGGCCAGAGAGTGGGTGGTGGACTGTGGTGATTGGTATGTGTGTTTCTGCACAAAGTAAATAAATTTGTACTTGAGGTATGGGCTGGTTCAGAGGTGGTACAAGGGCATGTCTGGCCTCAGCTTTGATCAAGGAGAGCCATAGAATTGAAATTAAGGTGTTGTAGCAAGTTTGTGAGAAGTTATGTGCCCTTTTGCAAATTTGACAAAGTTTGGTCCTTTTGTGATTTCTTCATGTGCAAGGCATGAAAACTATAGATTCTTGGGCCAATTATGACTTTTAGGAAATGCATTATGTTGGTATGATGTTTAGAAGTGTGTTAGAGGTCATAAAATAGCTTGGCCAGTGGTTTTGCAAAAAATCCTCTTTGGTGCATTCTTGAAAACTATAGGATTTTTGCCAACTTTGAAAGGCCATAACTTGAGTTCCATAATGAATTAGAACTTGTTCTTGTACTTTTTGAAAAGGGAATGATCCAATCTACAACTTTCATGACCAACGATTTTTCATTTGAAGCATTTTTGGTTGAGAAAGAGGAGGTTGAAAAACTTTCCCAAAATGGAAAGTTTACATTACAAGTCATTTCCATTTTTGGCAACTTTTGGTTTAGCTCACTTTTCTTCAATTTTGTGAACTTCCAAGCACTTCAATGATCAAATAAAGATCATATAACTTCAATTTGATGAAAAATCCACTTTGGTTCCATTGGTGGGGGCCTCAGATGCCCTGATTTTGCTCTGACTTGCTCAAGAAGTTACCCAGTGAACAAATGACTTCCACAATGAATTTCTTCATCAAACTTGGTACACATGATCCTTATAGAATATTGAGACCATTTTAAACAAGAATGACCAAAAAAATTGGAGTTATGGCCTCTGAAACCAAAACCCTAATTTCAGGTCATCTATGTAGTGAAACCCTAGCTCTGCTTCCATGCTTTCCAAGTTCTTGTGATTCTTTGACTTCCTTGATCTTTGAGGGATATAATATGATGATGGAACACACATGGACCCTCTTGGAATTATTGGAAACATTTGGAGTAGCTCAGATGGATCCTTGGATTGCTCAGATCACAAACCCTAGATGTAGATGAACTTGAACTAATGCAGTGAAGCAAAAATGCAATATGAGATGGTATGCTTAGACTAATGCAAATATGAAAGATCACAAGCCATTTAGTGAGGGAAAATTTGGGGTGCTTACATTGTGTGCTTATTTACTATTCTCGTTTACAATTTACTTTACAACTTTATTTACTACTTTCAGTATTTATTTTCACATGCATCATATACTGGACTGTGTTGGTTTCATTTTTTCTATGGAAGGGCTTTGTTATGGTGAGATAAGCCAAATACCCGGCTTGAGTGCACCTAGGATTTAAAGTGGTTCCACTTTGGCTTCATGGCATCTTGCTATGTTGGTATTAGTGAGTTCCACACCTTGACTTGTGACCTTCTCGGAAATGTATTGACGCCAGAATCTTTATGGGGAAATACATTACCTCGATAGTTATGTGCAGTCAAGGGACCGATAATTGAGAACCTTTGTGGAAACATCCCTCTCCAGTGATGACAGTGGCAAACCACATTTGTTGGAAAACCCACTCGCATCCGAGGGCCCACTGGGAACTCGCATAGGAGGGCCTGGTTCTCTCATAAGAATCCACACTACGCCAAAAATGTTTTTTAACAGCGCATCTTAGACAGCGCTTTTAAAAGAAAGCGCTGTCTAAGGTTAAAATTAAAATAAAACACGGAAAATGTTCCAAAAAAATAATGAAAGAGCTGTCTAAGGGGGGGTCTTAGACAGCGCTTTCTAAAAGCGCTGTCTAAGACCCCCCCTTAGACAACGCTTATAGAAAGCGCTTTTAAATATTTACCTTAGTCAGCGCTTTTGATAAAGCGCTATTTAAAGTTTTTAAATTTAAAAAAAAATAAAACCATAAGCGCTGTCTAAGGGGGGGGGGGGTTTAGAAAGCGCTTTTGGAAAGCGCTATCTAAGGAATACCTTAGAAAGCGCTTTTCCCAAAAGCGCTGTCTAAGGTCTTATTAAAATTAAATTTCAGACTTCTATTTTCGTTCTCTGTTCTTTTTGTTTTCCCTCCTACGAACTCCAGCGAACCCTAACAGCGAAATCGCATACATTGTTTCAGTCATTGAAAGTGTTTGAATCGTTCGTTCTACTGTTCTTCATTGTGGTATGTTCTTCATTTCTTCACTTTTTCATTCATTCGGTTTCAGTTCTTCATTCATTCATTCATTCGCGGTTTCAGTTCTTCATTTCTTCACTTTTTCATTCATTCAGTTTCAGGCATTGCAAGTGTTTGAAGAATCGTCCATTTCTGAAAGTGTTTGAAGAATCGTTCATTGCGGTATGTGTTTCAGTTTTGATGTTTTTAGGGAAATATCAGTTTTGATGTTTTTAGGGAAATATCAGTATTTTTCATGCTATGTTTTTGGTTTAAGTTTTGATGTTTTTGGTTTACACAGTGGTTTTCTCATTATCAACATCACAGTTACCATTACCAAACATTTTTGTTTCTATGAGAGTTGTTGGTGTCTTGAGTCTTGTTTGATGTTCTTAGGAATGGAGTGAAGGTGGCATGATAAAGTGAACATGTAGATTAGTATTATTAAGACTAATTAAATTGAATTGTGTAGCTAGGTTCACGTGATGAGTTTGGTTTAAGATGTATGATATATATATATATATATATATATATATATATATATATATATATATATATATATATATATATATATATATATATATATATATATATATATATATATATATATAGGTGATGAGTTTGGTTTAAGATGAGTTTGGTTTAAGATTAGGCCAATATGTGAAAGTAGGTTTTCGTGAGAGAATATGGATGATATATATATATATATATATATATATATATATATATATTAAAGTAGTTCCTCATGGATGGAAGGGAATGAGAAATGCTTCAATTTGGTGGAAAGACTTCATTAATTTAGTTTTTCTTTGAATTGATGAAAAGATTCGAGTGAGATAATATGAGATGGAAAATAGTGATATTTTATTGTTTACTTTAGTTATGAAAATGATACTACCTTAGTTATGTATTTTCGTCTGGATTGATTGTTTACTTTAATAAGTAGCAAAACCATGGATAAAACATGGATCTGTGCCGATCGAATGACCAAAGAGTACGAGAGTGGGGTTGCGGAATTCGTTAAGTATGTTGTTCAACACGCTGAAAACCCCAGACGAATGCATTGTCCTTGCTTGCGTTGTTGTTATATTGGTAAGGTTGACGCACATGGATTGAAATCGCATTTGCTGAGGCATGGAATTGATCAAAGTTATCAGTGTTGGATATTTCATGGTGAGAAAATTAACGAGAATGTTGAATCGAGTGGAAAAAGTAATACGACCTATGCTTCATACGACAAAGACACGGAAACATATGATTGTGATCGAGTTGAAGAGATTGTAGAAGCACTGGAAGAAGATCTTCATGATTGTCCTGAAATGTTTGAGAGGATGGTAAGCGATGCAGAGAAACCGTTGTACAAAGGTTGCACTAAATTCTCAAGACTTTCTGCGGTATTAAAGTTGTACAACTTAAAGGCGGGCAATGGATGGTCGGATAAAAGTTTCACAGAGTTGTTGGCCCTTATGAGAGAAATGCTACCGGATGATAATGCTCTTCCTAATCGAACCTATGAGGCAAAAAAAATGTTGTGCTCTATTGGCATGAGCTATGATAAGATACATGCTTGTCCTAACGATTGCATTTTGTTTCGTAACGAATATGCAATGTTAACTGAGTGCCCTAAATGCGGTTTGTCTCGATATAAGAAAAGATTATCTCCCGCAAAAGTATTATGGTATTTTCCGATAATTCCGAGATTTAGGCGCATGTTTCGTAGTGAAACCGATGCAAGACATCTTACTTGGCATGCAGATGAAAGAATTATTGATGGAAAGTATCGGCATCCGGCTGATTCACCACAGTGGTCGAAGATTGATAATGATTATCCTGAGTTTGGATCAGAAGCAAGAAACCTTCGATTGGCATTATCTACTGATGGAATGAACCCACATGGTCTTCAAAATATTTCACATACCACATGGCCTGTGATTCTTATGATTTATAACCTACCTCTGTGGCTATGTATGAAGCGTAAGTACATGATGTTATCTATGTTAATCTCTAGGCCTAAACAACCAGGTAATGACATAGACGTATACTTGACACCTCTGATCGAAGATTTAAAGATTTTGTGGGAGAACGGTGTGGAGGTTTATGATGGATATAGGAAAGAAAGTTACAATTTAAGGGCGATGTTGTTTGGCACAATTAATGATTTTCCAGCATACGGGAATCTATCTGGGTATAGCATTAAAGGTCAACGTGCGTGTCCTGTTTGTGAAGACGGAACCGATACGATTCGATTGGAACTTTGCCAGAAGAATGTGTTTCTCGGTCATCGTAGATTCTTACATTCTAAACATCACTACCGTGGGTGGAGAAAAGCATTCAATGGAGACACCGAACATCGTAGAGCTCCACCCGCATTGTCAGGTGAACAAGTTTTTGAAAAGGTGAAAGATGTGCGTACTGAGTTTGGCAAGCCTTTTGCACATAAGATTGTGAAAGGTGGGTGGAAGAAAAGGTCGATATTTTTTGAATTTCCATATTGGAAGTCTTTGTACGTGAGACATTTTCTCGATGTTATGCATATTGAAAAAAACGTATTTGAAAGTGTTATCGGTACATTACTCAATATAAAAGGCAAGTCTAAGGATGGCCTTAAAGCAAGGGAGGACATGTTAAAAATGGGAATGAGAACTGAATTAGCACCCGTGAAGAAAGGAAGACGAACATATCTACCACCTGCTGATTTTACTTTATCTAGAAAGGAGAAAAAAATTTTGTGTAAGTCTCTGAGTGAAGTTAAGGTTCCAGAAGGATACTCATCTGATATCAGAAGACTTGTTTCTATGAAAGACCTCAAGTTGAAGAATTTGAAGACACATGATTGCCATGTTATAATGGAACATTTTCTACCGATAGGTATACGTTCTATTTTGCCAGAAAAAGTAAGAAGTTCCATAACTAAATTGTGTTTTTTCTTTAGGTCAATTTGTAGTAAGGTGATCGATCCCGAGATCTTACCAACACTACAAAAAGAGATTGTAATTACCTTGTGTGAGCTTGAAATGTATTTTCCTCCGTCTTTTTTTGACATAATGGTTCATTTAGTTGTTCATCTTGTGAAAGAGACACAGTTGTGTGGACCAGCTTATATGAGATGGATGTACCCTGCTGAACGGTATATGAAAATATTAAAAGGGTACGTGAAATCCCGAAGTCGACCAAAGGGTTGTATTGTTGAACGATACATTGTTGAAGAAGCTGTTGAGTTTTGTACTGAATATTTGTCTAACGTTCAATCGATTGGACTCCCCAGAGCTCAGATTTTCGACAAAATGGAAGGTAAAAAATTAATTGGGAATAAAATTGTGACAATATCAAGGGATGAACGGGATTAAGTTCATTTGTATGTTCTGCACAATAATAATGAGGTTGAGCCATATGTTGAAATGCACAAGGATGTACTCCGAAGGTTAAATCCGAACAGAAATGAAAATTGGATAGTTATAGAGCACAATCAAAGTTTCATACAATGGTTGAAGGATCATATTTATTTGAAGCGCTCTTCAGATCCTTCTTCGGTAACAGAAAGGTTGAGATGTTTGGCATATGGTCCAAGTTTGCATGTGTTTTCTCATAGCGCATATTCAATTAATGGATACACATTTTATACCAAAGAACAAGATGATAAGAGTACTATGCAAAATAGTGGTGTCACCGTGCTAGCTGAAGCAATGCATATATCAAGTATGAAGGACTTAAACCCCAAATATGCAAATTTGTCATATTTTGGAGTTATTGAGCACATTTGGGTGTTTGATTACGAGAAGTTTCAGATTCCCATCTTTGGTTGCAAGTGGGTGAATAGTAGTGGCATACGAATGGATAAGTTTGGATTTTTGCAAGTTGATCTTACTAGGGTGGGGTACAAAGATGAACCTTTTATTCTAGCATCTCAAGCTAAACAAGTGTTCTATGTGAATGACCCAAAGAGTACAAAATGGTCTATAGTGCTTTTCTCTAACAAAGTGACTGATGATAGCGGTGTCGATCAATGTGATATTGATGTTGAGAATGAGTCATGCATTAGACGGAATGAGTTGAATAGAAATGATGAAGTTGAGGATCTTATACCGGATGAGTCATATATAAGAAACGATCATAATGAGGGAATTTGGATCAATTCATCCGTACACATTGCTAAGAAACAAGTGATTAATATTCCAACAAAGAAAAGAAAGAGATGTTAGTGACTTAGGTAAATTATCCATGGTTTCTTTATTTATTTTTTCAATTGTTTTGATTATAAGTTATATGTGATAATGCATGATTTCATTATATTTTTGTTTTCAATTGCTTTGATTATAAGTTATATCTGATAATGCATGATTTCTTTATTTTTTGTTTTCAATTGCTTTGATTATAAGTTATATCTGATAATGCATGATTTCGTTATATTTTTGTTTTCAATTGCTTTGATTATAAGTTATATCTGATAATGCATGATTTCTTTATTTTTTTTGTTTTCAATTGCTTTGATTATAAGTTATATTTGATATTTGATGGTTTCCTTGGTTTATTACAGGTTAGACATGGCTGATGACCAACATGAGGAAGTTAGTAAAAAAGTATCCGCGGAAGAAGAAATTTGAAGAGGCATCACAGTAATGAGAAGGGTGGTCCAAGGAAGATCTCGAGGCATCATACTAGATGTCTATTGGAGCAACCAAGGACAACTTATAGAACCTAATGGGCATACCTTAACTAGTTTTATCGGTGCACTAGTAAGGAATGAAATTCCCATTACATGTGATGATTGGAGAAACAAAGAGCTGAATGAGTCCAAAGAAAAAATTTGGAGTGAGATAAAGGTACAATCATTTGGCCCTTAATTATACGGTATCAATTATGTTTTTTCAATTACCGATACTAACTATCAATCTGTATGTTTTTCTTAGCGATGTTTTAACATCGAAGAAGAAAGAAGAGGTTTTTGTATGAAATTGGCCGGAAAGCTTCTAAGAGGGTTTCAGACATTTTTATCATCCAAGTTCCTTAAGGATGCGGATGTTAATTTTGTGGATGCGGAGCTTCCTAAAAAATATGAAATTTTGATATCGGCTGAAGAATGGGAAGCTTTCAAATCCAAAAGACAAGACCCGGTTTTTCAAAGAATAAGTGCTACAAATCGGGAAAGAGCATCAAGTCCCGCATATCCGTACCGAAAAGGACGTGTCGGATATGGACGCTTAGAACAATCCATGGTAAGTATTTATAAATTGCGATAACAAATTTGTTCATCATATATTAGTTTTATCTGATCAAATTGTATGACTTAATGTGTAGCTGCAGAAGGAGGAAAGTTCAGAAACATCTCTTCCTGCACATGTTTTGTGGAAGGAAGCCCGTGTGGTCAAATCTGGAGTTCCTCAAGAAGAAGTTTTACACGTATACCAGAAATGTGTAAGTATAACATTTTTTCATTAATTGAATAACATTTTTATACACAAATATTTGACAAGTATACGGTATTCATCTGATTTTTCAGGAGGAGCTATCTCAGTCTTTATCTCCCGATGATACTAGGAGCATACTTAGTCGGGCATTAGATGTCCCTGAGTATTCTGGTCGGGTGATGGGTAAGGGATTTGGAGTCACTTCGACCTCCCTGAGTATTAAAAAAGGAAAGGCTCCTACTAATCGGGAGCTTCATGCAAGAATGGAAGCCATGCAAGCTGAGCTTGATGCATTGAGGAGAGAAAGAGAGGCTAGCGCCTCAACAGTATACAGAGATGCTTCGGACAAAGACAGTATCAACTGTACCTTTCAGCCGAACATTCCAGAGGTAATTACATATAATTGTCTTAAATTGAACTATTTGCTTAAATTATGTATTTGACATATATACACATTAACGATTTCTTGTTATTATTGGTTTTAGGGCATTTCCCATTGTCAGCTGTATTTGTCGTCACCATACTATCGGATGGTTGGCAAGGGAAAAGTGCATAACGTTAGCGGAGTATTACTCCACACTAGAGAGCTCCCTGCTGGATGTTTGAAGGTATCAGTTGATATTGCATTTGAGCCGAATGCAGCATTACCATATCCTAGCGATGATTCGGATGCAACAACGGTGCACGAAGCAGTAGGTTCGTTTGTTGCATGGCCGACAAACCTCATATGCGTAGGATATGAGGTATGCTTAAAACTTATGTTAACTTCCTTGGTATATTCAAAGTTTAAAATTTATGCTTAAAATTTTACTTACATATTTTCCTTGGTTATGTTAAAGAGACTCCCACAAAATCCAAATCAAAAGATAATGCGATTCCACGGCATACCGAGTCCACGGTTTCAAGAAAAGAGGTAATATACAATTATATGACATATATTCATGGAAGTTGTTACATTCTTAATTTGATCTAACTATTTATATGACATGTAGCTTCAAGAAAATGAGGATAGCAATGCCTCCTCACAACAAAAAAAGGAGGTTAGCAACGCCTCCGCACGGGTAAAAAGTTCTGGTGCTAAGAAGACCGTAGCTAGGAAAAAACCTACCACCAAGTATAGGTCGTGCCTCAGGACATTTCTAGAGATGACCGATATACCGACCGGAGGTGTTCGGACTGTACATATGGAGGTAGGGATTTTCGGCTTTGATTACGACCAAATGATTGGTAATGAGGACTTCATGCAAGTTTTTGGTCGTGAAGAAATCGGCGTCACCGTTGTCAATACATATGTTAGGTAAATCCGGACTACTTTGTTTTATTAATTAAACAACTTATGTTAATTATGTTTACTTTATGTTAATGATGTTTTTATATTAGGTTTTTGTATGACAAATTGATGCGCCCCAATAGTTTGGATGTGTCATTCGGATTCTTAGCACCCGCGACCGTCAACTATGGTTTAATCTTAAGTAGACCGGATACCGTGACGGAGTACGTTCTTCGGATCCTCATGGACAATAAAGATGCGGAGAAGTTGTTTTTTATACCGTTTAATACCGGGTTAGCATTTCATTCTAAATTCATCTATTATAATTATTTTCCAAGTTACCATCTAACATTTGCCTAATCATTACAGTGGACATTGGTTGTTGCTCGCAATCAATCCTATACGAGAAATTGTGTATTATCTTGACTCGTTAGGAAATGATTGGACAACATACCCGGATATGAAGGTCCTAATTGACACGTAAGTGAGAATGTTCAAAAATTTTCTTAGTTTATGTGAATTGTTCTAATTGCTTCATTTTTATTTTATTAGCGTCCTACAAGCTTTTCGGGCCCAACGAGTTATCCAAACCTCAAGGAGGGGCGCCAACTCCATTACATGGATTAAAGTGGCGGTATATTTTTAATTACCACGTTTTTTATTATATTAGTGATGACACTTGATAAAACTTAGGATTTATAATCCATATTTTTTTTTCATATGTAGTGTCCTCGTCAACGTAATCAAATAGATTGCGGGTATTTCATGTTGAGGTTTATGCGAGATACTCTTGTTTTAGGCCGATTAGAGATTCCCACCGATGTATGTATTTCTAACTTATGAGTTATTTTTATATTTACACATATCTCATATAATTAAATAGTTGGAATTAATTCAAAATATGTTATATTATTATGTAGTACTTTGATGAATTCAAGTGTGCATCTTATACAAAGGATCAAGTGGACGAAATCAAAGAGGAGTGGTGTCAATTCATGATAGAGCTCAAAGTTTGTTCATAAATTTGTGTAATTAATGTGTACATTTGTAGTATATGTAATGACTTGTATATGTGTACATAAATTTGTATATATTTTGATACATTTAAGGCAAAATTGGTTTGAATTGGTATATATATATATATATAATTGTTAGCCAAAAATTGGTAGAAAAAAGGCCAAAATGGCATATATAAAATGTGATAATTGTCTGCCAAAATCTGGTTGAAAACAGGTAGAAATTCTGGTTTATAAACCTGGAAAAAATGTGGTTTCAAACAAAACCTTCAAAAATTTTCGTATACCTTAGACAGCGCTTTTGTAAAAAGCGTTGTCTAAGGGGGGGATTAGAAAGCGCTTTAGGCAAAAGCGCTGTCTAAGGGGGGGGGGGGGCTTAGACAGCGCTTTTTGAAAAGCGCTGTCTAAGGTATACCTAAATAAATTAAAATAGGAGGGGCTTAGAAAGCGCTTTTGGCCAAAACGCTGTCTAGGGGGGGGGGGGGGCTTACACAGCGCTTTTCAAAAGCGCAGTCTAAGGTATACCTAAAAAATTTAAAATAAGAGGGTCTTATAAAGCGCTTTTGGCCAAAGCGCTGTCTAAGGGTGGGGGCTTAGATAGCGCTTTTATGATTTAAAAAAGCGATGTCTAAACCTTTAGCAGCGGAGGTTTAGACAGCGCTTTAAAGCGCTGTCTAAGGCTAAAAAAAGCGTTGTCTAAGGTCTTGTTTGTTGTAGTGCCAGTTAAGGCAAATTGTTCGTATGAAGATAGTATTGTAACCTTTGGGATGAATTTACTATTGTTTCTCGATTCAGTGCTTGAAGCTGAGGACTTATGAGGGATGCTTGTTTCCTTGGACTCAGGTGAGACCTCCCTGAGTAGTACATAATGCTAAACCAATTCCCTGATTTGGTCATGAGCCATTTCTCGGAGATGGTGAACATATTATTGTTATTCGGCTTTGAGAGCCTGTGATGTTTGACTCGAGTAGCACACCCGTGAGATTGGGAGGGGTTTACAGGTTTGCAGGAACCCTAAACTTCAACATACCCGCTTTTCCAGTGTTGTTTTTTGATATGATCTGGTTCTACATGGTCCTTTGGTTATGAGATCCGGGATTTCTGATCAGAGAAAATGTTATATTATTATTATGACTCTCCACAGACACTTGGCTCGTTGTTTAACTTCAACACCATCAGTGATTGTTCTATTATGTGATCCAGTTCTACAGTTATTGGGTTCTCAGTTATGGGGTTCTATACAGAGATGGTGCTGCTATTGTGGTTCTATACAGATAGTTGATTAATTGTTTAACACCAACGTTAGACCATTGATCATATGCCTGCTGCATACATGACATCATATCATTTTTGCACACATGTTCAGTTATTTCCGAGGATCACAGATATGAATCATGATGTTGGATTTTTCTGTGTCAAAACTTGAATCAAAGTAGATAGATTCCTCAGAAATAACTGAACACGGCATTTGCATACATCCTTGAATTCATGACAGGTGTTCAGAGACAGATTCTTATCCTGACTTGGTTTCCCTTCAAATGGCCAACTTGAATTACAATCATCAACGTATATATTTGGAACAACTCCGGGCGGAGGTAATCAAACGAAGATCCATCTGAGGCCATTCAGGGCAGAGGTGAAAACTTTATTTCTAAGTCAGATACTGTTGAAAGAGGAAGTCAGCCAGATGAAGACTCATATGAGCTTGGTGATGGAAATTCTGAACGAAGTTTCATCCCTAGTGAGGGGAACTACGCTGCTCTGATTCTCCATTAGTCAATGGAGATACGTAGGTAGGAGATTATATGAGATCTTTCCGAGCAACCTTATCTATTAGCTTTATCAACCTCTTCCCTCTAGATGTCGATTGTCAGCATCCAACCTCAGCTTCCCAAGAGAATCCATGGGGAAGAGCATATGGGTAAAGGCCAGAGAAGCTTGAGAAGAAGTTTGATCATATTCTGATGTCGTACGTGCAACAGGTTTCCTCATTTGCTCAGTTTCAAGCTGGTTGAGTGGTCTCATTAGGATCATCTCTGACAAAGTTTCCTTTGGGATTTCAATGTCATGTATGACTACCATTTTGGGGAACCCGGTCACTTAATTAAAGATCGCAAGTCTTTCCGAGGCAGAGGTAAATACAAGGTCGCGAATTAGATTGTCTCTAAGACTATTGTGTTCACGCCAGGTAAAGGTGGGAATATGGCACCAAATCAGTAATGGAATGAATATCCAGACTGCTGACTGCTGAAAGTCTCTGAGAGCAATAAATCCAAACGGAGTCAAACCTCCTCAACAATGACCACAATGATGTGAAGGCTAGATGCAAGTACATAAATTGTTTCAAATCCTAAACACCGGAGATATAAGGGAGATAGACCATTGCCAACCCATTTGAGCCTTGAAGTAGGATTTTCTTTTCGCATGAAAAAACCCTTGCATTTAACCCAGGGGCAGGGTAGGCGTCAGTTAGTTTGACTGAGCGTTCAAATTTCAAAAAGGAGTGCACATCTGAGGATCTATTACCTTTTGTTGTACCAAATCAAGAGGTCGAAATACCAGAAACCACAATGGTTATTCCAATCAAAAGGTTCAGAGGCTGGAAACCACAATGGTTATCCCTCAACAACCAAGAAGTGAGACAGTCACGACCCTTTCAAAGCAATCAAGACAACCAGTGTCACACGATTTGTTCAAAAAAAAGAGAATTGAAAAAAGAAATGAAAAATCCCGCTAAGTTGAAACTTGAAAACAAGCGACTCAGGCAAAAATTAGGGCATCCCGTTGGACTTCGCAATCAAAGATTCACAAGAATCAGTCCAGGAAAAAGTTAGGGATAAGCAAAATAATGTAAAAGCGAAAGACAAAAAAGATTACACAAGAAAGATCCTCACTGCATTTTGGTTCCTTAACCATCACGAAACCCTTTTTGAGAGGTGAGCGCTTGTGAAAGCTAACTTGAATATAGGAATGGAGAACATCACGAAGAGGGGTGGGTACCTATAAACTTCGAGCCTATATCCTTTGTTTCTATAACCGCGAACCAGGCCACGATACAACCCTCAAAAGTCCTAATTGAAACAGGGTTATTTTGAGAGCGTACTACCACGAGATAGTGTTCCTGACTCCTATGAGTTATGCTAAAAGTTCTTTGTTGGTGTTGCATGTGCATGCTTTCGTTTATCAAAAATCAATGTTGTATCTTAACCAGTGATTCCCTCACAAGGGTTTGTGATATCTTTTTCAGTAAAACTTCAAGATTGACATGTGTGTTGCATTAGAATTTTCATTCTCAGAATAAACATTTTCTGCTTGCATACATTTTTTTGGCATCAAAAAAGTTCACATATGGAATCTCAGTCCAGAAGCTTAATCTTGTCAAGTTGAGAAGTTTGAAACTTCCGAAGGTCAATCTATCGAGGTGCACTTTTCAAGAAACTCCATTGAGTAGAGACTTTCCCAACAGTCATGGTAAGAGCCAAGTAATCTGGGGCAACCACGTCGAGCAATCTCTTCAAAGTTCAGCCAGGCTGGGCAATCACTTCGAGATTCCAATCTCTCAAAGAGCCATTAGTCTGAGGCATGCATGCAAATTTCAGCCAAACTGGGGCAATTACTTCGAGATCCAATCTCTCAAAGAACAATTGGTATGGGTGTTTTCTTCAAAACACAGTCAGTCATAGGTGATCACTTCAAGGCTCGTACTGGGGTAGGCCACCCCAAGAGCATGAGAAGTACTATCCCCCGAAGACGGTTAATCAGAAGCACTTATCCAAGGTTCAAAATACTAGGACACACTATCTCACAGTGGTATGAGTTTTTTCATGACTACTCGCGAGGCGATTTCTTTCACAGACTATGCAGATTGGGGCAGTTATTTTGAGATCCAACAAATCTCTCCAAGAGTTTGAAGACACTGAGGCATTTCGTATGCCATATTTTCTGTAAAATCCTCTTGAGACATTATCTTTTGACAGATCCTAGTAGGAGATGACTTGAAAATTGCAAAGAACCGTTGTTCACTCATGATTAGTTGGAAATCTATCAACCCAGAGTCTAGGGGCAAATCTATTGTCAGCATAATACTTTAAGAGTTGTTTCATCAGCAGGATTCATTGATCAGAATTCCTTAGCAAGTCTCATTAGACAATCCCTTCTCTAGCAGTGCAACAAATGGAAAGATACTTCTCGAGCAAAAGGGTATCATCATCTGTCATACCCAGTATGAGACACTTTATATTCGCTCATCCCCAGCACGAGACGCTTCATATCTTTTATCCCCAGCGAGAGGCAACTTGAACTCTTATCTTCAATAGGAAGCCTTCTCATTGACATTCTTCATCATCCCCAATAGAAGTGGAGGTTGAAATCTCCCTCAGCAAGGCAACGGAAGATTGGTGTCCCCCCAAGCAGAGACTTATCTTTAATGCAGGGGCAATCCCCAGCAGTACAAGGAGTGTGATTCCTTTCCAACATGTTTCTTCCTCAACCATGCCATACCTCTGGTTCCCAGCCAAGTCAGAAGGTCTTCACTTCCCCGTCAGAGTTCAAGAAGAGTCCATCCCTAGCAGGGTCCTTGCCCTCCAATCTTAAAGTCCAATTTATTTTTTGCAATAGCGGCAGTTCAGAGCCGGTGCATCATTAACAGCTTTCCCTGTAGAGTTGTTTCCTCCTTATCAATATGGACCAGGTCAATGCAGTGATCATCGTTTCTCCCCGGTCAAGCCATCTGGGATACTTGCAGTCTCCCTGCCAGGAGATCCCTTGGCATTTACATACGCATAATCATCATTGCATTTGCATCCTCCAAAGCGTAGCATTTCCATCATCATAGAGCATTACGCCATAAATTCAAACACATGCATACTAGCATGGGCCAGTTTTGAGATATATTACATATGACCCGGAGCATCTTCTCAACCGGAAATTCTCCTCACAGGAGATACTTATACCATTTTCCAGGTATCTTTGTCTTTCCAAATCAATGTTTGTCATCTTTTCCGTGGCTTGATTCGCTCAGCAGTCACGTTTCCAAGCCCTGTTTTGTACAAAAATCTCTTATTCCATGGCTTAATTCGCTCAGTAGTCGCGTGTTTTCTTTATGGCTTGATTAGCTAGGCAGTCAGATTTTCGAGTTCTGTTTTGTACAATGGTCTCGTTCCAGGCCCTATTTTGTACAACAGGCTCCCATTTCATGGCTTGATTCGCTCAGCAGTCGCGTGTTTTCTTTGTGGCTTGATTCGCTCAGCAGTCACGTTTCCAAGCCCTATTTTGTACAACAGGCTCCCATTCCGTGGCTTGATTCGCTCAGCAGTCGCATGTTTTCTTTGTGGCTTGATTCGTTAAGCAGTCACATCTTCGAGTTCCGTTTTGTACAAATGTCTCGTTCAAAGCCTTGTTTTGTACAACAGGCTCCCTTTCCGTGGCTTGATTCGCTCAGCAGTCGCGTCGCAGGTTATCGTTTTGTACAACGGTCCTGTTTGCCTAGGCTCTCGTTTATGTACAATGATCCTGTTCCGCCTTGTTCTATTCCCGCTACCTATTCAGAGGTCAAAACAATAAAAAAAATAAAAAAAATAAAAAGTAGATGGCATTTCTATTATCCATCGAGTTCAAATTTCCAGGTTTTTATTCGAGTATTCAATCACTCCATACCTTGAACGTCTAAAAGCTTTTGCGATTATTCATTCAAGCTTGCAGATGATTGAATAGGGGCAGCTGTAATACCTCAAAATTTTCACTCTCATTTCCCCAACATTTAGAATAGCATTTAGCATACATAACTTCATAAAATAACCAAAAACATTGCATCATGTGTAGCATGGCTGAGGCATAGGTATGTGATCCATAATTGGAGCAACTGAAGGCTATACAAAGGAAATCAAAGGGCCACAAAGCTTCTCAACCTTGTGCAAAGGGTTAACAACATCCTACAAGTCTTCATTTGAAGTCACAAGCCATGGAAAGATTTGGTTTAATCAGAGAAGGCAAGCAGTGCAACATCTCCTAATGAAAAAGGCCAAATTAGGGTTTCACTTCTACTAGGCTTCTCCATGAAGTTTTGATTCAAAGTGGATTCCTTTGTCTTATATATGATGTCAAGTGCCTAGGGTTTAAATTTCGTCCACAAAATCATTTTGTAAGAGGTTCAACTGGCCAGATGACTGAAAATCGAGGAATCGGGGAAAAGGCAACCGAGCTAGGTAAAAAAGGTCGACTCCTGACTTTTAAGATCAAAATCATGAAATTAGGGTTATAATGATCCGATGGTTCAAATTTGGTCAAGAAATGATGGAGGAATCATAAAAAATCAAGAAAAAAAATCATTTGAAAAGTGGTTAATTTCACCTTTCCCTCTACTTTTCTTTCCACTTTCCTTCCACATTTCCTTTCATTATTTCCCTCTTGTTTTTCCACTTCAATTCCACTCCATTTCCTTTGTATGCTTCTACCATGTTCCACAACCTTCTAGAGTATTCCAAGAATATTCCTTCTCCAACCCTAACCCTAACTAACTACAAACCTAACTCCATTCCTAAACCTAACTCCATTCCCAAACCTAGCTCTAAGCCTAGCCCCTATATAATCATTAATCACTTCAATGCAAAAGGTTCTAAATTTTTCACTCTCTCACAATTTCTAGAATCACTTTTTCTCTCTCACTTTTCCTCCATTTCCCTTTTCACCAAAGCTTTTTTGAAGCAGCTCTTCAAGTTTCACATTGAAACTTGAAGATCTTAAATCTTAGCCTCCAACCTCCATTGAATTGTGGATTGTAGAAGAAGAAGCTACTGATTTTTGTGAAGATTTCGTCTTATTGGAAGTGCAAGAAGGCTCAAGCATCAAGAACGCATTTATTTTGCGGATTCGCGGTTTTCTTGGTTTTCTCTTCGATCAAGCCCCGATTCTGGCAACATTTACCGAAGCACTTCTCCACTTCGTAGGTTGGTGGTCTAAAATCACTTTTCCCTTAATTTTTCTCTTCATCTCACCATTTTGGCATTCTTTAAGTTTTTTTCGTATTACTTGTGGTTGGTTATGTTTTCGTTACGTTTTGCTTGCGATATGTGGATTTTATTGGATTAGAAGTTAGGTTGTAGCTTGTTATAAGTTCTAGCATGTGTTAATAAGCCCTAATTGAGTAGAAATTCGTGTTAGCATGATTAGGTGGGGGTTAGGGTTGTTTAGAAGGAATATTGTGGCCAAAAGCACTTATTTCAAAAGCATTTTTCACTTTCTGTTCAGCGTTAACCGGTTAACAGTTTGGTTAACCGGTTAACGCATGCGTTTTTGGCCAAATTTAGTGTTGTGTGGGGTCCGTTAACGGGTTAACCGTTTGGTTAACTGGTTAACTCTGTTAGTTTTTGGTTTTTTAGCTTATTTTCTTGCTCAATCTTGCTTCCTAGTGCTTATAAGGTTCATGTATGTTTAGGTATTGATTTTAGGGAATTTTTGGGTCTATTTCCAGTAGCCGATTCATTTGTTTCGAGTCATTTCGACATTATTTCATTCACTTTTCCATGTTTTGTGTTAAATGTGTAAATATGATATAATTGATTCTTGATGTGTTTTTCTACACTTTAATCATTTGTTTCACATGTTAAGTGCTTGCTTAAATTCAATATGTGTTTCATGTTCATGCATGTTTCTTGTGCTTAATTGATCATATCTTAACATGAGTTCAATTCTGGATTTTTATGCAATACATGTGAAATAATTGATGCTTGTAGTGATACTTGTTCAAAGTATTGATAAATGCTTATTTTGTGCAATATGGAAAAGTTTGGTTATTCTTGTTGATCATTGTTCCTTTTAATCAAATAAATGATGTAAATAAATTCACATGTTCGAATTCATTTTATGGTGTATGTAGATCCATGTTAATTGATGTTGATGTGTTGTTTATCATTCACTTTGTGCACATAAATAAAAATGATCAAATCTGCCCCATGTTTTCATAGTTGTTTGTTAATATAGGTGATGTAAAATACATGTTGTTTGTTATGTTTGCATGTTGTATGTGACTTTTCTACACCTATCTTTACATGATGTATGTGGGCTGTAGAAATTTACCTTGTGTTATGCATTGTTTTGGTAGCTGTTGTTACTTTAGAGACTGTAGTAGGTGCTGAATTTTTGTTTTAGCATTTTTTAGTTCTTCTAGAATTAAGATAGAGTTTAGATTGAGTCATAGAGTCATTAGGATTTAATTGGTATGAGTTTTCTTTATTATTTTTAATAAAATTCACACTAATCTTTGTTTTGTAGGGAGGGAAAGGTATGTTTCCTTACACCTTATCCTTTTCTTTTATTTTTTTATGCATTCTCTTTATGCATTTAATTCACCTTTTACTTCCATATTTGTGATTGGTAGGATTTCCCCTTTTGTTAGGACCAACTTATCTTCCTTAGGAAGTAATTTGCATCCTTTTTCTTCTTTCTTTTCCTTTTGCTCTTTAGGATTAGAAACACCTCACTAACCATAGGACCACCATTTTAATAAATAACTTAGGGTTGTATCTTAGTCCCCCTTAATTTTTTCCTTTTCCGATTTGAGTCTTTCTCTTCTCATCTTCAAACAAAATCCAAAAAAAACTTAATAAATGCATGAAAGGATCCCTTGTGTATAGCCTTATTCCATGGGGCACTTGCATTCATTCCATCTTAGAGTGGTGTAGGCTTGTCTAGCATGATGTACAAGTCTTATCAAGGGGTTGTTTCATAAAGAAAATTTAAAAGACACTTCCTCACAAAAGCTACAAAACACCTAATAAGTTCAACAAGCCAGTGAACTTAGACCCTAATTCATGGAAACAATCCTTGGATAAATTCTCCTTTCTTGGTGTGCTTGTTCTATTATTCCATCTTAGAATGTAGTAGCAAGTACACATTCCATGGAAAAGAGTTTGAATTCACTTCCTTGTGCCAAATTCATACAAAACTCTTAAAAAGCAAACAACAAACAATAACGACTTTCATGAGGGAACGTTTCATCTCATCTTATTCATTCTCAACGAGAACTTGCAACGACTTTTCTCATTTGCAAAACGGTAAACGCACTCGTACCAGACGAGCCTGCAACACCTGAGCATAGACATACGCAGTTCCAGCTATAAAAAACACAAACAAAGTTTCAGCCTTAGTTAGGCGAACTACGTCGACTCTAATCCTCATTTTCCCGATGAGGTACGTAGGTAGTGGGGTAGGGCCCATTCGAGCATATTCTTTATTTTCCCTACATTTTCCCCCTTCTTTTCTTCCTCTTTTCCATTTCCTTCTTTCTTTCCATTCCAGTTCCATTTAGTAATTTTTTTGTTCAGCATCATCTTATTTCTCACCCTTTGAATCAAAGAAACAAGTGTGGATCCCGTCGGGTACGGCGGACGGTCTGGGGTGCTTATACGTTCCCAGATCGTAACCGAATCCCGAACCCAGATCTTTGGTTCGCAGGACCTGTCATTTTCTTCTTCCTTAGGTTTGTGCAGCATTACCTTTCCCGTTCCTTCGGGATAAAAATGCCTGGCTGGCGACTCTACCTTTTCCGCGCCACTTTCGCGTTTGTACTAGGATGAAAATCCCGGGAGCGACACCTGTGAAGTTCATCATCGAGAAGCCGACTCTAACAGGAAGGGTATCCGGATGGCAGATGATTCTGACAGAGTATGATATCCAATACACTTTGCAAAAAACCATCAAAGGGAGTGTATTGTCGGAGTATTTGGCCTAGCAACCAATTGACAATTACAAGTCGATGAAATTCGAGTTTCTGGATGAGGACATCATGTTCCTCAAGTCGAAAGACTGTGAAGAACCACTCCCAGAGGAGGGGCCAGACCCCGAATCCAAATGGATAATTATGTTTGATGGAGCTATGAACATGAATGTAGTGGAGTAGGTGTTGTCCTTATCTCACCAGAGGGGACACACATGCCTTTCACTGCTCGACTGACATTTGAGTGCACCAATAATGAAGAAAAATATGAAGCATGCATAATGGGTGTCGAATAAGCAATTGGTATGAGAATCAAGAACCTTGAGATCTTTGGTGATTTTCCTCTAGTTATCAACCGGGGTAATGGGAAGTGGCTGGTTCATCAACCTCACTTAGCTCCATACAGGGATTACACCAGGAGGTTGTTAACTTTATTCACTAAAGTAAATTTCACTTCATACCTCGAGATGAGAACCAATTTGCTGATGCTTTGGAAACTCTATCTTTCATGATCAAGGTGCATCAAGAGAACTATGTGCCTCGAATTGATGTCTCTCCTCTCGAAAGACCTGCCTATGTGTTCGTAGTTAACGGTGTTGAGGATAGAAAACCTTAGTATTATGATATCAAGCATTTTTTGAAGGCTCAGGAGTACACGGCTGGGGCATCCAGTAAAGACAAGAAGACTCTCAGGAGGCTACCAGGCGGGTTCTTCTTTAATCAAGATGACGTACTATACAAACGAAACTTCGACATGGTCCTGCTCAGATGCGTGGATAGACACGAAGCAGACATGTTGATGCAAGAGGTTCACGAAGGCTCCTTCGGTACCCATGCTGGAGGACATGCTATGGCAAAGAAACTGCTCAGGTTGGGGTATTATTGGATCACAATGGAATCCGATTGCTGCAAATATTCCCGCAAATGCCACAAGTGTCAGATCTATGCTGACAAGGTCCATGTACCTCCAAATCCATTAAATGTCATCTCTTCACCTTGGCCCTTTGCCATGCAGGGCATTGACATGATTGGTAAGATTGATCCAACGTCTTCCAACGGTCACCGCTTCATCCTGGTTGCTATAGACTACTTCACAAAATTGGTCGAAACGACATCTTATGCCAATGTTACAAAGAAAGTGGTCGCCCGATTTATCAAAAGAGATATCATTTGCCAGTATGGAATTCCCGAGAGGATCATTACCGGTAATGGTTCTAACCTCAACAATAGATGATGGCCAATTTATGTCGAGATTTCAAAATAGAGCATCATAACTCTTCGTCGTATTGCCCGAAGATGAATGGCACCGTCGAGGCGGCCAACAAGAATATCAAGAAAATCGTTCAGAAGATGGTTGTGACATATAAGGATTGGCATGAGATGCTAATGTTTGCACTACATGGGTACCGAACGTCTATGCGTACCTCAATGGGGGCAACCCCGTTCTCACTGGTGTATAGTATGGAGGCAGTCCTACCGGTCGAAGTTGAGATTCCCTCCTTGAAAATAATGATGGATGTCATGTTGGATGAAGCTTAATGGCTCCGAGCCAGGTACAACCAATTGAGCCTAATCAAGGAGAAACTCCTAGCAGCTATACGTCATGGAAAGTTGTATCAAGAATGAATGAAACAGGCTTTTGACAAGAAAGTACAGCCTGAACGATACATACCAGGTGACTTAGTGTTGAAAGGATTCTTCCTCCTCTCAATGATCACAGGGGCAAGTGGACACCCAATTATGAAGGTCCGTTCATGGTTAAAAAGGTCTTCTCAGGTGAAGCCTTGATGTTAATGACCATGGATGGCGAAGACATCCAATCCCCTATCAATGCAGACGCAGTAAGAAAATACTTCGTGTAAAAAGACCCGCTGGATAAAAACAGAATAAAGATCCTGGCAAAAAAGCACATCCCGGCAAGCCAAAAACAGAATAAAAGGCTCGGGAAAATATTAGGGAAATATTGGAAAAAATGTACACCCGCTGAGCTGAAAAGCCACATTGGACAGCTCATTCAAAAAAAGGGTATCCCGATGGATTGAAAACCCAAAAGGGAAATCCACACAAAAGAGGGACTAACACAAACGACTGCGGTCTATGAGGTTTGTGATCCATCTGTAACTAAGGGTATCCCAAGGGTTGAAGACCAATTTAATTACTTTCCTCAAAGGCGAAGCAAGCGGAGAGTCATAGAGATATACAAGTCATAGTCGGGTCAGAGCTTGATGAGATCCGTTTTTCACGTTGCCAAATAGGATAGTTTGTTTTCCCTTTGAGAAATTTCCTCTTTCCAGGGATTATTTCCTCATGTAATGCCTATTCAGGGCCATCTTCCAATTAATAAAATGCAACTTCGTTCAAATTCGCGTCCATGTGTTCTTTGTTTTTTAATCTAGCATTGACTGATTGCAAAAACGTCCAGCAAATTATGATAAAAATTGCGTTATGAACATTTGAATGCCTTAAAACTCATGCAAGAGGACAAAAATATATGATACCACTCTAAAGCGTTGAGTGACTGGGGATGGTGATTAATACCATAAGCCTGGGGCATACAGGCCAATCTGACTCTCTATGTTGCAGGCACTATCAGTTGTGTTTATGCAGTTGCAGGAGCAGGTGTCGCTATCAGAGCCAAAATAGACCCAGGAGGCGTTCTTCAACAGGTTCTTGAATAGAATTTCTCAACAATGTCTTCCTGAACGTCTTCCATTATCCCCGGTAGAGTGGAAATTGAAATCTCCTCGACAAGAGAATTTCCTTCAACAAAGGAGCATTCCCCATCAGAGTCTTCTTATCTCCAGTGATAAATGGAGACATCTCTTCGTCAAGCAAAAGATTGTGTATCTGAGGAATTTCCCTTGCAGTTTTCTTCCTCAGCAGAACTGACACATCCGATTTCCCAACCGAGTCAGAGGGATGTTATTCCCTCATAGGAGTTCTACGGGTAGCGTACCACTCAAGTCAAGTTCATTCCCAATAGGGTCTTGGATTCAATCTCAAAATCCTTTTTATTTTTGAAAAAATGGAGGCAGTTCATAGCCGATATATCATCCATGATATCTCTCGCAGACTTGCTCTCCCTCAACAAGGAGTCATTGAATTAATCCAGTGATTATTTCTTCCCAAGCGAAGTCGTCAGAGATACATGTTACCTCCTCATTAGGAGATCCCTTTACATTTGCATTCGCATTTAGTAATCATCATTACATTTTCATCCTCAAAGCGTAGCATTTCTATCTTTATGTAGCATTACACCATAAGGATTCAAATATATACATGCCAGCATGGGCCAGTTTTGGGCTATATTACATAAAGACCCATAACAACTTTTCAGGCTGAAGTATTCCCTACAGAGAACGCCAAGTTCATTTTCTAAACACTATTACTTTTACAAGTCAAAGCTTGTTTCCCCCAGTTGAGTCGTCATCCAAGTTATGAAGGTCTCTTTTTCAAGTTTTATCTCCTCAAGTGGGATAAATTCTTGTCGAACACCAAGTTTATGCTTTGAGTCGTCATCCAAGTTATGAAGGTCTCTTTTTCAAGTTTTATCTCCTCAAGTGGGATAAATTCTTGTCGAACACCAAGTTTATGCTTTGAGTCGTCATCCAAGTTATGATGGTCTCTTTTTCAAGTTTTATCTCCTCAACTGAGATAAATTCTTGTCAAACGCCAAGTTTGTACTTTCAGTCGTCATCCAAGTTATGATGGTCTCTTTTTCAAGTTTTATCTCCTCAAGTGGGATAAATTCTTGTCGAACTCCAAGTTCATGCTTTGAGTTGTCATCCAAGTTATGATGGTCTCTTTTTCAAGTTTTATCTCCTCAAGTGGGATAAATTATTGTCGAACTCCAAGTTCATGCTTTGAGTCACCATCCAAGTTATGATGGTCTTTTTTTCAAGTTTTATCTCCTCAAGTGGGATAAATTCTTGTCAAATGCCAAGTTCGTGTTTTGAGTCGTCATCCAAGTTAAGATGGTCTCTTTTTCATGTTTTTTCTCCTCAAGTGGGATAAATTATTGTCGAACTCCAAGTTCATGCTTTGAGTCGTCATCCAAGTTATGATGGTCTCTTTTTCGAGTTTTATCTCCTTAAGTGGGATAAATTCTTGTCGAACGCCAAGTTCGTGATTTGAGTCGTCATCCAAGTTATGATGGTCTCTTTTTTCATGTTTTATCTCCTCAAGTGGGATGAATTCTTGTGGAATGCCAAATTCATGCTTTGAGTAGTCATCCAAGTTATGATGGTCTCTTTTTCATGTTTTATCTCCTCAAGTGGGATAAATTCTTGTTGAACGCTAAGTACGTGCTTTGAGTCGTCATCCAAGTTATGATGGTCTCCTTTTCAAGTATTCTCTCCCGCGTGAGATAATTTCTTGTTGGTTCTTCCGCGTTTGGTTCCGTTTGTTCAATTTATCATCTGTGCTATGATAATCGTTCCCCACCTCATATATCCCTCGTGGGATAGGAACCTATTTATTCTGCCAAGTTCAGTTTCGTTTCTTAGAGCTATCATCCAAGTCATGATGGTTTCTTTCTTGACCCACTCATGGTGTATCTTGTCATCCAAGAATGGCATCATTCTCCATACATTCCATCACTCACAAAGTATAAATTTTCAGGATTATTCGAGTATTCAATCACTTCATACCTTGAATATCTAAAATTTGTTGCTATTATTCATTTTGGTATGCATATGATTGAATAGGGGCAGCTGTAATACCTCAAAATTTTCCCTCTCACTTTCATTGAATTTAGTATATCACATTGCATACACAAATCCATATTATGGCATGAAACATTGCATCATAACCATCATAGTGAAGGCATAAGGCTTGTGATCAATGACTAAAGAGATTGATGGTCATCCAAGGGCAATCAAATGGCTACATGGCTTTTTAACATTGTGCAAAGGGTTCACGACATCCCACAAGATCTCATTTTATTCCCCAAGTCACAAAAAGAAGTGGATTGATCAAGGAATTCAAGCAGTGCAACATCTCCTAACAAAAGGGGGTGAAATTAGGGATTCTGATTAATTGAGTTTCCCAAGGAGATTATGGTTCAAACTTGATCTCATTGTTTTCTGCATGATATTAAGTACCTAGGGTTGAGATTTCATCCAGTGAATCATTTTGGAAGGTCTTCAATTAATCAGTTACTTGAAAATCAAGGAATTGGGTAAAAGTCAACCAGGCTGAGTAAAAAGTCAACTTCTGACTTTTTGTGGTCAAACTCATGAAATTACTGTTACAAGGAATACATGGACTAAATTTAATCAAGAAGTGATGGAGGGATCATGAGAAATAAATAAAATCAAAACTTACCATTTTTGGAAAATTAGGGTTTCCAAAATGGGCAAGTTTTGGCTATTTTGCAGCCAACTTCAAGATAGGCCTTCTCCCAAAATAAAATTCAAATGAAAATTCCACTTGGGCTGTTTGAAAGAGGACATCCTAAGCTTCAAATCCATAGGTGGAACATGTCCATAGAGTTAAAATTGTAGGAGTTATGATCATTCAAAGTTGGTGCAAACTAGGAAAAAGGCAAGGCATGCCTTGCATCTTGCGTTCGTGCCAGGCCAGACAATGTATCAAGCATGTGGTGTGCAAGAAGTATAGGCATTTTTCTCCACCAAGATGACCTCAAATGAATGTTCCTCCAACATCAAAGTTGTTCATTGGCATGTCTTCTACAACTTTCATGATTGGAGAATTTTCATTTGATCAATGGTTTGGGAATTATAGAAGGTCAAAGTAGGGATCTCACAACTGATCATCGATGGGACATTTGCCTCAAGGCATGCCTTATATAATCAAGCCATTATGCAGCAACATGACATGTAATCTAATGATAGTTTTGAATAACTTAGAGGTCTTGTCTCAGTTTGGGTTTAACATCAATCATGTTCTATGAAGCATCCCCTCCATTTTAAGCACAAGAAGTTCATGAATAGGTAGTTTGAGCTGGAAGTAATCACCATTGGAAGATCACAACAGGAAACTTGTTTTCTTGCATGGTAAGTTATTGGATCATGGGATGAATTCAATGAAGTCAGCTTGTAAACAATATTTAACTTTTGTTGATTATAGTGTTTCTCCATTTAGAATGCAAATGATCCCTTGCTTCCATACACACCATAACTGCCATGCATCACTCCATGAAAGTCAAGCAAAGAAGAAACTTCACTTATGCTGCCTTACATGGATCAAGACAGGGTCATTACACTTCACTAAAGCTCACCATAAGCATCATGTTCTTCTCCACATGGGATCCGGCTCGAGCAAGTTCACCGAGCTTCACATTGCCCTTGCTCCAAACACTTTTCAACTCACTCCAACTCACCAATAACTAACTTGACTCAACTCCAACAAACTTGACTCATTTAACCACACTTCCAACTATTAACCATAGAGAGTTTAGATCTTAACTACACATATATAAGTTGCAGATCCAACTGAATCAAAGATCCATCCCCATTTGATAAAAATCACTCCATAATTCATCACTCTTCCTCTGAATTTTGCTCTACATTCTCCTTGCATTCTCACTGCATTTTGGCTCGACTCAACTTTATCTTCATCAATCTTTCTCCACTCTTCCATACTTCATCATCGCCATCAACTCAAGCTCCATTTCCATGGCTGAATTCAATGGCTGCTTCAACATTGCACCAATGCATATCTCTGCATAGTGTCAAGATTCTCACTGATCTTCATCAACAACCTTACAATCATCATCATTTCAGCTTCATCATCATCCAAGGAATAAGCTTCATAGCTAAAGCAGCTTGAAACTTCAAGGATCTATCTTTGCATCAATACTGCATTGCCTCAAATTTCTCCAAGATTCAGCATCAATTGAGTGTTTATTTCACTCCATTGAGGATCAGAGACAATTAGCAAGCACAAAAGGAACCTCACCTCTTGATTTCCTCAATACTTGTACATATGCTTTTTTAGGTTTCATCTTGAATTCATTATGCACGATTTTAGTTAATTTTGTTTAATTTACATTGTTCAGAGCTTGGTAGAAGCCATGGATCATCTGTTTAGTTGATAGGCATATTAGATGCTTAGATACAGAATTTTAGGTTGGAATGTCTTGCTTCGATTTGGCTTAAAAATGAAGAAAAAATGAATTCTAAGCATAGATTCTTGGTGTATTCAGTGGGGAGAGTGAATTGATGGTTTTAGTTCTCATTTTCATGGCATTTTCATTCTAGCCCTAACCAGGACTCACCGGAGAAGGTGACCGGAAGTTAGCTTCGGTCACCTGAACAGTTGCCCTAGAATTCTCCCAACTTTAAAATATAACCCTTAGATTTTTTCAATCCAATGCTCATTACACATCCATCGTATTAATGAACCTGAGCTCTCCCATGCGTGCCATCCACCTTTTTATGATGTGCCATATGATCTGGTCCACTTGATTTGAATAGGTTTGACTCCATTTTGGGGCGTTAGATTGATCCATAGGTTCAGGAGGAGTCAATAGGTTGACTGAGTCCCCGTCCTATCCTTTTGTTTTAAAGCATACATGGTCTAGGCCTGTAGTTCATATTCGCACCCCTAATCTTGTAAGCCCAATTTATTTCAACTGGATTTTCTTTCTGAATGTACCCCTCTCTTGTTTCTGTTCTTTTATTTTTTCTCATTTTATTTCTTATTAAATTTTAGTTTCTTAAGAATACCAAACCTCCACCAAAAATTCTCAATAAATTCTCCCATCATCTTCAACATTTTTACAAATTTTCCATTTTTTTTATTTTCATTTTCCATTTATATTCCATCCAGAATTAAATTTACATTTAATTTCCTTTGGTTTATTCGCATTTTTGGACATCTTGCTCTTCTCTAATTTTGTTCACCCAAACTAAAAAGAGTCTTAGGTCTATTATTTTTGCCCTATCCAGAGGACACTTTGAAGATCCTAAAAATATTTTTTCCTTAATTTTTAGGTCATGTTTGGATTATTTTTTAGTCTCTTCTTTGTGCTTAGGACTTCAAAACGCTAATTAACTTTACACCTTCATTTGAGTGAGTTAGAATAAGAATTTTTGTGATATTTTTTAGAGGTATGTTTTCCCCTGGTTTGTGACCTAGAGTATTGTCGCTCCCACCTGATGACACATGGCCAATAGGGGTACAGACGCGAACGGTCAACGAAGGAGAGGGAATGAATAGAGTCGCCAGCTAGGCATTTTTATCCCGAAGGAAAGATAATGCTGCATAAACCTAAGAAGAGATGGATAAGACGGTTGCGAACCAGAGAAACTGAGAAAGGGGGTTGGTTAAAACCTGGGAAGGTATTAGCACCCAGATTGTCCGTCGTACTCGACGGGATCCACGCTCGAAAGATTTGTGTTTTAAAAGGGGTAGTGTCAGTGCAATCTGTGTATCAAAGCTGGAAAGAATGCAAGTGTCAGTGCAAAAGAGGTGTGAAATATGTGAAGTGTCAGTGTAAGAATAGGAGTGCAAAGCTCAAGACTAAGAGGCTTAAAAGCAATGCTCGAAGAGGGGGGGATATATACAGAGACTTTTGTTCGATAACTGTTAACTTATGCCTACGTATCCTCTCGTGCAATGAGGAAGTCAGAACACCGTAGTTCGACCCAAAGAGACTGAAAGATAAATTGACTTGTGAACTGCTTACTTGTCTATGCTCAAGTGTATGACCTGTCTGGCTCAGGTGCAAACTGTCTTGCATTAGACGGAAGAAGCAAGTTCTCGCTTTCAGAGTGAATATGATGAGAAAAGAATCCCGGAGGAGACGATTATTGTTTGTTTTTGTGTTTTCAGTCTTTTATTGCTTTTGGAGTTTGTCATAAGTTAATGAGCTTAAGCCTAAACCAAGGGTTAGTAAACTCATCACATCTTCCTTCTGATTAGGGGTAATGAGAATACCTTAAGTGTGAAGTAAGCACATCACACTTAATCACCATGATGTAGGATTAAGATCATTAACCTACTTATGATTATTTAGATTTTTTGGAGTTTTTGGTTTAGTGTTAAGTAGTGAGTTTAAGCCATAATCAAGGATTTAATGGACTCATTACACCATCCTAATAGAAGGATGATAGATGAGAACATTTAAGCTGAGAAAGGCTCCTCAACTTAATCCATGATTAGGGATTAACCTCATGACGAAACAAAGCCTTTATTAAAGTGGATTTTAGTTAATGGTAAGATTAAGGAGTGAATTTTATGGTTTGTAAGACAACTTGAGGGGGACTTGTCCATTAACTCTAGGGTTAGTCCTTCTTAACCAATTAAGGAAGAATTAGAACCCTAATGCAAGGCCCAAGTTACAAGCTTGATGTCTTAGTGATTATTAGATGAATTGATTAAAGGATTTAAACACATTAAGGGTTTAACACTTAGGATTAAAGTTATACACTCCATCCTAATAGAAGGATGCAGGCATAAGCTTAATCACAAAGCCTTAAAACCTTTAGGGTTTAGTCCTTGATTATGAGATGAGAAGAGAAGACTCAAAGATGACACAAAGGTAAAACTAATGGGGGGACTAATCAAACCCTAATTGTTATCATACTTGGAGATCCTAGAGTTTGTGAGGCTTAAGAGAGAAATATCTTCAAAGAGCCCCCAAGGAGGAACAAGATGAAAGGAGAAGGAGAAAAGAGAAACAAGCTAACTTACTTCACTTAAGAAGATAAGTTACTTGAAGAAAGAAAGTAAGAGATGAGCATGAATGAGCAAGCTCACTCTAATACACAAGTAAAATGCAGAAATGAATGCGTAAGAGGGATGAGAAGAGATTATGAGAAGTGAAGGCAAATTCACTTCTCAATGGCCTACCACCTGAAAAGTTAGTAACAAGAAATGAAATGAAGTGAGAGTGAGAGTGCGATGAAATGCAATGATGCAAACCAAAGTCAGAAGCATAAACATGATGTTAATGATGCTAAGAGAGGATGCAAACACATGTCAAGAGTTGTGGATGATCATACAAGGGTGAGGATGCAAATGGAGCATGCTTTGAACCATGAAAGTTCATGAAAGTTTATGGAATGATATGAATGCATAACATGGCAAATGAAAGATGCAATGATCAAACATGATTCTAATATGTTCTAAGATGTCTTATATGTCATGTTGATGCACAAAATGTCATGGCAAGTTCATGTATGCAAGCAAATGAGAGATGGATGCAAAGGAAGGCAAGAATTAGGGTTTATGCATAACATGCAACACAAAATGCAAAATCAGAAGCAAATGACAAGATAAAAAATTTAAAATGGGAACAAAGGAACCCTAACCCTACACAAGTTCACTTCCCAAAGGAGGGGACCTAAGTCTTAACCTAATGGAAGTTATGATTTTCTCAAATTAGCTAGGGTTTTAAGTCACTTCAAAAGGAAAAATGCACATCAATTTGAAAATGAAAGATAAATACAAATAAATTTTACCCTAGAAACTACATGCTATGAAGAATGCAATGCAAGAAGAACCATCATCAAACTCTTCATGGTTAGGCATAATGAATTTTTCTAAGTTAGGACCAAAATATTGCCTTTAATTCCAATGAAAAATGTCAAAATAGGTCAAGAACCAAAAAGAAATTTGTTTGAAGAGTTTGATAATGTTTCTAAATGTATTAAAATGCAATGTGAATTTTTTGGTGATTTTTAAATACCTAAATGCATTTTTAATTAATTAATTTCCATTAACTAATTGAAAATAAACATTTAAATGATTTAAAAATAATTTTTGATGCAAAAAATAAAAATAAAAATATTTTTGGGTTCTGAAAATTAATAAAAGGTCTGATAAAAAATTTCAGAATTTTTTAATGTATTTTACTATTTTTAATAAAATGGACAAAACAAATGAATAAAGAAGAAAATAAAATGAAATTAAATGAAAAGTACACAGATCCAAGAGTCAGGATTCAAATGGGATGCGCGGGAGTTGACTGGCGCGTGATCTGAGGGTCCACATTCAAACTGGCATATTTAAAATTAAACCCTAATTAATTAAGTTAATGACATGGATTAGGGCTAAATCAAAAGATCTGGGCCATTCACAGCGCGCGGGAAGATGGATCCAAAGGCCTACGTTTGAACTTCACTAATTACACTGATTAGGGCAAATCACTCTCAGGCGACCGAAACAGTGTTCCGGTCGTCTTCTCCGACGAACACAAAACCCTAGCTTCTTCTACAAGTCACCAAACTTCAAATTTCTTTCACAAAAATGACCCTCTAATCATTCTAAACCTAAACCCCCAACTAAAACTCATTTATTTCACTTCATAAGCATGAATCGAAGAAAAATGTAAAACACGGGCAAAAGTTCAGAGATCACATACATGGTGGTTTCTTCACCATTTTCAAAAGTAAACACATCCCCATGACCAGGGGAGCATATAGAGTCATAAAAGAACTTAAAAGCTAGCTTCTGGAAAAAAAGTTCTTCATGTTACCTGAGATGAGGACTCCCTGATTCTGGGCTTTCTGGACTCTCCCTTTGTGCAAGCCTGCTCCCTTGAACCCCCTGAGGATGGAATGAAGCTTAGAAAGCTTTAAGAATGGTTGGTTTGAATGTTTCAGTTCTGGTGTAGCAGAAATGGAGGTCTGTATATGTGATGTTTTTGGCTACTTTGAGGGTTGATTCTTGTTCAGTGAGTGATATGTGATTTGTTGGTGAAGAAATTTTGGATTTTTGATGGATGAGGAAGGAGTTTCGAAGAGATGAAGGCTTGGACAGTTTTTGTGAATCCTGGCTTCTTGGAGGTTGCAGGCTTGTGTGTGTTGTGTTTTTGGGATGCTTGAGGTCCACATATTAGGCTCTGATTGGGCAGAGAGTTGGTAGTGGCACAGTTTGATTGGCATGGGCAAAAATGCAAAAAGTCAAGATCTTATGTACTATGGGTATGACTTGGGTCAGAGGAGATCTTAGGGCTTGTCCTGCCTCAACTTGAGTTAGGGAAGGCCTTTGGATCTGATTTTGTGAGCTGGATGGTCTTGATCAAGAGTTTCCAAAGTTCTTGCATATTTCCCTCTTTGAGTTTTCTTATGAACCAAGGCAAAGAATCTTGTGATTTCTTGGGCAAAATGCAGCAACATGAGCCATATGAAGTTGCTAGGATGCTTTGAGATCAATTAGTGTTCAATTCAAGCATTAAAAGTTCCTTTTGCAAAAAATCCAATTTTGAAGATTTATGAGAAAATGCCTTATGTAACTTGTAATCCAAGGCACGAAAGTGGGAAATTCTTGGGCAAATCTGAGTTATGAACCATAAATTATGTTTGGGTGATGATTAGAAGTCATTTTGAAGTCATAGAAATGCTTGGCATGTGAATTTGCAAGTTTCCCTCTTTGGTGTAAAAGTGAAAATTTAGTGATTTTGTCCAACTTTGCAAGGCCATAACTTTTGATCTAAAATGAATTAGAATGAGTTCTTGTACTTTTTGAAAAGGGATTGATCCAATCTACAACTTTCATGACCAGAGATTTTTCATTTGAAGCATTTTCGAATCAAAAAGAGGAGGTTGAAAAACTTTCCCAAAATGGCAATTTTGCATTATAAGTCACTTTCCCACAATGGCAACTTTGCAAATGGCTTGAAATTCTTCAATTTTGTGAACTTCTAACTTCTTATAAGATCAAATAAAGATCATATACACCCAAAATGATGGAGAATACCCTTTGGTTGGGTGACTGGGGGCCTCAGATGCCCTGATTTTGCACTGACTTGCTCAAGAAGTCACCTCTTGATCAGATGCCTTCCCCATTGAATTTCTTCATGAAAATTGATATGCATGATCCTCATAACATATAGAGACCAATAAAAACAATAATGACCAAAAAAATTAGAGTTATGGCCTTTGAAACCAAAACCCTAATTCTAGGTCATCTGTGCAGTTAAACCTGGCTCTGCTTCCATGCCTTTCTCAGTTCTTGTGATTGTTTGACTTCCTTGACCTTGTGAGGATATAATATGATGCTTGAACATACATGGAACCTCTTGAGATGATTGAAGCCCCTTGGAGTGGCTCAGATGGCTCAGGGATGGCTCAGATCACAAACCCTAGATGCAGATGGCTTTGAATCAATGCAGTGAAGCAAAAAATGCAATATGAGATGCTATGGTTGAACTTATGCAAATGAAAAGAGTCACAAGCTTAAATTCTGTGATCAGGTACGAGATGTCGAATGAGATGTTTAAACACTTGAAGACTTAACTAAAACTTAAAGTGCAGGAAAATTAAACAACACAGGAATTTGTTAACCCAGTTCAGTGTATAACCACACTTACATCTGGAGGCTACCAAGCCAGGAGGAAATCCACTATAAGTAATATTAATTCTAGACTTAAACCACCCAGTTTAATCTTTCACTTAATATCTACCCAATGCAATTTCTACCTAAGACACAACTTAGATATGAGTACCAACTCACTCCCCCTCAATCACACAGTGATCTTGTTTACAAGTTTAATAAAATTGAAGTCATACTTCAAACAAAACAGCTTGATCTTACTTCACAGTTTCAATCAAGACACAAATACACTTTTGCTTAAAAGCTCATAAAGTGGTACAAATAAACAACCTGCTATTAAAACACAAAACACCCTATTTTGTCTTCTTAATTTCGTACTCTATTCTGAGAGTTTCTGTTGCTTAAATAGGTGTTTGGATTTTGGGCTTTCTGTAGGTTTATCCAATCCTGAAATGCATGCTGCTTCCACCTTGAATTAGGGTTTGTTATTTCCTAGATTCTAGGTGATTCAGTTCTTCTGATTATGCTGAAGACATATAACAACACTCCCTACAGATGCGCCTTATTCTGTTTTATCCATCCATAATTAATTCCAAATAAATTTCCTTAATTTACTCAGTTCTGTTAGTCATTAATTAATTCTGGTAGCAGGTTTTAGATGTCACAACATCTGTTGGGACATCCTGAAAAACTGAACTTACTTCATTTACTGATACAATGTCACAACATCTGATGTGACATCCTGTAAACTGAACTTATTTCATTAACTGATACAATGTCCCAACATCTGGTGTGACATCCTGAATTAAGTTCATTTACTTATACTCTGTTTGATAATGTCCCAACATCTGATAGGACATTCTGAACTGAATTCAACATTTCTTGTTGGTCAAAAATTCTGCCAATTCTAAACATCTACACAAGCCATGGTGAATTGAGTGAGGGCAAATTTGGGGTGTTTACAGCTGCCCCTATTCAAGCATGAGTTAGCTGTGCAGGATGTAAGCAACGGCTTAACAGGCAAACAAGATAACTTGTGGTTGAATACCAAAGACAGTCCAAGATTTGCACTCACCGAATGAAGAAGAAAAGGGATATAGATTGTAAAAGGAAGTAAAGTATAATCATAAAGTGCGGGCGACGGAGGACGACCGTCGAGCAGAGGACGACTGCTGGGGATGAAGTAATGACGGGGACGACCGACATGCTGGGGAAATAAAGAGATCACGATGGGGACGGCCATCAAGTTAAGTTATAAGGTTCTTTGGGGATTAAAAGTAAAGGCAATGATGGGGACGACCATCTAGTTGAAGAAATAAATGATGAGGAACGGTCATCAACGGTGAAGGACGATCACCTAGCAGGGTATGACTGCCGAAAGTATCACGACATAGGACGAATGCCGGATAGAGAAGGTCGACGATGGGGACGGTCATCGGATAAGCCCGATGAAGGACGATCATCAAGAGGTGAAGGACGAACACCTAGCAGGGTACGACTGCTCTGGGGTTTTATCATGACATAGGACGAATGTCAGATATTAGAATCAACGATGGGGACGGACATCGGATAAAATGATGAAGGACGATCATCAAGAGGTAAAGGACGATCACCTAGAAGGGGACGACTGCTAAAAATATCACGACATAGGACGAATGTCGGATGGGAAGGGGTTCAAGAGAATAGAGACTCCGCTGGGAATGATGAAGGACAATCATCAAAAAGGTGAAGGACGATCACCTGGCAGGGTACGGCTGCCGGGAATATCATAACATAGGACGAAAGTTAGGTAGAAAGGAACTAGTTTATCAAGATTTGCCGGGAATTCTTTTGGGGAGTAGTAGACACAGACGAGTGTCTGATTTCCAGGAGGCAAAGACATAAGTGTCTGACGCGGTGTATAGATTAAAGATGCGGACGAGCATCCTTAAGACTATGATACGGACGAGTATCAGTAGAAACAAACGCTTGACGCATGTTCAGAGATGATGATACGGACGAGTACCAACTGGTTAACAAAGAACACTGACGAGTGTTGATTCTGAGGGGATTTAAGTGGTATATACAAGATACGGACGAGTATCGGTATGAGTGAAAAGTGATGAGTGAGACATAGACGAGTGTTCAACTTGCTGGGAAGAGCACGACACGGACGGGTGTCGGAAGATTTGTACTATACACAAGTATTTGATTTACAATCAGTGTTTAGGTAATCATGCTTGGGAAGGGTGACACAGACGAGTGTTAAAGGAGGAAAAACACATATGTATTAGTGAGTGCAAAGGGGACGCTTTGGCTTTCTGCTGGGGATATGACACAGACGAGTGCAATGTATAAGCATCTGTTTGCTCGGGCGATTTTACTGGGGGAACGATGACACGAACGAGTGCCATAAGGAGCATGTCCCTATATTTGTGAGTGTAAAGGAAATGCTTGAACATTCTGCCGGGGAGTTTGAGAGGCATGGAATGTCGGTATTTACGAGTTCGGTTCGACACATGGCTTATGATTTATGCAATATGTTTGATTTTTTCCGTAATGCTCCGTATTAAACGGAATGCTACGCTCTGTGGGGAAAATATGATGCGAATGCTATGATTATGCAAAGATACCGATCCGGGATTCGGATCCCGTTACTGTGGAGATCTCCGGCTGATCTGCTTGAAGCGGGTATCCCAGCTGGGGATGAGATCATTGGTAGATCTGACATATACGACTCTGCTTGAGGAAATAGATCACTGATAGACCTATCTTGGTAATGAGGGACCCAGCTGGGGTTTGCGGGAGCTTTCGTCACTCTGTTGTGAGATCTTCAGGCATTGCTCTTCTGGATAGAGGCTGAAACTCTGCGGGGAGATGGTTCCCTGTCTGACACTTGGCTGAGGAGGAATGACGACTGGCAACTCAGTTGGGGAGAAAGTAGCCTTGGTTTTGTTTGGAAGATGTGTTGTGGAAATGGTGATTTGACAACTTGCTGAGGAGGAACTTTCATGCCCCATGTCGCACCTTGAGTACTTGGAATCCTGTGATGACAAAGAAGCGTACAAGTATCCTGAGGTATCCCTTACTGGATTCCATCATAGGAATTTAGACACTCCCGGGAGTAAGTATATTTCCTGTAAGCACGTATTTTTAGAAGGGAAGCATCTGTATTTATGCAATCAATATCTTAAGGACATTGGACATTTTGCAAATGAAAATAAGATGTACGAGACGAAATATGACTGAAAATTTGATTTTATTAATTTATGTTCCCTGAATTGGCAAGATACAGTCAAAGAAACGGATCCCCTGAAATGAGGAAATCGTTACAAATTGAGAAACAAAAAGGTGTTGGCAATGTTGATGACGCTTCAAGGAGCTTCCCTTTTGCTATGACTCGTATGATATTGACGTTCTTCTCATCTTGCTTTCTGAAGAAGGCTAATTCTGACCGATGCTTGCACCTTTCAAAGCTTTCCGTGTTGTAAGTGATACAGACGAATTCAAAATGCAGTTGTTCGCTTATTCCCTTATTTTGCGTGGATCGCCCTTTCGGGTTTTCAATCCACCGGGATACCCATTTTTTCCTGAGTTGTCCAATGCGGCTTTTCAACTCAGCGGGTGTACATTTTTTTTCCCTTACTTTTGCCCGTGTCTTTTATTCTGTTTTTGACTCGCCGGGATGCCCTATTTTTGCCTGGACTTAAATTCTGTTTTTATGTCCAGCGGGTCATTTTATGCGAAGTATTTTTTAACTGCATCTGAATTCACAGGGGACTGGAAGTCTTCACCATCCATAGTACTGAGCATCAGTGCTCCACCAGAGAAAACTTTCTTTACTATGAATGGACCATCATAATTCGGGGTCCACTTGCCCCTGTGTTCTGTATGAGGAGGGAGGAGTCTTTTCAGCACAAGATCTCCTACTTGGTATTCTCGAAGCCTGACTTTCTGATCGAAGGCTTTCTTCATTCTCTTCTGATATAACTGCCCATGACAGATTGCAGCTAATCTTTTTTCTTCAATCAGATTCAGTTGTTCGTATCGGGATCGGACCCATTATGCCTCGTTCATTTTGACATCCATCAGTACTCGCAGGGAAGGTAATTCAACTTCAACAGGTAGGACTGCCTCCATACCATACACAAGTTGATACGGCGTTGCCCCAGTGGATGTTCTGATTGACGTTCGGTACCCATGCAAGGCAAACGGTAGCATTTCATGCCAGTCTTTGTAGGTAACCACCATCTTTTGTACAATCTTCTTGATATTCTTGTTAGCTGCCTCAAGAGAGCCATTCATCTTTGGCCTGTAAGGAGAAGAATTGTGGTGTTGGATCTTGAAGTCCCGGCATAGTTCTGCCATCATTTTGTTGTTTAAGTTGGAACCATTATCAGTAATGATTCGCTCGGGAACTCCATACCGACAAATGATGTCTCTCTTCAGAAATCGGGCTACCACTTGCCTTGTAACATTTGCATATGAAGCTGTTTCAACCCACTTGGTTAAATAGTCAATGGCTACCAGGATGAATCTGTGGCCATTTGAAGCAGTCGGTTCAATTTTGCCAATCATATCAATGCCCCACATGGCAAAGGGCCAAGGTGAAGACATCACATTCATAGGGTTCGGAGGCACATGCACTTTATCTGCATAGATCTGGCATTTATGGCATTTTCTGGCATAGGTACAACAGTCTGCATCCATTGTGATCCAGTAATAGCCTGATCTCAACAACTTTTTAGCCATGGCATGTCCTCCCGCATGGGTACCGAAGGATCCTTCGTGCACTTCGTGCATCAACAAGTCTGCTTCTGCCCTATCAACACATCTGAGAAGTACCATATCAAAGTTTCTCTTGTACAAGGAACTGTCAGCGTTCAGGAATAAACTACCAGCTAGCCTTCTTAGTGTCTTCTTGTCATTGGAAGATGCCCCAGGTGGGTATGTTTGATCCTCCAAGAAGCACTTAATGTCATGGAACCAAGGCTTATCATCTTTAACAACATCTGCTGAGAACACATATGCTGGTCTGTCAAGTCTGGACACTGAAATTCGAGGCACAAAGTTGGCAGCTTGAACTTTGATCATGGATGAAATGGTAGCCAGAGCGTCTGCAAACTGATTCTCATCTCGAGGGATATACTCAAGCTTGACTGTCGTGAAGAAAGTCAATAACCTCCTTGTATAATCCCGATAAGGTATTAGATGATCTTGATGGGTGTACCATTTGCCGTTAGTTTGGTTGATTACCAAAGCTGAATCTCCGAACACAGTCAACATCTTGATCCTGAGGTCAATGGCTTCCTCAAGACCCATAATAAAAGCTTCGTATTCAGCTTCATTGTTAGTGCAGTTAAAGGTGAGTTTTTCCGAGAAAGGCATGTGAACTCTCTTAGGTGTAATGAGTACTGCACCAACACCACGACCATTCATGTTAATAGTCCCGTAAAACATCATCGTCCATTCATCTTCCGGGTCAAGCCCTTCAGTGTGAATAGGCTCTTCATGATCTTTTGCTTTTATGAACATGATGTCTTCATCAAGGAAGTCAAATCTCATAGGCTGGTAATCATCAATGGGTTGCTCAGCAAGATAATTAGACAATACACTGCCTTTGATGGCCTTTTGGGATGTGTACTGAATGTCATATTCCGTGAGGATCATTTGCCATCTTGCAATCCGTCCGGTAAGTGTCGGCTTCTCAAAAATGTACTTAACTAGGTCCATCTTAGAGATCAATAAGGTAGTGTGAGTCAACATATACTCTCTCAGTCGGCGAGCAGCCCACGCTAAAGCACAGCAAGTTTTCTCGAGCAGTGAATAACGTTGTTCATAGTCGGTAAACTTTTTGCTTAGGTAGTATATTGCATACTCTTTTCGACCAGACTCGTCATGCTGGCCCAAAACACACCCCATGGACTCTTCTAATACTGTTAGGTACATGATTAGAGGTCTTCCTTCAACTGGAGGCATAAGGATTGGAGGCTCTTGTAAATATTCCTTGATTTTGTCAAAATCCCTCTAGCAGTCTTCGTTCCACTGACCGTTTGTTCTTTTCTTAACAGCTTGAATAAAGGCTCACAGGTTGCTGTAAGGTGAGATATGAACCGTGAAATGTAGTTCAATCTACCTAGAAACCCCCGAACCTCTTTTTCAGTCTTTGGTGCAGGCATTTCTTGAATGGCTTTAACTTTATCAGGGTCAACTTCAATCCCCTTCTCACTCACAATAAATCCCAGCAGCTTACCGGATCGCACCCCAAATGTGCATTTGTTGGGGTTTAGCTTCAATTGGTACTTCCTCAGACGCTTGAATAACTTCAACAGATTCACCAGGTGGAATTCTTCTGTGAGGGACTTGGCAATCATGTCATCCACATAACATTCAATTTCTTTGTGGATCTTGTCATGGAATAATGTTACCATAGCCCGTTGATAAGTGGCACCAACATTCTTCAGTCCGAATGGCATCACCTTATAACAGAATGTGCCCCAGGGTGTGATGAAAGTTGTCTTCTCCATGTCTTCAGGTGACATTTTGATATGATTGTATCCTGAAAATCCATCCATGAAGGAGAATACCGAGAATTGAGCCGTATATTCGACCAATACATCAATGTGAGGTAAAGGGAAGTCATCTTTCAGGCTGGCTCTGTTCAGATCCCGGTAATCCACACACATTCTCACCTTGCCATCTTTCTTAGGCACAGGTATAATATTAGCAACCCACGGCAGATAGCTAGTCACAGCAAGGAAACCGGCGTCCCACTGTTTTTGTACCTCTTCCTTTATCTTCATTGCCATATCTGGGCGAGTACGGCGCAACATTTGTTTTACCGGTGGGCAGTCTTCTTTCAGAGGTAGCTTGTGCATGACAATGTCGGTGTCCAACCCTGACATATCCTGATAAGACCAAGAAAAAACATCCACGTATTCCCGAAGCACGTCAATCAGTTGCTCTTTTACTGAATCTTGCAGGCAGGCCCCGATCTTAACTTATTTCACGTCTTCTTCCGTACCAAGATTAACCGTTTCAATCTCCTCCTGATGAGGAGTGATAACCTTCTCCTCTTGTCTCAACAACCTGGCTAGCTCTTCAGGTAGCTCATAATCTTCTTCAACCCCTTCATCAGCTTGATTGATCGGATTGTCAAAGTCATACAAAGTCATAGCAGTGTTGTTGTCGGTGCAGTCTGAAGGGAACTTTCTGCAAGGGTTTAGATTGGTTTATCTTAGTGATCAGTTTTATCTTATTTAGAAAAAGTGAAAATGAAGTTATTTTATTCTGAAAAACATTGCCATTTTATTTTTGTACAAAAAGAAAAAAATGAAAAACAGTGAGCGGAAAAGAAAAGACTCATTTGCAAAAGATGTCCTGATATTCATTAATTGATCTTTGCACAAAATACAAGATGGCCCGATTACAAAATGAGTCTTGACATCTTGGGAAAGATGCAAGACTTGATGCATGCTTTAAAATACAGGAAATAATAATTACTCTGCAGGAGTAACCCTTATAATTTCCTGGGAAGACCAGTTTGAGACATGGCTCCCCAGAGTCCTTGGACGTATCCAGCTTTCCAGGTTGCGCTCGTCTTCCGACTCATCTTCCAAATTGTTCACAGCATCCGTGGTGAGCATCCCCCCGTTGACAAACTTGGGCTCTTTTGCAGCCTCTGATTGATCTTGTTGAGTTGGTCTGTAACCCAACCCAAATCGGTCTTCTTTCCTTTCCACGGGCAACAGCTTGCCCCAGCCTTGGGCGGTACCTTCCTCAATAACCTTTCGGGCTTGCTGATATGATGTGATGGAAGTTCCCAGTACAGCAGATGCTTCATTAATGTTGAGGGCTTCAAACCCTTGGCTCATGGTTTCATGGATTTCTCCATCCATTTCTATGTACTTATACGTAGCCAGCTGGCTAACAAAAATGTCCTCCTCCCCACAGATGGTGATGATCTGGCCTTCCCACTCGAATTTTAACTTCTGGTGAAGGGTAGACGTAACAGCGCCAGCGGCGTGGATCCAGGGTCTACCCAACAGACAGCTGTAGGCCGGTTGTATGTCCATCACAAAGAAGGTAGTTTTGAAGGTCTGCGGGCCAATCATCACAGGAAGATCAATCTCTCCAAGCACTGATCTTTTAGAGCCATCAAATGCTCTCACCACCAAATTACTCGGACGCAGTGCCAAGCCATCATACTCCAGCTTCACTAAGGCTTTCTTTGGTAGAACATTGAGTGATGACCCAGTGTCTACTAGTACATGAGACAGAACAACACCCTTGCATTCCAAGGTGATATGCAAAGCCTTATTATGGTTGCGTCCCTCTGTTGTTAAGTCAGCATTGGTAAAGCCCAGTCCATGACTGGTGTTGACGTTTGCCACCACAGTTTATAGCTGATTAACAGTAATCTCTTCTGGCACGTATGCTGCGTGCAGGACTTTCAACAACGCGTTCCTGTGAGCTTCGGAACACATCAACAGTGATAATATGGAGATTTTGGAGGGTGTTTGGTGAAGCTGGTCCACCACCTTGTAATCACTCCTTTTTATGATTCTCATGAACTCGTCTACATCTTGTTCAAAATATGTCTTCTGAGTATCTTTGGTAGTTGGCTCTTCAGATACCACACTCTTTCCTTTTGCTTTGGCAGCAGCTTCTGCTTCAACATTAGGTCTTTGTGTTTGTGAGGCAAAAAGGCGTCCTCTTCTGGTGAAGCCTCCGCCTCCCCTGACATTATCAACTTGTGGAGAAGAGGTCGATGAATCCAGAGTGATTTTCTCCCTGTTGCAGTAGAGATCAGAGCCATAATGCCAAGGTATGGCATTACTGCTTTCATAGGGAACTGGTCCAGGCACCGTAATGGTGACCGGACTTATTGCTGTAGAGGAAGGTACCATAATAGTGTGCGGATCATAGTAAATTGTGACTGGTGATCTGTCAAGGGGTGCCATGGTTTGTTGGAAATTGCTGCTGGGAGGAACATTTGATGGGTCATAGTAGATTGTAACTGTTGAGACATCTTCATTAATATTTGCTGGCGTTGTAGTAGATTCTTTTGATAAAATGGATGCTGATGTTGTAGAAGAAATGGTTGTTGAAATTTGACTTGTTGATGTGACGGACGGAGTAATTGCTGATGCTATCGATGAATCGGTAGGAATGATTGTTGCTGCTGTTGTAGAAGAATCGGGAATTGTTGTTAAAGGAATTGCTGGATTTGTAGGCGCCGTTATTGAAATCTGAAGGATACCATCCTTAATAAGACCATCTATGCCGCTTCTCAGCCTCTCACACCCATTGACTGCAATGTTACAATACCCACAGCCGAGCTCACACCCGGGGAACACTTGGCATTCTAAAAGCTGAGCTTTAATTTCAACCAAAGGTGTTCGAATTTGTGCAACACTGGTGATCAAGGTAGATGGTTTGTCTTCCTCAATGGCATTAATCCTTGGCCCGCCATGATTAGGCATAGGATTTCTGTTGACATTCAGATGAGGTGCGAAGTTGAGGGCTTTAGAATCCACCAGATCTTGGACTTTCATTTGTAAGACCCTGCATTTTTCAGTACTGTGACCAAGTGCATTGGAGTGGAAAGCACACCTGGCGTTGACATCATAATTCTTTGGGAGGTTGAGAGGATCTGGTGGCGCCAACGTCCTTAACTCAACCAAGTTAAGCTTCAGGAGTTGTGGCAATAAGGCAGCATAAGGCATAGGGATAGGGTCAATCACCCTGTTTGCCTGTGATGGTCTTTGTTGGAAGGGACGCTGTTGTTGGTTGCTATTGTTGTTGTTGTAGGTTCTCTGTTGCGGATACTAAACTTGTTGTTGATACTGTGGTTGTTGTTATTGAGGATATGCTGATTGTTGAGGAATCGGAGCTGGAATGGTAACAGCTGCTACTGACCGGTGTACATACTGAGGTCTGCCCCTGCTTGCATGAATGGAATTGGTCTCACCGGCTCTTCGAGGTCCCACAAAAGGCTTCCTGGGATTACTGGATGAATTTGCACCACTATCAGAAATTTTGCCCATTTTTAAAAGGCTTTCAATCCTTTCCCCAGCTATAACTACATCAGCGAAACTGGTAGAAGAAAAGGCAGCCAGTCTATCAATATATGTTCCTTGCAAAGTATTCATGAACATGTCAGCCATCTCCCTTTCTGACATGGGTGGTTGGACAGCAGCAGCAAGCTGTCTCCACTTTTGGGCATACTCCCTAAAGCTTTCTCTGGAAGACTGGGACATTCCCATTAGGAGGGTCCTGTTAGGGGCCATGTCCAGATTGTATTGATACTGCCTGATGAAGGCTTCAGCCAAGTCCTTCCAGCATCTAATGGTAGCTCTGGTCAAGTGTGAATACCACTCCCTTGAAGCCCCAGTCAGACTGTCTTCAAAGTAGAACATCCACAGCTTTTCATCCATGGTATACGCTTTAAGTCTTCCTAGGAAAGACTGCAGGTGAGTTCGTGGACAAGAGGTTCCATTGTATTTCTCAAAGCACGAGGGTTTGAATTTGTGGGGAATTCTCACCCCATCCACTAGCCCCATATCCATTACATCGAAGCCCAAGGAATTCTGAGACTCCAAAGATCTCAACTTCTCAGCAATTTCATCCAACCTCCTATCATAGACTTCGTCTCCAGCTCCCATAACAGTAAACTGCTCTTCTTGGGGATCTTCTTGCAAGATTCTCCCCCCAGCAGTATTTCCTTGCACATTTCTCGGGATGTTGACTTCCGGATCCAGATGAGGTCCAAATACTGGTGGATTAATGTGAGGCTGGCCCCGCTCATTATTGCTAGTTCCTCTAGTTCCAAGATGAGGTTCCTCGGGAGTTTGTATTTCCACCAGTTCCTTTAACCTTTCTTGACTCTGGGCCAAGCCAGTCATCACAGCCATGAATTGAGTCATTTGATTTCTCATCTCCACTTTTTCATTAGCCATTTGAGTTCTGACCTCAGTCAGGTCCTGCTGTACTTGCTCCATTTGAATACTAGGAAGGTTGTTGCGAGTGGGGTACCGGTGCACACGATTGACAGGGAACACTCGGCGATGAGCAATGTTTCCTGAAGTCACAACAAAGTTAGAAACAAAGATAATAACAAAACCTACAAAACAAAACCAAAGTTAGTATGCAATGCAGTATGCTTATTTGTTTTCCAAGTTATCCGGCTTGGTTCTTGGTTTTGACCTTTCCAGACCTCGAGGAAGATGCTTGATGTTGCTGAGAAAAGAAACCCAGTGAAAGCAAACTAATATATTACAAATGATGAACAATACATAGTCTGCTTTACAACACATGCCCCTGGAGGGTCAAAATACAAAAAGAGAAAAGTACATCAAATGGAAATAACAACAAACAAATCAGTCAGACATCCAGTCCAAACTCATCCTCCTTGACCTCCTTCAGGAGTGCCTCAGTCACTGGACCAGCTGGGTGCTCTGTAATAGTCCTAATGAGGAGGTTCCTGGTGGAAATGGCAGTGGTCAGCTTCTTATGTCTGTCCTGGTCCTATGATCTCTTCAATCATGTCCTAAGCTTCAACTCTGAAATCTCCCTCTGGGCTGCGAATAAAGCTTCCTGCTGCTTCTTTTCATTGGCCTCTAGCTGTTCAATCTTAGCTTGAGTCCTTTGGTCCTCTTGTGTACGGGCTTCGGTGATCCTGACCCACCTAGCCTGACTCTCTTGCAGATAGAGCTCAGTCCTAGCTTTCTGAATCTTGGCTTCTTTAGAGGAATTCTTCAATATTTGCTCCCCAGCTCTTGCTTTCCTGATGTAATCCTCTGTCTTCTCAATCTTGGCCAGATTCTCCACCCTAAGCTTCTCCAACCTCTCAATGTCCAGACGACCATCACTCCTTTCCCAAAGAGTTTTCTTCAAAGCCTGAGATAAGTTCTCATTCCTTTCCTTCAGTTTCTCAAATTCTTCTAGGAAAACAGTGGCTGCAGGTTGTACTGTTGAGGGTCCAGGTATGTCCTCCAAGGTGAAAGGCATTCCAGTAATCTGAGCTCTAGTACGGGACCAGTCATAGTACTGAGCTGAAGCAACATTATTACACCTTCCAAGAATAGCCATCCCTTTTGTCTGGATGTTGTCCCAAGCCCAAGATGCTTGTCTAACAGCAGCTGAATTAGGTTTTACTTCACAATACAGGGTCTCAGCTAAATCTTGCACTCTAGGGGGGTGAACCAAAGCATAGCCCAGTTGTCTCCTAAACAGCAAAGGATTGTAGTTGATGCGACCCTTCACTCCTATTAGAGGTATATTTGGGTATTGTCCACAGCTGGTGATGATGTCTTTGCCCTTAGTGCTTTGGGTGCACCATCTAATATCATCTGAAGTCAAAGCAATGAGCCTCTTGGCCCAATTCTTCTGTTGATGGGGATTCAGGAAGGCATCTGACTTAGGCAGGTGTCTGAGCAGCCAGGTGTGAAACAAAGGAGCACAACATCTTACCAACTTCCCCCTTTGTTTCTCATTCCTTTGATGAATGGAGTAGCAAAAATCTCCCAGCAATGTGGGTACTGGGTTCTTCAGAAGAAACAGATGGATGGCATTCTTGCTGACAAATTTAGGTTCATCTGCAAACAGTATAATCCCATATATGTTGAGGGCTAACTGTGCACAGACTGCCCTCCATTCTCCCAATGAGGCCTTCAGGATAGCCTGAGAAATCAAGAAGTCCAAGTGCAAACCAGGGATTCCAGCTTTTGTTGTCATACTTTGCCCAATCAAGGCAGGTTCCAGGTACAGTGCTTTTGCTACTTCTCCATTGCTGGGAGCAGTCATCTCTAGGTTGAAGGGGATCCCTTCTCTGATAGGTACTCCAATCAACAAAGAAAACTCTTCCAACAGAGGCCCTAGCTGGAAGTCTGGAAAGGTGAAGAATCTCAAAGGAGGATCATTAAACTGCAAGCATGTGTGGATCATGCTCCTCTGAGAAGGGTCAAGGTCCATAACCATATCCAGGATACCTCCATAATGCTCTCTAAATAATGGGATATGGTCAGGTGTGATAAGTGACTGGACCTGCCTGATACCAGTCAACACAGGCTCAAAGAAATGGTAAGATATGTTGCTCTTCCTGGGAGTAGTCATGAGTGATGATGAAGAGCTGAAGACAAGTGCTGATGAGGATCAAGACTGATACTGGAGATGAGCCACTGATAGGCTGGTGCTGGTTATGATGAAGATAGCTAAAGCAGAAAACTGATGAAGATAGCTGAAGCTGAGGTCTATGCAAAAGAAGGGGTAAAAACCAAACCAGATATGAGGCTGATACCCTGAAAAACAAATAAACAAATGTTAAATGATGCAGATGATGAATATGCAAATGATATGCAAGGGTTTGTGATCAAGCTGGATCTGATTATCTGTCTTGATATAAATCCATGTGTGTTCAAGAAGTCCAGATGGAGGTTCAGAAATCCAGTAGCCATGGTGGGGGACTCAAATAAAGAGTCACATGTCCGGGGTTAATCACAAGAACTGTCCAAAATGAGGTACTCTTAAACCAAATAGTTAACAGGGTATGATGTGGCCAAGGGTACCTGCAAACCTGTAAACAGCCCAACCCCCTCACAGGTGATGTTCTAGAACAAGGGTCCTCAGACTTGGATTAGTTATGAGAAGTGTAAACACTTCTAACCCAGAGGTACAGTGTTTACAATAACCATAAAAGATCCTCCTCTAATTCACCTTAGTTTCTGAAGGTCATAATAACGGTCATCCAGACTTAGCAGGCTTCCCAGATAGCCCTAGCACTACAGGAAATCTGTAGCACAGAGTTCTCAAGAAGAAACCCACGTCTGAACCGTGTTTCTTATTCCCGCACCAGACCGAAATGGAATGGGAAAGAACATGAACCACTCTAGCCTAGGTGTCACTCAGGTCCCAGGTATAGGACCTTAAACTCTCAATGGAACCCCACCCATCAAAACAAAAACCAGATCCAACAATGATAGTATGACAGTATGATGTATAAAACTGTAAAGAAAGCAATAAACAAAACTGTACATAAAGCAATAAAATAAATACATAAACACATATAACACATAACACCCCAGTAAACACAAATCAAACAAGCGCTAGGAGGAACCCACAAAAAGAACCAGCAGCCCTGGTTACAGTATAAGGTTCCCCAGCAGAGTCGCCAAGCTGTCGCTCCCACCTGATGACACATGGCCAAGAGGGGTACAGACGCGAACGGTCGGCGAAGGAGAGGGAATGAATAGAGTCGCCAGCTAGGCATTTTTATCCCGAAGGAAAGGTAATGTTGCATAAACGTAAGAAGAGATGGATAAGACGGTTGCGAACCAGAGAAACTGAGAAAGGGGGTTGGTTACAACCTGGGAAGGTATTAGCACCCAGATTGTCCGTCAAACTCGACGGGATCCATGCTCAAAAGATTTGTGTTTTAAAAGGGGTAGTGTCAGTGCAATCTGTGTATCAAAGCTGGAAAGAATGCAAGTGTCAGTGCAAAAGAGATGTGAAATATGTGAAGTGTCAGTGTAAGAATAGGAGTGCAAAGCTCAAGACTAAAAGGCTTAAAAGCAATGCTGGAAGAGGGGGGGATATATACAGAGACTTTTGTTCGATAACTGTTAAGTTATGCCTATGTATCCTCTCGTGCAATGAGGAAGTCAGAACACCGTAGTTCGACCCAAAGAGACTGAAAGATAAATTGACTTGTGAACTGCTTACTTGTCTATGCTCAAGTGTATGACCTGTCTGGCTCAGGTGCAAACTGTCTTGCATTAGACGGAAGAAGCAAGTTCTCGCTTTCAGAGTGAATATGATGAGAAAAGAATCCCGGAGGAGACGATTATTGTTTGTTTTTGTGTTTTCAGTCTTTTATTGCTTTTGGAGTTTCTCATAAGTTAATGAGCTTAAGCCTAAACCAAGGGTTAGTAAACTCATCACATCTTCCCTCTGATTAGGGGTAATGAGAATACCTTAAGTGTGAAGTAAGCACATCACACTTAATCACCATGATGTAGGATTAAGATCATTAACCTACTTGTGATTATTTAGATTTTTTGGAGTTTTTGGTTTAGTGTTAAGTAATGAGTTTAAGCCATAATCAAGGATTTAATGGACTCATTACACCATCCTAATAGAAGGATGATAGATGAGAACATTTAAGCTGAGAAAGGCTCCTCAACTTAATCCATGATTAGAGATTAACCTCATGACAAAATAAAGCCTTTATTAAAGTGGATTTTAGTTAATGGTAAGATTAAGGAGTAAATTTTATGGTTTGTAAGACAACTTGAGGGGGACTTGTCCATTAACTCTAGGGTTAGTCCTTCTTAACCAATTAAGGAAGAATTAGAACCCTAATGCAAGGCCCAAGTTACAAGCTTGATGTCTTAGTGATTATTAGATGAATTGATTAAAGGATTTAAACACATTAAGGGTTTAACACTTAGTATTAAAGTTATACACTCCATCCTAATAGAAGGATGCAGGCATAAGCTTAATCACAAAGCCTTAAAACCTTTAGGGTTTAGTCCTTGATTATGAGATGAGAGAGAAGACTCAAAGATGACACAAAGGTAAAACTAATAGGGGGACTAATCAAACCCTAATTGTTATCATACTTGGAGATCCTAGGGTTTGTGAGGCTTAAGAGAGAAAGATCTTCAAAGAGCCACCAAGGAGGAACAAGATGAAAGGAGAAGGAGAAAAGAGAAACAAGCTAACTTACTTCACTTAAGAAGATAAGTTACTTGAAGAAAGAAAGTAAGAGATGAGCATGAATGAGCAAGCTCACTCTAATACACAAGTAAAATGCAGAAATGAATGCATAAGAGGGATGAGAAGAGATTATGAGAAGTGAAGGCAAATTCACTTCTCAATGGCCTACCACCTGAAAAGTTAGTAACAAGAAATGAAATGAAGTGAGAATGAGATGAAATGCAATGATGCAAACCAAAGTCAGAAGCATAAACATGATGTTAATGATGCTAAATGAGGATGCAAACACATGTCAAGAGTTGTGGATGATCATACAAGGGTGAGGATGCAAATGGAGCATGCTTTGAACCATGAAAGTTCATGAAAGTTTATGGAATGATATGAATGCATAACATGGAAAATGAAAGATGCAATGATCAAACATGATTCTAATATGTTCTAAGATGTCTTATATGTCATGTTGATGCACAAAATGTCATGGAAAGTTCATGTATGCAAACAAATGAGATATGGATGCAAAGGAAGGCAAGAATTAGGGTTTATGCATAACATGCAACACAAAATGTAAAATCAGAAGCAAATGACAAGATAAAAAATTGAAAATTGGAACAAAGGAACCCTAACCCTACACAAGTTCACTGCCCAAAGGAGGGGACCTAAGTCTTAACCTAATGGAAGTTATGATTTTCTCAAATTAGCTAGGGTTTTAAGTCACTTCAAAAGGAAAAATGCACATCAATTTGAAAATGAAAGATAAATCCAAATTAATTTTACCCTAGAAAGTAAATGCTATGAAGAATGCAATGCAAGAAGAACCATCATCAAACTCTTCATGGTTAGGCAGAATGAATTTTTCTAAGTTAGGACCAAAATATTGCCTTTAAATAACTTTAATTCCAATGAAAAATGTCAAAATAGGTCAAGAACCAAAAATAAATTTGTTTTAAGAGTTTGATAATGTTTCTAAATGTTTTAAAATGCAATGTGAATTTTTTGGTGATTTTTAAATACCTAAATGCATTTTTAATTAATTAATTTCCATTAACTAATTAAAAATAAACCTTTAAATGATTTGAAAATAATTTTTGACGCAAAAAATAAAAATAAAAATATTTTTGGGTTCTGAAAATTAATAAAAGGTCTGATAAAAAATTTCAGAATTTTTTAATGTATTTTACTATTTTTAATAAAATGGACAAAACAAATGAATAAAGAAGAAAATAAAATGAAATTAAATGAAAAGTACACAAATCCAAGAGTCAGGATTCAAATGGGATGCGCGGGAGTTGACTGGCACGTGATCTGAGGGTCCACATTCAAACTGGCATATTTAAAATTAAACCCTAATTAATTAAGTTAATGACATGGATTAGGGCTAAATCAAAAGATCTGGGCCATTCACAGCGCGCGGGAAGATGGATCCAAAGGCCTACGTTTGAACTTCACTAATTACACTGATTAGGTCAAATCACTCTCAGGCGACCGGAACAGTGTTCCGGTCGTCTTCTCCGACGAACACAAAACCCTAGCGTCTTCTACAGGTCACCAAACTTCAAATTTCTTTCACAAAAATGACCCTCTAATCATTCTAAACCTAAACCCTCAACTAAAACTCATTTATTTCACTTCATAAGCATGAATCGAAGAAAAATGTATAACACGGGCAAAAGTTCAGAGATCACATACATGGTGGTTTCTTCACCATTTTCAAAAGTAAACACATCCCCATGACCAGGGGAGCATATAGAGTCATAAAAGAACTTAAAAGCTAGCTTCTGGAAAAAAAGTTCTTCATGTTACCTGAGATGAGGACTCTCTGATTTTGGGCTTTCTGGACTCTCCCTTTGTGCAAGCCTGCTCCCTTGAACCCCCTGAGGATGGAATGAAGCTTAGAAAGCTTTAAAAATGGCTGGTTAGAATGTTTTAGTTCTGGTGTAGTAGAAATGGAGGTCTGTATATGTGATGTTTTTGGCTGCTTTGAGGGTTGATTCTTGTTCAGTGAGTGATATGCGATTTGTTGGTGAAGAAATTTTGGATTTTTGATGGCTGAGGAAGGAGTTTCGAAGAGATGAAGGCTTGGACAGTTTTTGTGAATCCTGGCTTCTTGGAGGTTGCAGGCTTGTGTGTGTTGTGTTTTTGGGATGCTTGAGGTCCACATATTAGGCTCTGATTGGGCAGAGAGTTGGTAGTAGCACAGTTTGATTGGCATGGGCAAAAATGCAAGAATTCAAGATCTTGTGTACTATGGGTATGGCTCGGGTCAGAGGAGATCTTAGGGCTTGTCCTGCCTCAGCTTGAGTTAGGGAAGGCCTTTGGAACTGATTTTGTGAGCTGGATGGTCTTGATCAAGAGTTTCCAAAGTTCTTGCATATTTCCCTCTTTGAGTTTTCTTATGAACCAAGGCAAAGAATCTTGTGATTTCTTGGGCAAAATGCAGCAACATGAGCCATATGAAGTTGCTAGGATGCTTTGAGATCAATTAGTGTTCAATTCAAGCATTAAAAGTTCCTTTTGCAAAAAATCCAATTTTGAAGATTTATGAGAAAATGCCTTATGTAACTTGTAATCCAAGGCATGAAAGTGGGAAATTCTTGGGCAAATCTGAGTTATGAACCATGAATTATGTTTGGGTGATGATTAGAAGTCATTTTGAAGTCATATAAATGCTTGGCATGTGAATTTGCAAGTTTCCCTCTTTGGTGTAAAAGTGAAAATTTAGTGATTTTGTCCAACTTTGCAAGGCCATAACTTTTGATCTAAAATGAATTAGAATTAGTTCTTGTACTTTTTGAAAAGGGAATGATCCAATCTACAACTTTCATGACCAAAGAGTTTTCATTTGAAGCATTTTCGAATCAAAAAGAGGAGGTTGAAAAACTTTCCCAAAATGGCAATTTTGCATTATAAGTCACTTTCCCACAATGGCAACTTTGCAAATGGCTTGAAATTCTTCAATTTTCTGAACTTCTAACTTCTTCTAAGATCAAATAAATATCATATACACCCAAAATGATGGAGAATACCCTTTGGTTGGGTGACTGGGGGCCTCAGATGCCCTGATTTTGCATTGACTTGCTCAAGAAGTCACCTCTTGATCAGATGCCTTCCCCATTGAATTTCTTCATGAAAATTGATATGCATGATCCTCATAATATATAGAGACCAATAGAAACAAGAATGACCAAACAATTTGGAGTTATGGCCTTTGAAACCAAAACCCTAATTCTAGGTCATCTGTGCAGTTAAACCTGGCTCTGCTTCCATGCCTTTCTCAGTTCTTGTGATTCTTTGACTTCCTTGACCTTGTGAGGATATAATATGATGCTTGAACATACATGGACCCTCTTGAGATGATTGAATCCCCTTGGAGTGGCTCAGATGGCTCAGGGATGGCTAAGATCACAAACCCTAGATGCAGATGGCTTTGAATCAATGCAGTGAAGCAAAAAATGCAATATGAGATGCTATGATTGAACTTATGCAAATGAAAAGAGTCACAATCCATGGTGAAATGAGTTAGGGAAAATTTGGGGTGTTTACAAGTATACATTTTCATGTTTTTATCACGTCATTTGAGGTTTTTTGAGTGCCTTGGCTTATAAGTCATATGTTGGTCCTTATTTCTTATTTCTTCCCATTTCATTTTGGTAAGGCATTCATTCCATTCGTTTGAGGTCCCCATTTTTAGAATCTTATATCCTATTAGCAGTCTTTAGATGATGTTTATCCATTTTAAGTCCTTGTGGTTTGAATTTCTAGGTCATTAGATCTTAAGGTGTCATATATGTTCATGTATGCCTTAATTTTCATTCTTTTCCTTCATCTCACTTCTAAACCTACTTCGGGGGGGGGGGGGAGGGGGATAGAAATTTTATATCTTTCTTACACACCTTACAAGTGTCTCATAACCATTACCATGCATTTATCTCAAGTTGTAAGACTTTGTGAGCCTTTTAGTGTCATGTGGTGTCATAAAACTTCAAAATCATAATTTTTGTGTTCCTTAACCCTAATGTCATTCAATCTAACTCATATGTGACTATTCTTTGAGTTTGAATTCCATTTTAACATTTCATCAAGCCCCTGGTTTTTGTATGGGGAGTTCAAGTCCTTTTGATCATGTTTGACTTTTTTCTTTCTAAGTCTTTTTTTTTTCTCTTTGAATCATATGTTCAATGATTGTCTTTCATTGTTTAATCTTGCATTTGAATCTCTCTTACTTGAATCTCTTTCTTCCCACTTGTTTTAACACTTTAAGGCACTTCCATTTAGTGTTTTTCTCTGGATTTTACATTCACCTTTGACCTTATTCAAGTTTTCCATACTTAACCATGTGAATACTTCATTTAACTTCACCTTGATTCCTATTAGGGTTTAGTACCATTTAATGCATAGTTTTTCTTTATTTGTTCTTATAACCTTATATTGCTTTAGTATGGTTTAGCTAATGACTTTAGAATCTTTTTATCCTATAGGATCCTTTAGATCTAGGTCTTAGGCTTAGGAATCCTTTAGTGCTTTTCCTTAGCTAGTTTGAGCTTTATTTGAGTTGTTGCCATGCTTCATGTGTTAAATAAGCTTTGTAAAGCTAACATTTGTTTTTTAGGGAGGTTGAGGTAACCCTTGTTTATATAAATTCTTCCTCATATCTTTATGCTTTCTAATTATGGTTACCTTAGCACTTTGTGCTTTGCTTGTATAGGATTTCCCCTTTCTTTAGAATCACTTAACTTCCTTAGGAAGTAAGTTGAGTTCTAGTTTTCTTTTCTTCTTTTCCATTCTTCATCAGGATTAGAAAACCTCATAAACCATTAGGGTTTCCCTTTTGCATACAATATGATGTACAAGTCTGATCAAGAGACTATCTTCACAAAGAAATCATAAAAGACAATTCTTCAAAAGTTACAAAAACATGTAATAAGTTCAACAAGCCAGTGAACTTAGACCCTAATTCTTGGAAACAAGTCTTGGATAAATTCTCCTTACTACGTGTGCTTGTTCTACTATTCCATCTTGGAATGTAATAGCAAGTACACATTCCATGGAAAAGATTTTGAATTCACTTCCTTGTGCCAAATTCATAGAAAACTCTTAAAAAGCAAACAACAAACAATAAGAAACTTTCCTACGGGAACTCTCTTCTCATCTTATTCACTCTCAACGCAAACTTGTGACGACTTGTCTCATTTGCAAGACGGTAAACGCACTTGTCCAAGGCGAGCCCGTAACACCTGAGCATAGACATAAGCATTTCAATTCATAAAAAACACAAACAAATAGTTCCCGCCTTAGTTAGGTGAAATACGTCGACTCTGATCTTCATTTTCCCGATGAGGTACGTAGGCAGCGAGGTAGGGCCCTTTCGAGCACATTCTTTATTTTCCCTTTTCTTTCCATTTTCTTTTCCAGTTCCCTTTCTCACTTCAGTTCCTGTTCTAGTCAGTAATTCTTTCATTCAGCAGCATCTTATTTCTCACCCTTTGAAATAGATTAACAAGCATGGATCTCGTCGGGTACGACGAACGATTTGGGGTACTAATACCTTCCCAGGTTGTAACCGCCTCCCGAACCCAGATCTTTAGTTCGCAGGACCTTGTCATTTATTTTTCTCTTAGGTTTGTGCAACATTACCTTTCCCATTCATTCGGGATGAAAATGTCTGGCTAGCGACTCTACCTTTTTTGCGCCACTTTAGCGTTTGTACTAGGATGAAAATCCCGGGAGCGACAACATCCAAGAATGACATTCTTCCCAACTTATTTCCATTACCCTACGGAGTGCGAATTTTCCGATTTATTCGGGTATTCAATCCCTCCATACCTCAAACGTCTGAAACTGTTGCTATTATCCATTCAGGTCTACAATAGATTGAATAGGGGTAGCTGTAACACCCCAAATGTTTCCCTCTTATTTATCACCATTTCCGAGTAGCTTATGCTTCGTTTCCACTCTATCCTGCACATTCATCCATACATTGCATAATAAAAACAATCATAAAAAGCATACATCATTAGTTGAAGCACGGGGCATGTGATCCCGGATTATTTGGCGACTATCGGGTCTCGGAAGGAAAATAATCTCAGAAAATATGACCAAGACCGGATGTCCAAGGTTTCCTACCAAAAAGAGAAAAATTCAAATTTTAGTAGAAGTAACCGGTTACCACACAGGTAGTAATCGATTACCTGTTGAAATTTAAAAGAAAAAGGCCAGATTTTGCATTGGTAACCAGTTACCTCATAGGTAGTAACTAGTTACTTCGTCCAGATTTTCAAAAATTTAAAAATCAGTTGGTTGCTTCCCTCCACTTTCCATTTTCCATTTTTCTTTATGTATCTACCAAACTCTAGAACATTCCACACTCTTCCAAAGGAATATCCCATAATATTTCAAGGAAGTTCCAAGAATATGCCAAGGAATATTCTAAGAATATTCCCGACCAACCCCTAGCTTAGGATCTAAGCCTCGTGTCCAAGCCTCGCGTCAAACCTAGACCTAACTCTAAAGCAAACCCCTATATAAACCTTGCTCATCAAGCCAAAAAGGGGTTGGAATCATTTTTCACTCAAGCTCCATCATTTTCATACTCTCTATTCTCTCAAATTCTCTAAATTTTCCAAATTCACACCAAAGCTTCATCATCAAGATTCTTCAAGTTTCGCATTGAAACTCGAAGAATCGGAAGCTAAACCTCCATTATCTTCACCGATTCAGCAGATAATCAAAAGATTTGTCACGATTGCGGTGTTTATTTCACCGTTTGGATGTGTTTCGGATTATTCTTACCGATTGCATTTATTTTGCACACTCACAGATCGAAGCTTAGGAGCTTCGGTAGTCTATTCGTTCATGTATTGATCAACATCGTAACAATCACCAAAGCAAGCCTCCACTTTGTAGGTTGGTGAATCCGAAATTGTTTATCGTTTTAACTTATTTTCTCTTCATCTCGCCTCGTGCATTCTTCTCTTTTTTTCTCTATTTTTGATACTTTGATTGGTTTGATCATAAGAGCTAGAATTGTGGTGTTATTATAGTGTTAATAGGTGTTAGAATGTGGCATTTAGGTGTGATTTTCGTGCTAGGTTGATAGGCCTCAGATTAGAGCTTATTTGGAAAGGTTGCTATTGGTTTTTTGCATGAAAATGCAGAAATGTTTTATTCTGGTTGCAGAGTAAACGGTTACCACATAGATAGTAACCGGTTACCTGTGTTAATTTGGCAAGAAAATCCAAATTTTTAAACTAGTAACCGGTTACTACATAGGTAGTAACCGGTTACCATTAAACCAGAAAGAGAAATTCTTGCATTTTCTTGCATTTTTGGTATTATTCCCCCTCCAATCATCTTGGATCTTTAGGACATGATTTTAGGAAGTTTTTAGGAGCTGATTTAGAGTAGGTGTGTGTAGTTTCGATAACTTTCGACTTACTTTTCGTTAGGTTCCGGTTTTGGCATTAGCGTTGCATATATATTTATAGCGTATTGTGATCATTGTTGCATGATTTAGCATCATCCATAGCACGATAATAAGTGTTCACACTTCTGTTTTGTGTCACATTTGTGATCCACTCATGTTTAGGTCGATTGTGCACGAATTTGAGAAAACTTGCATCTGGTTTAAAACCGCAAAAATCGCATAATTTGCATCCATTCATTGTGTGTTCATATTTTGCGTTCCATTATCGATATCGATTTCATATTATTGCATTAAAATTGCATGATCTTTTCATCTCATTGTTTGCATTAAGTTCTATTTTTCCATTGAAAAATAATTGGAAATCTGCCATGTTTTCATCGCTGCATTTGAAAACAGAAGTTGTAAAAAAACATGTTGCATTATTCTGTTTTGGTATTTTTACACCTATTTTCATGTTGTTTGGTAGCTGTAATAAGCTGTGTGCATTTCTAATTACTTTTAGTAGTTGTTTGTGCAATAGGAAGTTGTAGTAGTTGCTGACTTTAGGCTTCGCTTAATTTTCTAGTGTCCTTAGACTTAGAATTGAGTATAGTTAGATCATAGTTGTATTAGGAATTATTTGGTACTTATTTACCTCTTTCGTTTTATCGCTTTAGCTTTATGTTACTAACCTTTGCCTTGCAGGGAGGTTGAGGTAAGTCTTGTTTATAACTTTTTTCCTCAAATTTCTTTATGCTTTCTGTAACACCCCAAAATTTGCCCTCATATTTATTACCTTAAATGACTTATGCTTCACATTCATATGCATATTCCGTTATGTCATAACATTCTCCATCATGCATTTTAATGGCTCCTAAGGCATGGGATCAAAGGATTATGATTAGGTTTTTAGACCCTATCCATATCTATTAGGTGGATTCAATGTTTTGGTTATGTGGTTGTTAATAACACCAGCTTCTTATGCACTTGCTACTCGATTAGGGTTTATTTCCCTGATTAAGTGATCTCTAAGGAATTCACTCGTAAAGACTGTTCATTGGTACATCAGGCTCATTATCACGATGGATTAGGGTTCTATTCATGATTGAGCTTGAGGGCATTCCACCAACTGTGGTCCTTTATGTTAAAGTTCGATTTGGGCTTATTTGATGGAGATATGCATTCAAGTTTGGGATTTCCAAATGATTTAAAAAAGGGGATGGTTCAAGGATTATTGATATTTGGATTCATCATGACATCAAAGTTTGGTTTAAGAATAAGGTTCTAATTGAGGATGGAAAAAGTGAGCAGTTATGATCTATTCAGAAGACGTCATTCGAATTCAAATACAATTCATTTCTAACCACTTATCTTAAACCAAAAACCTATTACCTTTTTATCCAATTACCAAAATATGTTAATTAATTCAATAACCATTCAATTCAAGTATTCTTTTTTTAATAACCATTCAATTCGTTTAACATTCGTTTCAAATCTCAAATAATTACCTAAGAATCGTGTTTGAACTCGTTGGTTTACCAGATTATCCAATTATCCATTTGTCCATGTATCCATCCATACTTTCAAATCTTGCCTATGCATTTCTCTAAGGCCCAATTTTAATTGTAGTCATTAAAGCCCAAAACCATATCCAACTGTCAAAATCGATTCATGGCTAGGCTCTTTTTTTTCAATTATGTTTATATACCTGTCCATTTTTTATACACCAATAAAATCCAAATAATGGGAAATGAATTCTTTATTTTTCTCCACATGACATTCTCGCAACAGGAAAAGGAAATATATAACAAAAAAACTCAATTAAAAAAGGAGAGGAGAAAAGCAACGTAAATCTCAGTTTCCATAAGAATTAATTAATATAAGTTCTCCTCAAATTCTAACAGGATCTCAACAGAAAAACTAAAAACAGACACCAAAGAAAAATGGGTGTAATAGAGAAAATACAGTTAGAAAATCTGAGAAAATCATTACAGAAATTTTGTAATTTGATGATTCTAAGAGGAGAATTCAATTATACAAATTCAGTTACAATAATCAGTTGGAACAAACTGATATAACCGAATCAGTTAGAAACATATCAGGATATAACATAACAGTTATACAGAAAAAAGAAAAAATCACAACAAAAGGGAACTAATTTAACAGAAACAAAAAGGGGGATTCAGAACTCAACGACGAAAAAATAGATGAATGAGAAAAACGCTCTTCATCAATCCAGAAAACACTTTCCAATCTCCATCATTAAATCTGCATAAACTTCAAGAGCTTCATCACTATCTTCCAAGAATCTTCAATGATACCAATCACCGAAAATCTTCATCATTTCTTCCTGCAAAATTCTCAGCACCTTTCATCAATCTTTCTGCAATCCTCTTCTTCCATCAACATTCGATTTTCATCACCCTTTGTCAACCTCCACCAAAACTCACGAATCTTCATTATGCTTCATCATCACCATAACCTGCAAATATCAACAGCATAACATGGCAATGAATCAGAACAACTACAATTCGATACAACGAGTTATCGCAGCAAAAATGCAAAGGATCTGAGGGAGAAGGGGAAAAATAAACTGAAAATTGAATGGTGATTGTGTGCATACCGGGATCGAATTCATTGCTCAATCCTAGAGATGCCATCGAGGTTCCAATACAACACAATACCAAGAATAGAAATGCATCGCCGAAGATTCGTTAAACTCATCAACAACTGAAAAACCTTCATCGTCTCCAATCTTCACTCTCCATGAATCGGCATCGCAACTTCGTTCAACCTCATCATCTCTTAAGCTTCCACACCTACAAATTGAATCAAGAACGAGAAATCAACAAGAAATCGCACAACAGTGATGCGATTGTGGAACGAACTCACGCATCAACAAGCTTCACAAAGTTCAATCCTGCAAGAACATACTACAACAATGAATAACAAGTTCTGTAGTAATTCGCGAGGCATCCCTGACCTGCAAATCAAATTCATGGACTCTTTATTAACACCATTCAACCTTGAGATGATCAATAATAACAACTTCAGATTTGTATATAGTAAGAAGAAGAGAGGGCAAATCACATATATGATTCGTTATTCTTTTGCTTCTGTTTTATCCTTCATCAAGCTTGGAGGACCTCCGTTTTTGTTTCGTTAGATCATGATCGGTCTGTCGCCGCCGGTGTAGGGCTACGACGCAGCGAAATTTGTTTATGTCGATGAAGTCTCGAGTGTAAAATAAAGAACATGGTGATTTGAGGATGAATGAGAGATTGAGAGGGTAGAGTTGTAGCACCAACAAGGGGTTGAAGGAGACAGAAGAGGAAGCCATCGACATTGGAGCTTCGGCCGATGATCGCGATGAGAGGATTGAGATAGGGTGAGGATCGGCGCCATTATAACAAAAAAAAGAAGAACTAGAAGGGAAGTTTCCTTATGTTTTTGGTCAAATCCTGATAATGGATTAGGCTTAGTATATTCAGACTCCATGGATCACTATTTACACTGTTATTTTAACTTTATGCACCCCCTTTGCGCCACTTATCATGAAAATGGGCCTAACTCCAGGATTCTACTAGCAACACCATCTAAATTCTGAATGTCACCCCCTACGAAAATGGTTATTGGACTGAGCCTTGTGCACTGAAATTCTGTTGGTACCCTGTGTTTTCCTATTACACCTCTCCCTGTTCTCATTTACTATTTAATTTGTTAATTAATTTTTCTTGATAAAAATTGTGCATTAATCTTCTTGTTGATGAATGTTTTATTATTAAAATCTTGATTATTAGTTTGACAAGTTTAATTAGGATTGTAGTGAGAATTTTAATTAATTGTTTTAGACTAATTTTGGGTAAGTATTCATGAGTTTTTTAGTCGACATCGATTGATTTCGATTATGGTGGATCATCACAAGGAGATTATAGAAGACAAGCATTTATTTTGCTTATGGAAGATGGCAAGACCTTGCATGAAGTTTTTGGATTTCTTTTATATGAAGAATCGTCACTTCGATCAAGTAAGTAATTTCGACTTTCCACTTTAATGCATCATCCTAGTTTGTATGCGGCTTAGGATCATATAACTTAAGGTGCATATTGAGCCCTCCCACTTGAGGCACTGGATTTATTTGTGATTTTTTATGATATGTGTCGATATCAGAACTTAGGGATTAGGTTATGGATTGTAAAATTCTAGAAATATTCATGAGTGATCCTCATCCACTTAATTAACTTTTTATATTTTTTTATTCCAGATTTGGATGGTTTTAATAATTAATTTGGATTTTTCGTTCCAAGTTGTCCCAAAATGAATGGTTTTGACATAATGGACCAAAGACAATTTTCTCCCATAGGTGTGAGACCTATTTTTTGTGTTTGATTAACCACAGAGATTTATGACATTTTAATGCTCCTTAGGCCTTTTTTTCATAAGTTTTGGTGCCATTTTGGACCCACTTTGTGGAATTATTTTTCGGTGATCATGCCTTGTTCTCTCACCATTAAGTGAATTGTTTTGGCACTTTGGTGCATAATTTTGTGAAATACTTTTAGCCAATACAATCTACTGACTTTATCATTCCAGGGATTTAATTTCATAATTTTTCAAGCATTTTTGCTTTTTTTCATGTCACCTAGATTATGGGTCCGATTATGTGCATTTTTGCTCCATATCCTAGATGTTAGTGAGACATTCATGCCATTTGCTTTAGATAATCTTTGGTAACTTTTAGGAGTTATTTATAGGTCATTTTTAGGTCCTTAATTCCAGTTATAGGTCACTTTTTGAACCATATTCATTTGGTTTGTTTTTGTGTTCCTAAGTGCATTCTTATGTGAACTAATTTGACTTGAAACTTGTTTCTCATCTTTTATCATGTTTAATTTGATTTACGTGGGAATCATTAATGCAAATCCATGCATTTTAATTGCATCTCATATCTTGTATGCTACTGACCTATAATAATCTCATGCATATTCATATGTCATTCATCTATAACTTGCATCATTTGTGATCTTATGTGATACTTGTTCCACTTCTTCTCACATCTTCTTCTCCTTAATCCATAGGACTAAAACATTACATCCATGATGGTCTATTTATTCATCCTCATTCATAAGCATTCACTACTGACTTTGATACTCATTTCATGTATTAATTCAAGCTTGTATGCCATATGCACTTATACTTCCTCCATCAGCCCTAACTTGTATTCATGTGAACTTATGTGAACATTTTGTACTTAGTTTGACATAGTTTGAAATTGTGAGGTATATTAGCATCCTTAGGGACCTATAGCATGTAGCTACTGACTTTAGAAGTCATATAACCTTTAGGTACCTTCACCTCTAGACTTAGGTCTTATTTTAAACCGTAGTTCCATTTTAAGAGAGGTGTAGTACTTAATTACTTTTATGCTTTGTTTTTGCTTTCAAAATACATTGGTAAGCTAAATTTTGTTTTGTAGGGAGGTTGAGGTAAGTTTTTTCATATAACTTTTTTCCTCCTTTTCTTTATACTTTCAAGTTGCATTTGCCTTAGCTTTTTATGCTTTGATTTTGCTTTCAATATGCATCATCAAACTAATTTTTGTTTTGTCGGGAGGTTGAGGTAAGCCTTGTTCATATAACTTCTTCCTCATCTATTTATGCTTTCTAATTGTGTTTGTCTTAGCACTTTGGTTTTTCATTTGTATAAGTTTCCCCCTCTTTAGAACAACATAACTTCCTTAGGAAGTAAGTTAAGTTCTAATTCTCTTATCTTCTTTTCCTTTTCTCATTAGGATTAGAAAGCCACATAAACCATTAGGATCACATTTGGTATATAATAAATAACTTAGGATTGTGTCTTAGTCCCCTTAGTTTTTCCCTTTTTCAAATTGAGTCCTTCTTTCTCATCTCACAAAGATAAACAACAAAACATCTAATAAAGGTCGAACATTCCCATACGACACGAGACTTTGTTGCGGAGTACTTATACACGTCTTGTTTCAGAGCGATGTGTAAGTTATCTACCACGATGGATAAGTCTTAGTATGAGAATGTTCAAAAACAAATTCAAAATACTTCTTATAAAAGACAAAACAATAAACAATAAGTGACTTTCCTGCGGGAACTCTCTTCTTATCTCATTCACTCACAACGCGAACTTGCGATTACTTGTCTCATTTGCAAGACGGTAAATGCACTCGTACCAGACGAGCCTGCAACACCTGAGCATAGACATAAGCGATTCCAACGCATAAAAAACACAAACAAAGTTCCCACCTGGTTAGGCGAACTACGTCGACTCTGATCCTCATTTTCCCGATGAGGTACGTAGGCAGCGGGGTAGGGCCCGTGCGAGCACATTCTTTATTTTCCCTACATTTCTCCCTTTCTTTTCATTCTCCTTTTTCCAATTCCCTTTCATATCCCATTCCAGTTAGCGGTCTTTATTCAGCAACATCTTATTTCCTCACCCTTTGAAACAGACAAACAAGCGTGGGACCCGTCGGGTACAGCGGACGATCTGGGGTGTTAATACATTCCCAGTTTGTAACCGACTCCCGAATCCAGATCTTTGGTTCGCAAGACCCTGTCCTTTCCTTCTTCCTCAGGTTTGTGCAGTATTACCTTTCCTATTCCTTCGGGATAAAAATTTCTGGCTGGCGACTCTACCTTTTTCGCCCCACTTTCAAGTTTGTACTAGGATGAAAATCTCGGGAGCGACAACTGGCGACTCTGCTGGGATCGAACCCAAAATCTTTGGTTTCCCTCATAGAGTCAATCCTAAGGCTTGTTTGCTTTTGTGTCTATGGGTGTTTATATGTGTGTTGTTGTATGTTTATTTATTGTTTTCATTTAAAGTGTACTTTACAACATTTATTTACTCCTTTCAGTATTTATTTTTCATGCATCATATATTGGACTATGTTGGTTTCATTTTTTCTATGGGATGGGGTTACTGTGAGATAAGCCAAATACCCGACTTGAGTGCACCCTAGGATTAGCGTGAAAACATTGTACTCGCATGGTTACATGATGAGTGGCGATGTGTTCCACACCCAGACTGCGACCGTCTTGGAAATATCTTGTGGGGGGGTTTTCTCCACTTCGGGATAGGACCTTGATAGTTATGTGCATCTGGGGACCGATAATTGAGGATCTTAGTGGAAACAACCTCTCCAGTGATGACAGTGGCAGACCACATTTGTTGGCAAACCCACTCGCATCCGATGGACCACTGAGAACTAGCATAGGATGGCCTGATTCTCTCATAGGAATCCAGTTCAAGCAAACTGTTCGTACGACGATAGTACTATATCCCAAGGGCTGAATGTACTATTGTTTCTCGATTCAGTGTTTGAAGCTGGAGACTTATGAAGGATGTTTGTTTCCTTGGACTCAGCTGAGACCTCCTTGAGTAGTATATAATGTCAAATCGATTCCCTGATTTGGTCATGAGCCATTTCTCGGAAATGGTGAACGTATTATTGTTATTCGACTTTGAGAGTCCGTGATGTTGACCCGAGTAGCACACCCGTGAGATGAGAGGGGTTTACAGGTTTGCAGGAACCCTAAAACTTCCAACATACCCATTTTGTCAGTATTGTTCAGTGTTATGATCTGATTATATGGTTCTTGATTTTGAGATCCGAGATTTCTATTCATAGAAATTGTTATTGTGATTGCCATTGTGACTCTGTTATTATGACTCTCCACAGATATTTGGCTCGTTGTTCAACTTCAACACCATCAGTACCCAAGTTATTACATATAGTGGACCTCTTCCAAATAACCTTGTGGACAAAGTTTCTTTTGGGCCCGATAGTAATGATAGAAGTCAAAAAAGAGTTATAAGGAGCCCAATTTGGATGAAGGATTACACCTCCTTTAATTAATTTTATTAGTGTTGTTTGTTTTAATTATTGGGACAGACCCAACTTTTATAATTTTTGTTTTAGTTTTTGGGCCCATGTGCCTCTTTTGACCTAGTATTTATACTAGTAGTTGTATCAGAATTGAGGAAATGAAAATTATCTATTTTTCTTAGTTTAAAATTGTTTACATTGTCTTTGAGTTCTTTGGTGAAATCCTAAGAGGATAGTAGCTGCAAAATTTTGTTCTATCATCATCCCGTGAATTTGGAAAAGCAAAAATGAAAATACTATTGATTTATAGTCTGTTTTTTTGCCTAAAGTAGCAGCCATCCAAACAATCTCCACAATACCAAAGCATCCAACTAATGTCTATCTTCATACACATATTGAGAATTGACAGATGGAGGATCAAAAACACTGAAGGCTCTAAAAGCTGAAATCACAGCTAAAACAAAGAAGCATGCAAAAGTAATCATATGAAAGATCAATGCCAGCTTTACTTTGCTGCAGAATTTTTCATAGGAACTGCAGGCTTGACTCCAAGAATCTTCCTTGGCACCATTATAAGCAAGGTAGTATATCTCCATGGTTGCAGCAATTGATGTGATCATTAAATAGGCTACAACCTGTTGAAACATTATAACAAAGACATTGAACAAATAAGTATGTTTAATATAAATTGAGGTGTAATTTATTTTAAACCATGAGAAATTAACAATCATCAAACCTGATCAGATATAAAGAAAATCCATGCTTTGGTTACTACATATCGAATCCATGAGCAAACTGCCGCAACAATAGCATAACTAGCACAAAGAGCGCTTACAAAAACAATATACCTGCAAAAATATAAACCATGACGCAGCTGATAATAATCAATGAAACAAAAGATAAGAGTTAATGTAGTTTTCTAACTTGAGACCAGAAAGGTTGCTATATTTGAGTGTTCCATAGCTAGGGTTGTCCTCCTTATTTGTGACAGTAATCCAAATGGTTGCTACAGAGAGAGTAACTGCAAAGAGCCTCAGAGATGAATCTAATAGCTTAAGCATGGGAAGTTGATTTTTCCCGAAATTATTATCATTAATTTGTGTTCTCATATTTAAGTTTAACTCGTAGTGTGATAACACAATACCACTCTATATAGTGAGTATGTCTTCATAAGTAAATGATGTCTAAAGAGAGATATCATGATGATAGTGTTATCTTAGTGCGGCTGGTGAGAATAGTGGAATGCACTTTATAAGATACATGTAATCGTGATGCTTTTGGTGGGTGAGTTTTATCTTGTTGTTAGCAATAGCATCATTGGTTCCACTTACGTTTATGCAATGTCGGCACAACACATTTTTAAACTTAAACAAATTTTAGCCCAAGGTTATGAAAAAAATGTCAAGTGGATTCAATATCCGGTTGATGAATTTCAAAAGCATGAAACTTTCCAATTCCGAACAGTTTTAGGCTGGCCACACACCCAAGATCGGCCCAACACCCAAGCTCCATTTAAGAATATCTTCACATAAGAACGATGGACAAGTGGATCCTTGTTAGAAGGACACACACACCAGATTTAAGCTACTATTTCATTACCAAATGTCAGATCTAATCAGACATTTTACCGCACTTCATACAAGATTAAGTGTGAGTGATTTTAACCACATATCAAATATATATATATATATATATATATATATATATATATATATATATATATATATATATATATATATATATATATATATATATATATATATATATATATATATATATATATATATATATATATATATATATATATATATATATATATATATATATATATATTGTAATATCCCGTATTTAATTAAATACCCTCGATAATATTAATTACAATTAATAGGGTTCCGGTATGCTCTGGTAGTTTCAATTTAAAATAATTAGAGCAACTGACAAACTTAAATTAATTAATTAGCATTATCTGACTTATGGGCTTTATTAAATATTCGACTCAGAGACTTTTGGGATACTCTCAATTTTGGATACATTAGTTAGTTTTACTAACTAATGGTATAAGATCTCATTTCTCTTCTTTTCTCATTATATATAAAACAAGGGTTTTGGAAAGAAAGAAAGAAATGGAGAAGAAGAAGAAGAGAAAGAGGGAAGGAGGAAGGAAACTCATGGAAGCTCAAGAACTAGAATCATCATTCTTCTTCTTCATCTTCATCAAACTCATCTTCGTTGTAGAGGTGAGTTCATAGCTAGAAACGTTTGCTTTAGGTTTTGATTGAGTTGTAGGGTTTATGAGTTTTAGGGCATTTTATGGAAAAATCATAAAATCGGTAAATTAAATGGTTAGAAATCGATGAAAATGCTTGAGTATGTTGCCTCTATGTGTAGGAACCTTGTTACCATGTTATTTTGATGTTTGCCAATGATTTGATTGGGTTTTGGTTGATTCTATCAGGAAAATACGTGTTTTTCTACATTCTGGTTTCTGTTAACCGGTTAACCTTAGGCGTTAACCAGTTAATGCTTTGCGTTTTGGCCACTGTGTTTGCTGGTTTGAGTTGGTTAACCGGTTAACCTCAGGCGTTAACCGGTTAACGTTGTAGCTTTTGGGAAAAATGTTATTTTCCAAACTTTGAAAATCCATAACGTTTTACTCGGTTATCCTATTTATGTGTTCTTTATACCGTTTGAAAGTTAAATTTATGTACTTTCACATGATGACGAGAAATATTATTTTTACTCGACTTTTATCCGACTTTTCCGTTTAACTGTAATTTTGTTAGTTAAGGAATTGTGCTATTAATCAAATTGTGGAATATACGAAATCGTGAGGATTGAACGAAAGTAGAGACAATGAGATTATTGAGAGAATTGTTTAACGGTGATAAATTGAACTAAAATGTTAGAACCATATGTTTAAGGACTTTATGAATTCAAGCACCAATAATGGAGAAAGAGTGAGGAAATCTTACCTTAAACCGATAATATGGCATAGTATTGTGACTAGAACTTGTTTAACGGTGTAACTTGTGAGATGATTAGGTTTACCCTAGGTTGTTACGAACCATTAACGTGCTATACATTAGGCCTCCGTAATAGTCTTGTGATCAATGCATTTTAATGCACAATCTCTCATGTTTGCATTTAAGCATTTATTTAGTTTTCTTTGTTTATTTTTATATTTTAATTTGTTTTTCTAATTTATTTTATTTTTGGCTTAATTTGATTTTCGTACTTAATTTTCACCTTGAACAACTTTTACGGAAATGATCATAACCGGTGTTCCAGGGATCTGATTGAGGCATTCTACCAGTCGATGGAAAGCTAAGAGAGAGAGCTAAAACTTTCGTGTTGGAGCCGAAATCAGATTCGGAGTCATATTTTCCAGAATTTCATTTAAAGCTGCTGCATTAGTTTTATTTAGTTTCGGGTCATTTAGAATTGGGTCTGGGTTATGTATTTGACCCAGTTGGGTTGTAAACGGGTTTTTGGTTTTCCCATATTACCTAGCAGCCACAGTATCGTACACACCTTCACTTCTTACGATTTTAATTTTTTAGGCTCGAAGAGACGAATTATAGAGAACTAATTCCAAGGATTAATCTGTTGTAATCGGTTTTCGTAGACACTTTAAGGTTCTTATATTTTCCAATTAATCTATTTCCTTTCAATTCTGATCTTGATATCTTGTTTGCTTAATTCGATTTATCTAAGGTTAGATTGATTTATTTCGATGATTGCACGTTCCTATACTTTAATCGCATTTGCTTAATTCGCGTATTTTTATCGTGTTTGCTTAATTCACGATTGATATATTTCATCTGTTTGCTTAATTCGGAAATTAGGAATATTTATCATATAATATCAATTATTCTTGTTTGATTGTTATTATAATCGAAAAGGAAATAGAGTCTGCTTAGGAATTGAGAATTATTTGGGTCGATGATAAGTTGGGAAATTAAAACAGCAGATTAACCATTTCAGCTTATTTTGATAATCACTTAATTGAATTTTTTTATGGAAATCGAAACTCAAACCCCCCATTGTTGCAATTGGTTGGTTAATAACAATACAAGAATCCTTGTGAGACGATTCGAGTCATTGTCGCTATACTACGTTTTCAAAAATTACTCGTTTTTGATCCATGCGCGACACGCGGATCAAATTGGAGCCATTGCCGGGGATTCTTGTTGTTATTAACCGATTTTATAGTCATATGTATAGTTTTCTTGTTAGCTTTTTTCTTCTTTTTTTATTGTGTTTGTTGATTTTCTGGGTTGCAATACCGATTGCAGTATAGTGATAAGTTTTCCAGCCTTTCAGGTAAGTTGGAAGCTACTGTTTCGATTTGCTCCGAATTTTTTTCTTCAAGAAATCAGAAATAAATAGAAGAACAATACTCTTTTAGAATAGATTTCTAAAGGATTTCGATCCTCAAAATCGCAAATTTTGTGTTTTTCTATTTTATTTGATTTATTTTCTCTTATCATATTTTCAAAAAAATCTAAAATTTTTTGTGCGAGCTTTATTTGATTTAATTAGATTTTTAGCGTTATTTTTATATATTTTTAGATTTTATTTTAATCTCTTTTCTTTTTTTCCATTCTTTTTAAATCTGCAGTGATTTTATTTGATTATGTGTTGAAATTCATAATCATATCATGGTTGATCAAAGAACTCTGAGAGAACTGGTTGCACTTGTGAATTATAATGCTTTATATATTGAATATCCTATTGTTGATGCACCTTTCGAATTGAAATTTGGTTTAACACACTTGTTGCCATGTTTTAATGGTTTTGCAGGTGAGGATCTGAATAAGCATCTAAAGGAATTTCAGGTTGGGTGCTCTGCACCTTCCGAACTTTCACTAGAGGACCTTGTCAAATAAATGGCTGCAAATAATCTCCAGTTTCAGCAACAAACAGATTATAGTCTTCAGGCTTTGCAAACACAGCTTGATCAACTTACCACTTCGATGAATGCCATGCAGCAAGCTCAAGGATCAAACCAACAACCTTTGGAAGAATATTCTATTTTTCAAATATAGTTGCCTTCTGAAATTGTTGATGATACTTGTATTAATTTGTTTGCAGCTGATTTTCCATCATTGTCTGATTTTGATGATGTTTACTCTTGTGATGTTTGTACTAACACTAAAATTTGATCTGTTTGTGCTGAAATTGAGGTTGCCTTGCAAGTTGATATTCTTACTGCAAATGAGGTTGAAAATGAAGTTGTTCATGTCAATGAAGCTCTCAACACCTCGGATGTCCTGAACAAACCATCCATCGAGAAATCACCCTCTTTAGAGTTGAAGCCACTTCATCATAATTTATTTGAATTTGTGCAGGAAGAGAAATCATTACAGGAACATAAGAAGGGAATTGGATGGACTTTGTTTAACACTTGTGATATTATCCCATCCATGTGTATGCATAGGATCTCAATTGAAGATGGAACAAAAGTAGTGAGGCAGCCCTTTAATCTTTTAATTCTTATGGTTGTAGAAAAGGAGATCACTATCACGTGCACATTCAACACTTTTACTTATCGAATATTCTTCTTTGATCCTGGAATAAAAGGCGAAGACACTAATAAAAACTTCAAGATCAATGGATACTACCCATAGCTACTGTAATACCCATATACAAAAGACATACATAAAGCATATTTTTTTATATATAATATTAGAAATTTGGTACTGAAATACAAATAAGTTTTTAGCAACACATTGTATAAATATAGCCACTACAATATAAGGTACTAAACAAGGCTATAAAATAATACAAGATATTTGAACTACAAAAGATCTAAGAACTAGATCCAAGGATGTCAAAAGTCCACAGCGGAAGACTAACCAATCAACTAGTAAGGATAATCAAGTCGTCTTATCTTTACCCTTAGCGGAACCGGAAGTACCTGAAATAACAACATCAACATGGGGTGAGATAAAACATCTCAGTGGATTCCCTATCTTAGAATTCTCTCGGCTCTAAGGGTTATTCTCAACGAAACTCGCATGTCTCACAAACCAATTCACACAAGGACCAAGGACATAGGGGAAACTAAGATCCACACACGCTTTCAAAACACAATAAGGGGAATGTCTACCTCAAGTCCTTACGGATGCTCTAGTGAAACACATAGTAACCACTTTGAGACTTATACAAGACTTTACGGAGGAATTGACACAACACGCGCTTCAATCCTTACAGATGCTTCCCGTGGGACTAAAGGTAACCCACCTCAAGACTTACTCAAGATTGACACTTAACTAGCATAGTACTTGCCTCAAGTCCTTACGGATGCTTCACGTGGGACTAAGGACAACCCACCTCAAGGCTTACTCAAGACATCACGACTCAATGCCCATGCATATACAACGGATACCTCGAGTTCTTACGGATGCTCTAGTGAAACACATAGTAACCACTTTGAGACTTACACAAGACCTTATGGAGGATCCTAAAAATAAAACATAACCATGATTCAATCGAGTTTAAGGGGAACCTAGATACCTCATAAGTCGTACATTTCTCTATTTCCATTAACCCACACTTTCTATTTTATCAAGTTTTATTCATTTGAAAAAGTCGGGTAAAAGTCGGCTCGAAAATAATGTTTCTTGATCTTAATAGATAAATTATGCCATTAGCTTCAAAACGATATGTGGAACGTTAAAAACGGATACCCGGATCAGAAGTTATGAATTAAATACCAAAGTTGGAACCTACAGGTCTCGCTGAGCGAGCTCCTTCTCACTGAGCGAAAATCTCCCTGGAATTCTCGCTGAGCGAGCTACACTAGTTCAGGAATTCCAGCCTTACGGGAAAACACTCTTTCCACACCCAATCACTCCCAAACATCAACCAATGCAACCAAACATAATCAAACATGTTCATTATCATCATATGAGTATTTTAGTTAGGTTTAAATCGAGTTTTAACCGTTAAACTTCCGATTTTTGTTAGATTTTCCAATTAAGCCCTAACCACAAACATCTCTAAAACTCAACCAAAATCAAAGATAAAAGTTTCTAACTAAGAACCAACCTCAAGAGATGAAGATTGGCGGAAAGATTGAGTTGATTCGACGGACGGATGATCGAGAATGAGGGATTGAAGCTTATTGGGGTTTTCTCTCTTCTTCTCTTCTCCTCTCCTTTCCTTCTTTTCCTCTTTCTTACTAACTTCTTCTTTCTCTCATATTCTTTCTATATATAAAAAATATATAAAACTTATATTTTTACCAATGGGTCAAAAATTAGAGAGTATCCAAAATGTCTCTTAATCCGATATTTTATAAAACCTCTGAGTCATCTAATATCTATTAATAAAATAATATCCCATGAATTACTCTATTTAGTTCCGTTAAAATTTCTTAGAGTATTCCGGAATAATATTTTTACCAATTAATATTTTACAGAGCTTTAAATAAAATACGGGGTATTACATCCCCCCTTAAATAAAATGCGTCCACGAATTTGAAGGATTACCTGAACAGGTGAGGATATGATTCCCGCATTTCTGATTCCAATTCCCACGTAGCATTTCCCGGATGCGTCTCATCCCATTGCACTTTAACAAATGGTATCTCTTTATTTCTCAACACTTTGGTTTCTCTTCCAACAATACGGCTCGGTTGGGGTTCAAAAGTAAAATTTGTTTCTATCTCTATAGAATCTGGTAGAATAGGCTGAAGAGGACCGGGAACGAACCTACGAAGTTGGGATACATGAAAGACATCATGCATTTCAGTTAGAGATGGCGGCAAGGCTAAACAAATAGGCAACTTCACCAATCCTTTCTAGAATCTGATACGGTCCTACGTATCTCGGACTTAACTTACGCGACTTAAACGATCCTTTAAATCTTAATATCAGAGTGACTTTCAAGTACACATGATCGCCTTCATCGAATTCCAAGGGTCTCCTTCAATTGTCATCATAACTCTTCTGACGATCTTGGGTTTGCTTAATCTTTTCTCAGATCATACGAATCTTTTCTGTAGTCTCTTGAATAATTTTCGGTCCTAGAATCCTATCTTTACCCACTTTCGACCAACACAACGGTGTTCTACACTTTCTTCCGTACAAAGCCTCATACGAAGCCATTCCGATGCTCGCATGATAACTGTTATTGTACAAAAATTAGATCAACGACAAAAGTTCTTTCCAATTTCCTCTACTCTCTAAAACACATGCTCTCAACATATCTTCCATTGTTTGAATCGTACGTTCCGTCTAACCATCCGTTTGAAGATGATTAGAAGTACTCAAACGCAAATTCGTACCCATGGCTTGTTGGAACACCTTCCAAAATCTCGAAGTGAACTTCGGATCTCATTCCGATATAATACTGGATGGGACACCATGCAATCTCACAATTTCAGCAATAAATAACCTTGCAAGCTGACTTGCCTTATATGTAGTCTTCACGGCCAAGAAATGCGCAAATTCCGTTAGTCGGTCCACAATCACCAAAACAGAGTCATAGTCACCCTGAGTACTCAGTAAACCTACTGCAAATTCCATAGAGATACTATCCCATTTCCAAATTGGGATGTTCAAAGGTTGTAACAGTCCACCGGGTCTTTGGTGCTCAATCCTCACTTGCTGACACACCGCACATTCTGACACAAATATCGTAATGTCCTTTTTCATTCCGGACCACCAATACTCCCTCTTCAAGTCTTGATACATCTTCGAAGAACCCAGATGTATCGTAAAGGAACCTTTATGTGCTTCTTCCAGAATCCTTCTATTTAACACATCGTCATTCGGAATGCAAATTCTTTGATTAAATAGGATGATCGCATCTAATGCTCTCACGAAACCCGGTTGGAGTAACATTCCTTAAAACTTCTCATCCAAAACTTGCGCTTGTTAAATATCATTCCTCAATGTAGAACTAATATTCAAGTTTCCCATGATTACGCCATTCGGAGTCCAAACAAGCTGAAGTTTAAGATCTCGAAACTTTTCTAACAATGCATACTCTAATACCATCAATTCGGCACTATGAATCACTTTTCTACTCAAGGCATTTGCCACTTTGTTTGCTTTTCCGGGGTGATACTTCAACTCAAGATCATAATCCTTCAAATACTCCATCCATCTCCTCTGTCTCATATTCAGTTCCTTCTGATCAAAGAGGTACTTCAAACTTTTATGATCACTAAACATCTCAAAACGCACACCATACAAATAGTGCCGCCACACTTTTAAGGTAAACACCACAGACGCTAATTCCAAATCATGCGTATGATAATTCTTCTCATTAACTCTCAATTGTATGGAAGCATACGCTACCACGTGACCTTCATGCATGAGAACACCTCCTAACCCCATCTTCGAAGCGTCGCAGAACACTTCATAAGATTTATTAGGATCGGGAATAATTAAGACTGGAGCAGTTGTTAATTTCTCCTTCAACCACACGAAACTTTGTTCACAATCAGAATCCCATTCATAAGCGAAGTCCTTCCTAGTGAGTTTAGTTAACGGTAACGCCATCTGGGAAAAACCTTTAATAAATCTTCTATAGTAACCTGCCAAACCTAGGAAGCTTCTCACTTCGGTAACATTCTTCGGTCTCTCCCAACTAATTACAGCTTCTATCTTTGATGGGTCTACAGCTACACCCCCTTGTGATATAACATGTCCCAGGAACTTGACTTCTGACATCCAGAACTCATACTTATTAAACTTAGCAAAAAATTGCTTTTAATGCAGTATCAATAGGACAATCCTTAGATGTTCTCCATGCTCTTGCGGAGTACGAGAATAGATAAGAATGTCATCGATAAAGATCACTACAAATTTATCAAAATAATTCTGAAATATCTGATTCATGTAGTCCATAAAAACAGCTGGAGCATTCGTCACACCGAAAGGCATCACTAAGAATTCGTAATGACCGTAACGGGTCCTGAATGCAGTCTTCAGAACATCAGAACTCTTCACACGAATCTGATGCTAGCCCGATCTCAGATCAATCTTCGAGAACACGCATGCTCCTTTCAATTGGTCTAGAAGATCATCTATCCTCGGCAAGGGTATTTATTCTTGATTGTAACCTTGTTCAACTTACGATAATCGATACACAGCCTCATACCACCATCCTTTTTCTTTACCAATAACACCGGATCTCCCCACGGTGAAACACTAGGTCTTACAAAATGCTTTGCCATCAAATCTTCCAATTGATCCTTCAAATATTTCAACTCGTGCGGAGCCATCCGATAAGGGGAAACGGATATAGGAGCCGTTCCCGGTATCAGGTCGACTGAGAATTCAACTTCCCTCACCGGAGGTAATGAAGTGAGATCTTTAGGAAAGACGTCGGGAAATTAAAAAACTATCGGAATGTTCAAAAGTTGTTGGTCATTACTCTCCTCTTTAGTAAGGACAAGCAAAACAAATTTCTCTTGTTCAAACAGAAAATTTACCATTCCAACCGTACCTTCCAAGATGGTTGTCAAAACATCTTTCGGAGGTACTTCAACAGAGGGAATGCGGATCAACTTTTCTTCACATCCAATAAACACATAATTCGCAGACAACCAATCCATTCCCAGGATAACGTCAATTTTCTTAAGGGGCAAACAAATGAGGTCAATCTGAAAGATTCTACCATCCACGGACAATGTACAGTTCTAACACTTAAGCGGTGTCTCGACAGTTTCATCCATAGTGGTAGTAACCACCATTGGAGGAGACAAAGGAAATAGTCGCAACCCAAGTCGCTTCGCACAACTAGTAGATATAAAAGAATGCGTAGCTCCACAATCAAATAAAACAAGACAAGGATGGTTGTTAACAAGACAATTACCCACAATAAAGGAATTATCGCCTTTCGTCTTCCTGGCGTCCATAACATAAACTCTCCCTTGAGTCAGATCCTTTCTCTGAGGGCAATCCCTAGAAATATGTCCTTCCTTCTGACAATGATAGAAAATTACATTGCTCTGCTCACATCTTCCAAAATGATTCTTGCGACATCGTGGGCAAGAAGGAGGAGCACTGGATCTAAGACTTGACACCTGTTTCCCCTTGAAGGGTTGAGGCCTCGGCCTAAAAGATTGACTAGCCCTCCCCCTATCTCCTTGAACCACTCTTCCCACACTGGCTTCTGTTTGCACTTTCTTCAAACTATGTTAGGCAACATAGCATTGCCTCAACATCTCAGAGTAGGTAGTGAACTCCCTTTGAGAGACACTATGCGAGATTTCGGCCCTCAACCCAAACAAGAACTGGTCAATTTTCCACCTTTCATCAGGAGCATACATAGCCTGCCTAGAGTAGGCCGCCATGTTCTCAAACTTCTCAGCATAACTGGCCACAGTCATGCTCCCTTGCCTCAATTGTTGAAATTCAAACTCTTTTTGCGTCCTCAAGGAACTCGGCAAATACTTGTCCATAAAAACTATCTTAAATTGTTGCCATACTCTTGGAATTTCTTGCACCATCATCAAATTGGAAGCACTCTCCCACCACCTAGCAGCAGGACCCTTTAGCAAATGTGACGCAAAAGTCACATTATCTTCTTCACTACAAATTACAATCTGGAATATCCTCTCTATTCCAGTCACCCATTCATGAGCCTTAACCGGATTCAACCCGCCATGAAACTCCTGAGGGTTCATACAGAAGAAGTCTCTAAATTTTCAACCCGAACGGTCGGCGAAAGGAGCAACCACGTGAGGATGAAGGCCCCCACTCATCTGATGCATCATTTCTTGCATGAATTGGTGTTGTTATTGCTGTATCTGCTGCATAAATTGGAACATAGGAGCATTCCCATCACCACTTGTATGATCGATACCGGGAGGAGTTACACTGGGTCGAGCACGAGTTCCATGTTGTCGCTCCCCCGAAAAGACACCCGGGTCAGATAGGGTACAGACGCGAACGGTCGGCGAAAGGAGAAATGAAGGTGAAGATGAATATAGTCGCCAGCTAGGCATTTTTATCCCGAAGGAAAGGTAATGCTGCATAAACCTGAGAAAATATATGGATAAGACGGTTGCGAACCAGAGAAACTGAGAAAGGGGGTTGGTTACAACCTAGGAAGGTATTAGCACCCAGATTGTCCGTCGTACTCGACGGGATCCATTCTTGAAGGTTTGTGTTTAAAGGGGTAGGTGTCTGTGCTATCTGTGTGGAAAAGTTGGAAAATAATATACAAGTGTCAGTGCAAGAAAGTGAAGTGTGGTGCTCAGGAATGAGGCTTAAAAAGAATGCTGGAAGAGGGGGAAGACACAGAGACTTTTGTTCGATAACAGTTAAGTTATGCCTACGTATCCTCTCGTGCAATGAGGAAGTCAGAACACAGTAGTTCGACTCAAAGAGACTGAAATATAAATTGACTGGTGAACTGCTTGCTTGCCTATGCTCAAGTGTATGACTCGTCTGGCTCGAGTGCTAACTGTCTTACATTAGACGGAAGAAGCGAGTTCTCGTTTGTGAGTGAAGATGGAGAGAAACGAATCCCGAAGGAGATGATTATTGTTTGTTTTTGTGTTTTCAATCTTTTATTACTTTTTGTGTTTGTCATAAGTTAATTTGCTTAAGCCTAAACCAAGGGTTAGTTAACTCATCATATCCTCCCTTTGATTAGGGATAACGAGAATACCTTAAGTATGAGATAAACATATCAAACTTAATTACTATGATGATGTAGTATTAAGATCATTAACCTACTTGAGATTATTTAGATGTTTTTGAGTTTTTGTGTTTAGTGTTAAGTAATGAGTTTAAGCCATAATCAAAGATTAGTGGACCCATTACACCATCATAATAGAAGGATAATAGATGAGCACACTTAAGCTGAGGAAGATACCTCAACTTAATCCATGATTAGGGATTAACCTCATGACAAAACAAGCCTTTATTAAAGTGGATAATAAATAATGATAAGATTAAGAAATGAGTTTTATGATTTGTAAGACAACTTGAGGGGGACTTGTCCATTAACACTAGGGTTAGTCCTTCTTAACCAATTAAGGAAGAATTAGAACCCTAATGCAAGGCCCAAGTTACAAGCTATTGTCTTAGTGATTATTAAGATGGATTGATTAAGAGGTTTAAACAAATTAAGGGTTTAACACTTAGGATTAAAGTTATACACTCCATCCTAAGAGAAGGATGCAGGCATAACCCTAATCACAAAGTCTTAAAACCTTAAAGGTTTAGTCTCTAATGAGGAGATGAGAAGAGAGACACAAAGAAGACCCAAAGGTAAAAGCTAAAGGGGGACTAATCGAAACCCTAATTATTGTCATGATTGGATGTTCCTAAGGTTTGTAAGGCTTGCAATAGATCTTCAGAGAAGCCACCAATGGAAGAAGCAGATGAAAGGAGGAGAAGCAGAAGAAACAAGTTACTTACTTCACTGAAGAAGATAAGTAACTTGGGGAAAGAAAGTGAATGATGAACATGAATGAGCAAACTCACTCTAAGACAAATTAAAATGCAGCAAGGATGCATATGAAGAATGAGAAGAGAAATGAGAAGTGAAGGCAAATTCACTTCTCTAAGTTACTTACCACCTGAAAATGTTAGCATAAGGAAAGGAATGAAATGAAAATGAAATGTATGCAAAGGTAAAAACCAAAAACAGAAGCATGTACATGATGCAAATGATGCTATGACATGATGCAAATGCAAATAAAGTGCAATGAATTTTCATACAAAGAGGAAGAATGAAAATGAAGCATGTAGGAAGCATGAAAACACATGTATGTTTATGAAATGAAATGGATGCAAAGCATGGCAAATATATGAATAAATGATCAAGCAATGTTCAAGCAATGTCTTAAGATGTCTAAGATGGCATACAAGTGCTTAAGATGTCAGAAGCAAATCACATGATGAAAATTTGAAAATGAACTCAAAGGAACCCTAATCCCATATGATATCACACCCCAAAGAAGAAGGTCTAACTCTTAAGCTAAAGAAAGTTGTGAATTTTCTAAGTTAACTAGGGTTTTTGGGTACCTTAAGAGGGAAAATGCAAATCAAATGGAAAATGCAAGATAAATTTATGACAAAAATATTCTATAAACTAAATGCTATATAGAAAACAATGAAAAAAGAATCATTGTCAAACCCTTCATGGTTAGGCAAAAAAGAATTTTCAAAGTTAGGGTTCCAAAAAGGCAATTTTATGAACCCTAAATTCAAGAAAAATGTCAAAGTTGAATTAAAACCAAAACGAAATTTGTATGGATGGTTTGACAATGTTTCTAAATGTCCTAAGATGCAATGTGATTTTTTTGTGATTTTTAGAAACCTAAATGGTATTTTAAATAATTAATTTCCATTAATTAATTAAATTAAACATTTAAATATTTTTAAAATGATTTTTTAATACAAAAAATAAAAATAAAAATGTTTTTGGTTGGAGAAAAATATTTGGAATTAAAATACAGAAGGAAAATTTTTTATGATTTTTCTAAGTATTTTAAATAAATTGGTAAAGAAAATGGGATTAAAATAAAATAAAAATTAAAATAAGAGGAAGGTCAACGCATCCAAGGGTCTGGATTTGAACTGGGGTTGGAGGGAAAGACTGCGCGCGTAGATCAATGGTTCAAATTCAAACTAACTAAACCTAATTAATTAATTTAATTAATTTGAATTAAACCTAATCTGAACTAATCCTGGCCACTCATTTTAAACTAATCCTGATCCAAAGGCCCAGAATGCGTCTGACACACTAAACCCTAAAATTAGCCCTAAACATTTTCAGGTGACCGGAACAGTGTTCCGATCATCTTCTCCGGCAACACCCCAACATCAACTTCTTCCCTAGACCATTTCTAGAGCTCTAAAGCTCCAGATCACTCCCCCACACCTTCCTAAGCCTAAATTCAACCTCAAAATTCATTTCTCATGCATCAAACTCAAGATTCGAAGAAGAACACAAAAATAGTGAAACTTTCAGAAACACGATACAGGCTCAAAAATCAATCATTTTCAAAACCAACAAGTGCAGTGTGATCAGTGAAGCATATAAATCATTTCTATAACATAAAAAACAAGTTCTGGAAAAAAGTTTGAAGGTGGCTACCTGAGCTGAAGCTTTCACTTTTGGAGCTTTCAGACCTCTTCTCTAGTGCAAATCCAGTCCATTTGACCTCCTGATGATGTTGGAATGCTTTGATGGAGTTTAGAATGGCTGGAATGAGAGGTTACACTCCAACTGGTCTGAAATCATGTTTTAGTTTTGGGTGCTTTTAGGCTGCAATGAAGGGTGGGAAATGATCCTCTTGTGATGCTGAGTTGATTAATGAAAGAAGTTTGAAGTTTGAGTGTGTGTGCTATGAGTTTTGAAAGCTTTTGCTTTTGAGGTGATTTTGAGGAACTTGGTGATTCTGAGGTTTCATCCTTGTGTGATGTATGTTATGAGTTGCATTTGGTCCACATAACAAGCTTTGATAGGTCAGAAGAGTTGTTGTGGCCTATGGTGATTGGTATGGGCAAGTTTCCAAAATGTGAACATAACTTGTACTTGAGGTATGGGCTGGTTCAGTGGTTGTTTCAAGGCATGGCTCGAGTCAGCTTGGTTCAAGGATAGCCATGGAAGTCATATTTTTCAGCTGGCACAAGTGGAAGCATGGTTGTATGAGTTTTTGCAAGTTTTGTACATTTTGGCCCCTTTGTGATTTCTTGATGTGCAAGGCATAAAAACTTGAGATTCTTGGGCCAATTCTGATTTTTAGGCAATACACTATGTTTGTATGATGCCTAGAAGTGTATTAGAGGTCACAAAATGGCTTGGTTTGTGAATTTGCAAAAATCCCTCTTTGGTGTGAGAGTGAAAATTATGTGATTTTTGCCAACTTTGCCAAGCCATAACTTGAGTTCCATAATGAATTAGAACTTGTTCTTGTACTTTTTAAAAAGGGAATGATCCAATCTACAACTTTCATGACCAACATGGAATGTTTCCATTATAAGTCATTTCCATTTTTGGTAACTTTTGGTTTAGCTCAATTTTCTTCAATTTTATGAACTTCCAAGCACTTCAATGATCAAATAAATATCATATAACTATAATTTGATGAAAAATACACTTTGGTTCCATTGTTGGGGCCCTCAGATGCCCTGATTTTGCTCTGACTTGCTCAAGAAGTTACCCAGTGAACAGATGACTTCCACAATGAATTTCTTCATCAAACTTGGTATACATGATCCTTATAAAATATTGAGACCATTAGAAATAAGAATGACCAAAAAAATTGGAGTTATGGCCTCTGAAACCAAAACCCTAATTTCAGGTCATCTGTGCAGTAAAACCGTAGCTCTGCTTCCATGCTTTCCAAGTTCTTGTGATTTCTTGACTTCCTTGATCTTTGAGGGATATAAAATGATGATAGAACACACATGGACCCTCTTGGAATGATTGGAGACCTTTGGGGTGGCTCAGATGGATCCTTGGATTGCTCATATCACAAACCGTAGATGCAGATGAAACAAAAATGCAATATGATATGATATGCTTAGACTAATGCAAAGATGAAAGATCACAAGCCATGGTGTGAACTTAGTGAGGGCAAATTTGGGGTGTTTACACACGTCTACCAGTAATATTTCCTAAATGTCATCAAAACAGGATTAAGTTGATCAGGCTCAATACCATAAACATAACATTTAGTCTTATCACAAGTCAACGTGTATGAACAGAAGAAAACACTCATAATATTTCAAGGCTAGGTCGAGGATGCGACCTACTCTAATACCAACTGTAATACCCATATACAAAAGATATACATAAAGCATATTTTTCATATATAATATTAAAAATTTGGTACTGAAATACAAATAAGTTCTTAGCAATACATTGTATAAATATAGCCACTACAACATAAGGTACTAAACAAGGCTATAAAATAATACAAGATGTTCGAACTACAAAAGATCTAAGAACTAAATCCAAGGATCTCAAAAGTCCACAGCGGAAGACTAAGCCATTAACTAGTAAGGATAATCAAGTCGCCTTATCTTTACCCTTAGCGGAACCGGAAGTACCTGAAATAACAACATCAACATGGGGTGAGATAAAACATCTCAGTGGATTCCCTATCTTAGAATTCTCTCGGCTCTAAAGGTTATTCTCAACGAAACTCGCATGTCTCAAAAACTTATTCACACAAGGACCAAGGACATAGGGGAAACTAAGATCCACACACGCTTTCAAAACACAATAAGGGGAATGTCTACCTCAAGTCCTCACGGATGCTCTAGTGAAACACATAGTAACCACTTTGAGACTTATACAAGACCTTACGAAGGAATTAACATAACACGCGCTTCAATCTTTACGGATGATTCTCGTGGGACTAAAGGTAACCCACCTCAAGACTTACTCAAGATTGACACACAACTAGCATAATACTTGCCTCAAGTCCTTATGGATGCTTTATGTGGGACTAAGGACAACCCACCTCAAGGCTTACTCAAGACCTTACGGAGGACGTATAGTCTACACATCACGAATCAACACCCATGCATACACAACGAATACCTCGAGTCCTTACGGATGCTCTAGTGAAACACATAGTAACCACTTTGAGACATACACAAGACCTTATGGAGGATCCTAAAAACAAAACATAACCATTATTCAATCGAGTTTAAGGGGAACCTAGATACCTCACAAGTCGTACATTTCTCTATTTCCATTAACCCACACTTTCTATTTTATCAAGTTTTAGTTATTTGAAAAGTCGTGTAAAAGTCGGCTCGAAAATAATGTTTCTTGATCTTAATAGATAGATTATGCCATTAGCTTCAAAATGATACGTGGAACGTTAAAAAAAGATACCTGAATCAGAAGTTATGAATTAAATACCAAAGTTGGAACCTACAGGTCTCGCTGAGCGAAAATCGCCTTGGAATTCTCGCTGAGCAAGGTCTGCTCGCTGAGAGAGCTACACCAGTTCCGGAATTCCAGCCTTACGGGAAAACACTCTTTCCACACCTAATCACTCCCAAACATCAACCAATGCAACAAAACATAATCAAACATGTTAATTATCATCAAATGAGTATTTTAGTTAGGTTTTAATCGATTTTTAACCGTTAAACTTCCGATTTTCTTAGATTTTCCAATTAAGCCCTAACCACAAACATCTCTAAAACTCAACCAAAATCAAAGATAAAAGTTTCTAACTAAGAACCCACCTCGAGAGATGAAGATTGGCAGAAAGATTAAGTTGATTCGACGGACGAATGATCGATAATGAGGGATTGAAGCTTATTGGGGTTTTCTCTCTTCTTCTTCTCTTCTCCTCTCCTTTCCTTCTTTTCCTCTTTCTTACTAACTTCTTCTTTCTCTCATATTCTTTCTATATATATAAAAAATATATAAAACTTATATTTTTACCAATGGGTCAAATATTAGAGAGTATCCAAAATGTCTCTTAATCCGATATTTTATAAAAACCTCCGAGTCAGCTAATATCAATTAATAAAATAATATCCCATGAATTACTCTATTTAGTTCCATTAAAATTTCTTAGAGTATTCCGAAATAATATTATTACCAATTAATATTGTCCAGAGCTTTAAATAAAATACGGGGTATTACAGCTACTCTATGAGATCCCCACTAGGGAATAAGAGATTGTAGAAGATCTCTCTTTAGGAAATGCTGCTTATCACCTATCCACCTTGACTACTCGGGTGTGTTCTTTCCTTTCTCTCCCTCTTATTTTACATTTATGTCCTTTCATTGAGGACAATGCTTATTTTAAGTGTGGGGGAGGGAATAATTTATTTTCTTTGTTTTTGTTTGTTTTGTTTTATTTTAGAAACACTAGGCAATATTTTTGAAATTTGTAGCCTATAGATTGTTTTGAGATTAGTTGTGGAAACTTGAGAAAAGTTCACAAGATCGGTATTGTTTTAACACCTTAAGTCTCCTGAATATCGAAATCATTTTGAATGCTTGTTATGTCAGCCTTGAGTTCTCATCCTTTAATAGCTCTTAAGTAGTTTATATAGCAGTCAGCACCATCTAAAAATCATACACTAAGTAATTAGGTTGATGCAAATAAGCGAATGATCTCGTGCTTATTAAGAAATCTGAATAGGAATCCGCCTTTTAAGTTAGGCGACCCTCATCCGGTCATTTAGTCTAACGGATGTGAAACCTTCAAAAAAAATTGTGTTTGCTAAAGTAACTTTAAAATATTGACATGATATGGATCACAGTCACTAATAAACTTATTTACCATGTGTATGAATAAATAACAGGCTTAATGTGATTGAGCTAGAATGAAAGAGAGAAAAAAGGAGGATGAGTAAGTTAGGATTATGCATAATAACATGATTCAGATTGGTTTGTATAGCAGGGAGGCTTAAGACCGCACAATTGTGGATTTGCATTCTTAATATATCCTTAGTGTGCAAGATTAGTACCTATCGATGCTATCTTAATCGAAGAAGAGTTTATAGCCTAGAATGAGTATCTGAATGTTGTTGTGTTTCTTGAGTTTTGATTTTTATTTTGCTCGGAATACAAAAGTTCAAGTTTGGGGGAATTTGATAAATGCATTTTAATGCACAATTTCCCATGTTTGCACTTAAGAATTTATTTAGTTTTCTTTGTTTATTTATATATATTTTAATTTTTTTCTAATTTATTTTATTTTTGGCTTAATTTGATTTTCGTACTTAATTTTCAGCTTTAACAGCTTTTACGGAAATGATCATAACCGGAGTTCCAGGGATCTTATTGCGGTGTTCTACCAGTCGATGGAAAGCTAAGAGAGAGAGCTAAAACTTTAGTGTTGGAGCCGAAGTTAGATTCGGAGTCATATTTTTCAGAATTTCGTTTGAAGCTGCTGCATTAATTCGCGCATGTTTATCGTGTTTGCTTAGTTCACGATTGATATATTTCATCTGTTTGCTTAATTAAGAAATTAGGAATATTTATCATATAATATCAATTATGCTTGTTTGATTGTTATTATAATCGAAAAGGAAATAGAGTCCGCTTAGGAGTTGAGAATTATTTGGGTCGATGATAAGTTGGGAATTCAAAACAGGAGATTAACCATTTCAGCTTATTTTGATAATCACTTAATTGAATTTTTTTATGTTAATCGAAACTCAAACCCCCATTGTTCCAATTGGTTGGTTAATAACAATACAAGAATTCTTGTGAGACGATTCGAGTCATTGTCGTTATACTACGTTTTAAAAAATTACTCGTTTTTGAACCGTGCACGACACGCGGATCAAATTGGCACCGTTGCCGGGGATTCTTGTTTTTATTAACCGATTTTATAGTCATAGGTATAGTTTTCTTGTTAGCTTTTTTCTTTCATTTTTTATTGTGTTTGTTGATTTTCAGGGTTGCAATACCGATTGCAGTATAGTGAGCCTTTCAGGTAAGTTGGAAGCTACTGTTTCGAATTGCTCCGAATTTTTTTAAGAAAATCAAAAATAAATCGAAGAACAATACTCTTTTAGAATAGATTTCTAAAGGATTTCGATCCTCAAAATCGCAAATTTTGAGTTTTTCAATTTTATTTGATTTATTTTCTCCTTTCATATTTTCAAAAAAAAACTGAAATTTTTTATGCAAGCTTTATTTGATTTAATTAGATTTTTAGAGTTATTTTTATATTGTTATATTTTATTTTAATCGCTTTTCTTTTTTTTTTTCCATTCTTTTTAAATCTGCAGTGATTTTATTTGATTCTGTGTTGAAATTCATAATCATATCATGGCTGATCAAAGAACTCTGAGAGAACTGGCTGCACTTGTGAATTATAATGCTTTATATATTGAATATCTTATTGTTGATGCACCTTTCAAATTGAAATTTGGTTTAACACACCTGATGCCAAGTTTTAATGGTTTTGCAGGTGAGGATCTGAATAAGCATCTAAAGGAATTTCAGGTTCGGAGCTCTGCACCTTTCGAACTTTCACTAGAGGACCTTGTCAAATAAATGGCTGCAAATAATCTCCAGTTTCAACAACAAACAGATTATAGTCTTCAGGCTTTGCAAACACAGCTTGATCAACTTACCACTTAGATGAATGCCATGCAGCAAGTTCAAGGATCAAACCAACAACCTTTGGAAGAATATTCTATTTTTCAAATAGAGTTGCCTTCTGAAATTGTTGATGATACTTGTATTAATTTGTTTGCAGCTGATTTTCCATCATTGTCTGATTTTGATGATGTTTACTCTTGTGATGTTTGTACGGACACTAAAATTTGATTTGTTTGTGCTGAAATTGAGGTTGCTTTGCAAGTTGATATTCTTACTGCAGATGAGGTTGAAAATGAAGTTGTTCATGTCAATGAAGCTCTCGACACCTCGAATGTCCTGAACAAACCATCCATCGAGAAATCACCCTCGTTAGAGTTGAAGCCACTTCATCATAATTTATTTGAATTCGTGCAGGAAGCGAAATCATTATAGGAACATAAGAAGGGAATTGGATGGACTTTGTTTAACACTTGTGATATTAGTCCATCCATGAGTATGCATAGGAATTCAATTAAATATGGAACAAAAGTAGTGAGACAGCCCCTTAATCTTTTGATTCTTAAAGCTGTAGAAAAAGGAGATCACTATCATGTGCACATTCAACACTTTTACTTATCGAATATTCTTCTTTGATCCTGGAATAAAAGGCGAAGGCACTAATAAAAACTTCAAGATTATTGGATACTACCCAACGCTACTCTATGAGATCCCCACTTTGGAAGAAGATATTGTAGAAGAGCTCTCTTTAGAAAATGCTGCTTATGTGATCACTTATCCACCTTGACTACTAGGGTGTGTTCTTTCCCTTCTCTCCCTCTTATTTTACATTTATGTCCTTTCGTTGAGGACAATGCTTGTTTTAAGTGTGGGGGAGGGAATAATTTATTTTCTTTGTTTTTGTTTGTTTTGTTTTGTTTTAGAAACACTAGGCAATGTTTTTGAAAGTTTTAGGCTATAGATTGTTTTGAGGTTAGTTGTGGAGACATGAGAAAAGTTCACAAGATCGGTATCGTTTTAACACCTTAAGTCTCCTAAATATGGAAATAATTTTGAATGCTTGTTATGTCATAACCTTGAATTATCATCCTTTAATAGCTCTTAAGTAGTTTATATAGCAGTCAACACCATCTAAAAATCATACACTAAGTAATTAGGTTGATGCAAATAAGCGAATGATCTCGTGCTTATTAAGAAATCTGAATAGGAATCCGCCTTTTAAGTTATGTGACCCTCATCTGGTTATTTAGTCTAACGGATGTGAAACCTTCAAAAAAAATTGTTGTTGCTAAAGTAACTTTAAAATATTGACAAGATATGGATCATAGTCACTAACAAACTTATTTACCAAGTGTATGAATAGATAACATGCTTAATGTGATTACACTAGAATGAAAGAGAGAAAAAAAGAGGATGAGTAAGTTAGGATTATGCATAATAACATGATTCAGATTGGTTTGTATAGTAGGGAGGCTTAAGACCGCACAATTGTGGATTTGCGTTCTTAATATATCCTTAGTGTGCAAGATTAGTACCTATCGATGCTATCTTAATCGAAGAAGAGTTTATAGCCTAGAATGAGTATCTGAATGTTGTTGTGTTTCTTGAGTTTTGATTTTTATTTTGCTCGGAATACAAAAGTTCAAGTGTGGGGAAATTTGATAAATGCATTTTAATGCACAATCTCCCATGTTTGCACTTAAGCATTTATTTAGTTTTCTTTGTTTATTTTTATATTTTAATTTGTTTTTCTAATTTATTTTATTTTTGGCTTAATTTGATTTTCGTACTTAATTTTCAGCTTTAACAGCTTTTACGGAAATGATCATAACCGGAGTTCCAGGGATCTGATTGAGGCGTTCTACCAGTCGATTGAAAGCTAAGAGAGAGAGAGAGAGAGCTAAAAATTTTGTGTTGGAGCCGTAGTCAGATTCATAGTCATATTTACCAGAATTTCGTTTGAAGCTACTGCATTAGTTTTATTTAAGACAAGTATAAGAAGTTAACAAATGATATTGCCACCAGGAACCTGCTTATCAGGACCATCACAGAGCATCCAGTTGGCCCAGTGACTGATGCTCTCCTGAAGGAAGTCAGAGAGGATGATTATGGGCTAGATGTTTGATTTCTTTGTATTTGTACTTCATTTTGTTTGTACTTTTGTTTTTGTTGTTGTATTTTGACCCACCATAGGGATTTGTTGTAATCAAAACTGTGTATCTTTATGTTTTGTAATATATGGTTTGTGTTATCCTTGGGTTTCATTTCTCTTCAACACCATCATTCCTCGAGGTCTGGAAGGTCAAAACCAAAGAACCAAACCAGATACCCTTGGAAGACAAATAGACATACTGCATTTCATACTAACCTCATTTCTTTGTTTTGTAGGTATTTGTTTTTGTTGTTTCTCACTATTTTGTGGTTTCAGAAAACATTGCTCGTAGGAGAGTCTTCCCCATCAACAGAGTTCACCGGTATCCTACAAGAAACAACCTTCTGAGCTTACAGATGGACCAGGTTCAGCAAGATCTGACTGATGTAACCCAGATGGCTAATGAAAGAACTGAGATGAGGGCTCAGATGAACCAGTTCATGGCAGTAATGACTGGGTTAGCCCAAAGCCAAGAAAGATTAAGAGAGTTGGTCGAGCGGCAAACTCCTGAAGAAAACCACCCAGGTACAGGGGGTACCAGCAACAATGATCATGTACAACCTCGTACTGATCCCCTGGAGTTTGGACCTCATCTTAACCCTGACATTAATGCTATCAGGAATACCCAGGGTAATACTGGAGGGTGTGCCTTGCAAGAGGACCATCAGGAGGAATAATTCACTGTAGTTGGGGCAGGAGATGAAGTCTACATTCGTCGGTTGGACGAGATAGCAGAAAAGCTGTGATCCCTGGAGTCCCAAAACTCCTTAGGATTTGATGTTATGGATATAGGGCTAGTGGAGGGAGTTAGAATTCCTCACAAATTCAAACCTCCATGTTTCGAAAGATATAATGGAACATCTTGCCCTCGCACCCATCTTCAATCTTTCTTGGGAAGATTAAAGGCCTACACTATGGATGAAAACCTATGGATGTTCTATTTTGAGGATAGCTTGACGGGGGCATCCCGTGAGTGGTACTCTCATTTGACTAGGGCCACAGTAAGAAATTGGAAAGATTTGGTCGAGGCTTTCATTCGCCAATATCAATACAATCTAGACATGGCTCCTAACAGAACACTTCTAATGGGTATGTCACAATCCTCCAGGGAAAGCTTCAGAGAGTATGCTCAGAGATGGAGGCAATTAGCTGCTGCCGTTTAACCTCCAATGTCAAAAGAGAAATGGCAGATATGTTTATGAACACCCTCCAGGGGACGTACATAGATAGGTTGGCTGCTTTCTCATCCACTAGCTTTGCAGATGTGGTCATAGCCGGAGAAAGGATTGAGTGTTTACTGAAGATGGGTAAAATTTCTGATAACGGAGCCAGTTCAAGCAGTGCAAGGAAACCATTTGCAGGGCCTCGCAGGTCGGGTGAAACAAACTCAGTACACATGGGCAGAGGAAGGCCCCAGTATATGCCAAGATCAATTGCCGCTGTCACAATTCCTATTCCACCTCCTCAACAACATTACACTCCGCAACCACAACATTTTCCTCAACAACAACATTTTCCTCAACAAAGGTCCTATAACAACAACAGCAACCAATAGCAACGTCCTTTCCAGCAAAGGCCATCTCAAGTCAACAGGGTAATTGAGCCTATACCAATACCCTATGCCACTTTGTTGCCACAACTTCTGAAGCTTAATCTTGTTGAATTAAGGACTCTGGCTCCACCAGATCCTCAGAACCTTCCACAGAACTACGACGTCAATGCCAGATGTGCCTTCCATTCTAATGCACCTGGTCACACCACAGAAAAGTGTAGAGCTTTGCACATGAAGGTCCAGGATCTAGTTGATTCAAAGGCTTTAAATTTTGCACCACCTCCTAATGTCACGAAGAATCCTATGCCCAGCCATGGTGGGCCCAGGATAAATGCAATTGAGGAGGATCAACCCATGAATTTAATTGAAGATATTGTAAGCATTCAAACACCTTTGGTAGAGGTTAAAGCTCAGATTTTAAAATGCCAGGTGTTCCCAGGTTGTGAGGCCTGCTATGAATCTTGCAAAGTTTCCGTCAATGGATGTGCAAGCTTAAGAAGTGGCGTCAATAGCCTTATCAAAGAAGGTATCATGCAGATAACCTCAACGATTTCTACAACATCAGCAATTCCTCTTATAGAAACAACCAGTACTTCTCCTACAACTTCCAAGACAGTTGTTCCGACAGAATCATCTACAAAATCAACAATCATATCTTTCACTACTTCAACAAACACTATTTGAATCGCATCCGCTTCTACAACTACAGCAACCATTAACAATGACGTCTCCATAATCACCATATACTACGACCCATAAATGGTCCCTGATTCCAACAATTTTCAACAACAATCTCAGTAACAACCCAACTTTAGTCATTCACCACCACCACCAGTAAGAAATCCTGTCAAGGTATATTATGATCCACAGACAATCACAGTTCCTACCTCCGCTATTGTCAGTCCAGTCACCATCACGGTACCTGGGCCCATCCCATATGAAAAAGATAATGATGTACCATGGCACTATGGTTCATACCTTTACTGCAATGGGGAAATAGTCTCTCTTGATTCTTCAGATTACACACCACAAATCGATAATGTCGGGGGAGGCGGAGGCTTCACTAGAAGCGGACGTCTCTTTCCGTCACAAGTTCCAAGAGTTAATACTGAGGCAGAAGCTGCTGCCAAAGCCAAAGGTAAAAATGTGGTGCCGGAAGAACCAGTCTTGAAAGAAGCCCATAAGACATCCTTTGATCAAGATGTGGATGAATTTATGAGGATAATCAAGAGAAGCGACTACAAGGTTGTGGATCGGCTCCACCAGACTCCTTCCAAGATCTCCATCTTATCCCTGCTATTGTGTTCTGAAGCTTATTGGGATGCATTACTTAAAGTCTTGCATGCAGCCTACGTGCCTGAGGAGATCACGGTAAATCAGCTCGAGACAGTGGTGTCTAATGTTAACATTAGCCATGGGCTAGGCTTCACCAACGCTGATTTAACAACGGAAGGCCGTCATCACAACAAAGCTTTGCACATCACTCTGGAGTGTAAAGGGGTTGTGCTTTCACATGTTCTTGTTGACACTGGGTCTTCACTCAATGTCTTGCCAAAGAAGGCCCTTGTTAAGCTTGACTATGATGGTATTGCTCTCCGACCAAGCAATCTGGTGGTTAGAGCTTTTGATGGTTCCAAGAGGTCTGTTCTTGGAGAGGTGGAGCTTCCTGTGATAATTGGCCCGCAGGTTTTTCAAACTACTTTCTACGTGATGGACATTCAGCCGGCCTACAGCTGTTTGTTGGGTTGACCATGGATTCACGCCGCTGGTGCAGTTATGTCGACCATTCACCAGAAATTGAAATATGAGTGGGAAGGGCAGATTATCACAATCTGTGGTGAAGAGGATACTTTTGTTAGCCATCTGGCCACCTACAAATACATTGAGATGGATGGTGAAATCCACGAGACCATGAGCCAAGGTTTCGAAGCACTGAACGTCAATGAGGCGACAACTGAAGTATTTGCTGCATCCCAGGAAGATAGGATGGGTACTTCAATTGTCTCCTATCAACAAGCTCAGAAGGTTGTTGAAGATGGAAATGCCCAAGGCTGGGGCAAGCTACTACCGGTGGAAAAGAAGGAGGACAGATTCGGTTTGGGTTACAAACCATTCCGACAAGATCAAGCAGAGGCTGCTAAGGAGCCCAAGTTCATAAGTGGGGGGATGCTAACCCCGGATGCTATCAATAACGTGGAAGACGAGGCAGAAAGCGACTTCAACCTGGAGAGCTAGATTCGTCTAAGGATCCCAGGCCAACAAGTCCTTAATTGGTCTTCCCAGGAAATTATAAGAGTTACTCTTGCATAGTAATTATTATTTCCTGCTTTTTTAGCATGCATCAAGTCCTGCATCTTGCCCAAGGTGTCAAGACTCATTTTGTAATAGGGCCATATTTGTAATTTTGTGCAAATGGAATATCAATGAATATTGGACATCTTTTGCAAACAATTTTCGTTTTTTCGCTCACTGTCTTTTCATTTTTGTTATTTTTCGCACAAAACGATAAAATGACAATGTTTTCAAAATAAATAAACTTCATTTTTTCTGAACAAGATTAAAAATTGATCACTAAAACGAACAAATCTCAACCCTTGTAGAGATTATCATCCAGATCGCACCGACAACAACACTGTTATGACCTTGTATAACTTCGACAATCCAATTAATCAAGCAGATGAAGGGGTTGAAGAAGACTATGAGTTGCCTGAAGAGTTAGCCAGGTTGTTGAGGCAAGAAGAGAAAGTGATTACTCCTCATCAGGAGGAGGTTGAAACTGTTAATCTTGGTACCGTGGAGGATTTGAAAGAAGTGAAGATCGGGGCCAGGTTGCAAGCTTCAGTAAAAGAACAGCTTATCAACATGCTTCGAGAATATGTCGACGTCTTCGCTTGGTCCTATCATGACAAGCCAGGTCTAGACACGGATATAGTCATTCACAGGTGTAAACATCCTAAATTTGCCCTCACCAAGTTCACACCATGGCTTGTGATCTTTCATGTTTGCATCAATTCAATCATAGAATCTCATATTGCATTTTTGCTTCACTGCTTTGGTTCTAAGTCATCTGCATCTAGGGTTTGTGATCTGAGAAATCCTTGAGCCATCTGAGCCACTCCAAAGGTCATTAATCCTCTCAATAGGGTCCATGTATGTTCAAGCATCGTATTATATCCTCCCAAGATCAAGTAAGTCAGAAAATCACAAGAACTGAGAAAGGCATAGAGGCAGAGCCAAGTTTAACTGCACAGATGACCTAAAATTAGGGTTTTGGTTTCAGAGGCCATAACTCCAAATTTGTTGGTCATTCTTGTTTCTATTGGTCTCTATATGTTATAAGGATCATACATACCAATTTTCATGAAGAAATTCAATGGGGAAGGCATCTGATCAATATATGACTTCTTGAACAAGTCAATGCAAAATGAAGGCATCTGAGGCCCCCAATCATCCAACCAAAGGGTCTTTTCCATCATTTTGGGTGTATATGATCTTTATTTGATCTTATAAGAGCTTAGAAGTTCACAAAATTGAAGAATTTCAAGCCATTTGCAAAGTTGCCATTTTGGGAAAGTGACTTGTAATGTAAACTGGCCATTTTGGGAATGTTTTTCAACTTCCTCTTTTTGATTCAAAAAAGCTTCAAATGAAAAATTCTTGGTCATGAAAGTTGTAGATTGAATCATTCCCTTTTCAAAAAGTACAAGAACTTGATCTAATTCATCATAGAACTCAAGTTATGGCCTTGCAAAGTTGGGAAAAATCACAAAATTTCACTTATGTGCCAAAGAGGGAAACTTGCAAAACCACTTGCCAAAGCATTTTGTGACTTCAAACACATTTCTAACCATTACACAAACATAGTACATGACCTATAATTCAGAATTGCCCAAAGATTTTACAAGTTTCATGCCTTGATCATCAAGATTTCTCAAAGGGGGCAAAACTTCACATAATTGCAAAACACCCCATAATTTTATCCCCACATGCTGAATTGCTTCAAAACCAATTTCATAGCCTTCCTTGATCCTTGATGCGCACAACCATGCCTCTGTCCCAGCCTTCCACTTGCCCATACCTCAAGTACACCAACTCTTGACTTTATGCATTTTGCCCCATACCAATCAGCATAGCCCACAACAACTACACTGACCTATCCCAGCATGTTATGTGGCAAAGAAGCAAGCCATTTCACATAAGTTTGGAACCTGAATCCTCCCATTGCTCAGCATACTCAAAATCACTAAAACTTGCAAAAGCCTTCGAAACTCATAACTCAGCCAACAAATCCCCAAACTTTTTCCACCATTCAACTCCACAATCACCACTGATCATTCCCCACCCTTCATTTTGCCTTGAAACACCCTGAATCAAAAACACGATTTTCACATTTCTTGAACTGATTTCAGCCAACATCACTTAGAGACCATATAAACTCCAACCAAGCATCACACACTCTTCAGGAGGATCATTGGAGCTAATTTGAAGCAAAGACCTGGCCAGAAAGTACCAAAGGTGAAAGCTCAAGTTCAAGTGAGCTCAAGAACTTTTTTTCCAGAACCTTCATTTTAAGTTCTTAATTGATTCTATGTGCTCTCCTGATGATCATGATGTCTTTACTTTTGAAAATGATTGAGAAACAAGGATGTATCATGCTTCTGAAATTTTTGATGTATTTTCCGTTTTGCTTTGATTCGTGTTCTGTATGAAAAATAAATGAGTTTTGGGGCTGGATTCTTGGTTAGGGTTGTTAGATGTTTGATTCTGGAGAGATTGAGAGCTTGGGGTTACGTATTGAGAGAGATTGAATGTTTGGCTAGCCGGAGAAGATGACCGAAACACTGTTCCGGTCACCTGGGAGTAATTAGGGCTCAGATTAGGGTTTTAATCATAAATAGTGAAGTTTGAATACTGGCCATTCAGATGCGCACGCTGGTCAATTCCCGCGTCCCAACTTCAAACCCTGACCCTTGGATTAGTTGACTTCCATTTAAATCAATTTAATTTTCATTTTATTTGCATTTTCTTTACCATTTTATTAAAAATAGCAAAACTCATTTTAAAAAAAATTATCTTTTGCATTTTCCTTTCAAATATTTTTCTCAACCAGAAAATAATTTTTATTTTATTTTTTGCATAAAATTTGTATTTTAAAAATATTTAAATGTTTATTTTAATTAATTAATGAGAATTAATTAATTAAAATACCATTTAAGTTTCTAAAAATCACCAAAAAAATCACATTGCATCTTGACACATTTAGAGACATTATCAAACCATTCATACAAATTTCTTTTTGGTTTTTGATCCATTTTGACATTTTTCTTTTGATTTAGGGTTCTTTAAAATCAATATTTTGACCCTAACTTAGAAAAATGTTTTCTGCCTAACCATGAAGAGTTTGATAATGGTTCTTTTTGCATTGAATTCCACATATCATGTAGTTTCTAGGATAAAATTGGAATGAATTTATCTTTCATTTTTAATTTGTTTTGCATTTTTCTTTGTGAGATACCTTAAAACCCTAACAAACTTAGAAAAATCATAAGTTCTTTAGGGTTTAGCTTCTGACCTTCCCCTTTGGGCAATGACCTTGTATAGGTTTAGGGTACCTTTGATCCCATTTTCAATTTTTTATCTTAAAATTTGCTTCTGATTTTGAATTTTGCATTGCATCTTGTACATAAACCCTAATTTTAGCCTTCATTTACATTCATCCTTCATATGCTTGCACACATGAACTTGCCATGACATTTTGTGCATCCAAATGACATGTAAGACATCTTAGGGCATATTAGAATCATGTTTGATCATTGCATCATCCATTTGCCATGTTTTTGCTTTCATTTCATGTCATATGCATTCATGAACTTTCATGCTCCTTATTTGTCTCACTTGCATTCTCATCTCTTGCATGAACATTCATAACACTTGACATGCTTTCATACCATTTCATAGCATCATTTACATCATGATTGTAATTCTGATTTTGGTTTGCATCCTTGCATCCATTTCATTTCATTTCATTTTCATTTGCTAACTTTTCAGGTGGTAAGTGTTTGAGAAGTGAATTTGCCTTCACTTCTCATAATCTCTTCTCATCTCTCTTATACATCCATTGCTGCATTTTACTATTGTATTAGGGTGAGCTTGCTCATTCATGCTTTTTCTCCTCCTTCTTTCTTCAAGCAACTTGCCTTCTTAAGTGAAGCAAGTTGTCTTGTTTCTTTCTGCTTCTCCTCCTTTCATCTGCTTCTTCCTTGGTGGCTTCTCTGAAGATCTTCTTGCAAGCCTCATAAACCCTAGGAACACCCAAGCATGATCACAATTAGGGTTTTATTAGTCCCCCTTTAGTTTTACCTTTGTGTCATCTTTGAGTCTTCTCTTCTCATCTCTTAATCAAGGACTAAACCTTAAAGGTTTTAAGGCTTTGTGATTAGGGTTATGCCTGTATCCTTCTATTAGGATGGAGTGTGTAACTTTAATCCTAAGTGTTAAACCCTTAATGTGTTTAAAATCCTCTAATCAAATCACTTAATAATCACTAAGACATCAAGCTTGTAACTTGGGCCTTGCATTAGGGTTCTAATTCTTCCTTAATTGGTTAAGAAGGACTAACCCTAGTGTTAATGGACAAGTCCCCCTCAAGTTGTATTACAAACCATAAAATCCACTTCTTAATCTTATCATTAACTAAAATCCACTTTAATAAAGGCTTTGTTTTGTCATGAGGTTAATCCCTAATCATGGATTAAGTTGAGGAGCCTTCCCTAGCTTAAATGTTCTCATCTATTATCCTTCTATTAGGATGGTGTAATGGGTCCATTAAATCCTTGATTATGGCTTAGACTCATTACTTAACACTAAACAAAAACTCCAAAAACATCTAAATAATTACAAGTAGGTTAATGATCTTAATCCTACACCATGGTGATTAAGTGTGAGGTGTTTACTTCATACTTAAGGTGGTCTCATTACCCCTAATCAGAGGGAGGATGTGATGAGTTTACTAACCCTTGGTTTAGGCTTAAGCTCATTTTCTTATGACAAACACCAAAAAGCAATAAAAGATTGAAAACACAAAAACAAACAATAATCGTCTCCTCCGGGATTCTTTTCTCATCATTTTCACTCACTAACGAGAACTTGCTTCTTCCATCTAATGCAAGACAGTTAGCACCTGAGCCAGGCAGGTCATACACTTGAGCATAGATAAGCAAGCAGTTCATCAGTCAATTTATCTTTCAGTCTCTTTGAGTCGAACGACGATGTTCTGACTTCCTCATTGCACGATAGGATACGTAGGCATAACTTAACAGTTATCGAACAAAAGTCTCTGTATATCCCCCCTCTTCCAACATTATTCTCTAAAACCTCATAATCTTGAGCTTCATACTCTTTCCTTGCACTGACACTTCCTTTATTCACTTCACACTTTCCTCCAGCACTGACACTTATACATTCTTTTTCTAGCTTTTGCACACAGATAACACTGACACTACCCCTTTAAGCACAAATCTTTTAAGCGTGGATCCCGTCGAGTACGGCGGACAATCTGGGTGCTAATACCTTCCCAGGTTGTAACCAACCCCCTTTCTCAGTTTCTCTGGTTTGCGACCGTCTTATCCATATCTTTCCAAGTCTATGCAGCATTACCTTTCCTCCGGGATAAAAATGCCTAGCTGGCGACTCTATTCTTTCCTTCTCCTTTCGCCGACCGTTCGCGTCTATACCCCTCTTGGCCCTGTGTCATTTGGTGGGAGCGACAGCTTGGCGACTCTGCTGGGGACCTTTATATTGCAACCAGGGCTTCTGGTTCTTTTTGTGGGTTCCTCCTAGCGCTTGTTTGATTTGTGTTTACTGGGGTGTTATGTGCTAATTGTGTTCTGTTTATTTGCTTTATTTATTGCTTTATGTACAGTCTTATTTACTGCTTTCTTTACAGTTTTATGCATCATACTGTCATACTGTCATTGCTGGATCTGGTTTGTTTTTTTGGTGGGTGGGGTTCCATTGAGAGCTTAAGGCCCTATACCTAGGACCTGAGTGATACCTAGGCTAGAGTGGTTCATGTTCTTTCCCATTCCATTTCGGTCTGGTGCGGGAATATGAAACACGGTTCAGATGTGGGTTTCTTTTTGAGAACTTTGTGCTACAGATTTCCTGTAGTGCTAGAGCTATCTGGGAAGCCTGCTAAGTCTGGATGACCTTTATTTTGACCTTCAGAATCCGGGGTGAATTAGAGGAGGATCTTTTATGGTTATTGTAAACACTGTACCTCCAGGTTAGAAGTGTTTACACTTCTCATAACTGATCCGAGTCTGAGGATCTTTGTTCTAGAACATTACATGTGAGGGGGTTGGGTTGTTTACAGGTTTGCAGGAACCCTTGGCCACATCATACCTTGTTACTATTTTTTTTAAGAATACCTCACTTTGGACAGTTCTTGTGATTAACCCTGGACATGTGACTCTTTATTTGAGTCCCCCACCCTGGTTACTGGATTTCTGAACCTCCATCTGGACTTTTTGAACATACATGGGCTTTATATCAAGACAGACAATTAGATACAGCTTGATCACAAACCCTTGCATATCATTTGCATATTCATCATTGCATCATTTAACATTTGTTTATTTGCTTTTCAGGGTATCCATTTCATTGTATCTTGGTTTTGGTTTTGACCCCTTCTTCTGCATAGACCTCTGCTTCAGTTAGCCTCTTCAGCACCTGCTTCAGTTTTTTCTTCTCCAACAACCTTCATCATTTTATCAATGGTTCTCCTTCAGCATTTCCTTCAGCTTGTCTCCTTCAGCACCTTCATCAGTTGTCAGTATCCATCAGTCTGCAAGAAACTCACTTCCAGCATCAGTCTGTGATCTTCATCAGCACCTGTCTCCAGCTTCTTCAGAAGCACTCATGACTACTCCCAGGAAGAGCAACATATCCTACCACTTCTTTGAGCCTGTGTTGACTGGTATCAGGCAGGTCCAGTCACTCATCACCCCTGACCACATCCCACTATTTAGAGAGCACTATGGAGGTATCCTGGATATGGTTATGGACCTTGACCCTTCTCAGAGGAGCATGATCCACACATGCTTGCAGTTTTATGACCCACCACTGAGATGCTTCACATTTCCAGACTTCCAGTTAGGGCCTCTGCTGGAGGAGATTTCTTTATTGATTGGAGTACCTATCAGAGGTGGAATCCCTTTTAACCCAGAGATGACTGCCTTCAGAAATGAAGAGGTAGCAAGGGCACTGTACTTGGAGCCTGCCATTGTTGAGCAAAGTATGACAAAAAAAGCTGGGATTCCTGGTTTGCATTTAGACTTCTTGATTTCTCAGGCCATCCTGAAGGCTTCATTGGGAGAGTGGAGGGCAGTCTGTGCACTATTAGCCCTCAGCATATATGGGGCTATACTGTTTGCAGATGAGCCTAAATTTGTCAGCAAGAATGCCATCCATCTGTTTCTTCTGAAGAACCCAGTGCCTACATTGCTAGGAGATGTTTACTACTCCATTCATCAGAGTAATGAGAAACAAAGGGGAAAGTTGGTAAGATGTTGTGCTCCTTTGTTTTACACCTGGATGCTCAGACACCTGCCTAAGTCAGGTGCCTTCTTGAACCCACATCAACAGAAGAATTGGGCCAAGAGGTTCATTGCCTTGACTTCAGATGATATCAGATGGTGCACCCAGAGCACCAAAGGCAAGGACATTATCACCAACTGTGGACAATACCCAAATGTGCCTCTGATAGGAGTGAAGGGTTGCATCAACTACAATCCTTTACTGTTTAAGAGACAAATGGGCTATGCCTTGGTTCACCCTCCCAGAGGTCAGGATTTAGCTGAGACCCTGTATTGTGAAGTACAACCTAATTCAGCTATTGTCGGGCAAGCATCCTGGGCTTGGGACAACATCCAGACAAAAGGGATAGATATCCTTGGAAGATGTAACAATGTTGCTTCAGCTCAATATTTAGACTGGTCATGTACTAGAGCTCAGATTACCAGAATGCCTTTCACCTTGGAAGACATGCCTGGGCCATCCACAGTACAACCTGCAGCAACAGTTAGCCTGGAGGAATTTGAGAATTTGAAGGAAAGGAATGAGAACCTATCTTAAGCCTTGAAGAAGACTCTTTGGGAAAGAAGTCATGGTCGTCTGGATATTGAGAGATTAGAGAAGATCAGGGTGGAGCATCTTGCCAAAATTGAGAAGACAGAGGACTACATAAGGAAAGCAAGGGTTAGGGAACAGATATTGAAGAATGCCTGTAAGGAGGCCAAAATTCAGAAAGCTAGGGCTGAGCACTATCTGCAAGAGAGTCGGGCTAGGTGGGCCAGGATCACTGAAGCTCGTGCACAAGAAGACCAGAAGACTCAGGCCAAGATTGAACAGCTAGAGGCCAGTGAGAAGAAGCAGCAGGAAGCTTTGTTGGCATCCCAGAAGGAGATTTCAGAGTTGAAGCTCAGAGCGGGATTGAAGAGATCAAAGGACCAGGACAGGCATAAGAAGCTAACCACTGCAATTGCTACCAGGAACCTCCTCATTAGGACCATTACAGAGCACCCAGCTGGTCCTGTGACTGAGGCCCTCCTGAAGGAGGTCAGAGAAGATGAGTTTGGCCTGGATGTATGATCTTTTGCTTGTTGATTGTTTCCATGAATTTACTTTTCCTTTTGTTGTATTTTGATCCTCCAAGGGCATGTATTGTAAAACAAAATATGTATTGTTCATCATGTGTAATATATTTTAGTTTGTTTCCATTTGGGTTTCCTCTCAACAACATCAAGCATCTTCCTCGAGGTCTGGAAAGGTCAAAACCAAGAACCAAACCGGATACCTTGGAAAACAAATAAGCATAATGCATTGCATACTGACTTTGTTTTTGTTTTGTAGGGTTTGTTATTATTCTTGTTTCTAACTTTGTTGTGATCTCAGGAAATATTGCTCGTCGCCGAGTGTTCCCTGTCAAACGCGCGCATCGGTACCCGACTGGTAACAATCATCCCAACATTCAAATGGAACAAGTACAATAGGACCTGTCTGAGGTCAGAAACTAGATGGCCAATGAGAGAGTAGAGATGAGAAATCAGATGTCTCAGTTCATGGCAGTAATGACTGGTTTAGCCCAGAGTCAAGAAAGGTTAAGAGAGCTGGTGGAAAGACAAACTCCTGAGGAACCTCATCTTGGAACAGGATGAACTAGCAACAATGAACAGGGGCAGCCTCGTATTAACCCACCAGAGTATGGACCTCACCTGAATCCGAAAGTTAACATCCCGAGGAAGGTTCAGGGTAATACTACTGGGGGCAGAATCCTACAGGAGGATCCCCAGGAAGAAAAATTTATTGTTATAGGGGCTGAAGATGAGGTATATGACAGAAGATTGGACGAGATTGCTGAAAAGTTAAGGTCTTTGGAGTCTCAGAATTCTTTGGGTTTCGATGTGACGGACATGGGCCTAGTAGATGGGGTGAAAATTCCCCACAAATTCAAACCCCCATGCTTTGAGAAGTACAATGGTACCTCCTGTCCTCGCACTCATCTGCAGTCTTTCTTGGGAAGGCTCAAAGCTTATACTATGGATGAAAAGTTTTGGATGTTCTACTTTGAGGACAGTCTGACTGGAGCTTCAAGGGAATGGTATTCACATTTGTCTAGGGCCACCATAAGATGCTGGAAGGATTTGGTCGAGGTTTTCATCCGTCAATATCAATACAACCTGGACATGGCTCCCAATAGAACACTCCTGATGGGTATGTCTCAATATTCTAGATAGAGCTTTCGGGAATATGCTCAAAGATGGAGATAGCTTGCTGCTGCTGTCCAACCACCCATGTCAGAAAGAGAAATGGCTGACATGTTCATGAACACATTGCAAGGGACTTATATTGATAGGCTAGCTGCTTTCTCCTCTACCAGTTTTGCTGACGTAGTCATAGCTGGTGAGAGAATTGAAAGTCTCTTAAAGATGGGCAAAATCTCCGACAGTGGTGCAAGTTCCTCCAGCAATCCCAGAAAGCCTTTTGTAGGACCCCGAAGGGCAGGTGAAACTAATTCTATCCATGCAAGAAGGGGCAGGCCTCAATATGCTCATCGGTCAATAGCAACTGTCACCATCCCAGCTCCAATTCCTCAACAACCATTGTATCATCAGTAACAACAACCACAGTATCAACAACAATCTCACTATCCACAACAAAGGTTGTATAACAACAACAATGGTAATCAACAACAGCGTCCCTTTCAACAAAGGCCATCTCAAGCAAACAGGGTAATTGACCCAATCCCAATGCCGTATGCTGCACTCTTGCCACAACTCCTAAAGCTCAACCTAGTTGAGTTAAGGACATTGGCACCTCCAGATCCTCTTAATATGCCAAAGAATTATGATGCGAATGCCAGGTGTGCATTCCACTCAAACGCACCGGGGCATAATACTGAAAAATGCAGGGCCCTACAGATGAAAGTCCAAGATCTGGTGGACTCAAAAGCTCTCAATTTTGCACCTCCTCCAAACGTCACAAGAAATCCAATGCCTAGTCACAATGGGCCTAGGATTAATGCTATTGATGAGGGCAAACCATCCACATTAATCAACAGTGTTGCACAAATCCGAACACCCTTGGTTGAAATCAAAGCTCAGCTGTTAGAATGCCAAGTGTTCCCCGGATGTGAGCTCGGCTGTGGATATTGCAATATTGCCGTTAATGGATGTGAGAGATTGAGAGACGGCATAGATGGCCTCATTAAAGATGGCATTCTTCAGATTACGACAACAGCGACTACAACTCCAACAATTCCTTCATCAACAATCACAGGTACTCCTACAACATCAGCAACCCTTGTTCCAACGGATTCTGCTACAACTCCAACAATTACTCAATCAATCACTTCAACGGATACAAGTTCAGTCACAATTCCTTCTACAACGAAAACACCCATTATTTCATCGGTTCCTGTTACAACTTCAACGCCCGTCCAGTCAACAGTACCGTCTACAACATCAACAACAGTTAATGAAAGTGTCTCAGCGGTTACAATATACTACGATCCCGCAAATGTTCCTTCCAACAACTCACAACAAATTGTTACTCCTGTCAGAGCTCCAGTTACCATATATTATGATCCACACACCATTGTGGTCCCCTCTGCAGCTGCTATCAGTCCGGTCACTATCACAGTACCTGGACCAGTTCCTTACGAAAGAAGTAATGCCATCCCTTGGCATTATGGCTCAGATCTATACTGCGAGGGGCAGAAAATCACTTTAGAATCATCAACTTCTTCACCTCAGATAGACAATGTGGGGGGAGGCGGAGGCTTCACTAAAAGCGGACGTCTCTTTGCCTCGCAAATTCCAAGACCCGTTACTGAAGCAGAAGCTGCTGCTAAGGCAAAAGGGAAGATCATGGTGCAAGAGGAACCAGTTGCTAAAGAAACTTTGAAGACTCCTTTCGATCAAGAGGTTGATGAGTTCATGAGGATCATCAAAAAGAGTGATTACAAGGTGGTGGACCAGCTTCACCAAACACCTTCCAAGATCTCCATACTATCATTGCTAATGTGCTCTGAAGCTCATCGGAACGCACTATTAAAGGTCCTGCACGCAGCTTATGTGCCGGAGGAGATTACTATCAATCAGTTAGAAGTCGTGGTTGGAATTGTCAACGCTAGTCATGGACTAGGATTTACCAACACTGATCTGACAATGGAAGGTCACAATCACAACAAGGCTTTGCACATTACCTTGGAGTGTAAAGGTGCAGTTCTTTCTCACGTACTGGTGGACACAGGGTCATCCCTCAATGTCCTACCCAAGAAAGCCCTTGTGAAGCTGGAACAGGATGGATTGGAACTACGCCCAAGCAACTTGGTAGTAAGAGCTTTTGATGGTTCTAAAAGATCAGTTCTGGGAGAGATAGAATTACCAATAATGATTGGCCCACAGGTTTTCAAAACGACCTTCTTTGTGATGGATATACAGCCTGCCTACAGCTGTCTATTGGGTAGACCATGGATACACGCCGCTGGCGCCGTGACGTCAACCCTTCACCAGAAGTTAAAATTCGAGTGGGAGAGCCAAGTCATTACCATTTGTGGGGAGGAGGATATCTTCGTTAGCCAGCTGGATACTTTCAAATACATTGAAATGGATGGGGAGATACACGAAACAATGAGTCAAGGGTTTGAGGCCCTCAATCTTAATGAAACATCTGTTGTGCTTGGGACTTCCATCACCTTATATCAACAAGCCCTAAAGGTTGTTGAGGAGGGTACTGCTTAAGGCTGGGGCAAGCTGCTGCCAGTTGAGAAGAAAGAAGACCGATTTGGGTTGGGTTACAGACCAACTCGACAAGATCAACCAGAGGCTGCAAAGGAGCCCAGGTTTGTCTGCGGGGGGATGCTCACCCCGGATGCTGTGAATAGCTTCGAAGATAAGTCAGAAGATGAGCGCAACCTGGAAAGTTGGATACGTCCAAGGATCCCGGGGAACCATGTCTCAAACTGGTCTTCCCAGGAAATTATAAGAGTTACTCCGGCAGAGTAATTATTATTTCCTGTCTTTAAGCATGCATCATGTCCTGCATATTGCCCAAGATGTCAGGGCTCATTTTGTAATCGGGCCATCTTGTATTTTGTGCAAACGATCAATTAATGAATATCAGGACATCTTTTGCAAATGAGTCTTTTCTTTTCCGCTCACTGTTTTTCATTTTTCATTTTTTGTAAAAAAATAAAATGGCAATGTTTTTCAAAATATATAACTTCATTTTAACTTTTTCTAAACAAGATAAAACTGATCACTAAAATGAACAAATATAAACCCTTGCAGAGAGTGCCCTCCAGACTGCACCGACAACAACACTGCTATAACTTCGTATGACTTTGACAACCCGGTTAATCAAGCTGATGAAGGGGTTGAAGAAGATTATGAGCTACCTGAAGAACTAGCCAGGTTGTTGAGACAAGAGGAGAAGGTTATCACTCCTCATCAGGAGGAGTTTGAAACAATTAATCTTAGTACAGAAGAAGACTTGAAAGAAGTAAAAATCGGGGCCCGACTGCAAGATTCAGTGAAAGAACAACTTATTGACATGCTTCGGGAGTATGTGGATGTTTTTACTTGGTCTTATCAGGATATGCCAGGGTTGGACACCGACATTGTTATGCACAAGTTGCCTCTGAAAGAAGACTGTCCGCCAGTAAAACAAAAGTTGCACCGTACTCGCCCAGATATGTCCATGAAGATAAAAGAAGAGGTACAAAAATAGTGGGATGCCGGTTTCCTTGTTGTGACTAGTTACCCGCCGTGGGTTGCTAACACTGTACCTGTGCCTAAGATAGATGGAAAAGTGAGGATGTGTGTGTATTACCGGGACCTGAATAGAGCCAGCCCGAAAGATGACTTCCCATTACCTCACATTGATGTATTGGTTGACAATACGACTCAGTTCTCGGTGTTCTCCTTCATGGATGGATTTTCAGGATATAATCAGATCAAGATGTCACCTGAAGACAAGGAGAAGACAACTTTCATCACACCCTAGGGCATATTCTGCTATAAGGTAATGCCATTCAGACTGAAGAATGTTGGTGCCACTTATCAACTGGTTATGGTAACGTTATTCCATGACATGATCCATAAAGAAATTGAATGTTATGTGGATGACATGATTTCCAAGTCCCTCACAGAAGAAGACCACCTGGTGAATCTGTTGAAGCTATTCAAGCGTCTGAGGAAGTACCAATTGAAGTTGAACCCCAACAAATGCACATTCGGGGTGCGATCTGGTAAGCTGCTGGGATTTATTGTGAGTGAGAAAGGGATTGAAGTTGACCCTGACAAAGTTAAAGCCATTCAAGAAATGCCTGCACCAAAGACTGAAAAGGAAGTTTGGGGGTTCTTGGGTAGATTGAACTACATATCACGGTTCATATCTCACCTTACAGCAACCTGTGAGCCCTTGTTCAAGTTGTTGAGAAAGGAACAAACGGTCAGGTGGAATGAAGACTGCCAAAGGGCTTTTGACAAAATCAAGGAATACTTACAAGAGCCTCCAATCCTTATGCCTCCAGTTGAAGGAAGACCTCTAATCATATATTTGACAGTATTAGAAGAGTCAATGGGGTGTGTGTTGGGCCAGCATGACGAGTCTGGTCGAAAAGAGTATGCAATTTACTACCTAAGCAAAAAGTTTACCGACTGTGAACGACATTATTCACTGCTCGAGAAAACTTGTTGTGCTTTAGCGTGGGCTGCTCGCCGACTAAGGCAGTATATGTTGACCCACACTACCTTATTGATTTCAAAGATGGACCCAATTAAGTACATATTTGAGAAGCCAGCTCTTACCGGACAGGTTGCAAGATGGAAAATGATTCTCACAGAATAAGACATTCAATACACATCTCAGAAAGCCATCAAAGGCAGTGTATTGTCTGATTATCTTGCTGAGCAACCCATTGATGATTACCAGCCCATGAGATTTGACTTCCCTGATGAAGATATCATGTTCATAAAAGTGAAAGATCACGAAGAGCCTATTCACACTGAAGGGCCTGACCCGGAAGAGGAATGGACTATGATGTTTGATGGGGCTGTTAATATGAATGGTCGTGGTGTTGGTGCAATACTCATTACACCTAAGGGAATCCACATGCCTTTCTCGGCAAAACTCACCTTTAACTGCACTAACAACGAAGCTGAATACGAAGCTTGTATTATGGGTCTTGAGGAAGCCATTGACCTCAGGATCAAGACTTTAACTGTATTCGAAGATTCAACTCTGGTAATCAATCAAACCAACGGAAAATGGTACACTCACTAGGAGCATCTGATACCTTACCGGGATTATATGAGGAGGTTACTCACATTCTTCACAACAGTCAAGCTTGAGTATATCCCTCGAGATGAAAATCAATTTGCAGATGCTCTGGCTACCATTTCGTCCATGATCAAAGTTCAAGCTACCAACTTTGTGCCTCGGATTTCAGTGTCCAGACTTGATAGACCAGCATATGTATTCTCTGCAGACCTTGCTAAAGATGATAAGCCTTGGTTCTATGACATCAAATGCTTCTTGGAGGATCAAACATATCCACCTGGGGCATCATCCAATGACAAGAAGACATTAAGAAGGATGGCTGGTAGTTTCTTCCTGAATACTGATGGTTCCTTGTACAAGAGAAACTTTGATATGGTACTTCTCAAATGTGTTGATAAGACAGAAGCAGACTTGTTAATGCACGAGGTGCACGAAGGATCTTTTGGTACCCATGCTGGAGGGCATGCTATGGCTAAAAAGTTGCTAAGATCAGGCTACTACTGGATCACAATGGATGCAGATTGTTGGGCCTATGCCAGGAAATGCCATAAATGCCAGATTTATGCAGATAAAGTGCATGTGCCTCCGAATCCTTTGAATGTGATGTCTTCACCTTGGCCTTTTGCCATGTGGGTCATTGATATGATTGGCAAGATTGAACTGACTGCTTCGAACGGCCATAGATTCATCCTGGTAGCCATTGACTATTTTACCAAATGGGTTGAAGCAGCTTCATATGCAAATGTCACCAGGCAAGTGGTAGCCCGATTCCTAAAGAGAGACATCATCTGTCGGTATGGAGTACCCGAGCGAATCATTACTGATAATGGTTCCAACTTGAACAACAAAATGATGGCAGAACTGTGCCGGGACTTCAAAATCCAACACCACAATTATTCTCCTTATAGGCCAAATATGAATGGCGCTGTAGAGGCAGCTAACAAGAATATCAAGAAGATTGTGCAAAAGATGGTGGTCACCTACAAAGACTGGCTTGAAATGCTACCATTTGCCTTGCATGGGTACCGTACATCAATCAGAACATCCACTGGGGCAACACCGTATCAGCTTGTGTATGGTATGGAGGCAGTCCTACCTGTTGAAGTTGAACTACCCTCCTTGCGGGTACTAATGGATGTTAAGCTGAATGAAGCAGAATGGGTCCGATCCCGATACGAACAACTGAGTCTGATTGAAGAGAAGAGATTGGCTGCAATTTCTCATGGGCAGCTGTATCAGAAAAGAATGAAGAAAGTCTTCGATCAGAAAGTCAGGCTTCGAGAATACCAAGTGGGAGATCTAGTGCTGAAAAGACTCCTCCCTCCTCATACAGACCACAGGGGCAATTGGACTCCGAATTACGATGGCCCGTTCATAGTAAAGAAAGTTTTCTCTGGTGGAGCACTGATGCTCAGTACTATGGATGGTGAAGACTTCCTGTCCCCTGTGAATTCAGATGCAGTTAAAAAATACTTCGCATAAAATGACCCGCTGGACATAAAAACAGAATGTAAGTCCAGGCAAAAATAAGGCAACCTGGCGAGTCAGAAACAGAATAAAAGACTCGGGAAAAAATAAGGGAAAATAAATAAAAAATGTACACCCGCTGAGTTGAAAAGCCGCATTGGACAGCTCAGACAAAAATGGGGTATCCCGGTGGATTGAAAACCTGAAAGGGAGATCCACGCAAAATAAGGGAATAAGCGAACAACTGCATTCTGAATTCGGCTGTATCACTTACAAAATGGCAAGCTTCGAAAGGTTAAAGCATTGGTCGGAATCAACTTTCTTCATAAGCAAGATGAGAAGAGCGTCAATGTCATACAAGTCATAGTAAAAGGGAAGCTCACTGAAGCGTCATCAACATTGCCAGCACCTTTTTTGTTTCTCAATTTGTAACAATCTCCTCATTTCAGGGGATCTGTTTCCGTGACTGTACTTGCCAATTCAGGGCACCACAAATTAATAAAATCAGATCTTCAGTCACATTTTGTCTCGTACATTTTATCTTTATTTGAAAAAATGTATGATGTCCTTAACATAATGGTTGCATGAATACATATGCGTCTTTTCTAAATTGCATGCTTGCAGGAAATATATTTGCTCCCGCGAGTTGTTTAAATTCCTATGACGGAATCCAGTAAGGGATACCTCGGGGTACTTGTACGTTTCTTTGTTATAACATGATTGCAGGTGCTCAAAGTGCAACATAGGGCATGAGAGCCTCTCCCCGGCAGGAAGCCAAATCATCACTTCCTCAGCACTTTGTCCAGGGATAGCATCAGGAGGGGCTCATTTCCCCAGCTAAGTCCATCGCCCTCAGCAGGGCCTCTAAAAAATCACCAGAAAGGTCGTTCAATGATCATTCCTCCCCAGCCAAGTGCAAAGACAGGGAACCATCTCCCCGTAGAGTTTCAACCGCTATCCAGAAGAGCAATGTCTGAAGATCTCACGACAAAGTGACGGAAGCTTCCACAAGACCCCTGCTGGGCTTTCTTATTACCAAGATAGGTCTATCAGTGACCTGTTTCCCCAAGAAGTCATACAAATATCAGATCTACCAATGATCTCGTCCCCAGCTGGGATATTCTTTCAAGATAGATCAACCGGAGGTTTTTCACAGCAACGGGATCCGAATCCCGGATGGGTATCTTTTGCATAAACATAGCATTCACATCATATTCTCCCCCCCAGAGCGTAGCATTCCGTCTAATACGGAGCATTACGGCAAAAATCAAGCATATTGCATAATCACAAGCCATGTTTTGAATCAATCACTTGTGAATACTGACGTACCACAAACAATATACAGAATACCTCTCAAATTCCCCAGCAGAAAGCCAAAGCGTCCCCTTTGCACTCACAAATACATATTAATACACTCTCCTGACACCCGTCCGTGTCACCTATCCCTGGCAAATCCCAATGAATTATTTCCTTTCTATTTGACATTCGTCCTATCTCACGATACTTCCGGCAGCCGTACCCTGCCAGGTGATCATCCTTCACCTTTTGATGATCGTCCTTCATCATTCCCCCAGCGGAGTTTCCATTGTTGGAACCCTTTCATATCCGGCATTCGTCCTATGTCGTAATATTTTTAGCAGTCGTACCCTGCTAGGTGATCGTCCTTCACCCTTTTGATGATCGTCCTTCATCATTTTTTCTGATGGCCGTCCCCATCGTAGATCTTGTTATCTGACATTCGTCCTATGTTATGATAAACCCCAAGAGCAGCCGTACCCTGCTAGGTGATCGTCCTTCACCTCTTGATGATCGTCCTTCATCATGCTTATCCGATGGCCGTCCCCATCTTCGACCCTTTTTATCTGACATTCGTCCTATGTCGTGATACTTTTGACAACCGTACCTTGCCAGGTGATCGTCCTTCACCTTAGATGACTGTCCCTCATCTTTCTCCCCAACAGAGCAGCCGTCCCCTGCTAGGTGATCGTCCTTCACCTTTGATGACCGTACCTCATCATTTATTTCATTTATGCGGATGGTCGTCCCCATCATTTACTTTACCTTCAATCCCCAGAGAGCCTTGTTTCCTTGCTTGATGGTTGTCCCCGTCATGATCTCCTTATTTCCCCAGCATGTCGGTCGTCCCCGTCATTACTTTATCCCCAGCAGTCGTCCTCTGTTCGATGGTCGTCCTCCATCGCTTTCACTTCATAATCATACCTTACTTCCTTTTACAATTTATGTCCCTTTTCTTTTTCCCAGTGAGCGCAAATTTTGGACTGTCTTTGGTATTCAACCACAAGTTATCTTGTTTGTCTGTTAAGCCATTGCTTACATCCTGCACAGCTAACTCATGTTTGAATAGGGACAGCTGTAAACACCCCAAATTTTCCCTCAACAAGTTCACACCATGGCTTGTGATCTTTCATGTTTGCATCAATTCAATCATAGCATCTCATATTTCATTTTTGCTTCACTGCTTTGGTTCTAAGTCATCTGCATCTAGGGTTTGTGATCTGAGCAATCCCTGAGCCATTTGAGCCACTCCAAAGGTCATCAATCATCTCAAGATGGTCCATGTATGTTCAAGCATCATATTATATCCTCCCAAGATCAAGGAAGTCAGAAAATCACAAGAACTGAGAAAGGCATGGAGGCAGAGCCAAGTTTAACTGCACAGATGACCTAAAATTAGGGTTTTAGTTTCAGAGGCCATAACTCGAAATTTGTTGGTCATTCTTGTTTCTATTGGTCTCTATATGTTATAAGGATCATACATACCAATTTTCATGAAGAAATTCAATGGGGAAGGCATCTGATCAATAGATGGCTTCTTGAACAAGTCAGTGCAAAATGAAGGCATCTGAGGCCCCCAATCATCCAACCAAAGGGTCTTTTCCATCATTTTCGGTGTATATGATCTTTATTTGATCTTATAAGAGTTTATAAGTTCACAAAATTGAAGAATTTCAAGCCATTTGCAAAGTTGCCATTTTGGGAAAGTGACTTGTAATGTAAACTTGCCATTTTGGGAAAGTTTTTCAACTTCCTCTTTTTGATTCAAAAAAGCTTCAAATGAAAAATTCTTGGTCATGAAAGTTGTATATTGAATCATTCCCTTTTCAAAAAGTACAAGAACTTGATCTAATTCATCATAGAACTCAAGTTATGGCCTTGCAAAGTTGGGAAAAATCACAAAATTTCACTTATGTGCCAAAGAGGGAAACTTGCAAAACCATTTGCCAAAGCTTTTTGTGACTTCAAACACACTTCTAACCATTAAAAAGACATAGTACATGACCTATAATTCAGAATTGCCCAAAGAATTTACAAGTTTCATGCCTTGATCATCAAGATTTCTCAAAGGGGGCAAAACTTCACATAATTGCAAAACACCCCATAACTTTATCCCCACATGCTGAATTGCTTCAAAACCAATTTCATAGCCTTCCTTGATCCTTGTTGCGCACAGCCATGCCTCTGTCCCAGCCTGCCACTTGCCCATACCTCAAGTACACCAACTCTTGACTTTATGCATTTTGCCCCATACCAATCAGCATAGCCCACAACAACTACACTGACCTATCTCAACATGTTATGTGGCAAATAAGCAAGCCATTTCACATAAGTTTGGAACCTGAATCCTCCCATTGCTCAGCATACTCAAAATCCCTAAAACTTGCAAAAGCCTTCGAAACTCACAACTCAGCCAACAAATCCCCAAACTTTTTCCACCATTCAACTCCACAATCATCACTGATCATTCCCCACCCTTCATTTTGCCTTGAAACACCCTGAATCAAAAACACGATTTTCACATTTCTTGAACTGAGTTTCAGCCAACATCACTTAGAGACCATATAAACTCCAACCAAGCATCACAAACTCTTCAGGAGGATCATTGGAGCTAATTTGAAGCAAAGACTTGGCCAGAAAGTACCAAAGGTGAAAGCTCAAGTTCAGGTGAGCTCAAGAACTTTTTTTCCAGAACCTTCATTTTAAGTTCTTAATTGATTCTATGTGCTCTCTTGATGATCATGATGTCTTTACTTTTGAAAATGATTGAGAAACAAGGATGTATCATGCTTCTGAAATTTTTGATGTATTTTCTGTTTTGCTTTGATTCGTGTTCTTGATTAAAAATAAATGAGTTTTGGGGATGGATTCTTGTTTAGGGTTATTAGATGTTTGATTCTGGAGAGTTTGAGAGCTTGGGGTTACGTATTGAGAGAGATTGAATGTTTGGCTAGCCGGAGAAGATGACCGGAACACTGTTCCGGTCACCTGAGAGTAATTAGGGCTCAGATTAGGGTTTTAATCATAATTAGTGAAGTTTGAATACTGGCCATTCAGATGCGCGCGTTGGATTAGTTGACTTCCATTTAAATTAATTTAATTTTCATTTTATTTGCATTTTCTTTACCATTTTATTAAAAATAGCAAAACTCATTTAAAACAAATTTTATCTTTTGCATTTTCCTTTCAAATATTTTTCTCAACCAGAAAATAATTTTTATTTTATTTTTTGCATAAAATTTGTATTTTTAAAATATTTAAATGTTTATTTTAATTAATTAATGAGAATTAATTAATTAAAATACCATTTAAGTTTCTAAAAATCACCAAAACAATCACATTGCATCTTGACACATTTAGAGACATTATCAAACCATTCATACAAATTTCATTTTGGTTCTTGATCCATTTTGACATTTTTCTTTTGATTTAGGGTTCTTTAAAATCAATATTTTGACCCTAACTTAGAAAAATCTTTTCTGCCTAACCATGAAGAGTTTGTTAATGGTTCTTTTTGAATTGCATTCCACATATCATTTAGTTTCTAGGATAAAATTGGCATGAATTTATCTTTCATTTTTGATTTGTTTTTCATTTTTCTTTGTGAGATACCTTAAAACCCTAGCAAACTTAGAAAAATCATAAGTTCTTTAGGGTTTAGCTTCTGACCTTCCCCTTTGGGAAATGAACTTGTATAGGTTTAGGGTACCTTTGATCCCATTTTAAATTTTTTATCTTATCATTTGCTTCTGATTTTGAATTTTGCATTGCATCTTGTACATAAACCCTAATTTTAGCCTTCATTTACATTCATCCTTCATATGCTTGCACACATGAACTTGCCATGACATTTTGTGCATCCAAATGACATGTAAGACATCTTAGGGCATATTAGAATCATGTTTGATCATTGCATCATCCATTTTCCATGTTTTTTCTTTCATTTCATGTCATATGCATTCATGAACTTTCATGCTCCTTACTTGTCTCACTTGCATTCTCATCTCTTGCATGAACATTCATAACACTTGACATGCTTTCATACCATTTCATAGCATCATTTACATCATGATTGTGCTTCTGATTTTGGTTTGCATCCTTGCATCCATTTCATTTCATTTCATTTTCCTTTGCTAACTTTTCAGGTGGTAAGTGTTTGAGAAGTGAATTTGCCTTCACTTCTCATAATCTCTTCTCATCTCTCTTATACATCCATTGCTGCATTTTACTTTTGTATTAGGGTGAGCTTGCTCATTCATGCTCTTTCTCCTCCTTCTTTCTTCAAGCAACATGCCTTCTTAAGTGAATCAAGTTGTCTTGTTTCTTTCTGCTTCTCCTCCTTTCATCTGCTTCTTCCTTGGTGGCTTCTCTGAAGATCTTCTTGCAAGCCTCATAAACCCTAGGAACACCCAAGCATGATCACAATTAGGGTTTTATTAGTCCCCCTTTAGTTTTACCTTTGTGTCATATTTGAGTCTTCTCTTCTCATCTCTTAATCAAGGACTAAACCTTAAAGGTTTTAAGGCTTTGTGATTAGGGTTATGCCTGTATCCTTCTATTAGGATGGAGTGTGTAACTTTAATCCTAAGTGTTAAACCCTTAATGTGTTTAAAATCCTCTAATCAATTAACTTAATAATCACTAAGACATCCAGCTTGTAACTTGGGCCTTGCATTAGGGTTCTAATTCTTCCTTAATTGGTTAAGAAGGACTAACCCTAGTGTTAATGGACAAGTCCCCCTAAAGTTGTCTTACAAACCATAAAATCCACTTCTTAATCTTATCATTAACTAAAATCCACTTTAATAAATGCTTTGTTTTGTCATGAGGTTAATCCCTAATCATGGATTAAGTTGAGGAGCCTTCCCCAGCTTAAATGTTCTCATCTATTATCCTTCTTTTAGGATGGTGTAATGGGTCCATTAAATCCTTGATTATGGCTTAGACTCATTACTTAATACTAAACAAAAACTCCAAAAACATCTAAATAATTACAAGTAGGTTAATGATCTTAATCCTACTCCATGGTGATTAAGTGGGAGGTGTTTACTTCATACTTAAGGTGGTCTCATTACCCCTAATTAGAGGGAGGATGTGATGAGTTTACTAACCCTTGGTTTAGGCTTAAGATCATTTTCTTATGACAAACACCAAAAAGCAATAAAAGATTGAAAACACAAAAACAAACAATAATCGTCTCCTCCGGGATTCTTTTCTCATCATTTTCACTCACTAACGAGAACTTGCTTCTTCCGTCTAATGCAAGACAGTTAGCACCTGAGCCAGACAGGTCATACACTTGAGCATAGGTAAGCAAGAAGTTCATCAGTCAATTTATCTTTCAGTCTCTTTGAGTCGAAATACGATGTTCTGACTTCCTCATTGCACGAGAGGATACGTAGGCATAACTTAACGGTTATCGAACAAAAGTCTCTGTATATCCCCTCTCTTCCAGCATTATTCTCTAAAACCCCATAATCTTGAGCTTCATACTCTTTCCTTGCACTGACACTTCCTTTATTCACTTCACACTTTCCTCCAGCACTAACACTTGTACATTCTTTTTCTAGCTTTTACACACAGATAACACTGACACTACCCCTTTAAGCACAAATCTTTTAAGTGTGGATCCCGTCGAGTACGGCAGACAATCTAGGTGCTAATACCTTCCCAGGTTGTAACCAACCCCCTTTCTCAGTTTCTCTGGTTCGCGACCATCTTATCCATATCTTTCCAGGTCTATGTAGCATTACCTTTCCTCCGGGATAAAAATGCCTAGCTGGAGACTCTATTCTTTCCTTCTCCTTTCGCCGATCGTTCGCGTCTGTACCCCTCTTGGCCCTGTGTCATTTAGTGGGAGGGACAACAGGTTACCATTGAAAGAAGATTGCCCTCCAGTTAAACAGAAGTTACGCCGTACTCACCCAGATATGGCCATGAAGATTAAGGAAGAAGTACAAAAACAGTGGGACGCCGGTTTCATTGTTGTAACTAGTTACCCGCCGTGGGTTGCTAACATTGTACCCGTGCCTAAGAAGGATGGCAAGGTGCATATGTGTCTGGATTACCGGGATATGAACAGAGCTAGCCCGAAGGATGATTTCCCATTACCTCACATTGATGTATTGGTCGACAACACAGCTCAGTTCTCGGTGTTTTCTTTCATGGATGGATTTTCTGGATACAATCAGATCAAAATGTCACCCGAAGACATGAAGAAAACAACCTTCATCACACCGTGGGGCACGTTTTTTACAAGATAATGCCATTTGGACTGAAGAATTATGATGCAACTTATCAACGGGCTATGGTAACATTATTCCACGATATGATCCACAAAGAAATCAAATGCTACGTGGATGATATGATTGCCAAGTCCCTTACTGAAGAAGATCATCTAGTAAATCTGCTGAAGTTGTTCAAGCGTCTGAGGAAATATCAGCCGAAGTTGAACCCCAACAAATGCACATTCGGGGTACGTTCCGGTAAACTGTTGGGTTTTATCGTAAGTTAAAAAGGAATTGAGGTTGATCCCGACAAAGTCAAAGCCATTCAGGAAATGCCTGCACCTATGACTAAAAAAGAAGTTTGGGGGTTCTTGGGTAGATTGAACTACATCTCAAGGTTCATATCTCACCTCACTACAACCTGTGAGCCATTGTTCAAGCTGTTAAGAAAGGAACAAACGGTCAGGTGGAACGATGATTGTCAAAAGGCTTTTGACAAGATCAAGGAGTACTTGCAAGAACCTCCTATTCTTATGCCTCCAATTGAAGGAAGACCTCTAATCATGTACCTGACAGTATTAGAAGGGTCAATGGGGTGTGTGTTGGGCCAGCATGACGAGTCTGGTCGAAAAGAGTATGCAATATACTACATAAGCAAAAAGTTTACCGACTGTGAACAACGTTATTCACTGCTCGAGAAAACTTACTGTGCTTTAGCGTGGGCTGCTCGGCAAAACTCACCTTTGCCTGCACTAACAACGAAGCAGAATACGAAGCATGTATCATGGGACTTGAGGAAGCCATTGACCTCAGGATCAAAACTTTGAATGTATTCAGGGATTCAGCTTTGGTAATCAATCAGACCAACGACAAATGGTACACTCATCAGGAGCATCTGATTCCATACCGTGATTATACGATGAGGTTATTGACTTTCTTCACAATAGTCAAACTTGAATACATCCCTCTAGATGAGAATCAGTTTGCATACGCTTTAGCTACCATTTCCTCCATGATCAAAGTTCAAGCTGCCAATTACGTGCCTCGGATTCTGGTATCCAGACTGGATCGACCAGCATACGTATTCTCTGTGGACACTACTAGTGATGACAATCCTTGGTTCCACGACATCAAATGCTTCTTAGAGAATTAGACATACCCACCTGGGGAATCATCCAACGATAAGAAGACATTAAGAAGGTTGGCCGACAATTTTTTCCTCAATGCTGATGGTTCATTATAAAAGAAAAACTTTGACATGGTCCTGCTCAGATGTGTTGACAAGAAAGAAGCAGACCTACTGATTCACGAGGTGCACGAAGGTTCTTTCGGTACCCATGCCGGAGGACATGTAATGGCTAAGAAATTGTTAAGATCGGGTTACTATTGGATCACAATGGATGCAGACTGTTGTACCTATGCCAGAAAGTGCCATAAATGCCAGATCTACGCAGATAAAGTGCATGTGCCTCCGAATCCTTTGAACTTGATGTCTTCACCTTGGCCCTTTGCCATGTCGGGCATTAACATGATTGGAAAGATCGAACCGAATGCTTCAAATGGTCACTGATTCATCCTGGTAGCCATTGATTACTTCACCAAGTGGGTTGAAGCAGCTTCATATGCAAATGTCACCAGACAAGTGATAGCCATATTTCTAAAAAGAGACATCATCTGTCGATATGGAGTTCCCGAGCGAATCATTACTGATAATGGTTACAATCTAAACAACAAAAAGATGGTAGAACTTTGTCGGGACTTCAAAATCTAACATCATAACTCTTCTCCTTACAGGCCAAAGATGAATGGCATTGTTGAGGCGGCAAACAAGAATATCAAGAAGATTGTGCAGAAGATGGTAGTTACTTATAAAGACTGGCAAGAAATGCTACCATTTGCTTTGCATGGATACCGAACTTCAATCATAACGTCTACTGGGGCAACGCCTTATCAGCTTGTGTACGGTATGGAAGCTGTCCTACTTGTTGAAGTTGAGCTACCCTCCTTACGGATAATGATGGATGTAAAACTGGATGAAGCAGAATGGGTCCGGTCTCGGTACAATCAACTGAATCTGACCGAAGAAAAAACATTAGCTGCAATTTGTCATGGGCAGTTATATCAGAAAAGGATGAAGAAAGCCTTCGATCAGAAAGTCGGACTTCGGGAATACCAAGTGGGAGAGCTTGTGCTGAAAAAGACTTCTTCCACCTCATACAGACCACATGGGAAAATGGACGCCAAACTATGAGGGCCCATTCATAGTAAAGAAAGTTTTCTTTGGTGGAGCACTGATGCTCACTACTATGGATGGCAAGGATTTCTTATCCCCTGTAAATTCAGATGCAGTTAAAAAATACTTCGCGTAAAATAACCCGCTGGACATAACAGAATGTACGTCCAGGCAAAAATAGGGCATCCCGGCGAGTCAAAAACAGAATAAAAAGACTTGGGCAAAAATAAGGGAAAAATTCAAAAATAATGTACACCCGCTAAGTTGAAAAGCCGCATTGGACAGCTCAGGAAAAAATGGGTATCCCGGTGGATTGAAAACCCAAAAGGGCGATCCACGCAAAATTAGGGAATAAGCAAACAACTGCATTTTGAATTCGTCTGTATCACTCACAACATGGCAAGCTCCGAAAGGACAAAGCGTCGGTCGGAATCAGCCTTCTTTAGAAAGCAAGATAAGAAGAACGTCAAGGTGATACAGGTCATAGCAAAGGAAGCTCGCTGGAGCGTCATCATCAACATTGCCAACACTTTTATTTTCCCAATTTTCAGCAATCTCCTTCTTCCAGGGGATTCGCTTCTTTTGACTGTATTTGCCAATTCAGGGCACCCAAATTAATAAAATCAGAGTTTCAGTCACACCTTGATTTGTACATTTTTGTTTCGTTTGCAAAATGTCCAATGTTCATAATACAACACTTGCGTGAAAACACATGAGCCATTTTTAATAAATGCTTGCAGGAAATGTATTACTTTCAGATAAGTCTAACTCCTATGACGAAATCCGGTCAGGGATACCTCGCGATACTTGTGCGTTTTCTTTTGTCTTAACAGGTTGCAGACAATCTTTCACAACGTGGGGCATGCCAAGCATTGAATCCCCAGCATGCTACTTCCGGAAGTTATCTCCTCCCCAAGCAGGACATCCCGAGCAGGGCCTGACAGCTATTTTACAGAAAGGTGATCAAAGAATTCCCTATCCCCCACCAGAGTGCCAGATCTCTCTCATCCTCAGCAGATTTGGTAAAATTGATTCCCCACAAAGTTTCCATTCTCTCCCCAGTAGAGCAATGACTGAAACCCATCCCCAACGGGGTGGCTAAAACTTCCCTCTCCCCAGCTGAGTTCTCCCTCCAGATAGATCTACCAATGATCTATTCCCCTAAGCAAAGTTCTCCCTCCGCACAGATACATCAATAATCTCTTCCCAAGTCGGGTTATTCTTCCAAGCAAAATAGCCAGAGAACTTTATCCCCACAGGATCCGAGCTTCAGATCATTCTCTCTTTTGCATAATCATAACATTCGCATCATAAATACCGAAAATAAGCGTAGCATTTCGTCTAATATGGAGAATTACGGCAAAAATCAAACATTTGCATGATCACAAGCCAGGTTCGAGCCAGTCACCTGCAATTACCATCAATAATTCATCAGCAATATACCAAACTCATATCCCTTACAGATAAAACCCAAAGCGTCCCCTTTGCACTTTCAAATACAGATAACTATACATGCTCTTTTTGACACTCGTCCGTGTTATCCTTCCCTAGTAAGGTTTCCAGAACACTTTCTGCCAGCAGATACTTGTCCATAGCATGCTCTTCTCGACACTCATCCGTGTCATCTTATCTCCCCACAGGAAGCCAATGCATCCTTTTTGTACTCTCAAAATAGATGCCTATTTATATTTATACATATTTGACACTCGTCCGTGTCATGCGTTCCCCATCTAGTCAAACACTCGTCCGTATCTTGTATATATCACTCCTCAACAGATTCGACACTCGTCTGTGTTCCTTGTTAACTAGTTGATACTCGTTCGTATCATCATCTTTTAACATGTGTCAGCGTTTATTTCTACCGATAATCGTACGTATCATGGTTCTAAGGATGCTCTTCCGTATCTTTAATCTATACACATCGTCAAACACTCACATCTTTTATTCTTGAAAGCGTAAGCACTCGTCCGTGTTTTCCTTTCCCCAGTAAGTCGTCAACAAAACAAATGTCCTCTATCCGACATTCGTCCTATGTCGTGATATTTTCGGCAGCCGTCCCCTGCTAGGTGATCGTCCTTAACCTTTGGATGATCGTCCCTCATCCTTTCCCCAATGGAATCTCCATTACTGGAACCTAATATCCGACATTCGTCCTATGCCGTGATATTTGTAGCATCCGTCCCCTGCTAGGTGATCGTCCTTTACCTTTTGATGACCGTCCCTCATCATTTTATCTGATGGTCGTCCCCATCGTCGATCTGGTTATCCGATATTCGTCTTATGTCGTGATAAAACCCGAGAGCAGTCGTACCCTACTAGGTGATCGTCCTTCACCTCTGGATGATCGTCCTTCATCATGCTTATCTGATGGTCGTCCCCATCGTCGACCTTTTCTATCCGACATTCTTCCTATGTCGTGATAAAGAGCAGTCGTCCCCTGCTAGGTGATCGTCCTTCACCTTTGATGACCGCCCCTCATCATTATTTCATTTATTCTCTAAACTGATGGTCGTCCCCATCATTGTTTGCTTTACTACCCAGAATGGTGACCGTCCCCATCATTTCTTTTCTCATTACTTTAACCCCCAGAGAATCTTGTTTCTTTACCCGATGGCCATCCCCATCATGATCTCTTTATTTCCCTAGCTTGTCGGTCGTCCCCGTCATTGCTTTGCTTACCATTTTTACCCCCAGCAGTCGTCCTCTGCTCGATGGTCGTCCTCCATCGCTTTCATTTGATAATCATACTATACCATCTCTTACAATTTATATCCCTTTTCTTCTTCTCCCCAGTGAGTGCAAATTTCAGACTGTCTTTGGTATTCAACCACAAGTTATCTTGTTTGTCTGTTAAGCCAGGAGCTTACATCCTACACAGCTAACTCATGCTTGAATAGGGGCAGTTGTAAGCCCCCCAAATTTTCCCTCACTTTTTCTCACACCATGGCTTGTGATCTTTCATTTTTTTTAACATAAGCATTACATCTCATATTGCATATTTGTTTCATCTGCATAGTTCCATTTCATCTGCATTTAGGGTTTGTGATCTGAGCAATCCAAGAATCAATCTGAGCCATCCCAATGGTCTTGAAGCTTTCAAAGGGGGTCCATGTGTGTTCTATAATCATATTATGCTCCCCAAAGTTTATGAAAGTCAAGGGATCACAAAATTGGTAAAGGCATGGAAGTAGAGCTAGGGTTTTCACTACACAGATAACCAAAATTAGGGTTTTGGTTTCAGAGGCTTTAACTCCAAATTATTTGGTCATTTTTGTTTCTATTGTTCTTAATATGTGTAAACACACCAAATTTTCCCTCACTAAGTTCACACCATGGCTTGTGATCTTTCATATTTTCATTAGTTTAAACATATCATCTCATATTGCATTTTTGTTTCACTGTATTAGTTCAAGTTCATCAGCATCTAGGGTTTGTAATCTGAGCAATCCAAGGATCCATCTGAGCCACTCCAAAGGCCATCAATAATTACAAGAGGGTCCATGTATGTTCAATCATCATATTATATCCCTCAAAGATCAAGGAAGTCAAAGAATCACAAGAACTGGCAAAGCATGGAAGCTGAGCTAGGGTTTCACTACACAAATGACCTGAAATTAGGGTTTTGGTTTTAGAGGCCATAACTCCAAATTTTTTGGTCATTCTTGTTTCTAATGGTCTTAATATGTTATAAGGATCATGTGTACCAAGTTTGATGAATAAATTCATTGTGGAAGTCATCTGTTCACTAGGTAACTTCCTGAGCAAGTCAAAGCAAAATCAGGGCATTTGAGGCCCCCATCCATGGAACCAAAGTGGATTTTTCATCAAATTGAAGTTATATGATCTTTATTTGATCATTGAAGTGCTTGGAAGTTCACAAAGTTGAAGAAATGTGAGCTAAACCAAAAGTTGCCAAAAATGGAAATGACTTGTAAAACTTTCCATTATGGGAAAGTTTTTCAACCTCCTCTTTCTCGACCAAAAATGCTTCAAATGAAACATTGTTGGTCATGAAAGTTGTAGATTGGATCATTCCCTTTTCAAAAAGTACAAGAACAAGTTCTAATTCATTATGGAACTCAAGTTATGGCTTGTCAAAGTTGGCAAAAATCACATAATTTTCAAGAATGCACCAAATAGGGATTTTTGCAAAACCACTTGCCAAGCTATTTTGTGACTTCAAACACACTTCTAAGCATCATACCAACATAGCACATTGCCTAAAAGTCAGAATTGGCCCAAGAATTTCAAGTTTCCATGCCTTGCACATGAAGAAATTCAAAAGGGGCCAAAACTTCATAAAATTGCAAAATGAGACATAACCTTTCATCCACTTGCTGAATTGCCACACAATGCATTCCATGGCTCTCCTTGATCTCAGCTGAACCAAGACAAGCCAAAAAGCCAGCTGCACAAGAGCCCATACCTCAAGTACACAAGTTGGTGACTTATTTCAACTTGCCCCATACCAATCACCATAGGCCACAACCACTTCTCTAGCCTATCACAACTTGTTATGTGGATCAAACCCAAGCCATAACACACAACAAGCCAACATGAAACCTCAGATTGCCCAAGTTCTCAAAAACCACCACTCTTGCAAAAACTTTCGAAACTCAATACTCAGCCACTAAAACTCCAAACAAATTTCATCATTCATCTCAAAATCATCCATTAAACACAAAGAAACCATCAAATAAGCCTCAAAGCACCCTTAACCTGAAACACGATTCTTGGCCAGTTGAAGTGCAATCACACAAACCAGCCAAAAAAAACTCCTTCCAAGCCTCAAAGCTTCTTCAGAAGGATCACTGGAGTGAGTTTGCACAAGAGAGGTGACCAGAAAGCTCCAAACTGAGGAAGCTCAAGCTCAGGTAACCTCTTCAAACTTTTTTCCAGAAATGTTATTTTAAGTTCTTAGAATGTTCATTATGTTGTGCTTATCATGCTGATACTTTTAGTTTTGAAAATGGTTGCGTATTGAGCATTTACTGAGCTTCTGAAACTTTTCCAGTTTTTGAGTTTTCCTTAGAATCTTGTTTATGAGCCATGATAAATTTGTTTTGAGGTTGGATTCATGTTTAGGAAGGTGAAAGGAGTTGATTTGGAGCTTTAGAGCTCCAAAAATGACCTAGGGGTGAAGTTTTGGGGTTGCTCAGGGAGAAGCTGGCCGGAGAAGATGACCGGAGGTCTTCTCCGGACACTTGAAAGTGATTAAGTGTTTAATTAGGGTTAGGGCAAAGTTTAAATTCTGGTCGTTTGATCTTTGTTTCCTGCGTGTGATAGACGATCAGGATTAGCTCATTAACTTTAAACCAGGATTAATTAATTAATTAATTAATTAGGTTTTACTGAATTTGAATTTTGGCCTTTAGATGTAGCGCGTGGTCAACACAAATTTCCCCAGGTTCAATCCAGACCATTAGATCATCATACTTCTGTTTTATTTTATTTTTATTTCATTTTTTCTCATTTGTTTTGCATATTTTATTTAAAATAGCTAGAAAATCCCAAAAAATAATTTCTTCTGCATTTTGCATCCAAATAATTTTCTTCACCCAAAAATATTTTTATTTTTATTTTTTGCATTAAAAAATAATTTTTTAAATATTTAAATGTTTATTTTAATTAATTAATGGAAATTAATTAATTAAAAATATCATTTAGGTTTCTAAAATTCCCAAAAAAATTCACATTGCATCTTAGAACATTTAGAAACATTTTCAAACCATTCATACAAATTTCTTTTTGGTTTTGATTCAATCTTAACATTTTTCTTGAATTTAGGGTTCATAAAATTCATATTTTTGAACCCTAACTTCAAGAATTCTTTTATGCCTAACCATGAATCGTATCACATTGATTCTTTTTGCATTGTTCTTCATTTGATATGTAGTATCTATCATATTTTTGTCACAAATTTATCTTGAATTTTTTATTTGATTTGAATTTGTTCCCTTTAGGTGCCTTAAAACCCTAGATAACTTAGAAAAATCACAACTTTCATTAGGTTAAGAGTTAGGTCTCCTCCTTTGGGGTGTGATATAATATGGGGTTAGGGTTCCTTTGAGTGAATTTGAAATTTTTTATCTTATGATTTAATTCTGTTTTTGACTTTTGCATCTCATGTTGCATTAAAACCCTAATTTCTCATCTTCATTTGCATACATCTTGCATATACATCCATTCATGAACTTGACATGGCATTTCATACATTCACATGACTTCTAAGACATCTTAGGACACATTAGAATCATGCTTAATCCTTTATTCATCCATTTTCCATGTTATGGATTCATTTCATTTCATAAACTTTCATGTGCTTTCATGCTTCCTACATGTTTCATTTGCATTCTCATCTCTTGTATGATCATCCATTGCAGTTGACATGTCTTTGCATCATCTCTTAGCATCATTTACATCATGTTTATGCTTCTGGTTTTGGTTTGCTTCCTTGCATATCTTTCATTTCATTTCATTTCAGGTGGTAAGTACTTTGAGAAGTGAATTTGCCTTCACTTCTCATTTCTCTTCTCATTCTTCTTTTGCATCCTTGATGCATTTTGCTTTTGCTTTAGAGTGAGCTTGATCACTCATGTTAATCCTTCACTTTCTTTCTCCAAGTAACTTATCTTCTTCATTGAAGTAAGTTAACTTGTTTCTTCTTCTTCTCCTCCTTTAATCTGCTTCTCCCATTGGTGGCCTTGAAGATCTTGTATCTTAAGCCTAACAAACTATAGGAACACCCAAGCATGACAATAATTAGGGTTTTGATTAGTCCCCCTTTAACTTTTACCTTTGTGTCTTCTTTTGTGTCTCTCTTCTTATCTCATAATCAGAGACTAAACCTTTAAGGTTTTAAGGCTTTGTGATTAGGGTTATGCTTGCATCCTTCTCTTAGGATGGAGTATATAACTTTAATCCTAAGTGTTAAACCCTTAATGTGTTTAAATCTATTAATCAATCCATCTTAATAATCACTAAGACAATAACTTGTAACTTGGGCCTTGCATTAGGGTTCTAATTCTTCCTTAATTGGTTAAGAAGGACTAACCCTAGTGTTAATGGACAAGTCCCCCTCAAGTTGTCTTACAAATCATAAAATCCACTTCTTAATCATACCATTAATTAAAATCCACTTTAATAAAGGCTTTGTTTTGTCATGAGGTTAATACCTAATCATGGATTAAGTTGAGGTGTCTTCTTCAGCTTAAATGTGCTCATCTATTATGCTTCTATTAGGATGGTCTAATGGGTCCATTAAATCCCTGATTATGGCTTAAACTCATTACTTAACACTAAACAAAAACTCCAAAAACATCTAAATAATCACAAGTAGGTTAATGATCTTAATCCTACATCATGGTAATTAAGTTTGAGGTGCTTACCTCATACTTAAGGTATTCTCATTATCCCTAATCAAAGGGAGGATATGATGAGTTTACTAACCCTTGATTTAGGCTTAAGCTCATCAACTTATGACAAACACAAAAAGCAATAAAAGTTTGAAAACATCAAAAATAAACAATAATCGTCTCCTTCAGGATTCTTTTCTCATCATCTTCACTCACAAACGAGAACTCGCTTATTTCGTCTAATGCAAGATAGTTAGCACCTGAGCCAGACAGGTCATACACTTGAGCATAGACAAGTAAGCAGTTCATCAGTCAATTCATCTTTCAGTCTCTTTGAGTCGAACTATGGTGTTCTGACTTCCTCATTGCACGCGAGGATACGTAGGCATAACTTAACTGTTATCGAACAAAAGTCTCTGTCTCTTTCCCCCTCTTCCAACATTATTCTTTAAGCCTCATTCCTGAGCATTTCACTTCACATCTCTTTTGCACTGACACCTGTACATTTGTTTACAGCTTTTGCACACAGATAGCACGGACACTACCCCTTTAAACACAAACTTTCAAGCGTGGATCTCGTCGAGTACGACGGACAATCTGGGTGCTAATACCTTCCCAGGTTGTAACCAACCCCCTTTCTCAGTTTCTCTGGTTCGCAACCGTCTTATCCATATCTTTTTCTAGGTTTATGAAGCATTACCTTTCCTCCGGGATAAAAATGCCTAGCTGGCGACTCTTTTCATTTCATCTTCATCTCTCCTCTCGCCGACCGTTCACGCTTATACCGGGATGCAAATCTTCGGGAGTGACAATATGTTATAAGGATCATGTGTACCTAGTTTGATGTAGAAATTCATTGTGGAAGTCATTTGATCATTGGGTAACTTCTTGAGCAAGTTAATTCAAAATTAGGGCATCTGAGGCCCCCAACAATGGAACCAATGGGTCATTTTCATCAAATTGAAGTTCAATGATCTTTATTTGATCTTATAAGTGGTTGGAAGTTCACAAGATTGAAGAATTTTGAGCCAATTGCAAACTTGCCATTTTTGGAAATGACTTGAAATGCAAACTTTCCATTTTGGGAAAGATTTTCAACCTCCTATTTCATGACCAAAAATGCTTCAAATGAAAACATCTTGGGCATGAAAGTTGTAGATTAGGTCTTTCCCTTTTCAAAAAGTACAAGAACATGTCTTGATTCATCCTAGAACTCAAGATATGGCCTTTCAAAGTTGGAAAAAATCACATAATTTCAAGTTTCATGTCAAAGAGGGATTTTGCATTTTGGCATGTTCAAGCTTCTAAATGACTTCTAATGTGCACAAATATGTTACAACATGTCAAATTACTTCAAAGGATCAGAATTGGCCCAAGAGTTGAAGCATTTCATGGCTTTAATCACAAGAAACATCAAAGAGGGAAATTTGCATAAACCATGAGAACTCTTCATCCAAGCCTTCCAGCTCATCAAATTCAATCCCATGGTCCTCCATGAATCAAGCTGAGGCAGGACAAGCCATAGAAACAAGCGCTGACCCGTGCCATGCTTCAAGTACACATAACCTTGACTTTTTGCAACTTGTCCCATACCAATCAAGTTGTGCCACCACCCACTTTCTGAGCAATCCCATTGGTTTATACAAACACCATGGATCACAAAACACATAACACACAAGCCTGAATCCATACACAAGCTCAGAATCACAAAAATCATCTCACACCTTCCTCTTTTCGAATTTCATAACACAACCAACAAAACTTCAAACTTCTTCCACCAACCAACTCAAAAACATTCAAGGATCATTTCCCAACCATTACAATGGCCTGAAACACCCCACAACACAAACACGATTTCTGAGTTATCAGAACTAAATCACTCAAACTAGCTCATTAAAACTCCATTCAAGCTTTTCAGAAGCATCAGAGGGATAATTGGAGGCATTTTGCACAAAGGAAGAGGTCAGAAAGCTTCAGTTTGCAAAGCTTCAACTCAGGTAGTCACCAAGAACTTTTTTTTCCAGAACTCTTATTTTAAGTTCCTAAATGATTCTACATGTTTAGCTGATAACCCTGATATGTTTTGTTTTGAAAATGCTTGAGAAATGACCATGTATGAAGCTTCTGAAACTTTTTAACCTAAGATGTTTTTGCTTCGATTCAGCTTTATTACGAATGATAAATGTGATTTGTTTGTGGATTAATTATATATGATGTTTGAGGATCATTTATGGGCAAGAAATTTGAAGTTTAGTGACCTAGGGAGGAAGTTGGAATTTTTGACTCGCCGGAGAAAATGACCGGAGCTAGCTCTGGTCACCTGAAAGTCATTAGGTTTAATTAATTAGGGTTTAGTCAGGTTTGAATGTGGGCCTTTAGATCTTAGGGTTAGCGCGCAAATGAGTGGACCAGATTAGTTCATTAACATTAATCCATAATTATTTAATTTAATTAAACTCAATTAATAAGATTTGATCCAAGCCCTTGATTTACGCGCGTGGTCAACTCCCTCCATCCCATTTTGAATCTGGACCCTCAGATGTGATTACTTTGCATTTTAATTCATTTTATTACATTTTATTTTCATTTCTTTTGTGCATTTATTTAAAAATAGCAAAACTTATTCAAAAAATATTTTCCTTTGCATTCTGACTTTAAATATTTTTCTTAACCCAAAAATAATTTTTATTTTATTTTTTGCATTTAAAAAGTATTTTTAAAATATTTAAATGTTATTTTTAATTAATTAAAGTATTTTAATTAATTAAAAATACATTTAGGTTTCTAAAAATCACAAACAAAATCATGAACCATTCTAATACATTTAGAAACATTTTCAAACTCTTCATACGAATTTATTTTTAGGTTAGATCATGGTTTACCAATTTTCTTTGAATTAAGGGTCTTTAAAATCACATTTTTTAACCCTAATTTTGAAAAATCATTTATGCCTAACCAAGAAGAGTTTGAACTTGATTCTTTTTGCATTGTTTCACATATTGCATTTAGTTTCTAGGTTATTTTCCTCATGAATTTATTTTGCATTTTCAATTTGATTTGCATTTTTCCTTTTGAATCACCCAAAAACCCTAGAATACTTAGGAAAATCATAACTTTCAATAGGATTAGCTTCTAACCTTCTCCTTTGGGGTGTGACTTTATATAGGTTTAGGGTTTGTTTGAGCTTGATTTCAAATTTTTATCTTGTTGTATGCTTATGTTTTATCCATTTGCATCTCATATGTCCATAAAACCCTAATTTCTCATGTTCATTTGCATTCACCTTGCATATTCATCATCACATGAACTTTCCACGACAATTCATGCATTCATATGTCATCTTAGACATTTTTCAGACATGTTAGAACATTGCTTGATCATTTCTTCATTCATTTGCCATGTCTTGCATTCATTTCATTTCATAAACATCCATGTGTTTTCAACTTCTAAGCATGCTTTCATGACTTCCCATCTTTGTATGATCATTCATATGCACATTGTATGACATTGCATCACTTCATATGCCATTTGCATTTCATAAACACTTCTGACTTTGGTCTTTGCATCTCATTTCATCTCATTTTAATTCATTTCTTTATGCTTTATACCTTATGCATTGATACTAACACTTTCAGGTACTTTTGGTAAGTTATTTTGGGAGGTGGATTTGCCTTCACCTCTCACTTCTTCTTATCTCTTTCATAGGCATTTTATCTTGTCTTTGAAGTGGATTTGATTCACTTATGTTCCATCTATCTCACTTTCTTCCTTTAAGTTACTTATCTTCTTAGGTAGTAAGTAACTTAGTTTTCTGCTTCCTCCTCCTTTCATCTGCTTCTTCCATTGTTGGCTTCCTTGAAGATTCCTTCTCGTAAGCCTCACAAACCATAGGATATCCAAGCGTGATAATGATTAGGATTGTAATTAGTCCCCCTTAGATTTTTACCTTTGAGTCTCCTTGAGTCTCTCTTCTCATCTCAATAATCAGAGGCTAAACTCTTAAAGTTTTAGGACTTTGGTATTAGGGTTATGCCTGCATCCTTCTCTTAGGATGGAGTGTATAACTTTAATCCTAAGTGTCAAACCTTTAATTTTTTTAAACCTCTTAATCAAATCACCTTAATAATCACTAAGACTTTATCTTGTAACTTGGGCCTTAAATTAGGGTTCTAACTATTCCTTATGGTTAAGAGGGACTAACCCTAGTGTTTAATGGACAACTCCCCCTCAAGTTGTCTTATAAAAATAAAATTCATTTCTTAATCTCATCCCTTAATTAAAATCCATTTAATAAAGGCTTGTTATATAATGAATTTAATCCCTAACCACGGATTAAGTTGAGGTATCTTCCTCATCTTAAGTGTTCTCATCTATTATCCTTCTATTAGGATGGTGTAATGAGTTCACTAATCTATGATTAGAGATTAAACTCATTACTTAACACTAAAAAAACCCAAAAACATCTAAATAATAATAAATGGGTTAATGATCTTAATCCTACATCATCAAGGTAATTAAGTTGAGATGCTTATCTCATTCTTAAGTAGGCCCATTATCCCTAATCAGGGAGGATATAATGAGTTTACAAGCCCTTGATTTAGGCTTAAGCTCATCAACTTATGCAAAACACCAAAAACAATAACAAGACTGAAAACATAAAAACAAACATTAATCGTCTCCTCCGGGATTCTTTTCTCATCACTCTCATTCACAAATGAGAACTTGATTCTTCTGTCTAATACAAGACAGTTAGCACTCGAGCCAGACGAGTCATACACTTGAGCATAGACAAGCAAGCAGTTCACAGTCAATTCAATTTCAGTCTCTTTTAGTCGAACTACGGTGTTCTGACTTCCTCATTGCACGAGAGGATACGTAGGCATAACTTAACAGTTATCGAACAAAAGTTTCTTTGTCTTCCCCCTCTTTGAGCATTCTTTTCTAAGCCTCAGTACCTGAGCATTTGCCTTTTTTTTGCACTGACACTTGTACATTCATTCCTAGCTTTTGTACACAGATAACACATACACTACCCTTTTAAACAAAATCTTGTAAGCGTGGATCCCTTCGAGTACGATGGACAATCTTGGTGCTAATACCTTCCCAGGTTGTAACCAACCCCCTTTCCCAGTTTCTCTGGTTCGCAACCGTCTTATCCATCTTTTTCTAGGTTTATGCAGCATTACCTTTCCTTTGGGATAAAAATGCCTAGCTGACAACTCTATTCAACCCATCTTCATTCTCTCTTTTCGTCGACTGTTCGCGTCTGCACCGGGATGCAAATCTTTGGGAGCGACACCGGTTAACGCTTGCAAATTTTGAATTTTCTACAGATTTTTCAGCATGGTGGATTTTGTGCCTTTTTCCATTTTTTATTTGATTTGAATTATTTCATTTCAATAAAATGTGGAATTATGGAGAAGGGTCTAGAATGATTACCAAACCTAATTCCCAAGCTAATTCCTAATCACCTTTCTAAACAAGCTCCAATCCTAGCTCCAAACCATATTTGGGCCCCAAACATAAGTGGTATTTATGTCATTACTCTCTAAACCTCACCACACACATATAATAATTTTCACTTCCCTCTCAATTTTCTAATTTCTCTCACACTTTTCTTTCAACTCTCTTCAAACCCTTACACACTCAAAGTTCCATTTTCTTCAAAGATTATCAAATTTCACATTGAAATTTGTTGATCTAGGAACTAAACCTTCATCTATTGAATCTTTACACATCTAATTCTAGTTTTTGCTACTGGTTTGGATCTGAATTTTCTGTGAAGTGCTTTTGGATTGAGATTTTTTTATCAAGTTCATCAGCTTGCATTTATTTTGCAATTGCTTGAATAAGAGCTTTGGATCTTTGGATTTCTCATATTGATTCATCAGTTGCAGCATAATCCACATTCACCAAAGAAAATCTCAACCTTGAAGGTTGGTTAATTTCAGATTTATTTATGTTTTTAGCTTAATTGCATGGGATGTAGATCCATAATGTAGTTGTGTTGATTAATCAATTCGTGGATATATTTTTGTTGATGTTTGTTGATCCAATGCATGTTTGATTTGTGCTTGATCTGATGTAATTTTTGTGTGTGATTGGTTGTTGGAACCTCTGGTGATTATGGAAATAAGCTGTTGTTGGAAGTGCTTTTTTATGTAGGTTTTATTGTTGTTTGTTCAGTGTTAACCGGTTAACACTTTGGTTAACCAGTTAACGCATTGTCATTTTTCCAAATTCTGCAGGTTTTAGGTCCGTTAACTAGTTAACGCTTTGGTTAACCGGTTAACGCTAATGCATTTGTAATTTTTGTGCATTATCAAGGTTGTTTGCATACCATTCCTTCCTTAATCATCATGGAGCATTGTGATATCATTTTAGAGGATTGTTTGGAGTTGTTTGCAGGCATGTTGGTGTATATTTACATTCTTTTGATGTGTGAGTTTGTGCATTCTCGATTCTTGGCATAATTATGTTTTGCATCTATGAAGTGTTGTACATGATGTTTGAATGTTTGAATGTTTGCGTAGACATGTTTGCATGATAATGAGTGTTTAATCTGCTGATGTGCATTGTATATACTTTGTGCCTCATGTTTTCATAATTCACACACATAAGCTTGAAACTGCATGAATGTGGATATTTGGCTAAAAGTGGATACATGATTCAATGTTGATGGATTGCATTCTTGCTGCATTATTGCCATGTGTTAAGATGTTTTCATTAGCATATATTCCTGGTTGCAGATCGATTCTAAGTGCATTTGATCTTGCATGTTCATTTCTTTATTATGTGTTGCATTTGAAATCACTTGATGCATATGCATGCTCGTTGATTGATGCTCATCCATGCTCATTAATATATGATTATGATGCATTCTTGGTGTGTAATCGGTGCATGATACATGGAGCGTTGCATTTCAATTGTGGTGTTTTCATTTTGCATCCAAATCTGTCTTGCATTTGATGGTTGTCTTGTTGCATAAGTGATGTAAAAAAGTGTGTAGTTTGTATTCTGTTTTTGACTTTTAACACCTGTCTTAGTGCTGAATGTGAGCTATTATATGTTGTTTGAGCTTGTTTTCTTGTTCTCATGCTCATATAAGTGCTGAAGTGTTGTTGTAATTGATGTTTGTTTATTTTCTCATTTTTTACTAGCCTGAGGAATGTGGAAGTGCTTCCACATTCCACCTTTTCCTTTCCCTTTTACACTTCATACTTGTTTTTGTGTAAGCATTTAATATGCTTTATCTTTGCATAATTCTCATTCATCCCCCTTTAGGAGAAACTTAACTTCCATCTTTGAAGTAAGTTGTTTTCTAATCCTCTTCTTCTCTTCTTCTTTTCTCTCCTTATTATTCATTAGGATAGAATTCTCTTAAACTTTACTAACCTAGGTTATCCAAGCATGACAACTTCATTAGGTTTAGTATCCCTTAGACTTTTTACCTTTGGTTCTCTTTTGTTGTTCTCTCTCTCATCTCAAAACCAAAAAACTAAAAAACATCTTAATAAATATTGAAGTGACTTTGTGTGTATGGACTTATGCCATGGGAATTTCTATTCATCCCATATTTGGATAGTGCGAACTTGTCTAGAATGATCTATAAGTCTAATCATGAAGTCATTTTCACAAAGAAACGCCTAAAAAAGCAATTCTTCACTTCAAAAGGCAAAACACTTAATAAGTACAAATAAGGTAGTGTACTTAAGCCCTAATATTTGGAACCAAGTCTTGGGGATCCTCTCCTTACTTGGAGGTATGAGGAGTAGAACTTGAATACAATTTCCTGTGCAAACCTCAGAGAAAAAGCTTCTAAAAAACACTGAACAAACAATAAGCAACTTTCCTTTGAGAATTCTCTTCTCACCTCTTTACTATAAACAAAAGAACTCTCTCATACATGTACCTTTGCAAGATGGTAAACATAGTCATGCCAGATGAGCCTGCAACACCTGAGCATAGGCATAAGCAGTTCAATCTTAAAAAACACAAGCAAATTTCCTCCCTAGTTAGGGGAACTACGTTGACTATGATTCTCATTTCCCATGAGATACGTAGGCAGTAGGGTAGGGCCCATTCGAGTACTCTCATTATTTTACCTACATTTTTCCATATCATTTTCCTTCTCTTTTCCAGTTCCAGTAGCAGTTTATGTTCAGCAGCAGTTTATTTCTTCACCCTTTGAAACAGTTCTAGCAAGTGTGGATCCCGTCGGGTATGGCGGACAATCTGGGGTGCTAATACCTTCCTAGTTCATAACCGACTCCCGAACCCAGTCTCTTTGTTTCGAAAGACCTTGTTCTTTCCTTTTTCTTCGGTTTTTACAATATTACCTTTCCCATTCCTTTGGGATAAAAATGTCTGGCTGGCGACTCTTCTTTCTCCGCACCACTTTTGCGTTTGTACCAGGATAGGAATCCAGGGTGCGGAACTTAACCAAACACAAGTATGATCATTAAAAGATAAAAGAAGAGATTGGAATATGGAAGTATATCCACATCCCTAAAACTTACCTAAGCCCCTGCAAGGTTAGTGAAAGAAACATGAAAGCTCAAAAGAAGTAAGATGAAAGCCAAACATGTGAAGCACATAAATGAAATGGAAACAAAGGTGCCGAGACCTTACAAGTAAGAACCACATCATTATAACACACCAAGGGTTCAAAGAAAATAACTAAAGTCAAACAAGATGCAAAGAAGCACAAGAAAGATGGAAAAGTTCAAAGAAGATGCAAAAGAAGAAGTGAGAATGCAAAGATGCATAAACATGGTTAAAAACATATGACAAACCTCAAAGTGAGAACTCAAATAACACATTCAAATACATAAAATCATCCTAAGTGATCATACCAACATGCATGAGTTTGTTCATGACATAATAAGAGATGAGGAGAGAAATGCAAAAACACATTCATGTCATAAGAAAGAATTAAGATGAAGATGAAAGTAGAAGATGCAAAGATGATATGAAATGGTCAAAGTCATAAGCATATACATAATATGACATATTAAGTATGCATAAATGATAATGTCAAAGATCCATGGCAATCAAGTTCATACAACTTAGCATACATGTAAGAGGAAGTCACATTAGGAAATGAATGCTTCATACTTGAAATGGAATGCAAAAGATGCAAAATGTCATACAAGTATGGATCCTTGGGTATGAAGTCAATAAAATATCTTGATGAAAATGCAAATGAGAGGATTATATGATCATGTTTGAGGAACACAAGTGATTATGAGAAGCAAAGGATGAAAACATGTGAAGAAGTTAGGTCAGAAAGCTAATACAAAGATCATGTTTGCAACACTACAAGTATCACAAAACAATAATACAATGCAAAGACAACAACAACAACAAAACACAATGAACAACCAAGTTACAAATACACAGGTTCACAACTGAACTAGAACACAACATGATCATTACCGTCACCATAGGTGACACTTCCCAAATTCCCCATCATATGAATTAGCTACTCACCCTCGAACCATCACCACAGGTAACAGGAAACAACAAAGACAAGAATAAAAGTTTCACAATACAACATCATCTCAATCATATCAACATACCTAGAATACCAACCTCGTTGTTACCCAACATTGAAACAACATATCCACGACTCATCAATCGAACACATGACTGATATGTTTGTATACACAGTAGTACATGATTAATAGTTAAAATTCTCACAATAACACTTACACCGTGGGTTGCTAATATTGTACCTGTGCCTAAGAAAGATGGCAAGGTGAGAATGTGTGTGGATTACCGGGACCTGAACCGAGCCAGCCCGAAAGACGATTTCCCTTTACCTCACATTGATGTATTGGTCGACAATACGGCTCAGTTCTCGGTGTTCTCCTTCATGGATGGATTTTCAGGATACAATCAGATCAAAATGTCACCTGAGGACATGGAGAAGACAACTTTCATCACACCCTGGGGCACATTCTGTTATAAGGTGATGCCATTCGGACTGAAGAATGCGGGTGACACTTATCAACGGGCTATGGTAACATTATTCCACGATATGATCCACAAAGAAATTGAATGCTATATAGATGACATGATTGCCAAGTCCCTCACAGAAGAAGACCACCTGGTAAATCTGTTGAAGTTATTCAAGCGTCTGAGAAAGTACCAATTGAAGTTAAACCCCAACAAATGCACATTCGGGGTGCGATCCGGTAAGCTGCTAGGATTTATTGTAAGTGAGAGGGGAATTGAAGTTGACCCTGACAAAGTCAAAGCCATTCAAGAAATGCCTGCACCGAAGACCGAAAAAGAAGTTCGGGGGTTTCTAGGTAGATTGAACTACATTTCAAGGTTCATATCTCACCTTACTGCTACCTGTGAACCCTTGTTCAAAATGTTAAGAAAAGAACAAACAGTCAGGTGGAATGGAGACTGCCAAAAGACTTTTGACAAAATCAAGGAATACTTACAAGAGCCTCCAATTCTTATGCCTCCAGCTGAAGGAAGACCTCTAATAATGTACTTAACAGTAGGGATGGCAACGGGTCGGGTCGGGTGCGGGTTTCACACTACCCAAACCCGCACCCAAAATCAACACCCGAACCCGAACCCAAACCCAAAGGTTATTCGGGTGGCAAAATAACACCCGCACCCACACCCGTTGGGTTCGGGTTTTTCCACCCAAACCCAAACCCGTAACAAAAACACAAAATTAATTTTTTTTTCAAAAAATTTAATTAGTTTTCAAGTATATATATATATATATATATATATATATATATATATATATATATATATACTTAGTTAATTATAAGAAGGATTATAAGTTCTATTTACTACTATAATATTGTTGCTTACAAAATAAGATTTCAATTAAAACTTTGCACACAACCGAATATTTTGCACACCCCTAATTATAATTAAAATTAAGGTCTTCAATATCTTAACATTATAATTAAAATTAAATTCTACAATCTACAATTAAAATTAAAATTAAAGTATGCAATTAAAATTAAAATTAAAGTCTAAACGGGTGTAGTTTCGGGTTTCGGGTGTGGGTTTCACACTACCCAAACCCACACCCGAAATATCGGGTGGCACCCGAACCCGAACCCAAACCCAGTCAAATCGGGTTTTCACCCGTTGACTCGGGTTTGGGTGCGAGTGGGGCCCGTGGGTTTGGATCTGCCTGCCATCCCTACTTAACAGTATTAGAAGAGTCAATGGGGTGTGTGTTGGGCCAGCATGACGAGTCTGGTCGAAAAGAGTATGCAATATACTACCTAAGCAAAAAGTTTACCGAATGTGAACAACGTTATTCACTGCTCGAGAAAACTTGTTGTGCTTTAACGTGGGCTGCTCGGCGACTAAGGCAGTATATGTTGACCCACACCACTTTGTTGATCTCCAAGATGGACCCAGTCAAGTATATATTTGAGAAGCCAGCACTTACCGGACGGGTTGCAAGATGGCAAATGATCCTCACAGAATATGACATTCAGTACACATCTCAGAAGGCCATCAAAGGCAGTGTATTGTCTGATTATCTCGCTGAGCAACCCATTGACGATTACCAGCCGATGAGATTTGACTTTCCCGATGAAGACATCATGTTCATAAAAGCAAAAGATCATGAAGAGCCTGTTCACACTGAAGGGCCTGACCCAGAAGAAGAATGGACTATGATGTTTGATGGGGCTGTTAATATGAACGGTCGTGGTGTTGGTGCAGTACTCATTACACCTAAGGGAGTTCACATGCCTTTCTCGGTAAAACTCACCTTTAACTGCACTAACAACGAAGCTGAATACGAAGCTTGTATTATGGGTCTTGAGGAAGCCATTGACCTCAGGATCAAGACTTTGACTGTGTTCGGAGATTCAGCTCTGGTAATTAATCAAACCAACGGCAAATGGTACACCCACCAAGATCATCTGATACCTTATCGGGATTATACAAGGAGATTGCTTACTTTCTTCACTACGGTCAAGCTTGAGTATATCCCTCGGGATGAAAATCAGTTCGCAGATGCTTTGGCTACCATTTCATCCATGATCAAAGTTCAAGCCGTCAACTTTGTGCCTCGAATTTCAGTATCCAGACATGACAGGCCAGCATACGTATTCTCAGCAGATGTTGTTAAAGATGATAAGCCTTGGTTTCACGACATCAAATGCTTCTTGGAGAATCAGACATACCCACCTGGGGCATCTTCCAATGATAAGAAGACATTAAGAAGGCTAGCTGGTAGTTTCTTCTTGAATGCTGATGGTTCCCTGTATAAGAGAAACTTTGATATGGTGCTTCTCAGATGTGTTGATAGGGTAGAAGCAGACTTGCTGATGCACGAAGGATCTTTTGGTACCCACGCGGGAGGGCATGCCATGGCTAAAAAGTTGTTGAGATCAGGCTATTACTGGATCACAATGGATGCAGACTGTTGTGCCTATTCTAGGAAATGCCATAAATGCCAGATTTATGCAGATAAATTGCATGTGCCTCCAAATCCTTTGAATGTGATGTCTTCACCTTGGCCCTTCGCTATGTGGGGCATTGATATGATCGGCAAGATTGAACCGACCGCTTCGAATGGCCACAGATTCATCCTGGTAGCCATTGACTATTTTACCAAGTGGGTCGAAGCGGCTTCTTACGCCAATGTCACCAGGCAAGTGGTAGCCTGATTTCTGAAGAGAGATATCATCTGTCGGTATGGAGTTCCCGAGCGAATCATTACTGATAATGGTTCCAACTTAAACAACAAAATGATGGCAGAACTATGCCGGGACTTCAAGATCAGACACCACAATTCTTCTCCTTACATGCTGTCGCTCCCAAAGATTTGCATCCCGGTACAAGCGCGAACGGTCGGCGAAGGGAACAGTGAGAACACACAGCCGTGAACTCACTGGAGAATGAAAAGAGTCGCCAGCTAGGCATTTTTATCCCGGAGGAAAGGTAATGCTGCATAAACCTAGAAAGAGATGGATAAGACGGTTTGCGAACCAGAGAGACTGAGAAAGGGGGTTGGTTACAACCTGGGAAGGTATTAGCACCCAGATTGTCCGCCGTACTCGACGGGATCCACGCTTAAAAGATTTGTGTTTTAAAGGGGTAGTGTCAGTGCAATCTGTGTGTAAAATAGCTGGAAAAGAATGTACAGGTGCCAGTGCAAAAAAAAAGTGTGAAGTGTAATATGTATAGTGTCAGTGTAAGAAAGAGTATGCTCATGATTATGAGGCTTAAAGAATAATACTGGAAGGAGGGGGAATGTACAGAGACTTTTGTTCGATAACCGTTAAGTTATGCCTACGTATCCTCTCGTGCAATGAGGAAGTCAGAACACCGTAGTTCGACCCAAAGAGACTGAAAGGTGAATTGACTGGTGAACTGCTTGCTTGCCTATGCTCAAGTGTATGACCTGTCTGGCTCAGGTGCTAACTGTCTTGCATTAGACGGAAGAAGCAAGTTCTCGATTGTGAGTGAAGATGATGAGAAAAGAATCCCGGAGGAGACGATTATTGTTTGTTTTTGTGTTTTCAGTCTTTTATTGCTTTTTGAAGTTTGTCATAGATTAATGAGCTTAAGCCTAAACCAATGGGTTAGTAAACTCATCACATCTTCCCTCTGATTAGGGGTAATGAGAATTACCTTAAGTGTGAAGTCCGATTCTCACACTTAATCACCTTTTGATGTAGGATTAAGATCATTAACCTACTTGTGATTATTTAGATGTTTTTTTGTGATTTTTGTTTAGTGTTAAGTAATGAGGTTAAGCCGTAATCAAGGATTAAACAGACTCATTACACCATCCTAAAAGAAGGATAATAGATGAGAGTGTTTAAGCTGAGGAAAGCTCCTCAACTTAATCCATGATTAGGGATTAAACTCATAACAAAACAAGCCTTTGATTAAGTGGATTTTATTTAATGGTATGATGATGAAGTGTTTTTTATGATTTGTAAGACAACTTGAGGGGGACTTGTCCATTAACACTAGGGTTAGTCCTTCTTAACCACTTAAGGAAGAATTAGAACCCTAATGCAAGGCCCAAGTTACAAGTGTGATGTCTTGATATTTATTATGTGGATTGATTAAGAGATTTAAACACCTTAAGGGTCTAATACTTAGGATTAAAGTTATACACTCCATCCTAAGAGAAGGATGCAGGCATAAGCTTAATCACAAAGTCTTAAGGCCTTTAGGGTTTAGTCCCTGATTATGAGATGAGAAGAGAGACACAAAGAGACACAAAGGTAAGAACTATGAGGGGGGACTAATCAAAACCCTAATTCATTATCATGCTTGGTTGATCCTAAGATTTGTGAGGTTTTCAGGAACAATCTTCAAAGGAGCCACCAAGAAGCAGATGAACAGGATCAAGAGAAGCAAAGTGACTTACTTCATTCAAGAAGTCAAGTCACTTGAAGAAAGAGAGTGGGAGGAAGAAGAATGAGCAAGCTCAATCTCAAACATAAACAAAAATGCAGCAATGGATGCAAGAGAGATGAAAAGAAAAGTTATGAGAAGTGAAGGCAAATTCACTTCTCAAGTTTACTTACCACCTGAAATGTTAGAAAGAAATGCAATGCAATGCAAGATGAGATGAAATGGTATGATGCAAGGCAAAACCAGAAGCATACATATGATGATTATGATGTTATGAAGTGCTGCAAACATGAGGCAAGACATGGGGATGTTCATACAAGATTATGAATGCAAATGATGCAAGCTAAGGAGCAAGAACAAGTATGAAATGTTATGAAGCATACAAGACAAATGACATGGCAAATATGCAATGCAATGATCAAACATGATCTCTACATGTCTTAAGATGTCAAATGAATCACAAGAATGCACAAAATGCAATGACAAGTCAAGTTATGCAAAGAAATGCAAGAAGGATGCAAGGGAAAGCCCAAATTAGGGTTCATGAATCAAACATCAAACACAAACCAAAAACAGAAGCAAACCTCAACATAAAAAATGGAAAATGGTACCCAAAGAAACCCTAGACCTATAATAAACCACTGCCCAAAGGGGAGCTCTCAACTCTCAACCAAACTCAAGTTATGAATTTTCCAAGTTATTAGGGTTTTTTAGGGTTCTTAACAAAAGAAAAGCCAATCAATTAGGAAATGCAAGATCAAATCATGGCCTTTTTATCCTTGAAAGTACATGCTAAATAGAAAACAATGCAAAAAGAATCAATGTCTCAACCTTCACCAATAGGAAGAAATGAATTTTCAAACATGTGATCAAAATAATGCATAAAAAATGATTTAATTCAATGAAAAATTCTTAAAATGCATCAAGATCAAAAAAGAAATTTGGTTTGAAGGTTGGACAATGTTTCTAAATGTCTTAGAACATTTCATGAATTTTTTTGTAATTTTTAAATACTTAAAAGTATTTTTAATTAATTAATTCCCATTAATCAGTTAAAAATAATCTTTTAAACATTTAAAAATACTTTTTTAATGATAAAAAATAAAATAAAAATATTTTTGTGTCATAAAAATTAATAAAACCTTAAGGAAAAAGTTTCATAATTTTTATGAATTTTTAACTATTTTAAAATAAATGTACAATTTAAATGAAATAAAAATGAATTAAAATCAAATAAAATGAAAAGTAAACAGATTGGATGGATGAGATTGAACCTGGGTTCAAACATGTTGACTGCGCGCGTGATCTGAGGGTGGAGATTGGTTCTGAGTTAATTACATTTAATTAAAACTAATAATAAAATTAGGGCTAATCAAAGAGATCCTGGCCTTCTATCTGCGCGCGAAGTCAAGGGAGTCAACGCATCCTATGGCCTAAATTCAAACTAGCATTAATGACTGGGATTATGCCCTAATCACATTCAGGTGGCCGGAGAAGACTTCCGGTCGTCTTCTCCGGCCAGCTCTCACCTGAGAATCACCCAACTTCCTCAAAACGTTACAAAAATGAAATCTAAGACCAGGGAAATGATCCTTATCCTCTCACAAACCAAACCCCTCTCTCAAAACAAATTTAAAGTTCCTAAATCAACTGAATCGAAGCAAACAATTTCTAGGGTTCGTGAGCTTCAAACACAAATTAAATGCTCAAAACAAAACCATTTCAAAAACTAAAGGTACCAGAATGATCAGTGCATCATGAGGAACAAGTTTGTAACATAAAAAACCATTTCTGGAAAAATTAATTTCGAGCTACCTGAGATTTGGAGCTTTCAGTTTAGGAACTTTCTGGCCACTTCCTTTGATGCAAGCTGCTCTACTTGATCCCCCAAATGTGTTTGAATGCTCAAAATGAGTTTGTGTTGGCTGGAGAAGGAGATTCGAATGGAACTGCTTCAGTTCAGTCAACAATGGCCATGATGATTTTGGCACTTTCAGGCTGTGAAAAGGAGTTGTTTGTGATCTATGAAGTGTGTTGAGAAAGTTTGTGGTGTTGGTTGGTGTGTTTGTGGCTTGTGGAGAGAGATTCGATAGAATCTGCAGCTTGAGGTGAATAATGGCAATGGAGTTTTCAGGCTTGATTTAGGCTTGAGCTTTGGTGGTTTCTTGTCTATGAGATGTGGTGAGTTGAATGATGATGAGAGTTTGAGTGTTTTATGGCTGTGGACAGAATTTTGAAGGAACTTGCAATGAGGTGAGTTTTTGTGAATGTGATGAGTGTGTGTGTTTCAGCCTTGGCTTGTGTTATGTTCAACTTGCAAATTGAAATCATAAACAATTCTGATTGGCTGGCTGATGTGACTTGTGCTTTATGGATTGGTAGATCACTTTTTGCTCAAAAACCACTTTTGTGTAAGATAGGGCATGGCTCCAAATCTAGGCAAGGACAAAGCATGGCTGGCGCAGCAAAAGGTGAGGGAGAGGCTAGCCAAAGTCAGCTTCCAATGTCATAAGTTGTAGGAAGTGAAATGAGTGGTTTTTGCAAGTTGGCTAGCTTTTGGTTCACATGTGAAAAATTCAAGTTACATGAACTAAACCATGGGCAAACTTGATCAAAAATCTGATTTTATGACTTAGGGAAATGTTTGTGTAATGGTTTGTAGTGAACTAGAGGCTGCAATGTGTTTTGATCCAAGACTTTGCAAAATTTCCACTTGGTGCATAACTCGAAAATAAGTGATTTTTGGCAACTTTGCATGGTCATAACTTTTGATCCAAGAAGAATTTGATCATGTTCTTGTACTTTTTGAAAAGGGAAAGATGAGATCTACAACTTTCATGACCAAAGTTTTTCCATTTGAAGCCTTTTTGGATCATGAATCAAGGCTTGAAAATTGACCTAAAATGGTGCATTCTTGAAAAGTCAACTATGCCCAAAAAGTCAACATTTGCAAAAACTCCAAATTCTTGATTTTTATGAACTTCAACCTTCTTCCATGATCAAATAAAGATCATACACACTCAAAATGATGAAGATCACCCATTGGTTGGGTCATTGGGGGCCTCAGATGCCCTGATTTTGCACTGACTTGTCTGAAAAGTCAACTCTTGATCAGATGACTTCCCCATGGAATTTCTTCATGAAAATTGATATGCACACTCCCTATACCATATAGAGATCAATGGAAACAAGAATGACCAAAAAATTTGGAGTTATGGCCTCTGAAACCAAAACCCTAATTTTCAGTCAACTGTGCAGTTCATCCTGGCTCTGCATCCACTCAAACCCTAGTTCTTGTGATTCCTCTGCAATTTGGACTTTGTGCGGATGTAACATGATACAAGAACACACATGGACCTCTTTGAGTTGATTGGTGGCCTTTGGAATGGCTCAAGAAGCATTGGGATTGCTCAGATCACAAACCCTAAGTGCAGATGACTTAGAAGCTATGCAGTGAATCAAAAATGTACTATGAGATGATATGATGGTGTTTATGCATATGAGAATGATCACAAGCCATGGTGAATGGGTGAGGGCAAATTTGGGGTGTTTACAGCTGCCCCTATTCAAGCATGAGTTAGCTGTGCAGGTTGTAAGCGATGGCTTAACAGGCAAACAAGATAACTTGTGGTTGAATACCAAAGACAGTCCAAAATTCGCACTCACAAAATGAAGAAGAAAAAGGATATAGATTGTAAAAGAAAATAAAGTATATTGTAAAGTGTAGGCGACGGAGGACGACCGTCGAGCAGAGGATGACTGCTGGGTAAAGTGATGTGTGAAGTAAAGCGATGACGGGGACGGCCGACATGCTGGGTATAAAAGGTAAAAGCTAAGACGGGGACGGCCGGCTAGCTGGGGAAAATAGGATATTATGATGGGGACGGCCATCAAGATAAAGTCGTAAAATTCTCTGGAAAAAACATGACGGGGACGGCCATCAAGTTCATAAAGGTAACGTAATCAACGATGGGGACGGCCATCGGGCTAAAAAGGAAAAGGGACCACGACGGGGACGGCCATCGGGTTAAAGAATAAATGAAATAATGATGAGGGACGGCCATCAAAGGTGAAAGACGATCACCTAGCAGGGGACGGCTGCTCTGTGGGGAATAAAAGAAATATGATGGGGACGGCCATCAAAGGTGGAGGACGACCACCTGGCAGGGTACGGCTGCCGAAAATATCAACGATGGGGACGGCCATCGGATAAAAAGGTCGACGATGGGGACGGCCATCGGACGAGCATGATGGAGGACGACCATCAGGAAGTGGAGGACGACCACTCAGCAGGGTACGGCTGCTCTCGGGGTTTATCATAACACAAGACGAGTGTTAGATAACCAGAATCAACAATGGGGACGGCCATTGGATAAAGTGATGAAGGACGATCATCAAAAGGTGGAGGACGACCACCTAGCAGGGGACGGCTGCTAAAAATCAACGATGGGGACGGCCATCGGATGAGCATGATGGAGGACGACCATCAAGAAGTGGAGGACGACCACTTAGCAGGGGACGGCTGCTCTCAAGGTTATCATAACACAGGACGAGTGTTAGATAAAAAGGAAATTTGTTGGTGATCTACTGGGGAGATAGTAAACACGGACGAGCGTTTACATCCAAGAAACAAAAGGTATAAGTGTTTGGTATTGTGTATAGATTAAAGATGCGGACGAGCACCCTTAAGACTATGATACGGACGGGTATCATGTAGAAACAAACTGACACATGTTCAGAGATGATGATACGGACGAGTATCAACTGGTTAACAAAGAACACGGACGAGTGTTGCATCTGAAGGGACTCTTCTGGGGAATAGTAGACACATGCAAGTATCTATGTTCAAGAAGACAAAGGTGTTTAACACAGTGTACAGATTAAAGATGCGGACGAGCATCCTTAGGACTATGATACGAACGAGTATCATGTAGAAACAAACACTAGACGCGATGTTCTGAGATGATGGTACGGACGAGTACCAACTGGTTAACAAAGAACAAGGACTACTGTCGAATCTGTGGGGATATGAGTGATGATGTATACAAGATACGGACGAGTATCTGTATAAGTGTATCGTGAGTAGTGAGTATGTATAGATGAGTATTTCAACTGCTGGGGATAATGACACGGACGGGTGCCAAGAGAGAAGAGTGTAATATGAACAAGTATCTGCTATACAAAGTCTAGGCGACTGCGCTGGGGATATGACACGGACGGGGGTCAGGAAAGTGTATATAAGTATATGTGAGTGCAAAGAGGGTGTCTTTGGCTTTCTGCTGGCGATTTGACACGGACGGGTGTCAGGAAGTATCTGTAATACGGGTGGTTTTGTTTGCAAAGAGTGTTCAGGCGACTTTACAGGGGAATAATGATACGGATGGGTATCAAAGGGTGCATATGGTAGTGTTTGTGATTTGAGAGGCAACTGTTTTTTGCTGGGACTCTGGGGGATTTTGGAGGAAGTATCCTGTATTCTGATGAATGGTTATCAACATTTACAAGTGTTCAACTCACAACATGACTTATGATTATGCTATGCGTTTGATTTTTTGCCGTAATGCTCCGTATTAGACGGAATGCTACGCTTTGAGGGTATAATATGATGCGAATGCTATGATTATGCAAAAGGGCATAGATCCGGGATTCGGATCCCGTTGCCGTGAAGATCTCTGGGTGATCTGCTGAGGAAGACATCCCAGCTGGGGATGAGATCATTGGTAGATCTAAAGATGTATCTGCTTGGGGACATAGGCCACTGATCGACATATCTTTATAATGGGACCCAGCTGGGGTTTGTAGAAGCTTTCTGCACTCTGTTGTGATCTTCTATGCGCCGCTCTTCTGAATAGAGGCTTGAAGCTCTGTGGGGAGATGATCCCCCGACTTCTGTACTCAGCTGAGGATGAAATGGCAACTCGGCTGGGGAAAGAGAGAGGCATCACTGAAAGACCTCCCTAGAAATTCTGTTACGGTGGCTTCTTGACTCAGCCAGGGATATGGGCATCTTCTGTGATATCTGCCCATTCTGATGGGGATAAGTAATGAGTGGCCAACTTAGCTGGGGAACCATGAGATGCAACTCAGCTGGGGATAGCAACAAGAAGCAAATCAGCTGGGGATAGAGCATTTCGGATGCTGATATCTTGATTTGGCAACCTTGCTGGGGAAGTGGGCACCCCCCAGTGCCATGTGAGTGGATAATGATTCGCCAGTTTGCTGAGACGTAACTTGCATGCCCCGGGTTGCGTTCTAGATACCTGCAATCCTGCAAAGATAAGGAAACGCACAAAAGGGGCCCGAGGTATCCTTTACTGGATTCCGTCATAGGAGTTAAGTACTTTCGAGAGTAATCACATTCCCTGTAAGCATGTGTTTTATTTTTAGAGAAAAGCATCTGTACTCATGCAACTGTATTTTTAGAGATATCAGACAACTCTTTGCAAAACATAAATGTAAAACGAAACATGACTGAAAATCTGATTTTATTAATTCCTGTGCCCTGAATTGGCGAGATACAGTCAAAGAAACATATCTCCTGAAATGAGGAGATTGTTACAAATTGAGAAACAAAGTGTTGGCGGTGTTGACGACGCTTTAAGGAGCTTCCTCTTCTGCTATGACTCGTATGACAATGGCGTTCCTCTCGTCTTGCTTTCTGGAGAGAGTTGATTCTGATTGAAGCTTGATCCTTTGGGGCTTACCAAGTTGTAGGTGATACAGACGAATTCAGAATGCAGTTGTTCGCTTATTCCCTTATTTTGCATGGATCGCCCTTCCGGGTTTTCAATCCATCGGGATACCCATTTTTGCCTGAGTCGTCCAATGCGGCTTTTCAACTCAGCGGGTGTACATTTTTTATTTATTTCCCTTATTTTTGCCCGAGTTTTTTATTCTGTTTTTGACTCGCCGGGATGCCCTATTTTTGCCTGGACTTACATTCTGTTTTTATGTCCAGCGGGTCATTTTTATGCGAAGTATTTTTTAACTGCATCTGAATTCACAGGGGACGGGAAATCTCCACCATCCATGGTGCTGAGCATCAGTGCTCCACCAGAGAAAACTTTCTTTACAACGAATGGTCCTTCATAGTTTGGAGTCCATTTGCCCCTGTGGTCTGTATGAGGAGGGAGGATTCTTTTCAGCACAAGATCTCCCACTTGGTACTCTCGGCGCCTGACTTTCTGATCGAAGGCTTTCTTCATTCTCTTCTGATATAACTGCCCATGACAGATTGCAGCCAATCTCTTCTCTTCGATCAGACTCAGTTGTTCGAATCGGGACCGAACCCACTCTGCTTCACTCAGTTTAACATCCATCAATACCCGTAAGGAGGGCAATTCAACTTCAACTGGTAGGACTGCTTCCATACCATACACAAGCTGATACGGTGTTGCCCCAGTGGATGTTCTGATTGATGTGCGGTACCCATGCAAGGCAAACGGTAGCATTTCATGCCAGTCTTTGTAGGTGACTACCATCTTCTGCACAATCTTCTTAATGTTCTTATTTGCTGCCTCAACAGCGCCGTTCATCTTTGGCCTGTAAGGAGAAGAATTGTGATGTTGGATCTTGAAGTCCCGGCACAGCTCTGCCATCATTTTGTTGTTGAGATTTGAACCATTATCAGTAATGATTCGCTCGGGCACTCCATACCGACAGATGATGTCTCTCTTCAGGAATCGGGCTACCACTTGCCTTGTGACGTTTGCATATGAGGCTGCTTCAACCCACTTTGTGAAATAATCAATGGCGACCAGGATGAATCTGTGGCCGTTTGAAGCAGTCGGCTCAATCTTGCCAATCATATCAATGCCCCACATGGCAAAGGGCCATGGTGAAGACATGATGTTCAAAGGATTGGGAGGCACATGCACTTTATCTGCGTAGATCTGGCATTTATGGCATTTTCTGGTGTAGGCACAACAGTCTGCATCCATTGTGATCCAGTAATAGCCTGATCTTAACAATTTCTTAGCCATTGCATGTCCTCCGGCATGGGTACCAAAAGAGCCTTCATGCACTTCATGCATCAACAAATCTGCTTCTGTCTTGTCAACACATCTGAGGAGTACTATATCAAAGTTCCTTTTGTATAAAGATCCATCAGCGTTCAGAAAGAAACTACCAGCAAGCCTTCTTAAAGTCTTCTTATCATTGGAAGATGCCCCAGGTGGGTATGTTTGATCCTCCAAGAAGCACTTGATGTCATGGAACCAAGGCTTATCATCTTTGACAATATCTGTTGCAAATACATATGCTGGTTTATCAAGTCTCGATACTGAAATCTGAGGTACAAAGTTGGCAGTTTGAACTTTGATCATGGACGAAATGGTAGCAAGAGCATCTGCAAACTGATTCTCGTCCCGAGGGATATACTCAAGCTTGACTGTTGTGAAGAAAGTCAATAACCTCCTTGTATAATTCCTGTAAGGTATTAGATGATCTTGGTGGGTGTACCATTTCCCATTGGTCTGATTGACTACCAAAGCTGAATCTCCGAACACGGTCAATGTCTTGATCCTGAGGTCAATGGCTTCCTCAAGACCCATAATGCAGGCTTCATATTCAGCTTCGTTGTTAGTGCAGTTGAAAGTGAGTTTTGCCGAAAAAGGCATGTGAACTCCTTTGGGTGTAATAAGTACTGCACCAACACCACGGCCATTCATGTTAACAGCCCCATCAAACATCATAGTCCATTCTTCTTTTGGGTCAGGCCCTTCAGTGTGAACAGGCTCTTCGTGATCTTTTGCTTTAACGAACATGATGTCCTCATCAGGGAAGTCAAACCTCATTGGCTGGTAGTCGTCAATGGGTTGCTCAGCAAGATATTCAGATAGTACACTGCCCTTGATGGCTTTCTGAGATGTGTACTGTATGTCGTACTCTGTGAGAATCATCTGCCATCTTGCAACCCGTCCGGTAAGAGCTGGCTTCTCGAAAATGTACTTAACTGGATCCATCTTGGATATCAATAAAGTAGTGTGAGTCAACATATACTGCCTCAGTCGGCGAGCAGCCCACGCTAAAGCACAGCAAGTTTTCTCGAGCAGTGAATAACGCTGTTCACAGTCGGTAAACTTTTTGCTTAGGTAGTATATTGCATACTCTTTTCGACCAGACTCGTCATGCTGGCCCAACACACACCCCATTGACTCTTCCAATACTGTTAAGTACATTATCAGAGGTCTTCCTTCAACTGGCGGCATGAGGATTGGAGGTTCTTGTAAATACTCTTTGATCTTGTCAAAAGCCTTCTGGCAATCTTCGTTCCACCTGACCGTTTGTTCCTTTCTTAACAGCTTGAACAAGGGTTCACAGGTTGCCGTGAGGTGAGATATGAACCGTGAGATGTAGTTCAATCGACCTAAGAACCCTCGAACCTCTTTCTCAGTTTTCGGTGCAGGCATCTCTTGGATGGCTTTGACTTTATCAGGGTCAACTTCAATCCCTTTCTCGCTTACAATAAATCCCAGCAGCTTACCGGATCGCACCCCGAATGTGCATTTGTTGGGGTTCAACTTCAGTTGGTATTTTCTCAGACGCTTGAATAACTTGAGCAGATTCACCAGATGATCCTCCTCTGTAAGGGACTTGGCAATCATGTCATCCACATAACACTCTATTTCCTTGTGGATCATATCGTGGAATAACGTCACCATAGCCCGTTGATATGTGGCACCAGCATTCTTCAGTCCGAATGGCATTACCTTGTAGCAGAACGTGCCCCAGGGTGTGATGAATGTTGTCTTCTCCATGTCTTCAGGTGACATCTTGATCTGATTATATCCTGAAAATCCATCCATGAAGGAAAATACCGAGAACTGAGCCGTGTTATCCACCAATACATCAATGTGAGGTAATGGGAAATCATCTTTTGGGCTGGCTCTGTTCAGATCCCGGTAATCAACACACATTCTTACTTTGCCGTCCTTTTTAGGCACAGGTACTATGTTAGCAACCCACGGCGGGTAGCTAGTTACAGCGAGGAACCCGGCGTCCCATTGCTTTTGTACCTCTTCCTTGATTTTCATAGCCATGTCTGGACGAGTACGGCGCAGCTTCTGCTTGACCGGTGGGCATTCTTCCCTCAAAGGCAGTTTGTGCACAACTATATCAGTATCCAACCCTGGCATATCTTGATACGACCAAGCAAACACATCAACATACTCTTGAAGCAGATTTATCAGCTGTCTCTTCACTGAGTCTTGCAGGCAGGCCCCGATTCTAACTTCTTTCACGTTTTCCTCTGTACCAAGATTAATCACTTCAACCTCCTCCTGGTGAGGAGTAATGACCTTTTCCTCTTGTCTTAACAACCTGGCCAGCTCTTCAGGAAGCTCATATTCTTCATCAACCCCTTCATCAGCTTGATTGATCGGATTGTCAAAGTCATACGATGTCATAGCCGTGCTGTTGTCGGTGCTGTCAGGAAGGCACTCTCTGCAAGGGTTAAGTTGGTTCATTTTAGTGATTGATTTTAATCTTGCTTTAGAAAAAAGTGAAATGAAGTTATCATTTTGAAAACACCGCCATTTATTTTTGTACAAAAAGAAAAATGGAAAAAACAGTGAGCAGAAAAGAAAAAAGACTTGTTTGCAAAAAGATGTCTGATATTTCATTACTTTAATCTTGTTTGCACAAAAGTACAGATGGCCCTGATTACAAAATGAGTCTTGTCATCTTGGGCAAGATGCAAGACTTTGATGCATGCTTATAAAGAATACAGGAAATAATAATTACTCTGCTCGAGTAACACTTATAATTCCCTGGGAAGACCAGTTCGAGACACTGCTCCCTGGAACCTTCGGACGAATCCAATTCTCCAGATTGCGCTCCTCTTCCAGCTCGTCTTCCAGACAGTTGATAGCATTGGGGGTAAGCATCCCCCCACTGACAAAACCAGGCTCTGCAGCAGCCTTTGCTTGATGTTGAGTTGGTCTGTAACCCAACCCAAATTTGTCCTTCTTCTCCTCCACAGCTAAGACCTTGCCCCAGCCTAGGGCAGTTCCTTCCTCAACAACCTTCCGGGCTTGTTGGTAAGATGACATTGGAGTACCAGATATAGCAGATGCTTCATTCACATTCAAAGCATCAAACCCCTGGCTCATTGTTTCATGGATTTCTCCATCCATTTCAATGTACTTATAGGTTGCCAGGTGGCTGACAAAGATGTCCTCCTCTCCACAGATAGTGACAACTTGACCTTCCCACTCAAATTTTAACTTTTGGTGAAGGGTAGATGTTATTGCGCCGGCGGCGTGAATCCAGGGTCTACCCAACAAACAGCTGTAGGCGGGCTGAATGTCCATCACATAAAAGATAGTTTTAAAGGTCTGCGGGCCAATTGTCACAGGCAGCTCAATCTCTCCCAGAACCGATCTCTTCGAACCGTCAAAGGCTCGTACCACCAGGTTGCTGGGTCTCAATGCCAGTCCATCATATTCAAGCTTCACCAGAGCCTTCTTTGGTAAGACATTCAGGGAAGAACCTGTGTCCACCAGCACATGAGAAAGGACAGCTCCTTTGCATTCCACGGTTATGTGCAAGGCTTTGTTGTGATTGCGGCCATCCACTGTCAGGTCAGAATTGGTAAACCCTAACCCATTGCTAGCAGTGACATTTCCAACCACGGTTTCCAATTGGTTGACAGTAATCTCCTCAGGCACGTAAGCCGCGTGCAAGACTTTAAGTAGTGCATTCCGATGGGCTTCGGAGCACATAAGCAGTGAGAGGATGGAGATTTTGGATGGCGTCTGGTGAAGCTGATCCACAACTTTGTAATCACTCTTTTTGATGATCCGCATAAACTCATCAACCTCCTGATCAAATGGAGTCTTCAGGGTTTCTTTGGCAGCTGGATCTTCCTGCACCGGGCTTTTTCCTTTTGCCTTGGCAGCAGCTTCTGCTTCGGCTGTGGGTCTTTGAACTTGTGAAGCAAAGAGACGTCCGCTTCGGGTGAAGCCTCCGCCTCCGCCCACATTATCAATTTGTGGTGCAGGTGTTGATGTTTCAAGAGTGATTCTTTTCCCTTCACAGTACACGTCAGAGCCATAGTGCCAAGGGATGGCCCTATTGCTTTCATATGGTACTGGTCCAGGCACCGTGACAGTGACTGGACTGATTGCTGCTGCTGAAGGGACTGTAATTGTTTGTGGATCATAAAAGATTGTAACTGGTGCTCTGGTGGGAGCAGCACCTTCTGAATGATAAGCAGAATTATTCTCGGGATCGTAGAATATGGTAACAGTGGAGACATCTTCATGATTGATTGCTGGTGTTGTAGGAGGTTCTGTTGGAAGAACTGTTGTTGTTGTTGATGGAGAGTCGAAATGGAATGAAGCTGAAGTTGTAGCAGGAGAAACTGTTGAAAACTGATCATTTGGAAGGACCGGTGAAGTACTTGTTGATGGTGCTGATGAATTGTCGGGAACAATAGTTGCTGCAGTTGTAGGAGGGTCTGAAACCGTTGTTGATGACGTTGTCGGATTTGCAGGAAATGATGTAGTGATCTGGAGTAGGCCACTCTGAATAAGGCTGTCAATGCCATTCCTCAAGTCTTCACACCCATTCCAAGAAATATTGCAATATGGGCACCCTAGCTCACACCCTGGAAATATATTGCTTTCACGGAGCTGAGCTTTGATTTCCACCAATGGTGTCCTAATCTGATCCACACTAGTTATCAAATAAGACGGTTGGTCTTCTTCAATAGCATTAATTCGGGGACCACCATGGTGTGGCATTGGATTTTTATTGACATTGGGCGGAGGTGCAAAATTCAGAGCCTTGGAGTCTACCAAGTCTTGTACCTTCATATGCAGAGCCCTGCATTTTTCCGTACTGTGACCAGGTGCATTTGAATGGAAAGCACACCTAGCATTGGAGTCATAGTTTCTTGGTAGACTGTTGGGATCCGGAGGTGCCAACGTTCTTAGCTCAACTAGGTTGAGTTTCAGAAGTTGTGGCAGCAAGGCAGCATACGGCATTGGGATCGGGTCGATCACTCGGTTAGCTTGGGATGGCCTTTGTTGGAATGGCCTCTGTTGATTGTTGTTGGTGTTGTTGTTGAAGTTCCTTGGAGGATATTGATTCTGAGGATACTGAGGTTGTTGTTGGAAGCTTTGTTGAGGAGGTTGATAGACGGGCTGAGGATGAGCTGGAGCAGGGATAGTGACTGCTGCTATTGTTCTTGGGACATATTGGGGCCTACCCCTGCTGGTGTGAATGGCATTGGTCTCGCCAGTTCTTCTCGGGCCTGCAAAAGGCTTTCTTGTACTACTGGACGAGCTTGCACCGTTGTCTGAGATCTTTCCCATTTTTAACAGGCTTTCAATTATCTCCCCAGCTATGACAACATCTGCGAAGCTGGTGGAAGAGAAAGCAGCTAACCTGTCAATATACGTTCCCTGAAGAGTGTTCATAAACATGTCTGCCATTTCTCTCTCAGACATTGGTGGTTGAACGGCAGCAGCCAATTGTCTCCATCTTTGAGCATATTCTCTGAAGCTCTCCCTCGAAGACTGTGACATTCCCATTAGGAGAGTCCTGTTGGGTGCCATATCTAGATTATACTGATACTGTCTGATGAAGGCCTCTGCCAGGTCCTTCCAGCATCTAATTGTTGCTCTTGTCAGATGGGAATACCATTCCCTTGATGCTCCAGTCAAGCTATCTTCAAAATAAAACATCCACAATTTCTCATCCATTGTATAGGCCTTCAGCCTTCCCAGAAATGATTGCAAATGAGTTCGGGGGCATGAAGTCCCATTATACTTTTCGAAACATGGAGGCTTGAACTTGTGGGGAATCCTGACCCCTTCTACCAGACCCATGTCCATGACGTCGAACCCCAAAGAATTTTGAGACTCCAGTGATCTCAACTTCTCAGCTATTTCTTCCAATCGTCTATCATATGTTTCCTCTCCAGCACCCATCACTGTATACTGGTCTTCCTGAGGATCTTCTTGAAGTACTCTGGCTGCAGTGGCTGTTCCTTGAATGTTGACTGGGACGTTGGCCTCTGGATGGAGATGTGGGCCAAACACAGGGGGGGTAACATGTGGTTGCACCCTTTCATTGTTACTGGTGCCTGCAGTTCCTACATGAGGCTCCTCTTGATTTTGCCTCTCCACCATGGCCCTCAGTCTCTCCTGGCTCTGAGCCATGTTGTTCATAACTTCCATGAACTGCGTCATCTGCATTCTCATCTCTAACCTTTCGTTTGCCATCTGGTTTCTGACCTCTGTAAGGTCTTGCTGCATCTGATCCATCTGAATTCCCGGAAGGTTGTTTCTAGTTGGGTACCTGTGAGGCCTGTTGAGAGGAAATACCCGGCGGCGAGCAATAATTCCTGAACATCACAACAGGGGTTAGCAATAACAAAACAAAAACCTACAAAACAAACAGAGGGTTAGTATGCAATGCAATTATGCTCATTTGCTCTCAAGGTATCCGGTTTGGCCTTCAGTTTTGACCCTTCCAGACCCTTGAAGATGATGCTGCTGAAGTTGCTTTTGAAGTGAACTCAAATGGAAACCAACACAAATATATTACAAAAGGTGAAATAATACAAATTGTTCTTTTTACAACACAAGCCCTCCAAGGGGTCAAAATACATTACAAAAAACAAAAAAGTACATGGAATGGGAAAAAACAACAAGCAAAGGATCAAACTCCAAGGCCAAACTCATCCTCACGAACTTCCCTAAGAAGTGCTTCGGTCACAGGATCAGCCGGACGCTCCGTGAGATTCCTGATGAGAAGGTTTCTAGTTGCAACAGCTGCAGTCAACCTCTTGTTCTGACTTTGATCTTTGGACTTCTTCACTCCAGCTTTGATTTTTAGTTCTGATATTTCCTCCTGGGCTGCTGCCAGGGCTTTTTCCATCTGCTCCATCTTGTCCTGAACTCTCTTGTCTTCTAGAGTACGGGCCTCAGTGATCCGGACCCACCTGGCCTGACTTTCCTTCAAATACAAGTCTGTCCTCGCTCTTTGGAACTGGGCTTCTTTACAAGCATTCTTCAGAATCTGCTCACCAGCTTTGGACTTATTGATATAATCTCCAGACTTCTCAATCTTAGTCAGGTGTTCCACTCTCAACTTCTCCAATCTCTCAATCTCCCTCACACCTTCACTCCTCTCCCGGAGGGTCTTCTGCAAGGCTTGGGTTAGCTTCTCATTTCTGTCCTTCAAGCTTTCAAACTCCTTCAAACTGATGGTGGCAGGGGGTGGTGCTGAAGATGACTCAGGCATGTCTTCTATGGTGAAGGGCAATCCAGAGAATTGGGCCCTAGCATGGGACCACTCATGATATTGGGCTGATGCCACATTATTGCACTTTCCCAAAATGGTGATTCCCTTGGTTTGAACATGATCCCAGGCCCAGGCAGCCTGCCTAACAGTTGCCAGACTAATCTTGTTCTCACAGTAGAGGGTCTCCACCAAGTCCTGTGCCCTAGGAGTATGGACCAGTGCATAGCCTAATTGCCTCCTGAACAGCAGAGGGTTGTAATTGATACTTCCCTTAACTCATACTAAGGGCACATTGGGAAAGTGCCCACAGCTGGTGATTATATCTCTGCCCTTGGTGCTTTGAGTACACCATCTGATGTCTGCTGAAGTTAGGACAATGAGTCTTTTAGCCCAGTTGCTTTGCTGGTGAGGATTTAGAAATGCATCTGTCCTGGGTAGATGCCTGAGAAGCCAAGCATGGAATAATGGAGCACAACACCTCACTAACTTACCCCTCTGCTTCTCATTCCTCTGGTGCACTGAGTAGTAGAGATCTCCTAACAAGGTTGGCACTGGGTTCCTCAGGATGAACAAATGGATGGCATTCTTGCTGATGAATCGGGGCTCATCTGCAAACAACACAATTCCATATACACTTAAGGCCAACAGAGCACAAACAGCTCTCCACTCCCCCAGGGAAGCCTTCAGACTAGCTTGGGAAATCAGGAAATCAAGATGAAAACCAGGGATCCCAGCTTTAGAGGTCATATGCTGCTCTATCAAGGCAGGCTCCAGGTGTAAAGCTTTTGCTATCTCTCAATTGCTGGGAAAGACCATTTCAGGATTGAAAGGAATTTCCCTCTTGATAGGTAAACCAATCAGAGATGAGTATTCTTCTAAAAGAGGCCCCAACTGAAAGTCTTGAAAGGTGAAACATCTCAATGGGGGGTCATAGAACTGAATGCAGGTGTGGATCAAACTCCTCTGAGATGGGTCCATGTCCCTAACCAAGTCAAGTATATCTCCATAATGCTCCCTGAACAAAGGTATGTGATCTGGGGTGATCAGGGTTTGGATCCTCCTGATGTCTGATAAGTCTGGTTGGAAGAAATGATAGGTGATATTGCTTTTCTTTGGAGCCATGAGTACAGAAGACTGAGTAGAATAAGTGCTGATGAAGATGCTGAGAAGTGGGCCACTGGCTGGCTAGTACAGGTAACTGAAGTATAGCTGACAAGCTGAAGCAAGTACTGGTGGAAACAGGTCAAAACTGCAGATGGGGTCAAAACCAAAACCAGATGAATGTGGATACCCTGAAACACAAATAAGCACATGTTAATATGATGCAATGAGTATGTATGCAGATGATATGCAAAGGGTTTGTGACTGAGCCGGATCTGATTAACTGCCTTGGTATAGATCCATGTGTGTTCAAGAATTCCAGTTGGAGGTCTATAGATCCAGTAACCAGGGTAGGGGACTCAAATAAAGAGCCACATGTCCAGGGTTTTAGAATCACAAGAACTGTCCAACATGGAGCACTCTTAACAAAGTCAAAATAACAGGGTATTCTGAGATCAAGGTACCTGCAAACCTGTAAACAGCCCAACCCCCTCACAGGTGGTGATCTAGAACAAGGATCCTCAGACTTGGATCAGTTATGAGAAGTGTAAACACTTCTAACCCGGAGGTACAGTGTTTACAATAACCATAACAGTTCCTCCTCTAATTCACCTTAGTTTCTGAAGGTCAAAACTAAAAGGTCATCCAGACTTAGCAGGCTTCCCAGATCCCCCTAGTACTGCAGGAAATCTGCAACACAGAGTTCTCAAGAAGAAACCCATATCTGAACCGTGTTTCACATTCCCGCACCAGACCGAAATGGAATGGGAAAGAATATGATTCACTCTAGCCTAGGTGTCACTCAGGTCCCAGGTATAGGACCTTAACTTTCAATGAACCCCACCCACCAAAACAAACAACAGATCCAGCCAGCCAGCACAGTATGACAGATATGATATATGAAAAACTGTAAAGAAAGCAATAAATAAAGCTGTACAGAAAGCAGTAAATAAAGCAAATATACAAACACAAATAGCACATAACACCCCCAATAAACACAAATCAATCGAGCGCTAGGAGGAACCCACAAAAAGAACCAGAAGCCCTGGTTGCAATATAAAGGGTCCCCAGCAGAGTCGCCAAGCTGTCGCTCCCAAAGATTTGCATCCCGGTACAAGCGCGAACGGTCGGCGAAGGGAACAGTGAGAACACACAGCCGTGAACTCACTGGAGAATGAAAAGAGTCGCCAGCTAGGCATTTTTATCCCGGAGGAAAGGTAATGCTGCATAAACCTAGAAAGAGATGGATAAGACGGTTTGCGAACCAGAGAGACTGAGAAAGGGGGTTGGTTACAACCTGGGAAGGTATTAGCACCCAGATTGTCCGCCGTACTCGACGGGATCCACGCTTAAAAGATTTGTGTTTTAAAGGGGTAGTGTCAGTGCAATCTGTGTGTAAAATAGCTGGAAAAGAATGTACAGGTGCCAGTGCAAAAAAAAAGTGTGAAGTGTAATATGTATAGTGTCAGTGTAAGAAAGAGTATGCTCATGATTATGAGGCTTAAAGAATAATACTGGAAGGAGGGGGAATGTACAGAGACTTTTGTTCGATAACCGTTAAGTTATGCCTACGTATCCTCTCGTGCAATGAGGAAGTCAGAACACCGTAGTTCGACCCAAAGAGACTGAAAGGTGAATTGACTGGTGAACTGCTTGCTTGCCTATGCTCAAGTGTATGACCTGTCTGGCTCAGGTGCTAACTGTCTTGCATTAGACGGAAGAAGAAAGTTCTCGATTGTGAGTGAAGATGATGAGAAAAGAATCCCGGAGGAGACGATTATTGTTTGTTTTTGTGTTTTCAGTCTTTTATTGCTTTTTGAAGTTTGTCATAGATTAATGAGCTTAAGCCTAAACCAATGGGTTAGTAAACTCATCACATCTTCCCTCTGATTAGGGGTAATGAGAATTACCTTAAGTGTGAAGTCCGATTCTCACACTTAATCACCTTTTGATGTAGGATTAAGATCATTAACCTACTTGTGATTATTTAGATGTTTTTTTGTGATTTTTGTTTAGTGTTAAGTAATGAGGTTAAGCCGTAATCAAGGATTAAACAGACTCATTACACCATCCTAAAAGAAGGATAATAGATGAGAGTGTTTAAGCTGAGGAAAGCTCCTCAACTTAATCCATGATTAGGGATTAAACTCATAACAAAACAAGCCTTTGATTAAGTGGATTTTATTTAATGGTATGATGATGAAGTGTTTTTTATGATTTGTAAGACAACTTGAGGGGGACTTGTCCATTAACACTAGGGTTAGTCCTTCTTAACCACTTAAGGAAGAATTAGAACCCTAATGCAAGGCCCAAGTTACAAGTGTGATGTCTTGATATTTATTATGTGGATTGATTAAGAGATTTAAACACCTTAAGGGTCTAATACTTAGGATTAAAGTTATACACTCCATCCTAAGAGAAGGATGCAGGCATAAGCTTAATCACAAAGTCTTAAGGCCTTTAGGGTTTAGTCCCTGATTATGAGATGAGAAGAGAGACACAAAGAGACACAAAGGTAAGAACTATGAGGGGGGACTAATCAAAACCCTAATTCATTATCATGCTTGGTTGATCCTAAGGTTTGTGAGGTTTTCAGGAACAATCTTCAAAGGAGCCACCAAGAAGCAGATGAACAGGATCAAGAGAAGCAAAGTGACTTACTTCATTCAAGAAGTCAAGTCACTTGAAGAAAGAGAGTGGGAGGAAGAAGAATGAGCAAGCTCAATCTCAAACATAAACAAAAATGCAGCAATGGATGCAAGAGAGATGAAAAGAAAAGTTATGAGAAGTGAAGGCAAATTCACTTCTCAAGTTTACTTACCACCTGAAATGTTAGAAAGAAATGCAATGCAATGCAAGATGAGATGAAATGGTATGATGCAAGGCAAAACCAGAAGCATACATATGATGATTATGATGTTATGAAGTGCTGCAAACATGAGGCAAGACATGGGGATGTTCATACAAGATTATGAATGCAAATGATGCAAGCTAAGGAGCAAGAACAAGTATGAAATGTTATGAAGCATACAAGACAAATGACATGGCAAATATGCAATGCAATGATCAAACATGATCTCTACATGTCTTAAGATGTCAAATGAATCACAAGAATGCACAAAATGCAATGACAAGTCAAGTTATGCAAAGAAATGCAAGAAGGATGCAAGGGAAAGCCCAAATTAGGGTTCATGAATCAAACATCAAACACAAACCAAAAACAGAAGCAAACCTCAACATAAAAAATGGAAAATGGTACCCAAAAAAACCCTAGACCTATAATAAACCACTGCCCAAAGGGGAGCTCTCAACTCTCAACCAAACTCAAGTTATGAATTTTCCAAGTTATTAGGGTTTTTTAGGGTTCTTAACAAAAGAAAAGCCAATCAATTAGGAAATGCAAGATCAAATCATGGCCTTTTTATCCTTGAAAGTACATTCTAAATAGAAAACAATGCAAAAAGAATCAATGTCTCAACCTTCACCAATAGGAAGAAATGAATTTTCAAACATGTGATCAAAATAATGCATAAAAAATGATTTAATTCAATGAAAAATTCTTAAAATGCATCAAGATCAAAAAAGAAATTTGGTTTGAAGGTTGGACAATGTTTCTAAATGTCTTAGAACATTTCATGAATTTTTTTGTAATTTTTAAATACTTAAAAGTATTTTTAATTAATTAATTCCCATTAATCAGTTAAAAATAATCTTTTAAACATTTAAAAATACTTTTTTAATGATAAAAAATAAAATAAAAATATTTTTGTGTCATAAAAATTAATAAAACCTTAAGGAAAAAGTTTCATAATTTTTATGAATTTTTAACTATTTTAAAATAAATGTACAATTTAAATGAAATAAAAATGAATTAAAATCAAATAAAATGAAAAGTAAACAGATTGGATGGATGAGATTGAACCTGGGTTCAAACATGTTGACTGCGCGCGTGATCTGAGGGTGGAGATTGGTTCTGAGTTAATTACATTTAATTAAAACTAATAATAAAATTAGGGCTAATCAAAGAGATCCTGGCCTTCTATCTGCGCGCGAAGTCAAGGGAGTCAACGCATCCTATGGCCTAAATTCAAACTAGCATTAATGACTGGGATTATGCCCTAATCACATTCAGGTGGCCGGAGAAGACTTCCGGTCGTCTTCTCCGGCCAGCTCTCACCTGAGAATCACCCAACTTCCTCAAAACGTTACAAAAATGAAATCTAAGACCAGGGAAATGATCCTTATCCTCTCACGAACCAAACCCCTCTCTCAAAACAAATTTAAAGTTCCTAAATCAACTGAATCGAAGCAAACAATTTCTAGGGTTCGTGAGCTTCAAACACAAATTAAATGCTCAAAACAAAACCATTTCAAAAACTAAAGGTACCAGAATGATCAGTGCATCATGAGGAACAAGTTTGTAACATAAAAAACCATTTCTGGAAAAATTAATTTCGAGCTACCTGAGATTTGGAGCTTTCAGTTTAGGAACTTTCTGGCCACTTCCTTTGATGCAAGCTGCTCTACTTGATCCCCCAAATGTGTTTGAATGCTCAAAATGAGTTTGTGTTGGCTGGAGAAGGAGATTCGAATGGAACTGCTTCAGTTCAGTCAACAATGGCCATGATGATTTTGGCACTTTCAGGCTGTGAAAAGGAGTTGTTTGTGATCTATGAAGTGTGTTGAGAAAGTTTGTGGTGTTGGTTGGTGTGTTTGTGGCTTGTGGAGAGAGATTCGATAGAATCTGCAGCTTGAGGTGAATAATGGCAATGGAGTTTTCAGGCTTGATTTAGGCTTGAGCTTTGGTGGTTTCTTGTCTATGAGATGTGGTGAGTTGAATGATGATGAGAGTTTGAGTGTTTTATGGCTGTGGACAGAATTTTGAAGGAACTTGCAATGAGGTGAGTTTTTGTGAATGTGATGAGTGTGTGTGTTTCAGCCTTGGCTTGTGTTATGTTCAACTTGCAAATTGAAATCATAAACAATTCTGATTGGCTGGCTGATGTGACTTGTGCTTTATGGATTGGTAGATCACTTTTTGCTCAAAAACCACTTTTGTGTAAGATAGGGCATGGCTCCAAATCTAGGCAAGGACAAAGCATGGCTGGCGCAGCAAAAGGTGAGGGAGAGGCTAGCCAAAGTCAGCTTCCAATGTCATAAGTTGTAGGAAGTGAAATGAGTGGTTTTTGCAAGTTGGCTAGCTTTTGGTTCACATGTGAAAAATTCAAGTTACATGAACTAAACCATGGGCAAACTTGATCAAAAATCTGATTTTATGACTTAGGGAAATGTTTGTGTAATGGTTTGTAGTGAACTAGAGGCTGCAATGTGTTTTGATCCAAGACTTTGCAAAATTTCCACTTGGTGCATAACTCGAAAATAAGTGATTTTTGGCAACTTTGCATGGTCATAACTTTTGATCCAAGAAGAATTTGATCATGTTCTTGTACTTTTTGAAAAGGGAAAGATGAGATCTACAACTTTCATGACCAAAGTTTTTCCATTTGAATCCTTTTTGGATCATGAATCAAGGCTTGAAAATTGACCTAAAATGGTGCATTCTTGAAAAGTCAACTATGCCCAAAAAGTCAACATTTGCAAAAACTCCAAATTCTTGATTTTTATGAACTTCAACCTTCTTCCATGATCAAATAAAGATCATACACACTCAAAATGATGAAGATCACCCATTGGTTGGGTCATTGGGGGCCTCAGATGCCCTGATTTTGCACTGACTTGTCTGAAAAGTCAACTCTTGATCAGATGACTTCCCCATGGAATTTCTTCATGAAAATTGATATGCACACTCCCTATACCATATAGAGATCAATGGAAACAAGAATGACCAAAAAATTTGGAGTTATGGCCTCTGAAACCAAAACCCTAATTTTCAGTCAACTGTGCAGTTCATCCTGGCTCTGCATCCACTCAAACCCTAGTTCTTGTGATTCCTCTGCAATTTGGACTTTGTGCGGATGTAACATGATACAAGAACACACATGGACCTCTTTGAGTTGATTGGTGGCCTTTGGAATGGCTCAAGAAGCATTGGGATTGCTCAGATCACAAACCCTAAGTGCAGATGACTTAGAAGCTATGCAGTGAATCAAAAATGTACTATGAGATGATATGATGGTGTTTATGCATATGAGAATGATAACAAGCCATGGTGAATGGGTGAGGGCAAATTTGGGGTGTTTACACATGCCAAAGATGAATGGCGCGGTAGAGGCAGCCAACAAGAATATCAAGAAGATTGTTCAGAAGATGGTAGTTACCTATAAAGACTGGCATGAAATGCTACCATTTGCCTTGCATGGGTACCGTACGTCAATCAGAACATCCACTAGGGCAACACCGTATCAGCTTGTGTATGGTATGGAAGCAGTCCTACCTATTGAAGTTGAGTTATCCTCCCTACGGGTACTAATGGATGTCAAGCTGAATGAAGCAGAATGGGTCCGATCCCGGTACGAACAACTGAGTCTGATCGAGGAGAAAAGATTAGGTGCAATCTGTCATGGGCAGCTATATCAGAAGAGAATGAAGAAAGCCTTTGATCAGAAAGTCAGGCTTCGAGAGTACCAAGTAGGAGAACTTTTGCTGAAAAGACTCCTTCCTCCTCATACAGGCCACATGGGCAAGTGGACTCCGAATTATGACGTTCCATTCATAGTAAAGAAAGTTTTCTCTGGTGGAGCACTGATGCTCAGTACTATGGATGGTGAAGACTTCTTGTCCTTTGTGAATTCAGATGCAGTTAAAAAATACTTCGCATGAAATGACCCGCTGGACATAAAAACAGAATGTAAGTCCAGGCAAAAATAGGGCATCCCGGCGAGTCAAAAACAAAATAAAAGACTCGGGCAAAAATAAGGGAAAATAAATAAAGAAATGTACACCCGCTGAGTTGAAAATCCGCATTGGACAGCTCCGACAAAAATGGGTATCCCGGTGGATTGAAAACCCGAAAGGGCGATCCACGCAAAATAAGTGAATAAGCGAACAACTGCACTCTGAATTCGTCTGTATCACTTACAACATGGCAAGATTCGAAGGGTTCGAGCATCGATCAGAATCAGCCTTCTTCAAAAAGCAAGATGAGAAGAACGTCAATGTCATACGAGTCATAGCAAAAGGGAAGCTCGCAGAAGCGTCATCAACATTGCCAGCATCTTTTTGTTTCTCAATTTTGTAACAATCTCCTCATTTCAGGGGACCTGTTTCTTTGACTGTATTTGCCAAATTCAAGGCACGCAAATTAATAAAATCAGATTTTCAGTCATACTTCGTCCCGTATATTTTATTTTCATTTGCAAAATGTCCGATGTCCTTAAGATGATTGATTGCATAAGTACAAATATGCTTTTTCTTATTATATGCTTACAGGAAATATACTTACTCCCAGGAGTGTCTAAACTCCTATGATGGAATCCAGTAAGGGATACCTAGGGATACTTGTACGTTTCTTTGTCATAACAGGATTGCAGGTATTCAGAACACATAATGGGGCATGAAAGTTTCTCCCCAGCAAGCTGCCAAATCACCATTTCCTCGGCACATCTTCCAAACAACACCAGAGCTGCTTTCTCCCCAGCTGAGTTGCCAGACTAAATAATCTTCAACAAAATCACAAAAGTCTCTAGGAAGATCGTTCAGTGATCTTTCCTCCTTAGTCGGATGTTAGACAGGGAACCATTTCCCCACAGAGTTCCAGCCTATATCCAGAAGAGCAATGTCAAACGATCTCACAACAAAGTGACGAAAGCTTCCACGGACCCCAGCTGGGTACCTCATCACCAAGGATGGGTCTATCAGTGACCTATTCCCCCATACAGAGTCATACATATCAGACCTGCCAATGATCTCATCCCCAGCTGCGACATTCTTCCAAAGCAGATCAGTCAGGAATCTTCGCCGCCACGGGATCCGAATCCCGGATCGGTATCGTTTGCATAATCATAGCATCCGCATCATATTTCCCCTCAGAGCGTAGCATTCCGTCTAATACGGAGCATTACGGCAAAAATCAAACATATTGCATAAATCATAAGCCATGTTCTGAACCAAACACTTGTAAATACTGACATTCCATCAACAAATATACAAAATACTTCCCAAATTCCCCGGCAGAAGGCTAAAGCATCCACTTTGCACTCACAAATACAGATACATGCTCCTTTTTTGCACCCGTCTGTGTCATCATTTCCCAGTAAGTCGCCCGAACATTCTCTACAGACAGATACATATGTATACACTTCCCTCACACCCGTCCGTGTCACCTTCCTCAGCATAGTTGCCTAAAGACACTTTGGGAACTAAATACGTGTTTATAATACACTTCTTCAGACACCCGTCCGTGTCGTGTTCTCCCCAGCAAGTTGAACGCTCGTATGTGTCTCACTCATGTTTAATTATTTCAGATACTCGTCCGTATCTTGTTTACACCACTTATCCTTCTCGAGATTCAACACTCGTCTGTGTTCTTTGTTAACCAGTTGATACTCGTCCGTATCATCATATCTGAACATGCGTCAGCGTTTGTTTCTACTGATACTCGTCCATATCATAGTCTTAAGGATGCTCGTCCGCATCTTTAATCTATACACCGCATCAAACACTCATACCTTTCCTTTCTTGAATGTAGACACCCGTCTGTGTCTACCATTCCCCAGAAGAGTCCCCAGCAAATCCCCAGTAAAAAGCAAATTTTCTTTTCTATCTGATATTCGTCCTATGTCATGATACTTTCGGCAGCCGTACCCTGCCAGGTGATCATCCTTCACCTCTTGATGATCATCCTTCATCATGTTTATCCGATGGTCGTCCCCATCGTCGACCTTTTCTGTCCGACATTCGTCCTATGTCGTGATATTTTAGCATCCATCCCTGCTAGGTGATCGTCTTTCACCTTTTAATGATCGTCCTTCATCACTTTATCTGATGGTCGTCCCCATCGGTGAATCTGTTATCTGGCATTCGTCCTATGTCATGATAGACCCCCAGAGCAGCCGTACCCTGCTATGTGATCGTCCTTAACCTCTTGATGATTGTCCTTCATCATGCTTATCCGATGGTCATCCCCATCGTCGACTTTTTTTACCCGACATTTGTCCTATATCGTGGTACTTTCGGCAGCCGTACCTTTCCAGGTGATCGTCCTTCACCTTGGATGACCGTCCCTCATCCTTATCCCCCAACAGAGCAGCCGTCCCCTGCTAGGTGATCGTCCTTCACCTTTGATGACCGTCCCTCATCCTTTATTTCATCAACCTGATGGTCGTCCCCATCATTAACTTAACCTTTAAATCCCCAGAGAGTCTTGTTTCTTTATTTGATGGTCGTCCCCATCATGATCCCTCTATTTCCCCAGCATGTCGGTTTTCCCCGTCATTACTTCATCCCCAGCAGTCGTCCTTTGCTCGACGGTCGTCTTCCGTCACCCGCACTTTATAAATCATACTTTACTTCCTTTTACTATCTATATCCCTTTTCTTCTTCATTCTGTGAGTGCAAATTTTGGACTGTCTTTGGTATTCAACCACAAGTTATCTTGTTTTCCTGTTAAGCCGTTGCTTACATCCTACACAGCTAACTCATGTTTGAATAGGGGCAGCTGTAAACACCCCAAATTTTCCCTCAACCATTTCACCATGGCTTGTGATTCTTTTCATATTTCATAAGTTCAATCTTAGCATCTCATATTGCATTTTTGCTTCACTGCATTGGTTCAAAGTCATCTGCATCTAGGGTTTGTGATCTGAGCAATCCAAGGGCTATCTGAGCCACTCCAAGAGTCTCCAATCATCTCAAGAGGGTCCATGTGTGTTAAAACATCATATTATATCCTCTCAAGATCAAGGAAATCAGAAAATCACAAGAACTGAGAAAGGCATGGAAGCAGAGCCAAGCTTAACTGCACAGATGACCTAAGATTAGGGTTTTGGTTTCAGAGGCCATAACTCCAAATTTTTTGGTCATTCTTGTTTCTATTCGTCTCTATATGTTATAAGGATCCTACACACCAATTTTCATGAAGAAATTCAATGGGGAAGGCATCTGATCAATGGATGACTTCTTGAGCAAGTCAGTGCAAAATCAGGGCATCTGAGGCCCCCAGTCACCCAACCAAAGGGTCTTCTCCACCATTTTGGATGTGTATGATCTTTATTTGGTCTTAGAAGATGTTAGAAGTTCACAAAATTGAAGAATTTCAAGCCATTTGCAAAGTTGCCATTTTGGGAAAGTGACTTGTAATGTAAACTTGCCATTTTGGGAAAGTTTTTCAACCTCCTCTTTTTTTGATCCAAAAAGGCTTCAAATGAAAAATCTTTGGTCATGAAAGTTGTAGATTGGATCCTCCCATTTTCAAAAAGTACAAGAACTTGATCTAATTCATTTTTTTAACAAAATTTATGGCCTTGCAAAGTTGGACAAAATCACTTATTTTTCACTTTTGTGCCAAAGAGGAAACTTGCAAAAACACTTGCCAAAACCAAATGTGACTTCAAATCAACTTCTAATCATCACACAAACATAATTCATGGTCCATAATTCAGATTTTCCCAAAGGATTTCTCATTTCTATGCCTTGAATTACAAGTTACATAAGGCATTTTCTCATGAATCTTCAAAATTGAATTTTTTGCAAAAGGGACTTTTAATGCTTGAATTAGACACTAATTGATCTTAAAGCATTCTAGCAACTTCATATGGTTCATTTTGCTGCATTTTGTCCAAGAATTCAAAAGATTCTTTGCCTTGGTTCATAAGAAAATTCAAAGAGGGAAATATGCAAGAACATTGAAAACTCTTGATCAAGACCATCCAGCTCACAAAATCAGATCCAAAGGCCTTCCTTGACTCAAGCTGAAGCAGGACAAGCCCTAAGATCTCCTCTGACCCGAGCCATACCTATGGTACACAAGATCTTGACTTTTTTGCATTTTTCCCATGCCAATCAAACCGTTCCACTACCAACTCTCTGCCCAATCAGAGCCTCATATGTGGACCTCAAGCATTCCAAAACACAACACAACACAGCCTGAAACTCCAAGAACTCAGCACACTCCAAAATCCCAAAATTTGCAAAAGCCTTTGAATCTCTTGATTCAACCATCAAACCTTCAAGTTTCTTTCACCATTCAACTCACCATGATCCACTGATCATTTCCCACCTTTCATTTGGCCCTAAAACCTTCACAATCAAAAATATGATTTTCACATTTCACAAACTGAACCTCTGCCATTTTCATTTTGAGGCCATATAAACTCCAGCTAAGCACTGCAAGCTCTTGGGGGGAATCATTGGAGTGGATTGGAAGCAAAGAACTGGCCAGAAAGTCCCTGTTTCGAAAGCTCAAGTTCAGGTATCACCAAGAACAATTTTCCAGAACTTGTATTTCTTGTTATAGAGTTGTTCTCCATGCTTCACTGATCATGTTGCTCTTTTTATTTTTGAAAATAGTTGAGAAATGAACATGTTATGACTCTCTGAAACTTTGCCCAGTTTTCTGTTTTTCTTCGATTCTCCATGTATGCTTGTTATAAATTATGTTTGGATGGTGGTTTGAGTTCGTTTTGAGTGGGGGATTATTTCTGGGCAGTTAATTTAGGGTGGGATGGCTTGTAGAGAGAGTTAGGGATTTGGCCTCGCCGGAGAAGACGACCGAAACCACTGTTCCGGTCGTCTGAAAAAAATTCAAACAAATTCACATTGCATTTTAATACATTAAGAAACATTATCAAACTCTTCAAACAAATTTCTTTTTGGTTCTTGACATATTTTGACATTTTTCTTTGGAATTAAAGTTCTTAAAAGGCAATATTTTTGTTCTAACTTATAAAAATTCATTCTGCCCAACCATGAAGAGTTTGATGTTGGTTCTTTTTGCATTGCATTCCTCATGGCATGTAGTTTCTAGGGTAAAATTGGTTTGAATTTATATTTCATTTTCAATTTGATGTGCATTTTTCTTTTTTGAAGAGCCTTTCAACCCTAGCCAACTTGAGAAAATCATAACTCCCATTAGGTTAAGAGTTAGGTCCCCTCCTTTGGGAAGTGAACTTGTGTAGGGTTAGGTTTCCTTTGATCCCATTTTCAATTTTTTTGTCTTGTCATTTGCTTCTGATTTTGGATTTTGCTTTGTGTCTTGTGCATAAACCCTAATTTTTGCTTTCATTTGCATTCATCTCTCATTTGCTTGCATACATGAACTTGCCATGACATTTTGTGCATTCACATGAACTCTAAGACATTTTAGGACACATTAGAATCATATTTGATCATTGCATCATTCATTTGCCATGTTTTGCATTCATTCCATTTCATAAACTTTCATGGACCTTCATGGTTCAAAGCATGCTTCATTTGCATCCTCATCCTTGTATGATCACCCACAAATCTTGACATGTGTTTGCATCATCTCTTAGCATCATTAACATCATGTTTATGCTTCTGACTGTGGTGTGCATTATTGCATTTCATCTCATTTTCATGTCATTTCATTTCTTGTTACTAACTTTTCAGGTGGTAAGTCATTGAGAGGTGAATTTATCTTCACTTCTCATAATCTCTCCTCATCTCTCTTATGCATTCATTTCTGCATTTTGCTTTTGTATTAGAGTGAGCTTGCTCATTCATGTTCCCTCTTCACTTTCTTTCTTCAAGCAACTTGTCTTCTTAAGTGAAGCAAGTTGTCTTGCTTCTCTTTGTTTCTTCCTTTCATCTGCTTCTTCCATGGTGGCTTTCCTCTTGAAGATCTTTTGCAAGCCTCATAAACCGTAGGAGCAACCAAGCATGATAACAATTAGGGTTTGATTAGTCCCCCATTAGTTTTACCTTTGTGTCATCTTTGTGTCTTCTCTTCTCATCTCATAATCAAGGACTAAACCCTAAAGGTTTTAAGGCTTTGTGATTAAGCTTATGCCTGTATCCTTCTATTAGGATGGAGTGTATAACTTTAATCCTTAGTGTTAAACCATTAATGTGTTTAAATCCTTTAATCAATCCATCTAATAATCATCAAGACATCAAACTTGTAACTTGGGCCTTGCATTAGGGTTCTAATTCTTCCTTAACTGGTTAAGAAGGACTAACCCTAGTGTTAATGGACAAGTCCCCCTCAAGTTGTCTTACAAACCATAAAATCCATTTCTTAATCTTACCATTAACTAAAATCCCTTTAATAAAGGTTTGTTTTGTCATGAGCTTAATCCCTAATCATGGGTTAAGTTGAGGAGCCTTCCTCAGCTTAAATGTTCTCATCTACTATCCTTCTATTAGGATGGTGTAATGGGTCCATTAAATCCTTGATTATGGCTTAAACTCATGACTTAACACTAAACAAAAATACCAAAAAACATCTAAATGAATACAAGCAGGTTAATGATATTAATCCTACATCATGGTGATTAAGTGTGAGGTGTTTACTTCATACTTAAGGTATTCTCATTACCCCGAATCAGAGGGAGGATGTGATGAGTTTACTAACCCCTGGTTTAGGCTTAAGCTCATTTTCTTATGACAAAGTCCAAAAGCAATAAAAGATTTAAAATATCAAAAACAAACAATAATCGTCTCCTCCGGGATTCTTTTCTCATCTCATTCATTCACAAACGAGAACTCGCTTCTTCCGTCTAATGCAAGACAGTTTGCACCTGATCCAGATAGGTCATACACTTGAGCATACACAAGTAAGCAGTTCACAAGTTAATTTACCTTTCAATCTCTTTGAGTCGAACTACGGTGTTCTGACTTCCTCATTGCACGAGAGGATACGTAGGCATAACTTAACAGTTATCGAACAAAAGTCTCTGTATATTCCCCCACCTTCAAGCATTATTCTTTAAGCCTCATAGTCTTGAGTATTTCATTCTTGTTCTTACATTGACACTCTCACACTTCACTTCACTTACTTCTAACACTGACACTTGCATTCCTTCCAGTTTTGATACACAGATTGCACTGACACTACCCCTTTAAAACACAAACTTTCAAGCGTGGATCCCGTCGAGTACGACGGACAATCTGGGTGCTAATACCTTCCCAGGTTGTAACTAACCCCCTTTCTCAGTTTCTCTGGTTCGCGACCGTCTTATCCATCTTTTCTTAGGTTCATGCATCATTACCTTTCCTTCGGGATAAAAATGCCTAGCTGGCGACTCTTTTCTTTTCAGTTCACCCTTGTGTGTTCTCTCTCTTTTCGCCGACCATTCGCGTCTGTACCCTATTTGACCTAGCCTCATTTGGTGGGAGCGACAGCCGGCTAAGACAGTACATGCTGACTCACACCACTCTCCTAATTTCCAAGATGGGCCCTGTAAAGTATATCTTCGAGAAGTTGGCTCTAACAGGAAGAGTAGCCCGTTGGCAGATGATTATGACAAAATATGATATCCAATACACTTCACAAAAAGCCATCAAGGGGAGAGTATTGTCGGAGTATCAGGTCCAGCAGCCAATCGATGATTATCAGACAATGAAATTCGAGTTTCTGGATGAGGACATCATGTTCCTCAAGTCAAAAGACTGTGAAGAACCACTTCCGGAGGAGGGGCTAGACCCCGAATCCAAATGGAAATTGATGTTTGATGAAGCCGTGAACATAAACAGAAGCGAAGTAGGTGTTGTCATTATCTCACCAGAGGGGGTCTATATGCCTTTCACTGCTCGGCTGACATTCGAATGTACCAACAACGAAGTAGATTATGAAGCTTGCATCATGGTGATCGAGGAAGCAATTAAATTGAAAATTAAGAACCTCAAGATCTTCGGAGATTCTGCTCTGGTCGTAAACCAAGTCAATGGCAAGTGGTCAGTTCATCAACCCACGTGATTCCTTACAGGGACTATACCAGGAGGTTGCTAAATTTCTTCATCAAGGTCAAGCTGCATTATATACCACGATATGAGAATCCGTTTGTTGATGCTTTGGCAACTTTATCGTCCATGATCAAGGTTTGTCAAGAGAACTACGTGCCTAGAATCATGGTCTCTCGTTTCGAAAGACCTGCCTACGTCTTCGCGGTTGACAATGTTGAACATGATAAACCATGGTATCATGATATCAAGCAATTCCTGAAGTCTCAAGAATACCCGACTGGGACATCCAGTAAAGAAAAGAAGACTCTCCGGAGGCTAGTAGGTGGATTCTTCTTGAATCAAAACGATGTATTATACAAGCGGAACTTCGACATGGTCCTGCTCAGATGCATGGATAGACACGAAGCAAACTAATTGATGCAGGAGGTTCATGAAAGTTCCTTCGGTACCCATGCTGGAGGGCATGCTATGACAAAGAAATTACTAAGATCGGGGTATTATTGGATCACCATGGAATCCGATTGCTGTAAATATTCCCACAAATGTCACAAGTGCCAGATCTACGCTGAAAAGTTCCATGTATCTCCAAATCCATTGAGCGTCATATCTTCACCTTGGTCGTTCGCCATGTGGGGCATTGATATGATTGGCAAAATTGAGCCAACAGCTTCCAACGGTCACCGCTTCATCCTAGTTGCTATAGACTACTTCACAAAGTGGGTCGAAGATGCATCTTATGCCAATGTTACAAAACAAGTGGTCGCCCGATTCATTAAAAGGGATATCATTTGTCGGTATAGAATTCCCGAGAGGATCATTACCGATAATAGTTCTAATCTTAATAACAAGATGATGGCTGACTTATGCCGGGATTTCAAAATAGAGCATCACAACTGTCGCTCCCCCGAAAAGACACCTGGTTAGATAGGGTACAGACGCGAACGGTCGGTGAAAGGAGAAGATGAAGTGAAGATGAATAGAGTCTCCAGCTAGGCATTTTTATCCCGAAGGAAAGGTAATGCTGCATAAACCTAGAAAGATATGGATAAGACGGTTGAGAACCAGAGAAACTGAGAAAGGGGGTTGGTTACAACCTGGGAAGGTATTAGCACCCAGATTGTCCGTCGTACTTGACGGGATCCACGCTTAAAAGATTTGTGTTTAAAAGGGGTAGTGTAATGGCTATCTGTGTGTAAGATCTGGAAAAGAAATATACAAGTGTCAGTGCAAAAGGGAGTGAAATGCTCAGGAGCTGAGGCTTTAAAAGAGAATGCTGAAAGAGGGGGAAGACCAAGAGACTTTTGTTCGATAACAGTTAAGTTATGCCTACGTATCCTCTCGTGCAATGAGGAAGTCAGAATAACGTAGTTCGACTCAAAGAGACTGAAAGATAAATTGACTGTGAATTGCTTACTTGCCCATGCTCAAGTGTATGACTCGTCTTGCTCGAGTGCTAATTGTCTTGCATTAGACGGAAGAAGCGAGTTCTCGTTTGTGAATGAGTGTGATGAGAAAAGAATCGCGAAGGAGACGATTATTGTTTGTTTTTGTGTTTTCAATATTTTATTGTATTTGGTGTTTGTCATAAGTTAATGAGCTCAAGCCTAAACCAAGGGTTAGTAAACTGATTATATCCTCCCTTTGATTAGGGATAATGAGAATACTTTAAGTATGAGATAAACATCTCAACTTAATTACCATGATGATGTAGGATTAAGATCATTAACCTACTTGTGATTATTTAGATGTTTGTGGGTTTTTTTGTTTAGTGTTAAGTAATGAGTTTAAGCCATAATCAAGGATTAGTGAACTCATTACACCATCCTAATAGAAGGATAATAGATGAGCACACTTAAGCTGAAGAAGATACCTCAACTTAATCCATGATTAGGGATTAAATTCATGACAAAACAAGCCTTTATTAAAGTGGATTTTAATTAAGGGATAAGATTAAGAAGTGAGTTTTATGGTTTGTAAGACAACTTGAGCAGGACTTGTCCATCGAACACTAGGGTTAGTCATTCTTAACCAATAAAGGAAGAATTAGAACCCTAATGTAAGGCCCAAGTTACAAGTTAATGTCTTAGTTATTATTAGATGGATTTATTAAGAGGTTTAAACAAATTAAGGGTTTAACACTCAGGATTAAAGTTATACACTCCATCCTAAGAGAAGGATGCAGGCATAACCCTAATTTCAAAGTCCTAAATCCTTAAAGGTTTAGTCTCTAATGATGAGGTGAGGAGACAGACACAAAGAAGACTCAAAGGTAAAAACTAAGGGGGGACTAATCAAAACCCTAATTATTATCATGCTTGGGAGTTCCTATGGTTTGTAAGGCTTGAGAAAGATCTTCAAGGAAACCACCAATGGAAGAAGCAGATGGAAGGAGGAAGAAGCAGATGAATAAGTTACTTACTTCATTGAAGAAGATAAGTAACTTAAAGAAAGAAAGTGAGAGATGAACATGAGTGAGAAAGCCCACTCAAAGACAATGAAAAATTCAGCAAAGATGCATATGAAGAAGATGAAGAGAAATGAGAAGTGCAGGCAAATCCACCTGAAAGAAGTGAGATGGAAATATGCATATGCAAAGGCAAAAAAAACCAAAACCAGAAACAAACACATGCTTCAAATGATGCTATGATATGATGCAAAGGCATACAAAGTGCAATGAATGTTCATACAAGGATAAGATGCAAATGGAAGCATGCTTTGAAGTTTGAAAGTTCATGAAGTTTAATGAAAGGAAATGAATGCAAATCATGGAAAATGAATGAAGAAATGATTAAGCATGATTCTAACATGTATTAAGATGTCTAAGATGACATATGAATGCATGAAATGTCATTGCAAGTTCATGTATGGATGCATATGCAAGATGAATGCAAATGAAGATGCAAAATAGGGTTACATGAAAGGATGAGATGCAAATTATCAAATCAGAAGCAATTCACATGATAAAAATTCGCATATGAGCTCAAACAAACCCTAACCCCATATGATATCATACCCCAAAGGAGAAGTTCTAACTCTTAACCTAAAGAAAGTTATGATTTTTCTAAGTTAACTAGGGTTTTTGGGTATCTTAAAAGGGAAAATGCAAATCAATTTGAAAATGTAAGACAAATTCATGCCAAAAATATCCCAGAAACTAAATGTTATATGGAAAACAATGCAAAAAGAATCATCATCAAACCCTTCATGGTTAGGCAACAAAGATTTTTCAAAGTTAGGGTTCCAAAAGGGGGATTTTATGAACCCTAAATTCAAAGAAAATGTCAAAGTATGTTCAAAACCAAAAAGAAATTTGTATGAATTGTTTGATAATGTTTTTAAATGTCTTAAGATGCAATGTGAATTTTTTGGTGATTTTTAGAAACTTAAATGATATTTTAATTAATTAATTTCCATTAATTAATTAAAATAAACATTTAAATATTTTAAAAATACTTTTTAAATGCAAATAATAAAATAAAAATGTTTTTTGGATGAAGAAAAATATTTGGAACATAAATGCAGAAAATAATATTTTTTGGATGATTTTTGGTACTTTAAATAAAATGATAAAGAAAATACAAGAAAAATGAATTAAAAATCAATTAAAAGGAGAAGTATGCACATCCTGTGGCTCAGATTCAAACTGGGGATGGAGGGAAAGACCTGGCGCGCATCTTAGGGGCTGAGGTTTAAACTGCCTAATTAAATGAGTTTAATATTAATTAATCAAGGCTTAAGTTAATGGGCTAATCTGAACCGTACACACGCTAATTAAACAAGATCCTAGGGCTATCATTCAATCTGGAAAAATAAAACCCTAATTAGCCCTAATGACATTCAGGTGACTGGAGCAAGCTCCGGTCATCTTCTTCGGTCACTCTTCTTCCCTATCTCTCTCAAAACGCCATAAAAATGTCTCAAACTCTCCAGAAATGATCCTCACACCACTCCAAACATGAATCAACCAACAAAATCCATTTATTTCACATGAACAACATGAATCAAAGCAAAACGGAAAAGCAATCAAAAATTTCAGAAGCTCGTGAAATGCTTAAAACTCAACCATTTTCAAAACAAATCATATCATGGTAATCAGGGGAGCATGTAGAATCATTCTATAACATAAAAGAGAGGTTCTGGAAAAAAGTTTGAAGGTGACTACCTGAGCTGGAGCTTTCACTTCTGGAGCTTTTTGGCCTATTCTCCTGTGCAAATCCACCCCAATGAACTCCTTGATGATGTTGAGAAGCTTTGCAAGAGTTTATATGGCTTGGTTTGAGAGATTGCAACTCAGCTGGTCCAAAATCGTGTTTGTGTTTAGCTGACTTTTAGGGCTTGGCAATGGTAGGGAAATGATCTTGAGATGATTTTGAGTTGGTTTGTGGAAAAATATTGGATGTTTGAGGCTTGTGCAGTGGGTTTTCGAAGAGATGAAGGTTGAGGATGATTTTGTGAAACTTGGCTTGTGTATGGTTCTGAGCTCTAAGGTTATGTGAAATGGCTTGCTTTTGGTCCACATAACATGTCTCTATTGGCCAGAGAGTTGTTGTGGCTGCAGCTGATTGGTATGGGGTGATTTTTAAAAAGTCAACATTATGTGTACTTGAGGTATGGGTTCATGCAGGGGTTGTTCAAGGGCATGTCTGGCCTCAGCTTGGTTCAAGGAGAGCCATGGGATTCATTTTATGCAGCTGGCACAAGTGGAAGCATGGCTGCAAGAGATTTTGCAAGTGTTATGCAATTTTGCCCCTTTGAGAAATCTTGTGATGCAAGGCATGAAAACAAGTGATTCCTTGGAAAATTATGATCACAATGCATTGTACTATGTTTGTATGATGCTTAGAGATGCATTAGAGGTCACAAAATGGCTTGTCATGTGAAATTGCAAAAATCCCTCTTTGGTATGAAAGTGAAAATTATATGATTTTTGCCAACTTTACAAGGCCATAACTTGAGTTCCATAATGAATTAGAACATGTTCTTGTACTTTTTGAAAAGGGAATGATCCAATCTACAACTTTCATGACCAACAAGTTTTCATATGAAGCATTTTTGGTTGAGAAAGAGGAGGTTGAAAAACTTTCCCAAAATGGAATGTTTCCATTACAAGTCATTTCCATTTTTGGCAACTTTTGGTTTAGCTCAAATTTCTTCAATTTTGTGAACTTCCAAGCACTTCAATGATCAAATAAATATCATATAACTTCAATTTGATGAAAATATCACTTTGGTTCCATTGTTGGGGGCCTCAGATGCCCTGATTTTGCTCTGACTTGCTCAAGAAGTTACCTAGTGAACAAATGACTTCCACAATGAATTTCTTCATCAAACTTGGTACATATGATCCTTATAACATCTTAAGAACATTAGAAACAAGAATGGCCCAAAAATTTGGAGTTAAGGCCTCTGAAACCAAAACCCTAGTTTTGGTCATCTGTGTAGGAAAACCCTAGCTCTGCTTCCATGCCTTGCCAGTTCTTGTGATTTCTTGACTTCCTTGAACTTTGAGGGATATAATATGATGATAGAACACACATGGACCCTCTTGGAATTCTTGAAGGCCTTTGGAGTGGCTCATATGGATCCTTGGATTGCTCATATCACAAACCCTAGATGCAGATGAACTTGAATTAATGCAGTGAAACAAATATGTATTATGTATTATGAGGTGATATGCTTATGCTTATGCAAACATGAAAGATCACAAGCCATGGTGTGATATGAGTGAGGGAAAATTTGGGGTGCTTACATCTGCCCCTATTCAAACATGAGTTAGCTGTGAAGGATGTAAGCGCCTGGCTTAACTGACAAACAAGGTAACTTGTTGTTGAATACCAAAGACAACCCGAAATTTGCACTCGCTGGGGAGAAGAAGAAAAGGGATATAAATTGTAAAAAGGCAGTATAGCATGATTATCAAATGAAGGCGATGGAGGACGACCATCGAGCATAGGATAAAGCAATGACGGGGACGACCGACAAGCTGGGGATATAAAGAGACCACGACGGGGACGACCATCGGGTAAAGAGACAAGATTATCTGGGGATTAAAGTAAAGGCAATGATGGGGACGACCATCAGGTTTGCATAGTAAAGGTAAACAACGATGGGGGAAGGCCATCGGTTCAAAGAATAAATGAAATAATGATGACGGACGGTCATCAAAGGTGAAAGACGATGACCTAGCAGGGGATGGATGCTCTTTATCACGACATAGGACGAATGTCGGATAGAAAAGGTCGACGATAGGGACGGCCATCGGATACGCATGATGAAGGAAGATCATCAAGAGGTGAAGGACGATCACCTAGCAGGGTACAACTGCTCTCAGGGTTTATCACGACATAGGACGAATGTCGGATAATACAATCAACGATGGGGACGGCCATCAGATAAAATGATGAAGGACGGCCATCAAAAGGTGAAGGACGATCACCTAGCAGGGGACGGCTGCTAAATATCACGACATAGGATGAATGCCGGATAGAGAAGGGTTCCAATAATGGAGACTCCAATGGGGAAAGGATGAAGGACGGTCATACAAAGGTGAAGGGCGATCACCTGGCAGGGTACGGCTGCCGAAAGTATCACGACATAGGACGAATGTTGGATAGGAGAAAATTTGTTCTGCTGGGGGAATGGTAGACACGGACGAGTGCTTACGCTTTCTAAAGTGAAAGATGTGAGTGTTTGACGCTGTGTATAGATTAAAGATGCAGACGAGCATCCTTAAGACCACGATACGGACGAGTATCGGTATAAACAAACACTGACGCATGTTCAGAGATAATGGTACGGGCGAGTACCAACTGGTTAACAAAGAACACGGACGAGTGTCGAATCTGTTGAAGAGTGATATATATATATATATATATATATATACGAGATACGGACGAGTATCAAAGATTTCTGTATAAGTATTGGTGAAGTATGAGCAAGACACGGACGAGTGTTCAACTTGCTGGGGAAAGGTGACACGGTCGAGTGTCAGAAGAGAAAGTGTATAAGTTATGAACATACATTTGTATATGAGAGTGTAAAAGGTGTTTCGGCGACCTGTGGGGATAGGATGACACGGACGGGTGTCGACAGGAGTGTATTATGAAGAAGTGTTTGGTTTGCAACAAGTGATTGGGCAACCGTGCTGGGGAAGGGTGACACGGACGAGTGTCAAAAAGAGTATGTAGGTATCTGTATTTGAGAATTCAAGGAGGGTGTTTGACTTATATCTACAGGGGAATGATATGACACGAACGAGTGTCGAAAGAGTATATATGAACATGTATCTGTGTTAGAGAGTGCAAAGGGGACGCTTTGGCCTTTTTTACTTGCAGGTGAAGTGAGCTTTTATATACATTGCTGATGAAATGTTGGTGGTATTTGTAGGTGACTGGCTCGAACCTGGCTTATGATCATGCAAATGTTTGATTTTTGCCGTAATACTCCGTATTAGACATAATGCTACACTTTGCGGGAAAAATGATGTGAATGCTATGATTATGCAAAAAGAAACCGATCCGGGATTCAGATCCCGTTGTTGATTGGATCCCTGGCTGATCTGCTAGGAGGAATGTCCCAGTTGGGGAAGATCATTGATAGATCTGTTAAGATATATAGCTCTGCCTGGGGAAATAGATCATTGGTAGACCTATCCTGTAAGGAGACCCTCAGCTGGGGAGAAAGAAGCTTTCGTGACTTTGTTATGTGAGAGTTTCAGGCATTGCTCTTCTGGGGAGAGGTTGGAACTCAGTGGGGAGATAGTTCTTTTATCTTTGAGAGACCTGGCACTCTGTTTGGGGAAAGAAAAGATCACTGAACGATCTTCCTAGAGAACTCTGTGGGGATCCCGGCTGGAGGAAGCTTCCATTGAATAGACTTATGCTAAGGATGGGGAGGCTTTGACAACTCTGCTGGGGAAAAGCATTCCAGGTACTGTTCAGGGAGGAGGTACGCTGAGGAAGTGTGCTTGGCATGCCCCGTGCTGTGTATTGAATACCTGCAACCTGTTAAAACCAATGAAACGTACAAGCATCCCGAGGTATCCCTTTACCAGATTTCCTCATAGGAATTAGATGTTCCTGAGAGTAAATATATTTCCTGCAAGCATTTATTAAGAATTGCTCATTTGTTTTATTCAAATATTGTATCATGGATATTGGACATTTTGCATACGAAACAAAAATGTACGAGAAGAGGTGTGACTGAAAATCTGATTTTATTAATCTGGGTGCCCTGAATTGGCAAATACAGTCAAAGAAGAAGATCCCCTGAAATGAGGAGATTGTTACAAATTAAGAAAAGTAAAAGTGCTGGCAATGTTGACGATGCTCCGACGAGCTTCCTTTGCTATGACTTGTATGACCTTGACGTTCTTCTCATCTTGCTTTCTAAAGAAGGTTGATTCTGACTGATGCTTTATCTTTTCGAAGCTTGTCGTGTTGTGAATGATACAGACGAATTCAGAATGCAGTTGTTCGCTTATTCCCTGATTTTGCGTGGATTGCCCTTTCGGGTTTTCAATCCACCAAGATACCCATTTTTGCCTGAGCTATCCAATGCGGCTTTTCAACTCAGTGGGTGTACACATTTTTTTTCCCTTATTTTTTCCCGAGTCTTTTATGTCCAGCGGAGAGGGAAGCTCCTTGAAGCGTCGTCAACATTGCCAGCATTTTGTTTCTCAATTTGTAACAATCTCCTCATTTCAGGAGATATGTTTCTTTGACTGTATTTTGCCAATTCAGGGCATATGAATTAATAAAAACAGATTTTTAGTCAAGTTTCACCTCGTACACTTCATTTTTATTTGCAAAGAATGTCTGATATCTTTAAATATTGATTGCATGAATACAGATGCTTATCCTCAAAAATAAAAAACTACGTGCTTACAGGAAATATGTTTACTCTCAGAAGTGTCTAAATCCTATGACGGAATCCGGTAAAGGATACCTCGGGATTACTTGTGCGTTTCTCTGTCTTTGCAGGATTGCAGGTATCCAAAAGCGCAGCATGAGGCATGAAAACTTCATCCCTGCAAGCTGGCAAATCAACACCCACTCGGTCTTAATACCTAAGTGCTTTCTCCCCAGCTGAGTTGCCACTTGTTACTTCCCCAGCCGAGTACAAAAGCCAGGGAACCATCTCCCCACAGAGTTCCAACCTCTATTCAGAAGAGCAACGCATGAAGGGATCACAACAGAGTGACGAAAGCTTCTACAAACCCCATCTGGGTCCCTCATTTATAGGAATAGGTCCATCACTGACCCTTTTCCCCAAGCAGAGTCATTTCATCAGATCTACCAATGATCTTATCCCCAGCTGGGATGTTCACTCCAACAGATCGACCAGAGATCTTCACAAGCAGCGGGATCCGAAGCCCGGATCTGTCTTCTATTGCATAATCATAGCATTCGCATCATATTTACCAAACAAAGCGTAGCATTCCGTCTTAATACGGAGCATTACGGCAAAAATCAAACATGTTGCATAATCATAAGTCATGGTCTGAATCAAGCGCCTGTGAATATTATCAACCCATCAACAATATACAGAAAACTCCCCCCAGATTCCCCAGCAAAAGCAGTTGCCTCACATTCACCAATACAAATACATACTCCTTGTGGCACCCGTCCGTGTCATATCCCCAGCAGAAAGCCAAAGTATCCCCTTTGTACTCACAGACACATACATATATATATACAATCCCTTGACACCCGTCCGTGTCACCTTCCCCAGCATAGTGCCCAAACACATTGGGAACTATATACTTATTTATAATACACTTTCTCTTTTAACACTCGTCCGTGTCACTCTCCCCAGCAAGTTAAACACTCGTCTGTGTCTCACTCATCACTCATACTTATACAGATACTCGTCCGTATCTTGTATACACCATTTACATCCCCGCAGATTCGACACTCGTCCGTGTTCTTTGTTAACCAGTTGGTACTCGCCCGTACCATCATCTCAGAACGTGCGTCAAGCGTTTGTTTCTACTTGATACTCGTCCGTATTATAGTCTTAAGGATGCTCGTCCGCATCTTTAATCCATACACTGTGTCTTCTCGAATATAGACACTTGTCTGTGTCTACTATTCCCCAGAAGAGTCCCTTCAGATTCAACACTCGTCCGTGTTCCTTGCTAACCAGTTGATACTCGTCCGTATCATCATCTTTGAACACGTGTCGGTATTTGTTTCTACCTGATACTCGTCCGTATCATAGTCTTAAGGATGCTCGTCCGCATCTTTAATCTATACACAATACCAAACACTTATACCTTTTATTTCTTGGATGTAAACACTCGTCCGTGTTTACTACTCCCCAGTAAAGTGAATTTTCTTCTTATCTGACATTCGTCCTATGTCATGATAAACCCTGGGAGCAGCCGTACCCTGCTAGGTGGTCGTCCTCCACCTCTTGATGGTCGTCCTCCGTCATGCTCATCCGATGGCCGTCCCCATCGTTGACCTTTTATCCTACATTCGTCCTATGTCGTGATATTTTAGCATCCGTCCCCTGCTAGGTGATCGTCCTTCACCTTTTGATGATCGTCCTTCATCATTTTATCCAATGGTCGTCCCCATTGTTGATTTTGGTTATCTGGAGTTCGTCCTACGTCATGATAAACCTTGAGAGCAGTCGTCCCCTGCTAGGTGGTCGTCCTCCACCTCTTGATGGTCGTCCTCCGTCATGCTCATCCGATGGCCGTCCCCATCGTTGACCTTTTATCCGGCATTCGTCCTATGTCGCGATATTTTCGGCAGCCGTACCCTGCCAGGTGGTCGTCCTCCACCTTAGATGACCGTCCCTCATCTTAACCCCAACAGAGCAGCCGTCCCCTGCTAGGTGATCGTCCTTCACCTTTGATGACCGTACCTCATCATCTGTTTATTTCATTTATTCTTTAGCCCGATGGCCGTCCCCGTCGTGGTCCCTTTTCTTTTTAGCCCAATGGCCGTCCCCATCGTTGGTTACATCACTTTATGAACTTGATGGCCGTCCCCGTCATTTTTCATTAATCCCCAGAGAATTTTACAGCTTTACTTGATGGCCGTCCCCATCATGACCCCTTTTATCCCCAGCATGTCGGTCGTCCCCGTCATTGCTTTATTTCCCACACTTTTCCCAGCATGTCGGCCGTCCCCGTCATTGCTCATTCCCCAGCAGTCGTCCTCTGCTCGACGGTCGTCCTCCGTCTCCCATACTTTACAATATACCTTATTTTCATTTACAATCTATATCCCTTTTCTTCTTCATTCTGTGAGTGCAAATTTTGGATTGTCTTTGGTATTCAACCACAAGTTATCTTGTTTGCCTGTTAAGCCGATGCTTACATCCTGCACAGCTAACTCATGTTTGAATAGGGGCAGCTGTAAACACCCCAAATTTGCCCTCACCCATTCACACCATGGCTTGTGATCATTTCATAGGCATAAACTCAATCATAACCTCTCATACCACATTTTTGATTCACTGCATTGATTCTAAGTCATCTGGGGTTTGTGACCTGGGCAATCCAAGAGCTTCTTGAGCCACTCCAAAGGCCATCAATCACTTCAAAGGGGACCATGTATGTTCTAATATCATATTACATCCTCTCAAAGTCAAGAATGTCAAAGAATCACAAGAACTGGGATTGGTGTGGAAGCAGAGCCAGGCTTGACTGCACAGTTGACCTAAAATTAGGGTTTTGGTTTCAGAGGCCATAACTCCAATTTTTTTGGTCATTCTTGTTTCTATTGGTCTCTATATGGTATAGGGAGTATGCATATCAATTTTCATGAAGAAATTCCATGGGGAAGTCATCTGATCAAGAGTTGACTTTTCAAGCAAGTCAGTGCAAAATCAGGGCATCTGAGGCCCCCAATGACCCAACCAAAGGGTGTTCTTCATCATTTTGATTTTATATGATCTTTATTTGATCATAGAAGATGTTGGCAGTTCACAAAATTGAAGAATTTCAAGTCTTTTGCAAAGTTGACTTTTTGGGCAAGTTTGACTTTTAATGAAATTGTCATTTTAGGCAACTTTTTCAACCCTTACTTTTTGATTCAAGAAAGCTTCAAATGGAAAAACTTTGGTCATGAAAGTTGTATAATAGATCTTTCCCTTTTCAAAAAGTACAAGAACATGACCTAATTCATTTTGGATCAAAAGTTATGGCTTGTCAAAGTTGGCAAAAATCACAAAATTTCAAAGTTTCTACCAAAGAGGCATTTTGCAAAATGACTTGATCAAGTGCTCTAAAGACCTCAAATGTGTACAATTTCTTTACAACATACACACATGACCTCTAAAGATCAGAATTGGCCCAAAGAACTTGACACTTTGATGCATTGAAATTCATGAAATCTCAAAGGAACCAAAAGTGAACCAAGTTGCAAAACTCATGATAGCTTCTCATCCACTTGCTGGCTAGCTTGCTGATCAACCCTAGGCTTTTCCTCACCTCATGCTGCGCAGGACATGCCCTTTGTACTAGGCTAGCAAGTGGCCCATGCTTCTCTTACACAAAGTTGACATTTTTGCAAAAGCACCCATACCAATCAATAAAGCACGCATCATGTCATCTGACCAATCCCAATTGTTTATGTTAATCAAATGCAAGCTAAACATAACAAGAAGTAAGCCTGAAACCAGCCACAACTCAGCATTCACAAAATCTCTCCAACTTGCATTTTCCTTCGAAACACTCTCCACAAGCCTCAAACACAAAAACAAACTTCACAAACAATCTCAACTCACTTCACTGATCAAAAACCAATCATTGTTTTGGCCTGAAACCTCCCACATCACAAATACGATTTTCACACTCCCTTGGCCTGAGCTTCTGCCAACTTTCTCTAGAGGCTACATAAACTCCAACTAAGTGTCAAAAGCTTCAAAGGAAGATCATTGGGACTTGTTTGAGCCAAAGAACAAGCCAGAAAGCTCCTGAATCGAAAGCTCAATCTCAGGTAGCTTCATGAACTTTTTTCCAGAACTTGCTTTTTAAGTTTCTAAATGATAAAGCATGCTTCCCTGAGTTCACTGAACTTGTTACTTTTGAAAAAGATTGAGAAATGAGATTGTATTGTGTTTCTGAAATTTTGGCAGTTTTTGATGTTTGATTCGTATCTTGATTTTGTGTTGAAATAAATGGATTTTGTTGCTGGATTATTGTTTAGGGATGTTAGTTTAGTTGATCTGGAGAGTTTGGCATGTTTTCATGGTGTACTGAGAGAGATTGAGTGAGAGACCCGCCGGAGAAGATGACCGGAACACTGTTCCGGTCATCTGAAAGTGATTAGGGATTTAATTAGGGTTTAATCATAATTAGGCCAGTTTGAATGTGAGTCGTCCAAACGCGCACGTAGTCAATTCCCACCCCTGCCAGTTTGAATTTCGTCCATTGGATTGGTTGACTTCCTTATTTTTCAGTTTAATTTCATTTTATTTTCATTTAATTCCTTTTGTTTTCCACAAATTATTAAAAATAGCAAAACAATCTTAAAAATTCTGAAATTTTTTGTATAAACTTTTATGATTTTTCAGAAACCAAAAACATTTTTATTTTTATTTTTTGCATTAAAAAAATATTTTTAAATGTTTAAAAGTTTATCTTTAATTAATTAATGAGAATTAATTAATTAAAAATACTTTTAGGTATTTAAAAATCACCAAAAAATTCATGAAACATTTAAAAACATTTAGAAACATTGTCCAACCCTCAAACCAAATTTCTATTTTGATCTTGATGCATTTTGAGAATTTTTCATGGAATTAATCCATTTTCAAAGCATTATTTTGATCCAAACTTCAAAAAATCATTTCTGCCTAACCATTGAGAGTTGGACTTTGATTCTTTTTGCATTGTGTTTAGCATATCATGTAGTTTGTAAGATTAATTTAGCATGAATTGATTTTGCATTTTCCATTTGTTTGGCATTTTTCTTGTTAAGGTACCCTAAAACCCTAGAAAACTTAGGAAATTCATAACCCTAATTAGGTTAAGAGTTGGAACCTCTCCTTTGGGCAGTGAGTTAGTGTAGGGTTAGGGTTCCTTTGAATGCATTTTTCCATTTTTTATCTTGATGTTTGCTTCTGATTTTGGTTTTTGTTTGATGCTTTGATCATAAACCCTAATTTGGGCTTCCATATGCATCCATCTTGCATTTGCATTCATACCTTGACTTGCCATAGCATTTTGTGCATCCATTTGATTCATTTGACATCTTAAGACATATTAGAAGCATGTTTGATCATTGCATCTTGCATTTGCCATGTTGTATGCCATTTGCACTTCATAACTTCTCATGTATGATCATGGTTCCTAACTTGCTTCATTTGCATCCATAAGTTTGTATGATCATCCCCATGCCTTGTTACATGTTTGCAGAATCTCATAGAAACATTAACATCATGTATGTGCTTCTGGTTTTTGATTTGCATCATGCCATTTCATTTCATTTTGCATTGCATTGCATTCCTTTCACTAACTTTTCAGGTGGTAAGTTACCTTGAGAAGTGAATTTGCCTTCACTTCTCACAACTTCTTTTCATCTCCTTTATGCATCCTTGATGCATTTTGTTATGTGTTTGAGGATGAGCTTGCTCATTCTTCTTCTCCTTACTTTCTTTCCTCAAGTGACTTGACTTCTTGAATGAAGCAAGTTGCTTTGCTTCTCCTGATCCTTTCATCTGCTTCCTGGTGGTTCCATTGAAGATCTTTCTTGATAAACCTCACAAACCTTAGGAACAACCAAGCATGACAATGATTAGGGTTTTGATTAGTTCCCCATTAGTTTTACCTTTGTGTCATCCTTTGATTCTTCTCTTCTCACCTCATAATCAGGGTCAAACCCTAAAGGCTTTAAGGCTTTGTGATTAAGTTTATGCCTGTATCCTTCTATTAGGATGGAGTGTATAACTTTAATCCTAAGTGTTAAACCCTTAAGGTGTTTAACTCTTTTAATCAATTCACATAATAATCATCAAAGACATCATACTTGTAACTTGGGCCTTGCATTAGGGTTCTAATTCTTCCTTAATTGGCTGAGAAGGACTAACCCTAGTGTTAATGGACAAGTCCCCCTCAAGTTGTCTTACAAACCATAAAATTCACTTCATCATCTCACCATTAAATAAAATCCACTTAATCAAAGGCTTGTTTTGTCATGAGTTTAATCCCTAATCATGGATTAAGTTGAGGAGCTTTCCTCAGCTTAAACACCCTTATCTATTATCCTTCTATTAGGATGGTGTAATGAGTCTGTTTAATCCCTGATTATGGCTTAATCTCATTACTTAACACTAAACAAAAACAACAAAAACATCTAATTAATCTCAAGTAGGTTAATGATCTTAATCCTACACCATGGCGTTTAAGTGTGAGAAGCTGACTTCACACTTAAGGTACTCTCATTACCCCTAATCAGAGGGAAGATGTGATGAGTTTACTAAATCCATTGGTTTAGGATTAAGCTCATTAACTTATGACAAACTTCAAAAAGCAATAAAAGACTGAAAATACAAAAAACAAACAATAATCGTCTCCTCCGGGATTCCTTTCTCATCTCATTCACTCATAAACGAGAATTTGCTTCTTCCGTCTAATGCAAGACAGTTTGCACCTGAGCCAGACAGGTCATACACTTGAGCATAGACAAGCAAGCAGTTCACAAGTCAATTCATCTTTCAGTCTCTTTGGGTCGAACTACGGTGTTCTGACTTCCTCATTGCACGAGAGGATACGTAGGCATAACTTAATAGTTATCGAACAAAAGTCTCTGTATATCCCCCCTCTTTTCAGCATTATTCTTTAGCCTCATTATCGTGAGCATTTCACTGTTACCCTTACACTGACACTGTATATATACACTTCACTTCTTTGACACCTGTACATCCTGTTCCAGCTCTTTCATACACAAATTGCACTGACACTACCCCTTTAAAACACAAATCTTTTAAGAGTGGATCCCGTCGAGTACGACGGACAATCTGGGTGTTAATACCTTCCCAGGTTGTAACCAACCCCCTTTCTCAGTCTCTCTGGTTCGCAACCGTCTTATCCATATCGTTTCTTAGGTTTATGCAGCATTACCTTTCCTCCGGGATAAAAATGCCTAGCTGGCGACTCTATTCATTCCCTGTGAGTTCACTCCTGTGTGTTCTCACATCCCCCTCTCGCCGACCGTTCGCGTTTGTACCTTTATCTGGGCCATTTCCCATTTATCGGGAGCGACAGCTTGGCGACTCTGCTGGGGAACCTTATACTGTAACCAGGGCTTCTGGTTCTTTTTGTGGGTTCCTCCTAACGCTTGTTTGATTTGTGTTTACTGGGGTGTTATGTGCTATTTGTGCTTGTATTTGTATTTATTCTATGTACAGTTGTTTATTTGCTTTCTTTATAGCTTTACATATATCATACTGTCATACTGTGCTGGCTGGATCTGTTTTGTTGCTTTGGTGGGTGGGTGTTCTATTGAGAGCTGAGGTCCTATACCTGGGACCTGAGTGACACCTAAGCTAGAGTGGTTCATGCTCTTTCCCATTCCATTTCGGTCTGGTGCGGGAATATGAAACACGGTTCAGATATGGGTTTCTTCTTGAGAACTCTGTGCTACAGATTTCCTGTAGTGCTAGGGCTATCTGGGAAGCCTGCTAAGTCTGGATGACCTTTAGTATTGGCCTTCAGAAACTGAGGTGAATTAGAGGAGGATCTTTTATGGTTATTGTAAACACTGTACCTCCGGGTTAGAAGTGTTTACACTTCTCATAACTGATCCAAGTCTGAGGATCCTTGTTTTAGAACATCACCTGTGAGGGGGTTTGGTTGTTTACAGGTTTGCAGGTACCCTTGACCTCAGCATACCCTGTTACTTTGTCTTGATTAAGAGTACTCCATGTTGGAACAGTTCTTGTGATTTTTAACCCTGGACATGTGACTCTTTATTTGACTCCCCCACCTTGGTTACTGGACTTATGAACCTCCATCTGGACTTCTTGAACATACATGGACACATATCAGAGCAGTTAATCAGATCCAGCTCAGTCACAAACCCTTGCATATCATTTGCACACATCATCATAGCATCATTTTAACATTTGTTTATTTGTATTTCAGGGTATCCACCATACATTTTGGCTTGGTTTTGACCCCTTCTTCAGCTTAGACCTATCTTCATCAGTGCTTACTTCAGCTATCAGCTACCTGCTTCAGTCACCTGCACCAGCCTGTCAGTGGCCCATCTTCAGTGTTATTCTCAGCATCTGCCTCAGTTCTTCTTCAACAACATGGCACCTAAGAAGAGCAACATCTCCTATCATTTCTTTGAGCCAGAGTTGGCTAGCATCAGGAAGATTCAGACCCTGATTACTCCAGACCATGTACCACTTTTCAGAGAACATTATGGAGGAATCCTTGATGTGGTTATGGATTTGGACCCTTCACAGAGGAGCTTGATTCATACTTGCTTGCAGTTCTATGATCCCCCTCTGAGGTGCTTCACCTTCCAGAATTTTCAGTTGGGACCATTGTTGGAAGAGTATTCATCACTGATTGGTGTACCTATCAGGAGTGGAGTCCCCTTCAACCCTGAGATGGCTTTCCCTAGTAATGAAGAGGTGGCAAAAGCCTTGTATCTGGAACCAGTTCTGATTGGGCAGAATATGACTACTAAAGCTGGAGTCTCTGGTTTTTATCTGGATTTCTTGACCTCTCAGGCTATTCTGAAGGCCTCTTTGGGGGAGTGGAAGGCAGTCTGTGCTTTGTTGGCCCTTAGCATATATGGGATCATACTTTTTGCAGATGAGCCTAAGTTTGTTAGCAAGAATGCAATCCATCTTTTCATCCTGAGGAACCCAGTGCCCACCTTACTGGGAGATCTTTACTACTCTGTTCATCAAAGGAATGAAAAGCAAAGGGGAAGATTAGTGAGATGCTGTGCTCCTTTGTTCCATACTTGGCTGCTCAAACATTTGCCAAAGACTGATGCATTCTTGAACCCTCACCAGCAGAAAAATTGGGCTAGAAGACTTATTGCTTTAACCTCAGATGATATCAGGTGGTGCACTCAGAGCACTAAGGGCAGAGACATCATTACAAGTTGTGGGCAGTTTCCCAATGTGCCTCTGATAGGAGTGAAGGGTTGCATCAACTACAACCCTCTGCTATTCAAAAGACAACTGGGCTATGCATTAGTCCACCCTCCTAGAGCACAAGACCTAGCTGAGACCCTTTATTGTGAGAACAAGCCTAATCTGGCTATTGTCAGGCAAGCATCCTGGGCTTGGGACAATGTCCAGACTAAGGGGGTAACCATTCTTGGGAGATGCAACAATGTGGCCTCAGCTCAGTACTATGAGTGGTCTCATGCCAGAGATCAAATTACTGGGATGCCCTTCACTATTGAAGATGTTCCTGGACCTTCCACAGCACCACCTCCAGCAACTGTCAGCTTAGAGGAGTTTGAGAAATTGAAAGAGAGAAATGAGAAACTGACTCAGGCTCTACAGAAGACCCTCTGGGAGAGGAGTGATGGTCGCTTGGACATTGAAAGGTTAGAAAAGCTAAAGGTGGAGCATCTGGCCAAAATTGAGAAGTCAGAGGATTACATTAAGAAGTCTAGGGCTGGAGAGCAGATCTTGAAGAATGCCTGCAAAGAGGCCCAATTCCAGAGAGCTAGGACTGATTTGTATCTGAAAGAGAGTCAAGCTAGGTGGGTCAGGATCACCGAAGCCCGTACTCAGGAGGATAAAAGGACTCAGGATAAGATTTAGCAGCTGGAAGCTATTGCAAAAGAGCAACAGGAAGCCTTGGCAGCAGCCCAGAGAGATCTCAGAATTGAAGATTAGAGCTGGTGTAAAGAGGTCAAAAGACCAGAGCCAACACAAGAAGCTAACTGCAGCTGTTACTACCAGGAATCTCCTTATCAGGAATCTCACAGAGCGTCCAGCTGATCCTGTGACTGAAGCACTTCTCAAGGAAGTTCAGGAGGATGAGTTTGGTCTTGGTGTTTGACTTTTGCTTATTGTTGCTTTCATTTTATGTACTTTTCTTTATGTTGTATTTTTGACCCCTCAGAGGGCATGTATTGTAAAAGAAATAAACTATGTATCATTTACTTTTTGTAATATATGTGTTGGTTTGTTTTATCTGAATTCTTCAAGCAACATCACAAGCATCTTTCTCAGGGGTCTAGAAAGGTCAAAACCAAGCGCCAAGCCGGATACCTTGGATACAAATAAGCATACTGCATTGCATACTAACCTTTTGTTTTTGTTTTGCAGGTTTTTGTTTTATTGTTACTAACTCTGTTGTGACTTCAGGAACTATTGCTCAACGTCGGGTGTTTCCACTCAACCGTCCACACAGATATCCCACCCGCAACAACCTTCCGGGTATACAGATGGACCAGGTACAACAGGACCTTACAGAGGTCAGGAATCAAATGGCCAATGAAAGACTAGAAATGAGGAACCAGATGACTCAGTTTATGGAGGTGATGAACAATATGGCTCAAAGCCAAGAGAGACTAAGAGCACTGGTAGAAGGGAGGAATCAGGAAGACCCCCATCCAGGGACTGCTGGGACAAGCAACAATGAGAGAGTCCAACCTCATGTTAATCCTCCAGTCTATGGACCCCACCTGCATCCAGAGATCAACATCCCTGTTAATGTGCAAGGGACTGCCACAGCAGGTAGAGTGCTGCAAGAAGACCCCCAGGAAGATCAATTCACAGTGATGGGAGCTGGGGAGGAAGCCTATGACAGAAGGCTAGATGAGATTGCTGAAAAACTGAGATCCCTGGAGTCCCAGAATTCTTTGGGCTTTGATGTTATGGACATGGGTCTAGTGGACGGGGTTAGGATTCCCCACAAATTTAAACCTCCATGTTTTGAGAAATACAACGGAACTTCCTGCCCCCGGACCCATTTACAATCCTTTCTGGGGAGGCTGAAGGCATATACCATGGACGAAAAGCTATGGATGTTTTATTTTGAGGATAGCTTAACTGGAGCTTCAAGGGAATGGTACTCTCATTTGACTAGAGCAACCATTAGATGCTGGAAGGACTTGGCAGAGGCCTTCATTAGATAATATCAGTACAACTTGGATATGGCTCCCAACAGGACCCTCCTGATGGGAATGTCACAATCATCCAGGGAAAGCTTCCGGGAGTACGCTCAAAGGTGGAGACAGCTTGCTGCTGCTGTCCAGCCACCCATGTCAGAGAGGGAGATGGCTGATATGTTTATGAACACCCTCCAAGGGACATACATTGATAGGCTAGCTGCCTTTTCTTCCATTAGCTTTGCTGATGTAGTCATAGCCGGGGAAAGAATTGAAAGCCTATTAAAGATGGGCAAAATTTCTGACAACGGTGCTAGCTCATCCAGCAACCCAAGAAAGCCTTTTGTGGGCCCAAGAAGAACTGGTGAAACCAATGCTATCCATACCAGCAGGGGCAGACCCCAATATGTTCATAGGTCTGTGGCAGCAGTCACCATTCCCGCTCCAATTCATCCTCAACCAGCTTATCAACCTCAGCAACAGAATTACCAGCAACAAACTCAGTATCCTCCTCAGAGAAATTATAACAACAGCAACACCAACAACAACAATCAGCAGAGACCATTCCAACAGAGGCCCTCTCAGGCCAATAGGGTGATCGATCCGATCCCTATGCCCTATGCCACGTTACTGCCATAACTCCTGAAACTCAACCTAGTTGAGCTAAGGACGTTGGCACCTCCAGATCCTGCCAGTCTGCCCAGAAATTACGACGCCAGCGCCAGATGTGCTTTTCACTCAAATGCACCTGGCCACAGTACAGAGAAGTGCAGAGCTTTGCACATGAAAGTACAGGACTTGGTAGATTCCAAAGCTCTAAACTTCGCACCACCACCAAATGTTAACAAGAACCCTATGCCACACCATGGTGGTCCCAGAATCAATGTTATTGAAGAAGACAAGCCGTTTTACTTGATAACCAGTGTGGGTCAGATTCGGACACCCTTGGTGGAGATTAAAGCTCGACTCCTTGAATGTCAAATGTTCCCGGGATGTGAGTTAGGGTGTGCTTATTGCAACATTTCAGTGAATGGGTGTGATAACTTGAGGGATGGCATAGATGGTCTCATCCAGAGTGGCCTGCTTCAAATCACAACATCAATACCTACCAATCCAGCAATCTCCCTCACAACAGTTCCAGAGTCTTCTACAACTGCAACAGCCATTGTTCCAAACAACTCTTCAATCTCATCAACAAATGCATCATCTGTTACTTCAACGGACCAGATATCAACAAACATCCCTGCTACAACTTCAGCACCCCTTCATTCAGAGTCTCCTACAACAACAACACCCATCCACTCAACAATGTCTCCTACAACATCAGCAGCAAGCAATGAAAATGTCTCAACGGTTACAATTTATTATGATCCTGCAAATGATTCTGCCTACAACTCACAAAATGCCACTCCTATCAGAGCACCAGTCACAATATACTATGATCCACAGACTATCATGGTCCCTTCTGCAGCTGCCATCAGTCCAATCACTATCACAGTGCCTGGGCCAGTACCTTATGAAAGCAGTAATGCCATCCCTTGGCATTACGGCTCCGATCTATACTGCGAAGGACAGAAAATCACTCTCGAATCATCGACTTCTTCACCACAAATAGACAATGTGGGGGGAGGCGGAGGCTTCACTCGAAGCGGACGTCTCTTTGCCCCGCAAATTCAAAGACCCACTGCTGAAGCAGAAGCTGCTGCCAAGGCAAAAGGGAAGAGCATGGTGCAAGAAGAGCAAATTGTTAAAGAGGCTTTGAAAACACCTTTTGATCAAGAAGTTGATGAATTCATGAGAATCATCAAGAAGAGTGATTACAAGGTAGTGGACCAGCTTCACCAAACGCCTTCCAAGATCTCCATTCTATCATTGCTTATGTGCTCCGAGGCTCATCGGAACGCACTACTAAAAGTCTTGCACGCAGCTTATGTGCCAGAAGAGATCACGGTCAATCAGTTGGAAGCTGTGGTTGGGAATGTTAATGCTAGTAATGGACTAGGATTTACCAACACTGATTTGACTACGGAAGGCCGCAATCACAACAAGGCTCTGCACATTACCATGGAGTGTAAGGGTGCAGTTCTTTCACATGTACTGGTAGACACAGGGTCATCCCTCAATGTCTTGCCTAAAAAAGCCCTTGTGAAGCTGGAGTATGAAGGATTGGCATTACGTCCCAGCAACTTAGTAGTGAGAGCCTTTGACGGTTCTAAGAGATCAGTTCTGGGAGAAATTGAGTTGCCTATAACGATTGGCCCACAAACTTTCAAAACGACGTTCTACGTGATGGACATTCAGCCTGCCTACAGCTGTTTGTTGGGTAGACCATGGATTCATGCCGCTGGCGCAGTTACGTCTACCCTTCACCAGAAGTTAAAATTCGAGTGGGAGGGCCAAGTCGTTACTATTTGTGGAGAGGAAGATATTTTTGTTAGCCATCTGGCTACATACAAATATATTGAGATGGATGGGGAGATCCACGAAACGATGAGTCAAGGGTTTGAGGCCCTGAATATTAATGAAACATCTGCTGTGCTTGGGACATCCATGACATCCTATCAACAAGCCCGGAGGGTTGTGGAAGAAGGGAATGCTCAAGGTTGGGGCAAACTGTTGCCTGTGGAGAAGAAAGAGGATAAATTTGGGTTGGGTTACAAACCAACTCAACAAGATCAAGCAGAGGCTGCTAAGAAGCCCAACTTTGTTAGTGGGGGGATGCTCACCCCTGATGCTGTCAACAACTTGGAAGATGAGTCGGAAGATGAACGCAACCTGGAGAGCTGGATACGTCCAAGGATCCCGGGGAGCCGTATCTCAAACTGGTCTTCCCAGGAAATTATAAGGGTTACTCCTGCAGAGTAATTATTATTTCCTGTATATTTTAAGCATGCATCAAGTCTTGCATCTTGCCCAAGATGACAAGACACATTTTGTAATCGGGCCATCTGTAATTTTTGTGCAACAAGATTAATCAATGAAATATCAGACATCTTTTGCAAACGAGTCTTTTTCTTTTCCGCTCACTGTTTTTCCATTTTTCTTTTTGTACAAAAAAATAAATGGCAATGTTTTCAAAATGACAACTTTATTTCACTTTTCTAAACAAGATTAAAATCAATCACTAAAATGAACAAACTGAACCCTTGCAGAGAGTGCCTTCCAGACCACACCGACAACAGCACGGCTATGACTTCGTATGACTTTGACAATCCAATCAATCAAGCTGATGAAGGGGTTGAAGAAGATTACGAGCTTCCTGAAGAGCTAGCCAGATTGTTGAGACAAGAGGAGAAGGTTATCACTCCTCATCAGGAGGAAGTCGAAACAATTAATCTTGGTACAGATGAAGATGTGAAAGAAGTTAAAATCGGGGCCTGCTTACAAGACTCAGTGAAGAAACAACTGATTGACCTGCTTCAGGAATATGTGGATGTGTTTGCTTGGTCTTATCAAGATATGCCAGGGTTGGATACCGATATTGTCACGCACAAGCTGCCTTTGAGGGAAGGATGCCCACCGGTCAAACAGAAACTGCGCCGTACTCGCCCAGACATGGCAATGAAAATCAAAGAAGAGGTACAAAAGCAGTGGGACGCCGGATTCCTTGCTGTAACTAGCTATCCACCGTGGGTTGCTAATATAGTACCTGTGCCTAAGAAAGACGGCAAAGTGAGGATGTGTGTTGACTACTGGGATCTGAACATAGCTAGCCCAAAAGATGATTTCCCATTACCTCACATTGATGTATTGGTCGATAATACGGCTCAGTTCTCGGTATTCTCCTTCATGGACGGATTTTCAGGATACAATCAGATCAAAATGTCACCTGAAGACATGGAGAAGACAACTTTCATCACACCCTGGGGCACGTTCTGTTACAAGGTGATGCCATTCGGATTGAAGAATGCTGGTGCAACATATCAACGGGCTATGGTAACATTATTCCACGATATGATCCATAAAGAAATCAAGTGTTATGTGGATGACATGATTGCCAAGTCCCTCACAGAAGAAGACCACCTGGTAAATCTGCTGAAGCTATTCAAGCGTCTGAGGAAATATCAACTGAAGCTGAACCCCAATAAGTGCACATTCGGGGTGCGATCTGGTAAGCTGCTGGGTTTTATTGTAAGCGAAAAAGGGATTGAGGTGGACCCTGACAAAGTCAAAGCCATTCAAGAAATGCCTGCACCGAAGTCTGAAAAAGAAGTTCGAGGGTTTCTAGGTAGATTGAACTACATCTCAAGGTTCATATCTCACCTTACAGCAACCTGTGAACCCTTGTTTAAACAGTTAAGAAAAGAACAAACGGTCAGGTGGAACGAAGACTGCCAAAGGGCTTTTGACAAGATCAAAGAATACCTGCAAGAACCTCCAATCCTTATGCCTCCAGTTGAAGGAAGACCTCTGATAATGTACTTGACAGTATTAGAAGAGTCAATGGGGTGTGTGCTGGGCCAGCATGACGAGTCTGGTCGAAAAGAGTATGCAATTTACTACCTAAGCAAAAAGTTTACCGACTGTGAACAACGTTATTCACTGCTCGAGAAAACTTGTTGTGCTTTAGCGTGGGCTGCTCGCCGACTGAGACAGTATATGTTGACCCACACTACTTTATTGATCTCAAAGATGGACCCAGTCAAGTACATTTTCGAGAAGCCAGCTCTTACCGGACGGGTTGCAAGATGGCAAATGATTCTCACAGAATATGACATTCAGTACACATCTCAGAAAGCCATCAAGGGCAGTGTACTATCTGAATATCTTGCTGAGCAACCTATTGATGACTACCAGCCTATGAGATTTGACTTCCCCGATGAAGACATCATGTTCATAAAAGCGAAAGATCATGAAGAGCCTATTCACACTGAAGGGCCTAACCCGGAAGAAGAATGGACTATGATGTTTGATGGGGCTATTAATATGAATGGTCGTGGTGTTGGTGCAATACTCATTACACCTAAGGGAGTTCACATGCCTTTCTCGGCAAAACTCACTTTCAACTGCACTAACAACGAAGCTGAATACGAAGCTTGCATTATGGGTCTTGAGGAAGCCATTGACCTCAGGATCAAGACATTGACCGTATTCGGAGATTCAGCTCTGGTAGTTAATCAAACCAATGGCAAATGGTACACCCACCAGGATCATCTGATACCTTACAGGGATTATACAAGAAGATTATTGACTTTATTCACAACGGTCAAGCTTGAGTATATCCCTCGGGACGAGATTCAGTTTGCAGATGCCCTGGCTACCATTTCATCTATGATCAAAGTTCAAGCAGCCAACTTTGTACCTCAGATTTCAGTGTCCAGACTTGATAGACCGGCATATGTGTTTGCAGCAGATGTTGTCAAAGATGATAAGCCTTGGTTCCATGACATTAAGTGCTTCCTGGAGGATCAAACATACCCATCTGGGGCATCTTCCAATGATAAGAAGACTTTGAGAAGGCTTGCTGGTAGTTTCTTTCTGAATACTGATGGTTCCCTGTACAAGAGAAACTTTGATATGGTACTCCTCAGATGTGTTGATAGAACAGAAGCAGACTTGTTGATGCACGAAGTGCACGAAGGATCCTTTGGTACCCATGCAGGAGGGCATGCCATGGCTAAGAAATTGCTAAGATCAGGCTATTACTGGATCACAATGGATGCCGACTGTTGTGCCTATGCCAGAAAATGCCATAAATGCCAGATCTATGCGGATAAAGTGCATGTGCCTCCCAATCCTCTGAATATAATGTCTTCACCCTGGCCCTTTGCCATGTGGGGCATTGATATGATTGGCAAGATTGAACCGACTGCTTCGAATGGCCACAGATTCATCCTGGTCGCCATTGACTATTTCACCAAGTGGGTTGAAGCAACCTCATATGCAAATGTTACAAGGCAAGTGGTAGCCAGATTTCTGAAGAGGGATATCATCTGTCGATATGGAGTTCCCGAGCTAATCATTACTGATAATGGTTCTAACTTAAACAACAAAATGATGGCAGAGCTGTGCCGGGACTTCAAGATCCAACACCACAATTCTTTTCCTTACAGGCCAAAGATGAATGGCGCTGTTGAGGCAGCTAATAAGAATATCAAGAAGATTGTGCAGAAGATGGTACCTATTGCCTTGCATGGGTACCGCACATCAATCAGAACATCCACTGGGGCAACACCGTATCAGCTTGTGTATGGTATGGAGGCAGTCCTACCTGTTGAAGTTGAATTACCCTCTCTATGGGTATTGATGGATGTTAAGCTGAACGAGGCAGAATGGGTCCGATCCCGATACGAACAACTGAGTTTGATTGAAGAGAAAAGATTGGCTGCAATCTGTCATGGGCAGTTGTATCAGAAAAGGATGAAAAGAGCCTTCGATCAGAAGGTCAGGCACCGAGAGTACCAAGTAGGAGATCTTGTGCTGAAAAGAATCCTCCCTCCTCATACAGACCACAGGGGCAAATGGACTCCGAACTATGAAGGACCATTTGTAGTAAGGAAAGTTTTCTCTGGTGGAGCACTAATGCTCAGCACCATGGATGGTGAATATTTCCCGTCCCCTGTGAATTCAGATGCAGTTAAAAAATACTTTGCATAAAAATGACCCGCTGGACATAAAAACAGAATGTAAGTCCAGGCAAAAATAGGGCATCCCGGCGAGTCAAAAACAGAATAAAAGACTCGGGCAAAAATAAGGGAAAATAAAAAATGTACACCTGCTTAGTTGAAAAGCCGCATTGGACAACTCAGGCAAAAATGGGTATCCCGATGGATTGAAAACCCGAAAGGGCGATCCATGCAAAATAAGGGAGTAAGCGAACAACTGCACTCTGAATTCGTCTGTATTACCTACAACTTGGTAAAACCTCGAAAGGATCAAGCTTCTGTCAGAATCAGCCTTCTTCAGAAAGCAAGACGAGAAGAACGTCAAAAGTCATACGAGTCATAGCAAGAGGGAAGCTCCTTGAAGCGTCGTCAACATTGCCAGCATTTTGTTTCTCAATTTGTAACAATCTCCTCATTTCAGGAGATATGTTTCTTTGACTGTATTTTGCCAATTCAGGGCATATGAATTAATAAAAACAGATTTTTAGTCAAGTTTCACCTCGTACACTTCATTTTTATTTACAAAGAATGTCTGATATCTTTAAATATTGATTGCATGAATACAGATGCTTATCCTCAAAAATAAAAAACTACGTGCTTACAGGAAATATGTTTACTCTCAGAAGTGTCTAAATCCTATGACGGAATCCGGTAAAGGATACCTCGGGATTACTTGTGCGTTTCTCTATCTTTGCAGGATTGCAGGTATCCAAAAGCGCAGCATGAGGCATGAAAACTTCATCCCTGCAAGCTGGTAAATCAACACCCACTCGGTCTTAATACCTAAGTGCTTTCTCCCCAGCTGAGTTGCCACTTGTTACTTCCCCAGCCGAGTACAAAAGCCAGGGAACCATCTCCCCACAGAGTTCCAGCCTCTATTCAGAAGAGCAACGCATGAAGGGATCACAACAGAGTGACGAAAGCTTCTACAAACCCCATCTGGGTCCCTCATTTATAGGAATAGGTCCATCACTGACCCTTTTCCCCAAGCAGAGTCATTTCATCAGATCTACCAATGATCTTATCCCCAGCTGGGATGTTCACTCCAACAGATCGACCAGAGATCTTCACAAGCAGCGGGATCCGAAGCCCGGATCTGTCTTCTATTGCATAATCATAGCATTCGCATCATATTTACCAAACAAAGCGTAGCATTCCGTCTTAATACGGAGCATTACGGCAAAAATCAAACATGTTGCATAATCATAAGTCATGGTCTGAATCAAGCGCCTGTGAATATTATCAACCCATCAACAATATACAGAAAACTCCCCCCAGATTCCCCAGCAAAAGCAGTTGCCTCACATTCACCAATACAAATACATACTCCTTGTGGCACCCGTCCGTGTCATATCCCCAGCAGAAAGCCAAAGTATCCCCTTTGCACTCACAAACACATACATATATATATATACAATCCCTTGACACCCGTCCGTGTCACCTTCCCCAGCATAGTGCCCAAACACATTGGGAACTATATACTTGTTTATAATACACTTTCTCTTTTAACACTCGTCCGTGTCACTCTCCCCAGCAAGTTAAACACTCGTCTGTGTCTCACTCATCACTCATACTTATACAGATACTCGTCCGTATCTTGTATACACCATTTACATCCCCGCAGATTCGACACTCGTCCGTGTTCTTTGTTAACCAGTTGGTACTCGCCCGTACCATCATCTCAGAACGTGCGTCAAGCGTTTGTTTCTACTTGATACTCGTCCGTATCATAGTCTTAAGGATGCTCGTCCGCATCTTTAATCCATGCACTGTGTCTTCTCGAATATAGACACTTGTCTGTGTCTACTATTCCCCAGAAGAGTCCCTTCAGATTCAACACTCGTCCGTGTTCCTTGCTAACCAGTTGATACTCGTCCGTATCATCATCTTTGAACACGTGTCGGTATTTGTTTCTACCTGATACTCGTCCGTATCATAGTCTTAAGGATGCTCGTCCGCATCTTTAATCTATACACCATACCAAACACTTATACCTTTTATTTCTTGGATGTAAACACTCGTCCGTGTTTACTACTCCCCAGTAAAGTGAATTTTCTTCTTATCTGACATTCGTCCTATGTCATGATAAACCCTGGGAGCAGCCGTACCCTGCTAGGTGGTCGTCCTCCACCTCTTGATGGTCGTCCTCCGTCATGCTCATCCGATGGCCGTCCCCATCGTTGACCTTTTATCCGACATTCGTCCTATGTCGTGATATTTTAGCAGCCGTCCCCTGCTAGGTGATCGTCCTTCACCTTTTGATGATCGTCCTTCATCATTTTATCCAATGGTCGTCCCCATTGTTGATTTTGGTTATCTGGAGTTCGTCCTACGTCATGATAAACCTTGAGAGCAGCCGTCCCCTGCTAGGTGGTCGTCCTCCACCTCTTGATGGTCGTCCTCCGTCATGCTCATCCGATGGCCGTCCCCATCGTTGACCTTTTATCCGGCATTCGTCCTATGTCGCGATATTTTCGGCAGCCGTACCCTTCCAGGTGGTCGTCCTCCACCTTAGATGACCGTCCCTCATCTTAACCCCAACAGAGCAGCCGTCCCCTGCTAGGTGATCGTCCTTCACCTTTGATGACCGTACCTCATCATCTGTTTATTTCATTTATTCTTTAGCCCGATGGTCGTCCCCGTCGTGGTCCCTTTTCTTTTTAGCCCAATGGCCGTCCCCATCGTTGGTTACATCACTTTATGAACTTGATGGCCGTCCCCGTCATTTTTCATTAATCCCCAGAGAATTTTACAGCTTTACTTGATGGCCGTCCCCATCATGACCCCTTTTATCCCCAGCATGTCGGCCGTCCCCGTCATTGCTTTATTTCCCACACTTTTCCCAGCATGTCGGCCGTCCCCGTCATTGCTCATTCCCCAGCAGTCGTCCTCTGCTCGACGGTCGTCCTCCGTCGCCCATACTTTACAATATACCTTATTTTCATTTACAATCTATATCCCTTTTCTTCTTCATTCTATGAGTGCAAATTTTGGACTGTCTTTGGTATTCAACCACAAGTTATCTTGTTTGCCTGTTAAGCCGATGCTTACATCCTGCACAACTAACTCATGTTTGAATAGGGGCAGCTGTAAACACCCCAAATTTGCCCTCACCCATTCACACCATGGCTTGTGATCATTTCATAGGCATAAACTCAATCATAACCTCTCATACCACATTTTTGATTCACTGCATTGATTCTAAGTCATCTGGGGTTTGTGACCTGGGCAATCCAAGAGCTTCTTGAGCCACTCCAAAGGCCATCAATCACTTCAAAGGGGACCATGTATGTTCTAATATCATATTACATCCTCTCAAAGTCAAGAATGTCAAATAATCACAAGAACTGGGATTGGTGTGGAAGCAGAGTCAGGCTTGACTGCACAGTTGACCTAAAATTAGGGTTTTGGTTTCAGAGGCCATAACTCCAATTTTTTTGGTTATTCTTGTTTCTATTGGTCTCTATATGGTATAGGGAGTATGCATATCAATTTTCATGAAGAAATTCCATGGGGAAGTCATCTGATCAAGAGTTGACTTTTCAAGCAAGTCAGTGCAAAATCAGGGCATCTGAGGCCCCCAATGACCCAACCAAAGGGTGTTCTTCATCATTTTGATTTTATATGATCTTTATTTGATCATAGAAGAGGTTGGAAGTTCACAAAATTGAAGAATTTCAAGTCTTTTGCAAAGTTGACTTTTTGGGCAAGTTTGACTTTTAATGAAATTGTCATTTTAGGCAACTTTTTCAACCCTTACTTTTTGATTCAAGAAAGCTTCAAATGGAAAAACTTTGGTCATGAAAGTTGTATAATAGATCTTTCCCTTTTCAAAAAGTACAAGAACATGACCTAATTCATTTTGGATCAAAAGTTATGGCTTGTCAAAGTTGGCAAAAATCACAAAATTTCAAAGTTTCTACCAAAGAGGCATTTTGCAAAATGACTTGATCAAGTGCTCTAAAGACCTCAAATGTGTACAATTTCTTTACAACATACACACATGACCTCTAAAGATCAGAATTGGCCCAAAGAACTTGACACTTTGATGCATTGAAATTCATGAAATCTCAAAGGAACCAAAAGTGAACCAAGTTGCAAAACTCATGATAGCTTCTCATCCACTTGCTGGCTAGCTTGCTGATCAACCCTAGGCTTTTCCTCACCTCATGCTGCGCAGGACATGCCCTTTGTACTAGGCTAGCAAGTGGCCCATGCTTCTCTTACACAAAGTTGACATTTTTGCAAAAGCACCCAAAGTTGACATTTTCACACTCCCTTGGCCTGAGCTTCTGCCAACTTTCTCTAGAGGCTACATAAACTCCAACTAAGTGTCAAAAGCTTCAAAGGAAGATCATTGGGACTTGTTTGAGCCAAAGAACAAGCCAGAAAGCTCCTGAATCGAAAGCTCAATCTCAGGTAGCTTCATGAACTTTTTTCCAGAACTTGCTTTTTAAGTTTCTAAATGATAAAGCATGCTTCCCTGAGTTCACTGAACTTGTTACTTTTGAAAAAGATTGAGAAATGAGATTGTATTGTGTTTCTGAAATTTTGGCAGTTTTTGATGTTTGATTCGTATCTTGATTTTGTGTTGAAATAAATGGATTTTGTTGCTGGATTATTGTTTAGGGATGTTAGTTTAGTTGATCTGGAGAGTTTGGCATGTTTTCATGGTGTACTGAGAGAGATTGAGTGAGAGACCCGCCGGAGAAGATGACCGGAACACTGTTCCGGTCATCTGAAAGTGATTAGGGATTTAATTAGGGTTTAATCATAATTAGGCCAGTTTGAATGTGAGTCGTCCAAACGCGCGCGTAGTCAATTCCCACCCCTGCCAGTTTGAATTTCGTCCATTGGATTGGTTGACTTCCTTATTTTTCAGTTTAATTTCATTTTATTTTCATTTAATTCCTTTTGTTTTCCACAAATTATTAAAAATAGCAAAACAATCTTAAAAATTCTGAAATTTTTTGTATAAACTTTTATGATTTTTCAGAAACCAAAAACATTTTTATTTTTATTTTTTGCATTAAAAAAATATTTTTTAATGTTTAAAAGTTTATCTTTAATTAATTAATGAGAATTAATTAATTAAAAATACTTTTAGGTATTTAAAAATCACCAAAAAATTCATGAAACATTTAAAAACATTTAAAAACATTGTCCAACCCTCAAACAAAATTTCTATTTTGGTCTTGATGCATTTTGAGAATTTTTCATGGAATTAATCCATTTTCAAAGCATTATTTTGATCCAAACTTCAAAAAATCATTTCTGCCTAACCATTGAGAGTTGGACTTTGATTCTTTTTGCATTGTGTTTAGCATATCATGTAGTTTGTAAGATTAATTTAGCATGAATTGATTTTTCATTTTCCATTTGTTTGGCATTTTTCTTGTTAAGGTACCCTAAAACCCTAGAAAACTTAGGAAATTCATAACCCTAATTAGGTTAAGAGTTGGAACCTCTCCTTTGGGCAGTGAGTTAGTGTAGGGTTAGGGTTCCTTTGAATGCATTTTTCCATTTTTTATCTTGATGTTTGCTTCTGATTTTGGTTTTTGTTTGATGCTTTGATCATAAACCCTAATTTGGGCTTCCATATGCATCCATCTTGCATTTGCATTCATACCTTGACTTGCCATAGCATTTTGTGCATCCATTTGATTCATTTGACATCTTAAGACATATTAGAAGCATGTTTGATCATTGCATCTTGCATTTGCCATGTTGTATGCCATTTTCACTTTATAACTTCTCATGTATGATCATGGTTCTTAACTTGCTTCATTTGCATCCATAAGTTTGTATGATCATCCCCATGCCTTGTTACATGTTTGCAGCATCTCATAGAAACATTAACATCATGTATGTGCTTCTGGTTTTTGATTTGCATCATGCCATTTCATTTCATTTTGCATTGCATTGCATTCCTTTCACTAACTTTTCAGGTGGTAAGTTACCTTGAGAAGTGAATTTGCCTTCACTTATCACAACTTCTTTTCATCTCCTTTATGCATCCTTGCTGCATTTTGTTATGTGTTTGAGGATGAGCTTGCTCATTCTTCTTCTCCTTACTTTCTTTCCTCAAGTGACTTGACTTCTTGAATGAAGCAAGTTGCTTTGCTTCTCCTGATCCTTTCATCTGCTTCCTGGTGGTTCCATTGAAGATCTTTCTTGATAAACCTCACAAACCTTAGGAAAAACCAAGCATGACAATGATTAGGGTTTTGATTAGTTCCCCATTAGCTTTACCTTTGTGTCATCCTTTGATTCTTCTCTTCTCACCTCATAATCAGGGTCAAACCCTAAAGGCTTTAAGGCTTTGTGATTAAGTTTATGCCTGTATCCTTCTATTAGGATGGAGTGTATAACTTTAATCCTAAGTGTTAAACCCTTAAGGTGTTTAACTCTTTTAATCAATTCACATAATAATCATCAAAGACATCATACTTGTAACTTGGGCCTTGCATTAGGGTTCTAATTCTTCCTTAATTGGCTGAGAAGGACTAACCCTAGTGTTAATGGACAAGTCCCCCTCAAGTTGTCTTACAAACCATAAAATTCACTTCATCATCTCACCATTAAATAAAATCCACTTAATCAAAGGCTTGTTTTGTCATGAGTTTAATCCCTAATCATGGATTAAGTTGAGGAGCTTTCCTCAGCTTAAACACCCTCATCTATTATCCTTCTATTAGGATGGTGTAATGAGACTGTTTAATCCCTGATTATGGCTTAATCTCATTACTTAACACTAAACAAAAACAACAAAAACATCTAATTAATCTCAAGTAGGTTAATGATCTTAATCCTACACCATGGTGTTTAAGTGTGAGAAGCTGACTTCACACTTAAGGTACTCTCATTACCCCTAATCAGAGGGAAGATGTGATGAGTTTACTAAATCCATTGGTTTAGGATTAAGCTCATTAACTTATGACAAACTTCAAAAAGCAATAAAAGACTGAAAATACAAAAAACAAACAATAATCGTCTCCTCCGGGATTCCTTTCTCATCTCATTCACTCATAAACGAGAATTTGCTTCTTCCGTCTAATGCAAGACAGTTTGCACCTGAGCCAGACAGGTCATACACTTGAGCATAGACAAGCAAGCAGTTCACAAGTCAATTCATCTTTCAGTCTCTTTGGGTCGAACTACGGTGTTCTGACTTCCTCATTGCACGAGAGGATACGTAGGCATAACTTAACAGTTATCGAACAAAAGTCTCTGTATATCCCCCCTCTTTTCAGCATTATTCTTTAGCCTCATTATCGTGAGCATTTCACTGTTACCCTTACACTGACACTGTATATATACACTTCACTTCTTTGACACCTGTACATCCTGTTCCAGCTCTTTCATACACAAATTGCACTGACACTACCCCTTTAAAACACAAATCTTTTAAGCGTGGATCCCGTCGAGTACGACGGACAATCTGGGTGCTAATACCTTCCCAGGTTGTAACCAACCCCCTTTCTCAGTCTCTCTGGTTCGCAACCGTCTTATCCATATCTTTTCTTAGGTTTATGCAGCATTACCTTTCCTCCGGGATAAAAATGCCTAGCTGGCGACTCTATTCATTCCCTGTGAGTTCACTCCTGTGTGTTCTCACATCCCCCTCTCGCCGACCGTTCGCGTCTGTACCTTTATCTGGGCCATTTCCCATTTATCGGGAGCGACAGTGAGCAAGCCCACTCAAAGACAATAAAAAATGCAGCAAAGATGAATATGAATAAGATGAAGAGAAATGAGAAGTGAAGGCAAATCCACTTCTCAAATTAACTTACCACCTGAAAATGTTAGCACAAGATGCATAAAGAAAGAAGTGAGATGGAAATATGCATATGCAAAGGCAAAAAAAACCAAAACCATAAACATACACATGATGCAAATCATGCTATGATATGATGCAAAGGCATACAAAGTGCAATGAATGGTCATACAAGGATAAGATGCAAATGGAAGCATGCTTTGAAGTTTGAAAGTTCATGAAGTTTAATGAAAGGAAATGAATGAAAATCATGGCAAATGAATGAAGAAATGATTAAGCATGATTCTAACATGTCTTAATATGTCTAAGATGACATATGAATGCAAGAAATGTCATGGCAAGTTCATGTATGGATGCATATGCAAGATGAATGCAAATGAAGATGCAAAATAGGGTTACATGAAAGGATGAGATGCAAATGATCAAAACAGAAGCAATTCACATGATAAAACTTTTCAAATGAGCTCAAACAAACCCTAAGCCTATATGATATCATACCCCAAAGGAGAAGGTCTAACTCTTAACTTAAAGAAAGTTATGATTTTTCTAAGTTAATTAGGGTTTTTGGGTATCTTAAAAGGGAAAATGCAAATCAATTTGAAAATGTAAGACAAATTCATGCCAAAATTATCCTAGAAACTACATGTTATATGGAAAACAATGCAAAAAGAATCATCATCAAACCCTTCATGGTTAGGCAGAAAAGATTTTTCAAAGTTAGGGTTCCAAAAGGGGGATTTTATGAACCCTAAATTCAAAGAAAATGTCAAAGTATGTTCAAAACCAAAAATAAATTTGTATGAATGGTTTGAAAATGTTTCTAAATGTCTTAAGATGCAATGTGAAATTTTTGGTGATTTTTAGAAACTTAAATGATATTTTAATTAATTAATTTCCATTAATTAATTAAAATAAACATTTAAATATTTTAAAAATACTTTTTAAATGCAAAAAACAAAATAAAAATGTTTTTTGGATGAAGAAAAATATTTGGAACATAAATGCAGAAAATAATATTTTTTGGATGATTTTTGGTACTTTAAATAAAATGATAAAGAAAATACAAGAAAAATGAATTAAAAATCAATTAAAAGGAGAAGTATGCACATCCTGTGGCTCAGATTCAAAGTGGGGATGGAGGGAAAGACCTGGCGCGCATCTTAGGGGCTGAGGTTTAAACTGCCTAATTAAATGAGTTTTATATTAATTAATAAGGGCTTAAGTTAATGGGCTAATCTGAACCGTACACACGCTAATTAAACAAGATCCTAGGGTTATCATTCAATCTGGAAAATAAAACCCTAATTATCCCTAATGACATTCAGGTGACCGGAGCAAGCTCTGGTCACTCTTCTTCCCTATCTCTCTCAAAATGCCATAAAAATGTCTCAAACTCTCCAGGAATGATCCTCACACCACTCTAAACATGAATCAACCAACAAAATCCATTTATTTCACATGAACAACATGAATCAAAGCAAAACGGAAAAGCAATCAAAAATTTCAGAAGCTCGTGAAATGCTTAAAACTTAACCATTTTCAAAACAAATCATATCATGGTAATCAGGGGAGCATGTAGAATCATTCTATAACATAAAAGAGAGGTTCTGGAAAAAAGTTTGAAGGTGACTACCTGAGCTGGAGCTTTCACTTCTGGAGCTTTTTGGCCTCTTCTCCTGTGCAAATCCACCCCAATGATCTCCTTGATGATGTTGAAAAACTTTGCAAGAGTTTATATGGCTTGGTTTGAGAGATTGCAACTCAGCTGGTCCAAAATCGTGTTTGTGTTTGGCTGACTTTTAGGGCTTGGCAATGGTTGGGAAATGATCTTGAGATGATTTTGAGTTGGTTTGTGAAAAAATATTGGATGTTTGAGGCTTGTGTAGTGTGTTTCAAAGAGATGAAGGTTGAGGGATATTTTGTGAAACTTGGCTTTTGTATGGTTCTGAGCTCCAAAGTTATGTGAAATGGCTTGCTTTTGGTCCACATAACATGTCTCTATTGGCCAGAGAGTTGTTGTGGCTGCAGCTGATTGGTATGGGGTGATTTGCAAAAAGTCAACATTATGTGTACTTGAGGTATGGGTTCATGCAGGGGTTGTTCAAGGGCATGTCTGGCCTCAGCTTGGTTCAAGGAGAGCCATGGGATTAATTTTATGCAGCTGACACAAGTGGAAGCATGGCTGCAAGAGATTTTACAGGTGTTATGCAATTTTGCCCCTTTGAGAAATCTTGTGATGCAAGGCATGAAAACAAGTGATTCCTTGGGAAATTATGATCACAATGCATTGTACTATGGTTGTATGATGCTTAGATATGCATTAGAGGTCACAAAATGGCTTGTCATGTGAAATTGCAAAAATCCCTCTTTGGTATGAAAGTGAAAATTATGTGATTTTTTCCAACTTTGCAAGGCCATAACTTGAGTTCCATAATGAATTAGAACATGTTTTTGTACTTTTTGAAAATGGAATGATCCAATCAACAACTTTCATGACCAACAAGTTTTAATTTGAAGCATTTTTGGATCAAAAAGAGGAGGTTGAAAAACTTTCCCAAAATGGAAAGTTTCCATTACAAGTCATTTCCATTGTTGGAAACTTTTGGTTTAGCTTAAATTTCTTCAATTTTTTGAACTTCCAAGCACTTCAATGATCAAATAAAGATCATATAACTTCAATTTGATGAAAATATCACTTTGGTTCCATTGTTTGGGGCCCCAGATACCCTGATTTTGCTCTGACTTTCTCAAGAAGTTACCCAGTGAACAAATGACTTCCACAATGAATTTATTCATCAAACTTGGTGCATATGATCGTTATAACATCTTAAGAACATTAGAAACAAGAATGGCCCAAAAATTTGGAGTTAAGGCCTCTAAAATCAAAACCCTAATTTTGGTCATCTGTGTAGGAAAACCCTAGCTCTGCTTCCATGCCTTGCCAGTTCTTGTGATTTCTTGACTTCCTTGAACTTTGAGGGATATAATATGATGATAGAACACACATGTAACCTCTTGGAATGCTTGGAGGCCTTTGGAGTGGCTCAGATGGATCCTTGGATTGTTCAGATCACAAACCCTAGATGCAGATGAACTTGAACTAATGCAGTGAAACAAATATGTATTATGTATTATGAGGTGATATGCATATGCTTATGCAAACATGAAAGATCACAAGCCATGGTGTGATATTAGTGAGGGCAAATTTGGGGTGTTTACAACAACTCTTCGCCGTATCGCCCGAAGATGAATGGCACCGTCTAGGTGGCCAATAAGAATATCAAGAAAATCGTTCAGAAGATGGTTGTGACATATAAGGATTGGCAAGAGATGCTACCGTTTGCACTACATGGGTACCGAACGTCTGTGCGTACCTCGACAGGGGCAACTCCGTTCTCACTAGTGTATGGTATGGAGGCAGTCCTACCGGTCGAAGTTGAGATTCCCTTGTTCAGAATAATGATGGATGCTATGCTAGATGAAGCTGAATGGCTCTAAGCCAGGTATAATCAGTTGAGCCTCATTGAATAGAAACGCCTAGCAGCCGTATTCCATGGACAGTTGTATCAGCGATGAATGAAACAGGCTTTCGACAAGAAACTGTGGCCTCAACGGTACATACCAGGTGACTTGGTTTTGAAAAGGATTCTTCCTCCTAACAACGATCACAAGGCTAAGTAGAAACCCAACTATGAAGTTCCATTCGTGGTTAAAAAGGTCTTCTCGGGTGGAGCCTTGATGTTAACAACCATGGATAGCGAAGACTTCTATTCCCCTATTAACATAGACGCGGTAAGAAAATACTTTGTGTGATCATACATCTACATTCTCGATTAGGTCATAATATTGTGATCATACATTTCATTGAGCTCCTAAGGCATTGGATCAGTTTCCTTTGAAGAACTGGTTTATTCCATTGGTTTGTAGTTTCCACTTCACAGGAGTTTGTTTCATGGATCATGGAATTAGGGTTTTATACCCCATGAATGGTTATCAGAGTAATTCCAGTTTTTGATCACGTGGCCATCAATAACATCTTTTTGTACTCATATGTCCTGATTAGGGTTTATTTCGCATCATATGATTTTCGATTTGGATTTGTTGCCATTTGATTTCAGCATGATGTGTGGATTCAACTCAAATCATGATTAACCTTTTTTCTCATGGATTGATCCCATTTGATATCAAATGTGATCTTTTGTGGGCTCGATCTCATCATCTCTATTCAAGAATCAGAGGATTTCATTATGTTCAATTTCAAAGATGATTTGGATTGGGATATTATTTGAATACATGCTAGTCTCATCAGGTTCCTGAATTCATAATTATTACCAGGGAGATTGTAATTCAAAATTCAAGTTCACTCGAAAGTCCTCAATATCTACTTCAAATCCATTTTTTTTATTCGACTTAAATCATTCTAAACCATTGTCATCCATATCCATTTTTTATACTAATTCAATGATAGACAAATCTATGCATAAGCCATTGCCTAATGAACATGTCCAATTTCAATAAGTATCTGATTTTGTCCAACTTTATTTGTCCACTTCCATATCCAAGTTGCAACCTTATCTAAAAGTCACAATATATGTCCATGTTGTTGGCCCATTCAAAGTAGCAAGGGTCCATTTTCCAAAAAAAAATGAAAATGTCACAAAACAAAGAAAGGTAATGTATCTTTTATTTAATTTTCCATTATCATATTTGGCCCATGAGAAATGGTGTTAATGCCCATCCTGAAAGGCAACAATTCAAGAATTTGGAATTGTGTTAAGGTATTGAAAAGATGATAGAAGTTAGAGGGTGTGGATTCTTATTATTATGCCTTTGGAATTAGGAAAAAATCAGTTGAACTGATAACACAAAATTCAGATAAACAAAAATTCAACTAATATTAAATTCACATAACAGTTATAGTTACAACAATTTATAATAGCCCATAAACAGAAAAACGGATTTAAAAAAACTCAGGAAGGCTCTCCATCATTCATCGACCTTTCTCTCAATCTTCACTCTTCATTAAAATTCTAACAAACTCAGAACTTCAGATGCGACATAACCGCCGAGACTTCATCAATTTCTCGGCTCCTCCATATTCAGAGAAACTATTCTTCTACCTATCATCAGTTTTCTTCAATCAACAAATAATATGAACCTTCCTCACTCCCTTCAATCCATCTTCAATCATCAATCTAACATCCTACATCATCACCATCCGAACAGCCATATCAGTTGCGAAACCATGAACAAAAAATCTGAGAAAAATGCAATAAAGTGCTAACATAAAACTCGATAGAGAAAAACGAAGACAAAAAAAGAAAAGTCAGAAGGCACAACTCGAGAATAAAAAAACTCAGAAACTCAGTCGCATCTTTCATCACTCCAGTTTCCTAAAACCGGCCTCACCTTCATACCTTCATGAATCTCCAATAGAAATTCAATTTTCACTCCACATCTTCAACCTCACATTTTCAACTTTCGATCTCCACCCTTTATTCTCTTGAAATTTAGTATGCTCCCTACAATAAGAACCTCTTATCAATCTGCAAGTTTGTCACAAAAATCAGAAGAAAGCTCTTATTAGTGACAACAGGACTTGAGAAATCACACCAGAAAATCTTACACTAGAAGAGTTTCATAACCTAAAAACCAGGAAAAAAGAAATGATATAAAAGAAGGAAAGGATTACAAAATCGATTTCAGTGGCACAATCAATTAGCCTCACAACAAAATTTCATAACAAAATTTTAACTAACCTATAACTAACGCATAACAGAAGATAACAAACTTCCTAAAAGAATTCTTCTAGAAGTTTCACCTAAGATCTTTCACAAAGCTTCTCTGATCCTCTATAAATCAGAGACTCCATCTCCATTATTGATCTTCTTCACCATTTTTCCGAACTTCATTCTTCATACTCCACCATTGTGTCTGATTTTTCTTCAAAGCTCCATTCATATTTCCTCCATCTTCTTCCTCTCCACCATTTTTGGATTTTGCTTCAATCTCCATATCTCACTCTTCATTTTCATTCTCTCATTCTCCATTCATTTTTTTCAATCTTCATCAAACCTCCATCAAACTCAATATACAAGCAGCAACTCTCAATTCTTCATCATCAATATTTGCATCAATTCTCAAATTTGCAAATTCACTAACCTACAACAGAAAAGATCATCATAAGTCCAAATTCGTCAATGAAATTACACCGATCCGCTTCAAGAATAAGCCTACAAATCCTATGCACACCTCAACGATAGTGCAAGGATTCACACGGTGCAAACGCGGAGGAGGAAGATGAGATCGCTACGAAGCGTTGGAGATGTTTGTACCTGAGTAATTTACTCATCACCTCTATAACCTCCAAGCGATCGACATTGTCGTACGATCTTCATCATCATCTATTAACAACTGAAGCTCTCCGAAACAAAAATAGAAGTGACCTCTTCGTTCATAAATCAGCGCCGGCGAAATCAAGGTACGATTCACCTTCGTCGTTCTTGCGTTGTAGTTGTTTTCCTTGTTACGATATAAGTGATGTAGATTTCGAATGTACCGTTTTGGAAGTGTGTTTCAATTTCAGATTTGAGAAAGAGGCTAGGTAGTGTTTTTCGATTTAGGATTTGAAATGGAAGCTAGGTTATACTGTGGTTCGATTTCGGTAGTAAGAAATGAGGTTATGTTGTAAGATGCTTCGATTTGGTTGTTAGAAGAGAGGTTAGGATTAGGTGTCGTTAGAGTCGTCTTCTCCGATGTGTTTTACCGGCAGCGATTTTAGGGAAGAAGGAGGCGGCAGAGAGGAGAAGGGGAAGACCTAGGGTTTTGTTGTGACTTGTTCGTTCAACCCTTTGGTTTCTTTTGTTTTATAATTTCAATTAATTAAGTTAGTTTAATGAAGAAATTAAAGAGATATTAGAAGATCAATGAGGATTAAAGGAAAATAATGAGGAATTAATATCCAAATTAAAGCCACTGATTGTGATTCCAAGAGGATAGGATAAGATTTTGAATTCTATTCACACCGTCGGTGACACTTGTCACCATCCGGTAGGCTATTCCAGTGGTTGATCCTGTGCGCATCGTCCACCATAACCATCATGTTCCTGCGCGTTATGATTCACTTGATGGAATTACTAATGGAAGGCTTGATCAGACGGTTCTCAGGGAGTCAACGATTGTTGACTAACTCCACATAGTAGACCTTCAGGAACCTGGCGCATGGGCCTTGATTTCGTTGCTAGTTGCACCCTCCATTAAGCCCATTTGTTCATTTTAACTAGGAAAGTTACTTCATACACCTCCCTTTCTATTTCTTTCTTTTTTTAATTTCTGTTTTGTTTGGTTTTCAATACTAATCAATAAAAAATACAAAGACTATTAATAAAATTCTACAAAAATTATAGGAGCTCTCTAACTCATTTTAGAAATTTTCTATGTTCTTACTTTCTGATTTCAGTCATTTTTAGATTTTATTGGTAGTTTCCATTTAATTTCCTTTTCCTTGAACTCCCACGTGAACACTTCATTTTGTATATTTTGGTTCTCCCACTTCCTATAACTTTTTTGCCCCATTCTTTTTGCTAGTTTTAGAAGACTCATAATAGTACCTGGAATAACTTTTGTCATATTTTTAAGTCCATTTTAACCACTGTTTGGTAGTAGTTGTTTATGCAAATTTGTGAATATTTCTTAAGTAGATTTAGGTGCTCATTTGGTATAGTTAGATTGAGAATTTTTAAGAGATTTTTTAACACAACATTAGATTCAGGTTATGGACCTTAGGGAATTAATTTCATATTTTTTCCAGGACCTTTTCTATTTTTAGTGCTTTGATTTTATTCAACTTTTTCATTGCAAATCCACCTAGTTTTAGCTTAGGATTTTATGGTTGCATTAGGACATAGTTTTATTAGGTTTGATCTTAGAATATTAGAAGGCCTTGATATGGTTTATATACTGATTTTGGAATGTTGTTATCATTTAAGATCCTTTAGCTTTAGGACTTAGGCTTAGAAATCCTTTAAGTGCGTTTTCATGATGTGATTAGCCTTTGTATTTATTTTATGTGCTTTAATATGCATCTTGAAACTAATCCTTCTTCTTCATCTCTTTATGTTTTTAATTGTGTTTGACTTAGTGTTTGTTTTCTACTTATATAGGCTTCCCCCTCTTTAGAACCAACTTAACTTCCTTAGGAAGTAAGTTAAGTTCTAATTCTCTTTTCTTCTTTTCCTTTTCTTATTAAGATTAGAAAGCCACATAAACCATTAGGATCACCTTTTGAATATAATAACTAACTTAGGATTGTGTCTTAGTCCCCTTAGTTTGTCTTTTTTCAACTTGAGTCATTCTTTCTCATCTCATAAAGAAAATAATAAAATATCTAATAAAGATTGAATGTTCTCATACGACACGAGACTTTGTTGTGGAGTACTTATACACGTCCTGTTTCGGGATGAGGTGTAGGTTATCTACCATGATGGATAAGTCTTAGTATGAGAATATTCACAAAAAATTCAAAATACTTCTCATAAAATACAAAACAACAAACAATAAGCGACTTTCATGCGGGAATTCTCTTCTCGCCCCATTCACTCAAAAACGCGAACTTGCGACAACTTGTCTCATTTACAAGACGGTAAACGCACTCGTATCAGACGAGCCTGCATCACCTGAGCATAGACATAAGCAGTTCCAGCGATAAAAAACACAAACAAAGTTCCCAGCCTTAGTTAGGCGAACAACGTCAACTCTGGTCCTTATTTACCTACATTTTCCCCATTCTTTCTTTTTCTTCTCATTTTGTTCCCTTTATCATTTCAGTTCCAATTCTAGTTAGCAATTCTTTTGTTCAGCAGCATCTTATTTCTCACCCTTTGAAACAGACAAACAAGCGTGGATCTTGTCGGGCACGGTGGACGGTTTGGGGTGCTAATACCTTCCCAGGTCGTAACCGACTCCCGAACCCAGATCTTTGGTTCGCAAGGCCTCGTCCATTCTTTCTCTCTTAGGTTTGTGCAACATTACCTTTCTCATTCATTCGGGATAAAAATGCCTGGCTGGCGACTCTACCTTTTCTGCGCCACTTTCGTGTTTGTACTAGGATGAAAATCCCGGGAGCGACAACACCGGATGCAAGTCTCTAGACTACTAATTCAATTTCAACTCCTTAACCATCAAAGCAAACATAGGAAAGGTTTCCGACTCATCAGGAATTCCAACTTCCCTCGTTGTTTCGTACTTCAATCCTTCCGACCAAACCGGTATTGTACACTCTTGTGATTACTAACCACTCCGAACTCATATCCTAAAAATAAATCTTTAGGATACTCAACACAATTACAACCACATCCAATTCCAATCCTTGGATAAGATATATACTTTCATATATCTTCATTTATCGTAAAATAGAAAAATGACTTTACCATCTTGTACTAACACCATGTCAACTCGCCACAAACACATCTAAACACTCCATAAATAGTTTGTTAGAACCAGTTAAAATCAATTGGAACCTTAGTCAACTTCTACTCCGGCTTCCCAATAAATAACTTATCTTTTGCAAATTAACTGAGGAAACAAAAAGCTAACATGGAAAAACCTCCTATAATCTACAATAATAACCAACTAAGTCCAAAAGCAGCCTAATCTCTTTAACCTACTCTAGTTTCTTCATTGTAGAACCATATCTACTTCGGAAAGACTTATAACAACACCCTCCTCTGAACCAACATAACCAAGCAAATCCACTTCTACCCACCGAAAATCATGCTTGAAAACTTAGTATATAACTTTATGTTTCCCAACAATTATACCCCAATTCTTAAACATTCCACACATTCCTCTTTTGATTTTATAATAGATCAAGACATCCTCAAAGAACACCACTTCAAACTTATCCAAATAAATATGAAAGGAACAATTCATACTCCATATACACACTTTAAGGCATACCAATCACCAATATCCTCCATACAACGTCCTTGGTCAATTTATGGTCTCACATTTCTGTTTATTTCCTCATTGGATCATCCTTCCAATGTTTCACATCCCCTGTTGATCAAATCCTCAATTCATGAATTCCGGAAAGACAATTATTGCATACATACCATTTTACACTTATCTTATCAATCCAAGGCATGTAACCATACTTCTACCTCACTCTCTCGATTCCACAACAACAACAACAAGTAGTTTGCAATCAATTCCGCATCTCACGGTTTAACATCTCAAACAATCTACGAAACCATACATATTTTGCATTAACACATACAACACTCCTATGGCATTGATTCAACATCACTACATCATGAAGATACATGGTTTTAATTAATTTCCGACAAAAAAATCACATCTTCATAATTTCAAAACTCATCCACTCCATTTCATATGACACCCAATCCTAACCCAACACTAACATCATAAATCTCATTATCTCATACCCATCAACACAAGAAATTTATCCAAAATGGCTTATCAACCTTTCGTTCCGATTACCACATTTCATGCCTATCCTTCTTACGAAGTCCTGACTCACTCAAGATTTTCGTTGACACAACATTCAAACTCTTAACAAAAGTAATACCTCTAGTGAATTTCAAATCATTTGTGATCTTCACAAATCAACACCCAATATATTCCGAACACAACTGTGAGTTTCCATACCATTCAACAATCAATATGCAACTTCACACTATCATCCTCTTCTTTACCAATAATACTGAAATTCTCCCAGGCGACACCCTTGCTTTCATAATTCCCTTTAATAGTAAATCTTCTGACAACTCCTTCTTGTACTAGGAACAAATCAATAGAGTTCCATTTCTCTCTATAACTACACATTCGATATATTCTTCAGAAACACATCTGGGATTCACGCACAACTGACAGTTCATCATTGTGACCTTACTTCCAATCAACACCATGTTTGCAACTAAGGAAAACATCAGATTCTCTTCCCAAAGAGTCCCTCTACTTACTCAGTAGACACAAACCTCGACTTTTCACCTTCTTAGAATTCAAGTTCACCCTCTACTCATTAAGGAGTAACCATTATTAGTATTCGATCAATATACCAAAGCATCAAATCCATCTCATCTTCAGATACAGGAATCTGCATCGACTCCCCCAAGACAATTAATAAACACTTGGCGTAACTCCGAACAACCCACTGAACAGACTATCTAAACCGAAAAATATGTCTATTCCATCCAACACGATTCTGTCTACTGTCAACAAGGGATTAAGGGTGATCAGTTCCTCAATTTGTCAATAGATAGCCAACAATCATGACGGGGCATATCCTATATCTCCCAACTCCAATAACGCTCCTTGCATCTTATGAACTAAGTTGCCTAATGCATAAATCTTGCATGACACAAGCTTCATCAACATTTTCACCTCTTCAATTCCAATACACACCAAACCAACATTATACAACCAAACACTCCAAAGAAGCAATAGTTTCTCCCCCACTTGTTTTCAACCAACACCTGCCGACAAACAGGTAGAAAACTAGAAAGTACCGACATTGTTTCACACACATATCGCGTACTAAGGAACAAATGACATACGACAACCTGGTCGGTCGAACCGACCTGCTCTGATACCAATTGTAACACCCCATTTTCCCATTTTATAAAAATATAAGAATAATACATAATTCAGAGTTTTTAACACCAACAGTGGAATGTCACGTCTCAAAATCAACATCAGAAACCTCATTATTATTAAAAAATTATTCACAGCAGAAAAATAATCATTTTATTCAAGTCACGGCCATCCGCCAATAACATAAAAATATCCACAACATATTGTGGTTTACAATCTTTTAGTATAAATAACGATACGTAAAAAAATTCAATTAAAGAATACATCAAACTTAAAATTGCCTAAAATCTCGTGTTACTTATCAGAGCAACTCCAAAGACTCGATCAAGCAACTTGTACTTCGAGCGTACTCAAGTACCTGAATTATTTGTACTTCCAAAGAAGCACATACACAACAACAAACATCAAAGGGCGTGATAACTACATTCAATAATTAATGGTTTATAATACATGTTAAGGAGTAGTATCTCACGCAATCAACATAAACAACACATATCCACAACAACACTTATCAATATAATTTATGATTCAACAACATCAATAATGAAAGGTGACTCAACGATGACACAATGAGTGTGGTACCAAAATCACCATGGTTCATTCAATCGAACCTGATTCATAAAAGAATCTGGATAAATCACAAACACCCATCTGACAATGATTTATCTCAAACACTCTCCACAATGGAGTTTAGATGAATCACATATGTCCATCCGGCAATGATTCATCTCCAACAATAATGAACAATAATCTCATGAATGCATGGAAATGAGTATGCACATAACACATGTATAATAATCATTATAAATCTTCACGATCCTGTTGATCACATAAGATACACAACATGGCAATTTATGCATACAACATGTGTATAATAAACATTATACATTATCACGATCCTCCTGATCACACCAAAAATACACACAACACTTATATAACAACAATCAATCATAGTCACGATCCTTATAATCACAAAGAACACATACGACATAACCATACCAATAACTACGCATCTACACGACTTCCCCTATCATTCAAGGAATACGTACCCGTCGTAACACACCATAGTTCACCACACTTGTTCCTTCAGTTCAACCTACACACTATATCCAAGGAAATACATCACCTAGCCTTAATTATCTAATCGTTTGATTAATCCACTCGACCTCGATTATTAATCAACTTCACCTCCCATCATAGTTCCCACATATCCTGACACATGTCCTAACCACTCAAACCATAAGAAATCACCTCAGACGCAAAATCAGGAAAAACATTGCGAAAACATCAAAATCCCTCAAAACTATTGTTCATACGCGTATTGCTATGCGTAAGGCCTTCCCCTGCACCTTTCCATACACATAATGAACAAGGAAATACGCGTATGAGCAAAACCTCATACTCCAGCCATTCTCGCCTCTCAATTCTAATACATGTAGTACCCTTCCTTACGCATACTGGCCAACACGCACAACTGCATTACACGTAAGGCCTATGTAATACGCATAATGCTAGCTTCTCCCACACGTATCCTATGCATTCCAACATAGGGTTGTGCCACAAGCCCTCCCTTACGTGTATGGACCCCTATTACGCGTAAGGCCTACCTGGCCAGCAATGCCATACGCGTAATACCCTCTGGTTACGTGTATGGGAAAATCCAATGCCAAAACTATTCTTCCACACCAATCCGAATTCCATCACTTAGGTCTCACTTCTACACTCTATATCATTCCTTGAATGATCTCTACATAAATTTTTATGACCTTTAATCATGTTAATCTTTCATCTATCATTACTAGTTCAATTTATCAGTTCTAGATCTAAATTCATCACTCAACATCTGCAACAACACCAGATATGCATGCACTACAGATTATACATAGCAACAACAACATCATTTCATGCATATAATCAATTAACTCATATCTATTTCACAACAACAATTCCACCCAACATCAGAATTATCAAACCAAATAATGAACATAAAATCCTATGAGGGAAAGGACCCCTCACTACCCTCTCATGTTATTATCACCAATTTGAACCCATTCTCCCCCTTACCTCAAATCCTTGATAAAATTCCGGCAAAAATGATCTCTGGAGAATACCCTAGATGTTGTTCTTCCACCTCCTCCTCGCTCTCTCTCTCTCTCTCTCTCTCTCTCTCTCTCTCTCCTCTCTCTCTCTCTCTCTCTCTCTCTCTCTCTCTCTCTCTCTCTCTCTCTCTCTCGGCCACAAACGTTGTTATGCCTAAACTCTTCCTAATTTTTCATATTAATGCCTAATTCACTTATTACCCTCACCATAATATTTTACTAATTCCACCCTTGCTTTTAATCAAAAGAAAATAATAATAATAATAATAATAATAATAATAATAATAATCATACTAATATTATTAACATAATAAAAATAATAAGAATAATATTTAATTGGGCCACAATATTATTACTATACCTCACCAATACTAACAACACCTCAAGTCTGCCCGTCCCACAAGGACTCTACACCAAAACATCTAAGCACACACCTTAACAAGGCCAACAATCACCAAAAATACACGACGATAAATAATTTTAAAATGGCATGTTACATTCAACACAATCACTCACATATTTATTTGTCTGCATGCATCTTTAATGTACATGTTTGCATCTCTTCTAGAATCTAAGTATTCGGGTTATTGTCACCCGACTTAACCCTTTGAATAACTAGAACACTAGTAGGGTAAAACATAGCCTCCTCTTGGGCTTAATTCAAGGAACCTTAGGCCTCTTAAATGTTCATTCTCTCACGCTTAGAATTCACTCAGCCTTCCCCAGCCTCCTCTTGGGCTTTGTTCTAGGACCCATAAGCCTCATATAGGTAACCTAGCCTCCTCTTGGGCTTAAACACAAGGACCCTCAAAGGCTTCCTAAAAGCATAAGAACAAATCCTTTAAAATCAAACACATACAGTAGTCTCCCTCTCCTAGATGGATGACCCAGATAGCCTCCTCTTGTGCTTTGTACAATTGTACCTCTCCAGACAAAGGAATGTCTGATGACCTCAAAACTTTTATTAATAAACAAACAAAACATTCTTCATACAGTGTCATTATCCCAACAAATGTTTCAGCCTCCCATCTTAGGCTTCATATAAGATACAAATAAACCAAGAGTCAGTCTTTCACAAATAAGCTTCATACATGGCCTTCCAAATCAGGAAACAAATAAACTTTCCCTACAAAGTCAGTTTTCTTTGTTTAGCTTCAAACTTGGGCTTCAATAAAGGCACATATAAATCAAATATTCCCTCTTTAGAGATGAAAAATTCTCTCTATTGAGTACCTTTTAGCTTTATCCTTGGGCTTCAATCAAGATACAAACAGTCAAACACTTTATAGTCAATAAAACAACAATCATGGTCTTGGACTTTAACTAAGATAACAATATAAATACAATCATAGTGTTGGACTTTAACTAATATAATTCCACAAAACAGTCATAGTCTTGGACTTTAACTAAGTTAAACATCCAGCCTTTCTTGAGCGATGCAAATCAAGATAACCCATCCAGTTGTCCTGAGCTTTGCAATTCAGGTCAAACCATTCAGTCCTCCTTGAGCTATATAATTCAGTGTAACCATTTACCCTTTTCTTGAGCTATGAAAATCAAGATACCATTCAACTTATGCCTTAAGCTATGCAACTCAAGAAACCTATCAGTTACAACAAACCATTTCAGCTTCAATCTTGGGCTTTGATCAGGACACAAACAAACTTTCAGCTTCAATCTTGGGCTTTTATCAAGACACAATATTTAAACTTTGAGCATCGACATCATATGCTTTAACTAGGATACAGATAAACCTTTCCTCCTAGCTTTAGCCTTTTAGGAGGAACTACGATGCACTGATCCCTCAATTCTCTTTTTGGGGGTACATAGGCAAAAGGTCGTAAGATCTTTAGAAGTACACCAAACAAAAAAAAATGAAGGTTCTTAGACCTATCAAAAACAAAAGAAAATTGTGAAAACACAAAAACAAAATATCATCCTAACTTAACAACACTCATTTCATTTCTAGACCCAAATCAATGAAACCCTATCAATATCAAAAAGAACAAATTTTGCACTATAGTTAAGGTGAAATAATCTAAGAAAAAATCCAAAACCATGTGGGCATCTGTCAATCAACAGTATGCAAAGCAGGGTGGGTTTAAGATATCTTTTCCCTTCCATAACCAGCTTCATCGAGAAAAAATAAGAAATCAGAAAGTAGCAAAAATGTGATATTGATTAAAGACCACGAAAATCGAGCTACACTAACCGTAAAGGTTCTTGTAGTTTTTATGATTGGTATAAGAATCCACTTGATTGTCCTAGTACCCCTTATTGAATGAATGTCTCTTTATATATATATAAAGAATAGCCATTTTGTTGTGCATCAGAAATTGTTTAGGGTTTAAGTTTTAGGGTTTAGGGTTTAGGAATCACCTCGAAGATCCTTTTACGGAGGAGGAGATAAAGCTGGTGGTTTGGAGTTATGGGGGATCTAAGAGTCCGGGACCGGATGGCTACTCTTTCAGTTTCATTAAGAAGTATAATCCTTTGGATCTCGATGAATATCATCCCATTTTCCTTGTTGGTTACTTGTACAAGATGTTGTCTAAGCTATTGGCTTCTAGATTAAAAGTGGTTTTGAACTCCATCACTTCTCCTTGTCAAACCGCTTTTATTTCGGGTCATCAATTATTGGATGGAGTTTTGATGGCCAATGAATGAGTAGATTATGCAGTTAAAGGGAACATTGAGTGTTCTCTATTCAAAGCTGACTTTGTAAAAGCTTATGACAAAGTCTCTTGGAACTTTCTTCGATACATGATGTGTATGATGGGTTTTGCTGAAAAGTGGTTGGCTTGGATGGAAGTTTTGGTTTTTTCTAGAAAGATGTCGGTTTTAGTTAATGGTTTTCCAACTAAGGAATTCGCGGTTGAGAGAGTTTACGTCAAGTTGGTCTTTTATCTCCTTTTTTATATGTCTTAGTGGCATAAAGATTGTCGGGGCTGATTAGTAACTCGGTTTTGAGTGGAGATTTTGTCGGGTTTCATATTAAGCATGGTTGTTTTATTGATGATCTTCAATACACGAATGATATTATTTTGGTGGGTGACGGTAGTTGGAGACATATGTGGGCCATCAAAGTGGTTCTTAGAGCGTTTAAGTTAGTTTCGGGGCTTGGCATTAATTTTCACAAAAGCAAACTCATTGGCATTAATCTTAATGATAGATTTGTTGAAGTGCCGGCCACCTTTTTATCTTGTAGGACAGAATCCAATAAGTTCACTTTTCTCGGTAAACCTATTGGTGCAAATCCTAGAAGGATAAAAACTTGGAATTCTTAGCTCACTAAGTTTGGTAAAAGACTCTCGAGTTAGCAAGGTCGGTTCTTATCTTTTGGAGGAAGAATCACTCTTATCAAATCGGTGCTTAGTAGTTTGTCGATTTTTCACCTTTCTTTTTTTAAAGCCTCGGTAAAAGTGTGGAGGGAGATGATGAGGATCCAATGTGGTTTTCTTTGGGGTAGTTCGTAGTTGAAGAGAAAGATTCATTGGATAGATTGGAAAATGCTTTGTTTTCCTTATATTAACGGCGGTTTGAACATGAAGAGATTAGATGTATTCAACAAAGCTCTTCTTCAAAAATGGAGAAGGAAGATAATTGTTGGTTCAAAAGACACTTGGTTTCGATTGCTAAAAGAAAAATACGGTGACATTCGTAGGTTGATATGGGACGGTCGAGGAAACTTAAATCATGGATTAAGTTTATCTTATTCGTTTTTGAATCTTCTTTCTTTCATTAAACCGAACCGGGAATATTTTCTATTGGAAAATTGTCATGTTGAGTTTGGGGACGATTACAACACGTCTTTTTGGGGAGCAGATTAGAATGGTTATGGGCCTTTGAACCGTTTTGTTTCCGGTTATATATTCCAACTCGATTTTACAAAGCGTCTCTGTTGCGGCAATGGGTGGTTAGGTGGATAGCCAATGCTGTTGGGGGGATTTTGGTTTACAAAATCAGAAGATACATTTGCCCGACAATGATTTATCTAACTTGTTTGCTAATGCAGGTTTTTTCTCATCTTTGGATATTTTTGTTGGTCACTCGGTTTAAGTTGGAGTAACTCCAGACCCAACTTTTGTTTTGGGTTTTCCAGTTGCTGGAATGATATCAGACGAAGGTCCTGTTTCTATTATTTCAGTCGCGGAAGACCTTCGGTTTGCCGTTGGTTCTGCAATATAGAGGGAAGGAATTAATCATGTTTTGGTGAGTGATCATTACTCTGCTTCGGCTCAGGTAGGCATGGATGCCACTGCTTCTATTTCAACAGGTTTGGAGGCAGAGACTCTCATTCATTTAGCGACGCCAGACCCTCTTTCAGCAAGCCCTTTTATTGATGTTTCAGCGACCTTTCGCAGATTTTTGGATTGTTTCTGACCTATCCCTCATACAAAGGATACAATTATTTCAAAGTGTGAATCTAATGGGTCGTTTACAGTTCGATCTTTCTATTATTTGGCTTTTCTACCATTATCCCCTTCGGTCCTCATCGTAGACATGATTCGGCTTTGGAGGTGATTTGGATTTGACAGTTTCGTTCAATGTCAAGGCTTTCAGATGGCGTTGTTTCTCGAAAATAATTCCTTCAAAGGACTCTCTTTTCCGAAGAGGCATTGTGACGGATGTTAATGACTTGTTTTGTTCCTTTTGCGCCGCGTGTTTGAAAATTTTAGATCACGTCTTGTTACATTGTTCGATCGCAAAACTTGTTTGGAAGGAGATTCCGAATTGGTTGGGATTTCGGGATAGGGTCCTGTTGGATTTAAACGACAGCTTTTTAGCGTGGTTTGCCTTTTGTAATTCTCGTAACGTGTCGAAAGGTAGAGAATGCACTGTTTGGTTGACGGTTTGTTGGACTATTTGGATAGTCATAAATGATATCATTTTTTGTAACTCTTCTTGAAATATTCTCGATATTGTGTGGAAGACCAAAATTTCTATTTGGAAGTGGTCTCTAATGGGAGAAATTACTCACTCCAAGTGCATTTTATACAAGTTTGATAAGGATCTCTTGTTTTTCCTATCTTAGGCGCATTTTGTTTGTAATCTCTTTTGCCTCGATGAGTTGTTTTCTCGGCCTTATTTTTGTAATCAGGTGGAGAACCCTTTGCTCTTTATTAATGTATCACTTGCTTACTAAAAAAATAGATCTTGTGTCAAAATAATACACTGGAATTTGGATCAGAAAAACTTAAACATATTAATGTTTGAAAAATTCATTGGTTCTGTTTTCAATTATTATGGTGTATATTCTTACTAAAATTGAGTCTTAGTAATAATAATTTCAACAAGTCATTTGTGCAAATACAAAACTATAAAATAATTGTTTTATTTAAAACTTGAATGAAAGTTGTTTCATAGGTTATATAATATAATTAACATTTTAGTACATTAATATTATTCTTATATATAATTATAATAAATTATATATCGTAACTTAATAGTTATTTTCTTAAATCATAAATGTGTATATAATTTTTGGTTACCTATTTATATAAACATTAATTATTGTCAAAAACTATTTTATTTACTTCTTAATTTAATCAACTAAAAGTCATAGCATATTTTTGTATGATGAATAAATATTTTTTAAACAATAATGAAAATCCTTTCATATTTTCATGTGTATTAATTTTTACATTATTGAAAATAAACATTACTTAATATTATTTTTATAACTATTATGGTTAATTAAAATAACATATAACACATCTATTACATTATTTAATATTATTCAATTCAATATAACATATCTATTAGAAAATTTGGTTAAATGATGTTTTTAAGTATTAAAGAATAAAAGGAATATATTTATTCGTCATTGATAATATAATAAAGTCTATGAGACAAATATATTTATTTATAGGAAGAATATTTAAATATGGTCAAAAATTCAAATACTTTTATAATGAATCTTTATTTTTATATATTAAAAAGTATAATGTTATAAACTTGGAAAATATTATTTTTTATATAAATATTTTTATAAACTAGAAAATGTATTGTTGATATTAATATTTTAATAAACGGGAAAAAGTTTATCGTTTATACAAATTCTAATATTTTTATAAATGAAAAAAAAAATTGTATTGTTGATAGAAATATTTTAATAAACGGGAAAAAATTTATCGTTTATACAAATATTTTTCCAACAGAAAAAATGTATAGTTAATATAAATGTATTTAAAACGAGAAAAAATATATTGTTAATACAAATATTTTTATAAATAGAAAAAAAGTGTATTGTTTATACAAATATTTCTATAAATAGAAAAAGTGTATTATTGATATAAATATTTTTATAAATGAGAAAAAATATATTAATAGTAAAATTATTTTTTTAAACGGAAATAAGTGCAATGTTTGTTTCAAATATTTTTATAAACGGAAAAAAAAGTATTGTTAATATAACTAATTTTATAAACAAATTTTTTTTGTTGTTGTTATAAATATTTTAATAAACTACAAAAATTCTACGAGAAAAATTCTACTGATGATACAATTATGTTTATAAATAGGGAACAGTTTATTGTTGATATATTTATTCTTATAAACAAGAATAAGTGTATTGTTTGTTACAAATATTTATATAAACTGGAAAAGACTTGTTGATACAAATTGTTGTGAATCAGATACTTTAGAAACAAAGTATAATTGGTTCCTTGATCAGTCAAGAAATCCACAAGGGTTAGGGTTTAGGGTAGTCAAGGATAACAACAAGGATTGGTTATAAACGGATATTCTTTCATTTCTCTTAAAACAAGATTACAGGTATATAAGAATAACAAATAACCTCTCTCACTTTTGAATTAGGGTTTTACCTTTCTATTTTCCCTTATTCAAAAGATGAGAGACTAGTATGCTATTTATAAGAAAACTAACATACTAATCTAATGGACATTTTAACAAATATACATTACAAGCTAACTTAGGGTACAAGCTAACTAAAAAAATTGGATTCATAACACAAGGTCCAATTAAACAATAACATGTGAGCGGACTTCAACGACATGCTATTTGTACTAGGGTTTGTTCCAATATTCCACAAATCTCCACCTTGGAACACACCCTATACCAACAAGAAACAAACTAGTTTTCTTCATGCAGATTTATCAACTGCATACAGTGGAAAAACTTGGAACTAGGCAACGTCTTGGTGATCATATCAACAACATTATGATATGTCGAAACCTTTAGCACTTGGACTTCTCCACGCTCGATTACCCTCTGATGAAATGCAACTTCACATCAATGTGCTTGGTTCGTTCATGATAGGTTGAGTTCTTCGACATGTGTATTTCACTTTGACTATGACGTTTAATAGTGATACCTCTACCTTGAAGTTTCATCTCCTTTGCAAAACCTTCAACCACAATGCTTCATTTACAGCTTCAGTTAAGGCGATATATTCCGCTTTAGTGGTTGATAAGGAAACAACCTTCTGAAGTGTTGCTTTCCAACTAATTGTTGTTCCAAGCTTAGTGAAAATATATCCAGAAATAAATTTTCTGGATTCCATAAAACATGCATAATCAGAGTCGACATATCCTTCGATATTTGTTTTGCTATATTCACCCAAAGCTCTACCATAAATTAGGACTCTTCTCAAAGACCCATTTATGTACCTTAGAATCCACTTCAATGCTTGCTAGTGAGCCTTTCCAGAATTCGCCATGTACCTACTTACAAGACTTACTGCATATTCTATATCGGGTCTCGTACAAACCATAATATACATCAAATAACCTACTATATTAACATATATAATTATATCCATATTGTCAGACCCTAATTTTTGACCTAAGATTTCTCGCATCTCATCCGCATTTCGCATACAAACAAGATCACGCACTGGTTGTTTATCTTTTTTCAGGTGCAGGTCTATGCCTTGCAGAGGATCACCCTGTTTAATTGCTATTATCTGTTTATATTTTACTAACTTCTAACCAAAATACAAAAAAATATGTTGCAGTTGATTCTTCTTCTTCTGTGTTGTAGGATTTAAAAGACAGGGCAGTGATTTCAATTCAGATGCGTTTGTTCAGTCACAATTCGATTCAGATGGATGTTTGACCTAATCTTGGTCAAACTATCAATAGATTGTTCAATTTCAAGTTACTTGTGCCAGTGGTTCATTTTTCAGACAATGCGTTTTCAAAGTTCAATACTGTGTTATGTGCGAAGTCATCAGTTATCAGGCAGTGTTTTGTGCGAAGTTTGGTTTGAATCTTTAAAATCTCCAGTTCACCAACATTTCATCTGAGGATTTATTTTTGAAATTCTGTGATCAGGTACGAGATGTCGAATGAGATGTTTAAACACTTGAAGACTTAACTAAAACTTAAAGTGCAGAAAAATTAAACAACACAGGAATTTGTTAACCCAATTCAGTGTATAACCACACTTACATCTGGAGGCTACCAAGCCAGGAGGAAATCCACTATAAGTAATATTAATTCTAGACTTAAACCACCCAATTTAATCTTTCACTTAATATCTACCCAATGCAATTTCTACCTAAGACACAACTTAGATATGAGTACCAACTCACTCCCCCTCAATCACACAGTGATCTTGTTTACAAGTTTAATAAAATTGAAGTCATACTTCAAACAAAACAGCTTGATCTTACTTCACAGTTTCAATCAAGACACAAATACACTTTTGCTTAAAAGCTCATAAAGTGGTACACATAAACAACCTGCTATTAAAACACAAAACACCCTATTTGGTCTTCTTAATTTCGTACTTTATTCTGAGAGTTTCTGTTCCTTAAATAGGTGTTTGGATTTTGGGCTTTCTGTAGGATTATCCAATCCTGAAACGCATGCTGCCTCCACCTTGAATTAGGGTTTATTACTTCCTAGATTCTAGGTGATTCAGTTCTTCTGATTATGCTGAGATCACATAACAAAACTCCCTACAGATGCGCCTTATTCTGTTTCATCCATCCATAATTAATTCCAGATGACTTCCCTTAATTTTATCAGTTCTGTTAGTCATTAATTAATTCTGGTAGCAGGTTTGAGATGTCACAACATCTGGTGTGACATCCTGAAAACTGAACTTACTTCATTTACTGATACAATGTCACAACATCTGGTGTGACATCCTGTAAACTGAACTTATTTCATTAACTGATACAATGTCCCAACATCTGTTGTGACATCTTGAATTAAGTTCATTTACTTATACTCTGTTTGATAATGTCCCAACATCTTATGTGACATCCTGAACTAAAATTCAACACTTCTTGTTGATCAAAAATTCTGCCAATTCTAAACATCTACAAACTCCCCCTTTGGCTATTTTTTGGCTAACATACTTTTCTGGTTATCAGAGTGCAGCAGAAGTTCTTTTATCAGAGTACAACAGTTCTTTTCTGTTGAGTCATGTGAGAGTTTACTCCCCCTCAATTCTACATTTGTTCAGACTTGTTGCAACAGAAATTTTTCATTAAAATCACAATTTTAGTTCAGAAGCAAACAAAAGTTTTTCATTAATCACTCATCAGCATCATACATTGTTGTTGTTATTCAGTTCTCCCCCTTGTTAGACATAAATTTGGGGCGAAAGTTACTAATTCAAAATTACAATGCAGAAGCAGTCATTACATAATCCTCACATACAAATTTCACTCAGACTCCTCATAATCAGTATCTTCCTCTTCCTCAGTCTCCTCATTAGAAGCAGCAGCTTTCTGAGCACTTTCTTCAATCTCCAGCCTTTGGATAATCTCCTCAAGCTTCTGCTTCCTTGCATCCAGTTCTTTGCATGTGTTCTTCAGCTCAGCAATCAAGGCATCTTTGGAGATTGGAGACTTTGCCTTTGAAGGACCAGCAGATGTCCCAGAGGGAGCTTCAACATCAGCTGCATGATGACTCAAGAACAACTTGTAGTGGAAGGCCAGAGGACTTTCTCTTTTGCAGATGGAGTCCTTCTCAGTGAGGATGCCTGGATATTGACTAAGCATAATTCCACACAGCAAGGAAGGGAAGGCAATTGGCAGCCTAGTTGCAGATGATCCAGCATGCTTCAATGTCTGATCAAATATATAAGCTCCAAAATCCAGCTTTGTTTGGGTGCCCACAGCATATATAAACCTGCCCAATCCAGTTGCTATTGAGGAGGTATGGTTGGTAGGGTCCCAGTTTGCAGTGCCAATCCTATGCAGCATGGCATACTTCCTTGTCAACATGCAAACCTGATTAGCAGTGATAACCTTGCAAACCTGGTTATCAGTTTTCCCTAGCTCATTTGGACCATCAGATTCTCTTCCAAGGTAGTGGTTGATAACCCTAGGAGAGAATTCCACACATCTCCCTCTTACATATACCTTTCTGAAGTCAGCAGACTTACCATCAGCACAATCTTCTTGGAGATTGACAATGAATTCCTTGACTAGCAGCTCATAGCAAGGAGAGAAGTTGGAGACAGTTTTGAATAGGCCAGCAGAAGAGATGAGATCAATTACCTCTGTGCACTCAAGTGCATTGCTACTCAGCTTTCTTTCAAGTGCTACCCTTCTTTGATAGACAAACTTCCATCTGTTCACACTTGAAACATGATGGAAAGAGATGTTGTCCAGAGGAGCTTCTGGAACATCAGTTGATGACCTTGAGGGTGCTGGTTTCTTCTTGGGTGGGGATGTTGGGACATCCTCTTCAACATCTGAATCTGGAGGGGTGACATCTTTCCTCTTCTGTGTTTGCACCTTGCTCCATTGTTTTCTAGGACCAAAGGCAACTTTAGTTTTGTCCTTCTTTGGTGTAGCTTGCTTCTTCTCAGGAGTTGCATGTCCTGCATTCTTCTTTTCCTTCCTAGTTCTAAGCCTTTTGGCTATACTAGGGTTTACAGAAGCAATGATTTCTGTATCAGAATCATGCTCTAGGTTTACCACAGGAGGAGGTTGAGCAGTCTCCTCTTCAGCAGGTGGATCAACAGAGGTTTGATCTTCAGTGGAGGCCTTGTGCTGGTCCTCAGATGTTTCTTCATCACTATCAGTGGAGGCCTTTTGCTGGTCCTCAGATGTTTTATCAGCAGTACCAGATGAGGCCTTTTGCTGGTCTTCAGATGTTTCAACATCTATTGGGACATCCTGTTGAGCAGGAGTGTTCTTTTCAGCCTGATTTTGTTGTTCTTCTTGTGGAGCTGGCATTGTGTTCAGAGGGATAGATATACCACTCACCACTCTTTGCTCAGATAAGATCCTGTTTACCAGCTCCTTTATGGAATTATCCACATATTCAGAAGCTTTTGGAGTGGTGTTTGATGATGAAGGCATGCCTTTGGCCTTGCTGAATACAGGTTCCTTTGCCCTTTTCACAGTAGGGGTTCTTGGCTTTTGAGCAAGAGGAACACTTCCTCTGATTTCGTCCATTGGAGTTGAATCCATGGGTACCACAGAGATGGGATTTGCATGCACCACATCTTCCTTGTTGAGGATTTCTTCAGAGATGTTAGGGTTTTGGTGATGAGCCATTTTAGAATGTGGTGATGAAAGAGATTGAGATTGGTTGAGTTTGATGATCTCTGAAAGTTAGCTATAGCAAGCAAGATGTTGCGAGAGAATAATGAGAAGATGAATAGCTGAAAGTGAGCTGATATTCTTATAAGAGTCGTTACTTGGAGAATTTCTAGGAGTGGAATACACAAGGTGCTTGACCAGACTGGTGTTGCCATCTGGTGATCATGCCACACGATGTCATATGACATGTTGGCACATCTCCATAACTGCTAAATTTCATATAAGCAGATTCCCAATTTACCCCTTAGGTTTTCAAATTGGGTAGCATCCAAGGCTTTAGTAAATATATCAGCCAACTGCAGATTTGTAGCTACATGTTCCAATGAAATCACTTTCTCTTCCACAAGATCTCTGATGAAATGATGTCTGATATCAATATGCTTGGTCCTGCTATGTTGGATAGGATTCTTTGATATGTTAATAGCACTTAAGTTGTCACAGTACAATGTCATGACATCTTGTGGGACATTGTACTCAGTGAGCATTTGCTTCATCCAAACCAATTGTGAACAACTGCTTCCAGCTGCAATATATTCAGCTTCAGCAGTAGATAAGGATACACAATTTTGTTTCTTACTGAACCAAGAAATCAAATTGTTTCCTAAAAAGATGCATCCTCCTGAAGTTCTTTTTCTGTCATCAGCACTTCCAGCCCAATCAGCATCACAGAAGCCAGTGAGAATTGGTTTGCACCCATGAAAGTACATTATGCCATAGTCACAAGTACCATTGACATATTTTAGAATTCTCTTGACTTGGTTTAGATGACTGACTTTTGGATCAGCTTGATATCTTGCACAAACACCTACTGCAAAGGATATGTCTGGTCTGCTAGCAGTCAGATATAATAAGCTTCCAATCATACTTCTGTATAGACTTTGATCTACATTCTCACCCTTGTCATCTTTAGTCAGCTTTAAATGTGTGGGGGCAGGAGTTCTTTTATGAGTAGCATTGTCCATCCCAAATTTCTTGACAATGTTCTTAGCATACTTGCTTTGGGAAATGAACATGGAATCCTCCATTTGCTTTATTTGCAATCCACGGAAGTAGGTTAGTTCTCCTACTAGGCTCATCTCAAATTCAGATTCCATTTGAGTGACAAAATGTTTAACCATCCTGTCTGACATCCCACCAAAGACAATGTCATCTACATATATTTGAGCAATCATGACATTACCTTCATCATCCTTCATAAACAAGGTTTTGTCTATTCCACCTTTCCTGTACCCTTGCTTGATAAGAAAAGTAGTCAGCCTTTCATACCATGCTCTTGGGGCTTGCTTCAGTCCATAAAGAGCTTTCCTTAGTTTGTACACATGATTTGGACAGCTTGGATCAACAAATCCTTTAGGCTGTTCTACATATACTTCTTCATTAAGATATACATTTAGAAAGGCACTTTTCACATCCATTTGAAATAGCTTGAACTTCAAGATATAAGCAATTCCTAAAAGTAGTCTGATTGATTCAAGCCTTGCTACTGGTGCAAAGGTTTCATCAAAGTCTACTCCCTCAATTTGTGTGTATCCTTGAGCTACAAGTCTAGCTTTGTTCTTTGTAACAACTCCCTGCTCATTTGACTTGTTCTTATACACCCACTTAGTGCCAATCACATTTATGTCATCAGGTCTAGGAACAAGATCCCACACTTCATTCCTTGTAAATTGACCTAATTCTTCTTGCATTGCACAAATCCAGTACTCATCAGTAAGAGCTTCCTTGATGTTTTTAGGTTCTATTTTTGAGACAAAACAGGAACCTGAAATCACCTCTCTTGATCTAGTGCTTACACCTCTGTTGGGATCCCCAATTATCAAATCTTTGGGATGATCCTTCTGGATTCTTATGGAGGGAGGTTTGTTGGATGGTTCTGTCCTTGCATTAGTTTGAGTGAAATCAGAATGATCATTCTTTTCTTCAGCTTCAGTTTGACTGTCAGCAGATGTTCCAACATCTTCTGTAACATCTGCAGGGGCATCATCAATTATCACATTTATGGATTCCATGATAACTTTGGTTCTAGAATTAAATACTCTATAGGCTCTACTGTTTATGGAGTATCCAAGAAAAATCCCTTCATCACTTTTAGGATCCATTTTTCTTCTTTGCTCCCTATCAGCCAGAATATAACAATTACTTCCAAACACATGGAAGTACTTAACTGTGGGTTTTCTGCCCTTCCAGACTTCATAGATTGTGGTCAAAGTTCCTTTCCTTAGAGTAACTCTATTATGGATGTAACAAGTTGTGTTCATAGCTTCAGCCCAAAAGTACAAAGGTAACTTTTTAGCATGGATCATAGCTCTTGCTGATTCTTGAATAGTTCTATTCTTTCTTTCAACAATCCCATTCTTTTGAGGAGTGATTGGTGAAGAGTATTCATGATTTATTCCTTCTGAAGAACAGAAATCTAAGAATTTTTTATTCTCAAACTCCTTTCCATGGTCACTTCTTATTCTGACCACACAGCTGGCTTTTTCTCTTTGTATTCTTTGGCATAAATCTTTGAATACATCAAATACATCAGACTTCTCTTTGATAAAATTTATCCATGTATACCTTGAAAAGTCATCAACCACTACATAGGCATACCTCTTACCACCAAGGCTCTCAACCTGCATAGGTCCCATAAGATCCATATGCAATAATTCCAAAACTTTGGAAGTTTTCAGATGTTGAAGCTTTGGATGGGACATCTTGGTTTGCTTGCCTATTTGACATTCACCACATATTTTACCATCATCAATCTTCAGTTTAGGAATACCTCTCATAGCTTCCATAGATATGATTTTCTTTATGCCTCTGAAGTGAAGGTGGCCCAGTCTTTGGTGCCATAGTTTCATTTCTTCTTCTTTGGCTAAAGAGCAAGTTGAAGTGGGACTGAAATCTTGAGGTTCCCACATATAACAGTTGTCTTTAGATCTGGCTCCTCTCATGACAACCTTCTGTTCTTTATTTGACACTATGCATTCAGTTTTGGTAAAGTTTACACTATAACCTTGATCACATAATTGACTTATGCTGATCAAGTTAGCAGTCAATCCTTTTACTAGCAGCACATCATCTAGTCTTGGTACATCTGGACAGTCCAAGGTCCCAACACCCTTGATTTCTCCTTTAGCTCCATCTCCAAAAATGTTACATATCTGGATGAATATGACTTTAAGTCTACTAGCAGATTCTTCAATCCAGTCATGTGTCTTGAACATCCACTATCAAAGTACCAGTCTTCTTTAGCTGATACTCTTAGAGATGTATGAGCTATATATGCAACATTCTTCTTTGACCATTTGTATTGAGGTTTCTTTTGATGCCTCTGCCCTGTGTAGTGTTCATTAGAAGAGCTCCCAGGTTGTTTGTTGAACTTGTTCTTGGACATGTAGCTTTGATCAGCATGAAGACTAGCTTTAGGAACCCATACTTTCTTGATGTCCTCTATCTTCTACTTAGGGGGTTGCTGATACATCTGATTTGGATATCCATGCAACTTGTAACAATGAGGTTTGATGTGTCCAAACCTTCCACAATGATGACATCTCCATCTTTGATACTTCTTCTTCATTATGTTCTTTTCATGATGTTGAGACATCTGTTGGAACATTATGTTTGACTTTGTGTTCTTTTCATGATGTTGAAGCATCTGTTGGGACATCTTGTTTGACTGTATGGAATTTAAAGTAGGTTTGCTGGTGCTAGCTTCAGCCTTATAAGCTTTGTTAAATCCCAGTCCACTTCTATCCCCTGAATGTTTATTGTTGTTGAGAATAACATCCAGTGTGTTTGAGCTACTGTTCAGCATTCTAACAGATTTGGACATATGCTCCAACTTGGAATTAAGAAGGCTTACTTCACTTTTCAAGGTGTCAATGATCTCTAGATCACTTGTTTTTTCATCCTTTAGTGCCTTAATCTGCTTCTGCTGCTTTATATTCTCCATGCATACTTCAGTGCTCCTTTTAACCAGTTCTCTGTATGACTGCTCAAGCTCTTCAAAAGTAAGCTCCCCATCACTGGATTCACTTTCAGATTCACATAATCCAGCTAGAGCAGTGATATGCTTAGCTGATTCTTCTTCTGAATCACATCCTGAGTCTTCATCAGACCAGGTTACAGAGAGACCTTTCTTTTGCCTTTTTAAATAGGTAGGACATTCATTTCTGATGTGTCCATATCCTTCACATCCATGACATTTAATCCCTTTTTCTTGATTGGTCTTTTCATCATAATTTGACCTTCTATTAGCATCATAAGGTCTTTTATTCTCAGAAGAGTTTGTGTATCTTCCACTTGGTCTGGTCTTGTCTTCCATCTTTCTAAGAATCTTTTTGAATTGTCTTCCAAGCATAGCAATGTTTTCTGATAAATTTTCTTCAGGTTCTTCTTCATTATTTTCTTCTTCTTTATCAGTATTTAATATCAAGGCTATGCTTTTGTTCTTCTTTACAATTGTTTCATTCATTCCCATCTCAAATGTTTGAAGGGAACCAATGAGCTCTTCAACTTTCATTGTGCATATGTCTTGAGCTTCTTCTATTTCTGTGACCTTCATGTCAAATCTTTTTGGCAAAGATCTGAGAATCTTTCTTACAAGCTTTTCATCTGTCATCTTTTCTCCCAAAGCACCAGAAGTATTGGCTATTTCTAAGATGTTCATGTAGAACTCATGAATTGTCTCATCTTCCTTCATTCTCAAGTTTTCAAACTTGGTGGTGAGAAGTTGAAGTCTTGACATCTTCACTTTTGATGTCCCTTCATGAGTTGTTTTGAGAGTGTCCCAAACATCTTTGGCCAGCTCACAGTGATGCACAAGTTTGAAGATGTTCCTATCAATGCCATTGAATAAAGCATTTAAGGCCTTGGAGTTGCCAAGTGCTGAATCTTCTTCCTCCTTACTCCATTCTTCTTCAGGTTTCAACACTTTTTCTCCATCTTTGGTGTCTTGGACAGGGTGCTCCCATCCATTGTTGACTGCTTTCCAGGCCCTATTGTCAAATGATCTTAAGAATGCTACCATTCTTGGCTTCCAGTAGTCATAATTAGATCCATCCAATATAGGTGGTCTGTTTACAGATCCTACATCTCTGTCCATGTTTGCAGAATTTGCAGTCTCTAGATCTCACCCAGTTAAACAGGCAGGGTGCCTGCTCTGATGCCAATTGAAATTCTGTGATCAGGTACGAGATGTCGAATGAGATGTTTAAACACTTGAAGACTTAACTAAAACTTAAAGTGCAGGAAAATTAAACAACACGGGAATTTGTTAACCCAGTTCAGTGTATAACCACACTTACATCTGGAGGCTACAAAGCCAGGAGGAAATCCACTATAAGTAATATTAATTCTAGACTTAAACCACCCAGTTTAATCTTTCACTTAATATCTACCCAATGCAATTTCTACCTAAGACACAACTTAGATATGAGTACCAACTCACTCCCCCTCAATCACACAGTGATCTTGTTTACAAGTTTAATAAAATTGAAGTCATACTTCAAACAAAACAGCTTGATCTTACTTCACAGTTTCAATCAAGACACAAATACACTTTTGCTTAAAAGCTCATAAAGTGGTACACATAAACAACCTGCTATTAAAACACAAAACACCCTATTTGGTCTTCTTAATTTCATACTTTATTCTGAGAGTTTCTGTTCCTTAAATAGGTGTTTGGATTTTGGGCTTTCTGTAGGATTATCCAATCCTGAAACGCATGCTGCCTCCACCTTGAATTAGGGTTTGTTACTTCCTAGATTCTAGGTGATTCAGTTCTTCTGATTATGCTGAGATCACATAACAAAACTCCCTACAGATGCGCCTTATTCTGTTTCATCCATCCATAATTAATTCCAGATGACTTCCCTTAATTTGCTCAGTTCTGTTAGTCATTAATTAATTCTGGTAGCAGGTTTGAGATGTCACAACATCTGGTGTGACATCCTGAAAACTGAACTTACTTCATTTACTGATACAATGTCACAACATCTGGTGTGACATCCTGTAAACTGAACTTATTTCATTAACTGATACAATGTCCCAACATCTGTTGTGACATCCTGAATTAAGTTCATTTTCTTATACTCTGTTTGATAATGTCGCAACATCTTATGTGACATCCTGAACTAAAATTCAACACTTCTTGTTGATCAAAAATTCTGCCAATTCTAAACATCTACAATTTTCCTCAGTAGGAATTCAAATAATTCAGGCAATTTTTCAGACAATGGTTGTGGCTTGAGTTGCGAGGTGTTCAAATAGTTCAAAAGTGGTCGTATCAGTGGCTTGTTGAAAAAATCAGAGTTTGATGTGGTTTTAAAACCATCAATCCCATATTCATTTTCTTTTTTTATTCAATTCACAAAAATTCCAAATTTTATCCAATCATCCATTATCCGATTATCCATTTTTATTCTTCACTTCCCATTATTATTCAACTACCATCATTTTCCATTTTTTCTCAATTATTTCACTATCCGAATTACCATTTTTTACCGATTATTCGATTATCCCATTTCTCATTATTTTTATACCCCATCTTTATTCATTACATTTTTTAATAAAACCCATTTTTTTAGAAGCCCATTTTACCATTTTTAGCCCATATTCTATTACCAAATTCATTAAAAAAAAACTATATGTTGCCAAAGAGATATCCTAAAAAAAATGTGTTTAGTTCATATTGTTTTATTCTTAGGCCCATCCATTTTGTTTTCTAAAAAAAATTGATTAAAAAAATAAAAGAAAAAAAAACAATTTTCATTAGCCGTATACACACAAATATCCACTAGCCATTTCCTCACCACAATTTCATATCAGCCTCATTCTCAAGCCATCAATCCATAGTTGTACGCATACAAGCCCAACACTAAGCCGCTGCAAAACTCTCCAGCCTGCATCACTCTTCACAAGCCCCACATGCCAAAGTCCACACGCATACTCCGTACAGCCACCTCACGCAAGCCTACTTCAAATTTCCAAGCCTTTACCTCACGCCCACACCAGCTTTTTCACACCTTTGCCGTACCAGCTTCCCATCAGCCATCAACTGTTCACACTTCAAGCTTACGAACACGTGACAACTTGCAAGCCCAACTTCAATTTCAATAACATAAGTCGTCAAGACCATCATCTTCTCACGCCGTGAATAAGCCAAACATCCAACATCAGCCTCAGCTATATGCCAGCTACCAACTTGCCGCAAGCCATACAAGCCAAGGCAAAACTTCAGCCAGCAGCTTCCGCGCGCCCAGTAAGCTTCAACAACAGCCAACGATCTCCTTCAAGCCCAATACGACAATCCTCTCAGCCAAGCACAACATGCCGCAGCCAATTCCTCAAGACAACTTCCAAGCTTCACGCCGTACAAGCCGCGGAATATACCTGCATAAAACGCAGCAAGCAAATGAATAAAACGCAATGAGCAAAATTACCGGCCCAAGCTAGCACGCGTACAGCCACAACATTCAAAACGCAAAACAAATTGAAGCAAAACGCAAACGAGATCTCTGTGAAACTCAAAAAAATCAATTCAAATCATTTCAAAAACGCAGCATACTTTTCTCCCTTTCTCCTATAAATTGAATCTCCCTCTCTTCATTTTCGGTAAGCTTGGAGAGCATAAAAAACCGCTGTTCAAATCAAATCAAAAGCTTCAACCTCATTCTTCTCCCACCTTTCATTCCATTTCTTCAATTCCGCTCCAAATTAACCACCATTCTTCAAGCTTCGAAAACAATTTGTTAATCCCTATTCTTCTGCCCTCTCCATTAACCATCAACACATCACAAAATTGAGACCTTAAAGAAAAGAGAAAACTGAAATTGAAAGAAGGGAGAAGAGAAGCCGTGAGTGAGGAGAAAGAGAATAGGATCGGTGCCGCAAGAAGAGAGGAAGAGGGAGAGCCGAAATCCGCAAAGAGAAAGAGTGAGAGTTGGAATCTAATTCTTTGTTGATTCGAAATTCAAAATCGGAGAAGGAAGATGGAAGTTCACGAAGAAGAAGATCCATTTGTTGAAGGTGAGAATGAGAAAGAAGTGTCGCTCCCCTGTTTCTGCTTGATTTTCGAAAGAAAGAAGAAGACCTAAGTTGTTGTTTCTTTCTTTTTTTTCATTTGTTATTTTTTTTTATAATTAATTTTAATAAAAAGAAAACTGATTATGTGAGGTGTTTTGGGCCTTTGGCCATGGATCTGGTTATGCTAATCACACCTCATAAATCATGCGCTATCCCCATCCCCTTTCTATCTCTTTCTTTTTTTATTTCTTTAATTCTCTTTATATTTTTTAAATGATATTTGTTATATCCTATTTTTGAGATAAGTGTTTTAGAATATGTTTTCTTAGAAAATATTAGAAAAATATTTTAGAAAGATTTTTAGAAAATAAATTTTTAGAAAAGAATTTAAAAATATTTCTATTTCTATTTCTTTTTTTTTATCTACTTTTAGATCCATTTTCTTCATCTTTTATTTTTGGTCGATGACAATCTCCGATTCGAGATTGTTGAATTTCCAAGAGTTTAATCTTCATTATTTCAAATCTATGGATGAATGATCATTTGGATCATTCTCCATACTTTGAGATCGTGATAGGTTGCTTTTCGATAAATTCAACGATAATCTCGATTAAGATTAGACCGTTCCTTTTCTTTTAGTGTGGCATGTTTTCGGAGAACGATCCATAATATCGTTTCTCTAACATGTATTAACACGAATAGTTTCCACTTTAATTAGTGGTGGCCGGCCTCATTTGTAGGGTAATTACTCCGTAAATTACTCGACGATTGCTTAACATAGACCTAAAGTTGTCCCGATTCGGAATGCGATCCACTTGGATCCGGTTGCCTCGATTTTATTTTTCTTTTCGTGGTTGTGTTTGATTAAGTTCATCATATCACTTATATTGTAAATATTATAATAATGTGAATATATTCCGTTTAAATTTAATCTCTCGCACCTTATCCTTTTATTTTAATCTCTCGTTCCTTATCTCTCTTATTATGCTTCTATATCATTCATCATATTGCTTATTGTTTATATTGTGATACTTGTGGTTTTTCATTTGTCCATTTGGACACAAAAACACTAATAACTGATTAAACATCTAAAAATGGGTGACTTTTAATTTCGGACTATGGTTACTATCCTTAGCATTGGAGTTTCGGACATAGATTCTAGGATCATTCCTTTGCTCGAATTGTTATGGATTGAAGACTTTGGCTCCGATCAAGTTCACTTGTTCATGAAGATGGAAATCCAATTGTTTCAAAGAGGCTTGCCATATCGTTTGATCATTTTTCCTTTAGCTTTTATTTTCAAGTCTTAGGATAGTCCCTTCATCTCTTCCCATCTTCTTCAATTTTCAAATCTCCTTCCTATTTTCAAAACTTTCTTTGTTTTGAAACTTCAAATATTTTCTCAATCAAACCTTGACTCCGGTCATGTGCTTTTACCTTTTCATTTCATTTCCTTAAATAAATGCTAAACTACATAAGCATATCGAAATTTTCTTTCTCAAAAACTTTAAAACCTTTAAAACTCATTCAATTGTTTTTGTGCCCTCGTGCACGTTCCCTTTTTTATGTTTAGATATGATTCATCCTTCTAGCGGAATTATTCGCTAAAGGATGACGACTTATCTTTACATTTTAAAATCCATTCAACTCATGTGCCTTTTCACAATTTGTACCATGAACTACGGGGTTTTGATCTCACATTGCACTTTGTGGGTACGTAGGCATGAGACGTTCGTCTCTTCAAACATCAAAATCTTAAAAAACATTCTTCTTCTCATCTCTTAAATCTTTTCTTCAAGCAAACCATTTCAAACCAAAAATGCAGTAAATATTTCAAAGGGTTCCCGTGGAGTACCACGGACAAGTCGGGTGCTTAAAACCTTCCCGATTTGTAACCAATCCCCGTACCCATTCTCTGTTTGTTTCTTTTAGCTTTTTAGCTTTTAAGATTCTTTAAGGCTTTCTTCGTTCTTTTTGCCTTTTTCCTTTTGGAAATAAATAAAAGCGCGGTGGCGACTCTGTGTATATCGAGTTAAGTTAATCAATAGCTTACACTCATAAGTTTACCTCTACACATATAAGTTCTTTCGACATCAGTATTGGGATACTGATCTATACTCAACTTAAATTGAGGGTTTGTCGGAGTCACAACAGGCTTTGAATTAGACATACCAAACTTTTCGAGAATCTTTCGTAGGTATGCCTCTAGAGATAAGAATAATTTTGAGTGCTCTCTATCTCTCTGGATGTCAATCCCAAGAATCCTGGATGCAGCTCTCAGATCTTTCATGTCGAACTCCTTATTGAGTTCAGCCTTCACCCTCATTACATATTCGACATTGTTGCTTACTATTAGAATATCATCCATATAAAGAAACAAAATAACAAATGAATTACCAAATCGAAATATGAAGTAAACACAATGGTCGAACTGACTTCTGATGAAACTTATGCATGCCATGAACTTGTCGAATCTCCTATTCCACTTTCGTGGAGATTGTTTCAGCCCATATAAAGATCTCTTCAGTTTGCACACATACTCTTCTTTTCTCTCTTCGACATACCCTTCAGGTTGCCTCATCAGGATTGTTTCATCAAGATCACAATACAAGAATGCAGTCTTCACATCCATCTGTTCCAGTTCAAGGTCGTACTGTGCCACCATGGCAAGAAGCATTCAAATGGACTTGTGCTTCACAACAGGAGAGAACACATCATTAATGTCGACGCCTTCTTTATGAGTGAAACCCCTTGCAACCAACCTTTCCTTGCATCTCTTCGACTCCAATCTTTCGATTCCTTCCTTAATTTTGAAAATCCATTTACAGCTGACTAACCTGACTCCTGCAGGTTTTTTTATCAGTTCCCAAGTATTGTTATCATGAAGAGGTTTCATCTCATCATCCATGGCCTTCTGCCATTCAGTCTTATTTCGACTCCTCTTAACTTCCTTATAATCTCTAGGTTCTTCATCTAGAACCTCACTTGTAGAGATTAAGGCATAAGCTATAAGATCTGCATACTCAAATCTCTAAGGTGGCTTGATGACTCTTTTTGACCTGTCTCTTTCCAGTAGGTAGTCATTATCAGTCTCCTCGTCTTCGACAACAGTTTCTGCTTTGTCTTCGCCTTCATCTGGGTCATGCAATTCAGTATCACTATGCTCCACCTCAACTTGAATCTCTCTTTATTCCAGCTCTTCAACAACATCATCAGTTTTCTTGAAAGCCATCTAAGCGTCATTTAAAACTACATCTCGACTGGTGATACACCTCATGTGACCCGGCTCTAGGCACCATAGCCTATAAGCTTTGACTCCTTCAGGGTATCCCATGAACATGCGTTTCAAAGCTCTAAGTTCGACCTTGTCTTGCCTAATATGAGAATAGGCCATACAACCAAATACTCTTAGTTTGTTGAGATCTGATGGATGTCCCGAGCAAACTTCTTCAGGTGTCTTCATATCTAACACAGTCGAAGGACATCTGTTTATCAGATATGTTGTTGTAGAAACAGCCTCAGCCCAAAACACCTTCTTTAACCCAACACTAACCAACATACATTTAACCCTTTCGAGGATTATTCGATTGAATCCCTCAACTAGACCATTTTGCTGAGGAGTACCTTCTACAGTCTTATTCCTTGCAATCCCAGACTCGACACAGTAACTGTCAAAAGCTTCGTTGCAGAATTCAAGGACATTATCAGTTCTCAATCTCCTGACCTTTATGCTAGTTTGAGTTTTGACCAGAACTTTCCAACTTTTGAAATTCTCAAAAGTTTCATCCTTAGTCTTCTGAATGAATACCCATAACTTTCTGGGATAATCATCAACTATGGATAGAAAATACCTTGCACCTGAATGTGAAGGATTCCTTGCAGGCCCCCAAAGATCAGCATGAATGTAATCAAAGGATCCATGTGTTATTTGTTTACCTTTGTTAAACTTCACCCTATAGGATTTACCAAATACACAAGGTTCACAAAACTCCAATTTCTCGACTTTGTCACCACCTAGCAGGTTCTGTTTCCTCATTTCGACCAAGCCTCTCTCACTGACATGGCTCAATCATGTGCCATAATTTTGTATTCGACAATAGTTTCATGGATGCAACATTTGTTGAACCACTTACAACTTCAACCTCAAGGGTATACAAGCATTGTTTCTTCACGCCTCTCAAGACATCCTTCTACCCCTTCATGACTCTTAGGATACTTTTCTCTCCTTGAAAAACATATCCCTTCTTGTCGAATTCACCAAGAGAAATCAGATTTCTCTTCAAGTCAGGTACATACATAATTTCAGTCAATAGCCTTATTGACTCATCATGAAGCTTGAATCTCATAAATCCAATACCTTCATTTTTGCAAGCTTTGTTGTTTCCCGGCAGCACTGATCCACCATCTTGAACACATAATTCCTCGAACAAATCTTTGGTTGGAGTCATGTACCAAGTGCAACTTGTATCCATAATCCACTATTTTCTTGAGTCACCACTTGAAACCACAAGAACATCAAATTATTCAAAATCATCTTGAACAATGGCCGCGTTTCCAATATCCTTACCTCCATGATCTACTAGGCGTTCAGGGCACACCTTTCGAATGTAACCCTCTTCTTAAAATGATAGCATCGAACACCAGATGCTTCACCACTATAACACTTCTTCTGACTTTTACCCTTCTTCTTGTCAAACTTACCATCTTTTCGCAAGAATTTCGCCTTAATGTGCAAACTTTCACCAACCGTCTAAGGTTTATGCTCTTTTCATTTGTTCAAGTTCTTAGAGTACAAGGCACATTAAACATGTTCAAAGGTCAGGGACTCTCTTCCATACAAGAGGGTTTATTTGAAGTGAGCATGTGTTCTGGGCAAAACGCATAACATCAACAACGCTTAATCTTAATCATCGACCTTCATATCAATATTTTCAAGATCAAGAATCAGCTTTTTGAACATATCCAACTGCTCAGCCAACACTTTGTCTTCACTCATCTTGAATATATACAAGGCTTTCTTCAGGTAGATTTGATTCACCAACGATTTGGTCATGTACAAACCTTCAAGTTTCAACCATAACCCTGACACCGCCGTCTCCTTTCATACATGTAGAAGAACCCTATCACCAAGGCTCAACAATATTGCGACGTGTTCTTTCTCAATCATGGCCGTCTATTCAGCTTCCATCAACGCAACATTCATGGTTGTCTCTCCCTTCAACGCTTCCAAACAACCTTGCTGAACAAGTAGGGCTTTCATCTTCAAGCACCACAGACCGAAGTCATTCACATCGATGAACTTTTCAATCTCATACTTTGTTGAAGGCATCTTCTCCACGCTCACCGCACTAATTTGTTGTGAATCTGATACCTTAGAAACAAAGTATAATTGGTTTCTCGATAAGTCAAGAAACCCACAAGGGTTTGGGTTTAGGGTAACTAAGGATAACAAAAAGGATTGATTATAAACCGCTATTCTTTCATTTCTCTTAAAACAAGATTAAAAGTATATAAGAATAACAAATAACCTCTCTCACTTTTGAATTATGGATTTATCTTCCTATTTTTCGTAATTCAAAAGATGAGAGACTAATATGCTATTTAAACAATTGGATTCATAACACAATGTCAAATTAAACAATAACATATGAGCGGATTTTGACGAAATGCTATTCATACTAGAGTTTGTTCAAATATTCCACACAAATATTTTTATAAATAGAAATAAGTGTATTATATTTTTATCTTGGAGGTGGATAGGTAAAAAACATTCTAATGCTTATACTTGTAATAATCATGAATAGTTTAATTTTCCATGTGATTTTTTGTAGACTCACAACCATATAGTTAGTTGGTTGTTTTGTATATGGATTAGGATACCCATTGAAATCTCATTTTTAGTTAGAAATATTTTTATAAATAAGAAAAATTATGTAATTGATACAATTATTTTTATAAATAAGAATAATTCTATTGTTTGTTACAAATATTTTTAAAAATGGAAAAAATCTATAGTTAATATAAATATTTTTATATATTTGCCTATTATTGATACAAGTAATTTTATAAACAAGAAAAAGAATATTGTAGATAAAAAGATTTTTATAATGAAAAAAAAATATAATACAAATATTTATATAAATTAAAAAAAGTTTATTTACGAGCTATATTTCAAATGCGTACATCATTTATTATGCTGAACTATATTTTTAAGTTTCAAATGCGTACATCATTCATTATTATATTTCTATTGGTTTTTAAATATTTGTTTATATTTATGATTCCATTAATGTCTATCATATATAATACAAATTCACAGTTGACAATGTGATTATATATATATATATATATATATATATATATATATATATATATATATATATATATATATATATATATATATATATATATATATATATATATATATATATATATAAAAGAGAATATTCTTACTCTAGAAATAACTTAATAAAATTTATTTCACATTTTGACCATTGATTTATTTGTAATAATAATAATAATTAGTAATTATTTAACATGTGATTAATTTGTTTCTCTCTCCATATTTAATTATTGATTAATTATTATTACCATTGATTAAAAATGAATCAATGAATCAATGATCAAGATATGAAATAAGTTTTAAAAACTTACTTCTGGAATATATATATATATATATATATATATATATATATATATATATATATATATATATATATATATATATATATATATATATATATATATATATATATATATATATATATATATATATATATATATATATATATATATATATATATATATATATATATACTTACGTAATTCTACGTATTTTTTCATTTAGTAGTCAATAATGTTAGGAACTTGTGATGCAGAGTCAAATTCTTATTAAATATATTTAATAAAAGCTTGGTTTTCATTTAATGAGTGAGGTCATATTTTGTACCATTACATGTTTTACACTTTTCTTTTCAAAAGACTTTATAACCTTATTTACAATTTCACTCCTACTAAAAAATAACAATAAATATTTATTAAGAAGATCAAATATTAAAAAATTTATAATTATTTTTAATAATGACATTGTAAGGAATTTTTTTTTTAAAATAAAGTCACACTCTTTGCTACTAGTTAAATTATATATATGTTTTTAAAACAAAAATTAGTTGTAACCACATTTTCTGAATTGTTTGTTAATAATTCAATTCCATAAGTAATATTTTAGATATTTTTTAATATATAAAATAAAAAGTAATATACATGTCATAGTGAATAATTTTTTTTTTTTATAAGCAATATTGATTGAATAAGGAGAAAAAAGGGTTCTCCAACCCAATACAAGAGCTTAGCAAAATAAGGAAAAGAGAATGCCTCTTTAAACAAAAATCAAACGGAAAACTAACCTATTCGACACAGGGAGCAAAATACTAATCCTACAAAAAATCAAACGGGTGATTTACCCAATCGTATAAAGAGCAGTTTCTACGGCCTATCTCTAACCACCTCCAAGAAAGGATCACTATATGGAAGAAAAGCTCGTCGACATCAAAGGATACTTCATTGAAAATGATCTTATTTCGCACATTCCAAATTCCCCAAACAGAAATCAACCAAATAAAACATTTCATGTCCTCGTTAGCCTTATCCGACATTGCCAAAAACCATAAAAGCGCGTGTTTACTAACCGAGTCCGTCTGTATCGAGTTAAAACCAAACCACACATAAATTTTCTCCCAAAGAACCTTAATCCTTGGACAAGAGATGAAAAGATGAAATGCCACTTCTTCCTCTTGATTAAAAAAAACGCAAATCCTATCTTCTTCATTGACAATAATTCCACGAACTCCTAAATTATCCCGAGTCGGTAGACGGTCCAAAGCGAGATGCCACCCAAAAACCTTGATTTTCAATGGAATACTAGTTTTCCAAAGAACAAGAACAACCTAACCTCTTCCAAAAACTGAACATTAGGATGCTGAAAATTAATGATATTATAAACTGATTTAACCGAGAACCCGACTGAAGGATCCACAACCCAATGCCATGAATCGTCGCCACAGAAACCCGGCTGAGAATTACTACAAAACGAAACAAAAGATTGAAGCATACCTGTAGGAAAAGAGATCGCGTCAACAAGTAAATTATCAAAATTCCACAACCATTGACCTTTGAACCAAACCCCCAAATTCGCGACTGTTACAGAATGAGAAGTTGTTGCTTCATAAACAAGTGGAAAAGCCCTTATAACCGAAACAACCCCGCACCAATTAGAGTTCCAAAACGAGACGGCAGCACCATTACCCATAATAGGTTTCACACAAGAGAGGAACAGTAAATCCGTCGAAAGCACTTTAATATTCAATAAGTTTCTTAACCATAAAGATGTCTTAGACGGATGTGGAGCCACGTCGAAATCAAATACCCACTTGCACAAATTACCATACTTGCCAACCATGAAAGATCTCCAAATTTCAGTCCCATTGTTGAGGAATTTCCACAACCATTTGGAAAGAAGAGATTTGTTGAATAAACTGATATGTTTAATTCCCAATCCACCTTGATCTTTGGCCCTACATAAATCACTCCACTTAACCCAAGTTATAATGTTACCATCCTTTAATCCTGACCAAAGAAATCGGCGTTGGATTGCTATAATTGATTTCACGATCTTCGAAGGAGCCTTATAAAGCGACAAAAAGTGAATAGGCATATTAGTTAGCACATAATTAATCATAGCAACCCGACCTCCCATAGAAAGATGTCTCGCCGTCCACGAGTTAAGCCTTCCTTTAAGGCAGCTGATAATCGGATTCCAAAAGGAAATTTTTCTATGATTCCAGCCAACAATTAAACCAAGAAACTTAAAAGGGAGAGGTTATGCCTTACAGTGGAGGAAAGTAGCGGAAACATCAATAAAACTATCTTTAACGCATACTCCAAGAATACAACTTTTGGAAAAAATAATTTTTAAACCCGACACCGACTCGAAACCACGTAAGACGGATTTGAAGTCCCATAAATCAGGATAACTGCCATTGCTAAATAAAAGTGTATCATCCGCAAACTGGAGGAGCTCAATAGAAGAATCTTCAAAAGTACGAAACCCCGAAAGCATATGAAGAGTCCTCACTTTTTGAACCTGAACTGCCAGCATCTCAGCTACTAAAACGAACAAAAACAGAGCTAGAGGGTCTCCCTGCTTCAGCCCCCTCTCCGTTTTGAAGTCCTTATAAGGGCTACCATTAATTAAAACCGAGACAAAACTAGAACAAACAGCTCCTTTTATCCATTTGATCCACTTAGATCCAAAGTTCATGGTGTCATACCCCAAATTTGTCCTACCCGCGTCATTTTATTCTACTGTTTCATCTTTTTTTTGGAAATTCCAAAAAAACGCGTACCATTTTATTTTTTACTGTCTCATCATTTATTTCAAAAAAATCCAAAAAAATATGTATCATTTTACTTTTCTGTCTGATATTAGAAAATCCAAAAATATGTCATTTATTTTCAAAACTAGGAAATCAATTTTCACTTTGTTAGTTCGAACTCACTAGCTCATTTACCGTTTTTATATGTATAAAGATATAAAAAAAAATTACCAAAAGTCAAGAAAAAATGCATTCAAAAAAATTAATTTCTCTTATCATTAGAATTCACTTTTTGTTATTTATTTAATTATTATCCAAAATATATACATACAAAAAAAATCTCTTTTATTTTTATTAGAATTTCTTAGTTTTCTATTATTATTACTTTTATTATTATTATTATTATTATTATTATTATTATTATTATTATTTTAAACTAACTCACATTTTCAGCCACTTTTCATTTCTCATACTTATTCTATAGAAAATATCACCTAAAACATCCCACAACACAACACCTTTCGTTTTCAAGCAGCATAACAAATTTCACACAGCCTGTACAACAAAGGCACTCATTTATCCTTCAATCCACTCACAAATTGTACCACCCACAACTCCACTCATAACAAACCTTTTATATACAGCTCACATTTTTTTCCCTCAGCACCTCACGTCTCAATTCCTTCAACTTTCTCCTCACTCTCCTTATTCAAATCGAAAATCCACAAATCCTGAATACAAACCCATTTCATTCTCCTTCTCACTCTCAAAAATCCCTGCAAACAACCAACACACAACCAGTAAACTCACCTCAAAATTCATAGAATAACCACCACAATCTAAACTCAGCCAACATCAACCAAATCCATATACAAACCTATCAATTTTCCAACACGGAAACTCACCATAATTGTTGCTGCTACTACTCTTCTCCACCACCTCATTCACCGGAAAAAAAAACGCACAAGCTCCATTACCACCCTCATTTTTTTCAATCATCGCCACCATCCCAAAACACAAAGTAATCATCCAAACTAAAAAAAGCAGAAAAAAGATGAAACTAGAAACCCCAGCCGAGCAAACCTTCAGCTCAGGCTGAAAACGCAACCACCATCACCAAATAAGTCACCGCCTCTAAACCGTCGCTCAACCCGTAAGCCAAAAGCCAAACCGCCAACCATCTGCTCAAACCCCTTTTCCTCCTTCACCAACAACAAACCCAAACACCATCACTCTTTCGAAAATCACCGTGACCAGCCACCACAGAGAACAACCAAAAATCCTGAACAACACCATAAACAACATCAACCACCCTTGAAAACCTTCACAAACCAAGCAAGTATAAACCAGAAACACTGACCTTCTTCTTTCAAACAACGATTTTCCACCGCACCAACCTTCTCCGCAAACCGCGCACAACCGAAAACCCAGCATCCCCAAATCGAACCGACCGCCCAAAACCTAAACCAGCCGGCCATCCTCCAACAGACCACCGCGCCGCCACCAGACGAACGGAGAAGCAAACCATTCACGCGCCGCCACCAGACGAACGGAGAAGCAAACCTTTCACGCGCCGCCACCACCCCTGTCAAAATCGCAATCCAGGCGAATGAAAAGTGAGATGATGAATCTGAAACGAGATTGAAAAACACCATAAGCCCAGATGCGCCGTTAGATCCGCCGCGAGACAGTGAAAGACTGAGAGCGAAAAACTCACGACGGAATTGTGAGGTAGTTCGGCGATGGCTTTCTTTTCTTTTCAAACTTGAATCTGTGTGTTCTTTAAAAAATACGGAAGAAATTTTGTTTGTTTTATTCCCTTTTGTCTTCAGCGTTAACATTTATTCTTTTGTTTTGGTTTCATTTTATTTATTTATAATTATTTAAAATGCAATAGCAGACCTTTGGTGTAGATTTTGAAAATCAATGTGGCATACTCCTTCTTGCTGTGTTTTGTTTCTTAGGTTATTAAGTTGGGCTTGGCCCATTTGAAGTTTACTTATCATATCCCGAAACCAGATACAAACCCCGGTTCAAACACACTCCCTCTTTTAAAATTTTCTTAAAACATTTGTTTTTTTTCTTTCTTTCTAGATTTATTTTAATGGTTAAAGTTTTTATTATTGACTTGTTTTAATATTTTTACTTTCATGGCAACCTTGTTTTGTTATCTAAAAATCTTCAAAAATATTGTAATGCTCATTTATTATATTTTAGGGGCCGATGATATAGTAAAAGGCCGTTTTTCGCCCAATTACATTTAATCGGTGATGAGCGGTCAATATGAGGCCCTCTTTTATTTTATTCTATTATTTTTTATTTTGAACAAAACAAACTTGTAATAATTTATCTTATTCATTATCTCCAATACTATTTAATTTATTTATTTATTTATTATTCCATTTATTTTTCGCGATTCAATTTATTCATTTTATTATCGCATTTCAAATTATGTTCGACTCCTCATAGAACGGTTTCTTTAAACCGACTCTAAGGAAGTAAACGAAGTAAATTTTGTCGCGTCCCGAAAAGGTTCAACGCCTTCGAATAGTTGCGCTCGATTAAAAGGTCCAACGCCTTCGAATAGTTGTGTCCCGATTAACAGGCCGAACGCCTTCGAATAGTTCAAAACACACTGCACACACGCTTCCTCTTGGGCAAACTACAACGAGACCTCTTTATTTCTCGCAATCCCCTGTATTTATTTTTTATCCCTCTCCCATTAATTTGTACGCACTTTTATTTCTCGCATTTTATTTCTGAATCCTTGGTCCAACGCCAAGCGATTGCATTTGCACACTCGCACTTTATTATTATTTTCGTTTATTAGGATCCACCTATCTTTGCGAGCCGAGTGCATTGTGCCTCGCAAACAAAACCACAAAATAAACCTCCATTTGCATGCACCCTCTAAACCTCAAAAAACCAAAATGTTTCGATTAGATCCGAACCCTTGATCCAACGTCAAGCAGTCTTAGGAAATAAAACACATTCTAATAATACGAGAAGATTTGTACGCCACGAGCCTTAAGCGGTAGAAAGGAGGATAACGAGCTCTCGTTACTCGCTCCGATTATTTCGACGCAGGACGCTCGTCTTGTTGGGCAAGATAAACTATCCATAGTCTTTAGTGCATTTCAACTCCTAAACCCTTTCATCGACGAAAGGTAATAAAATCGAACAACCATTATCCTTAGTAGGCCGAACTACGAGGCTCTGACTTTCCCATTGCACACGGGAGTACGTAGGCACGAGGATCTCAATCCTTGCCGAGCACCTAGGTTCAATCTAACTTATAATTCAACTCATTTCCCTCTAGCAAGCAATTCGTTTAAGCATAGACATCCTTTCTCGCGCGTTAACTTAGATGGTTCCCATCGAGTACGATGGATGTAGGGGGTGCTAATACCTTCCCCCTGCATAACCGACTCCCAAACCCGGGCAATGGTTCCGTCGACCTTTGTCCTCATCCTTTTCCTCCCGGGTTTTATCTATATCTCCCCTTTCCCTCTTCGGGAATAAATAGAATTAGTTGGCGACTCTTCAGTCCGTCCGGCGCGTGACTCCGTCCATTCGGATCGCGTGAGGTCGTATTTTTCGGGGTACGACAGCTGGCGACTCTGCTGGGGAATGGTTCACCCCTATGCGAGTCAAGCCTAGTCTAGGTTCCCGTGTTTGTTTGGATGTTTGCTTTTATGCCTTGCTTGTTTATTTCTATCGCTTTCTTTACCGCATTCCATTTTATATATCTTGTGGCTCCTTGGTACTATAATTTGGATCGATACTTTGCAAAAGAATTTGAGGGAAAAGCTCTATACCCGGGCTTTCGAGTACAAACTTAAGTTAGCGAGGTTGTGTAGTATGGGCTTCCGAGAGAACCTCTCTCGTGGGTTGTCGATACGAAAACCTCACTTGGAGTAGATTCTGATGAGAATACTGACAACTGTCAAGTCCTTGACGTATGTGCTCAGTTGCTTTCATTAGGGTCATTAACTCTGAGGACCTTTAGAACCCTTTGGTTAAAACATCGGTTGATGGTTGCGTAGTATTGGGCACCAGGGTTCACCCTCGCGTGGTTCGATACGAAAACCTCACTTGGAATAGACTTACTCAATGGAGTTGATTGACTGTCAAGAATGTATGAAATTGACACGTGCATCAAACAGTTGAGAAAGTTCCATAACTCCAGGACTTTGTTTTTAAACCTTGTGTCGATGATCACGTAGTATGGACTCCCGAGAAAATTTTCTCTCGTGGGTTGTCGATACGAAGATCTCACCCAAAATAGATTCATGTGGCGGAGTCAATCAACCGTCATGCTTATGGCGCGTGTGATGAACAGCCATATGAATTGATAACTTTGGGATCCCTAAAACTTTAGAGTCTACCCAGTGAGTTCATGATTAGAATATCCTCCATCTGTACCTTGGACTCGTGAGACCCTGATCTTGTGATCCTGGATTCTGACATTGCATATCATCTCATTTGCATTATTTGTTCATCTTGCATTTCATTCCAAATCCAGAAAACTCATTTCATTGTTCCTCCATCTTCAGTAAATCAAGCTGGTTTCCCGACGCCCGTATTGAGCTAGATGCCCATACTTAACTAGAGCCAACACTAGAAGACTGATGGACGTTATTCAAGAAGAACAAGCTGCCATGAGGGAAGAGATTGACTCGGTCAAAGGCAAGATTGACTAGATTTATGAGACTTTGCAAGCTTTGGCAAGAATGGAAGAACGTCGCGAAGCTGCTACCGCAATTAACAATGCTCAAGTGCAAGGATCTACCTCACGAGCAATGCCTTCAGTTCCAGTTCCAAATCCTTTGGTCTATGGTTTGCCTCCAGGCTTCACTCCTTCTGTTGAAGAGGTCACTTCTCAACCAATGCCTGCTTCTGGTGTCACTGTTGGTGCTATTCCTCAAGCTTAACCTATTCCAACTCATGTTCAGTTTCCTCAAACTGAAGAGAATCATCAAGTTGAGTATGAGATGCATATTGCTGTTCCAATTATCAATCCTCATGCTGGTCAAGAATCTGAAGCTATGAAGATGTGCCGCGAGTTAGCTGAAAAACTCCGAATTATGGAAGGACACAACTCAACCTCTCTGAGTGCCTCAGACATGTGCTTAGATCCAGAAGTTGTGATCCCTGCTAAGTTCAAACTGCCAGAATTCGAGAAGTACAAAGGCCTCAGCTGTCCTGAACTCCATTTGAGGATGTACTGCAGAAAAATGGCCACTCATGCCAAAGATGATAAGCTTATGATCCATTGCTTCCAAGAAAGCCTGTCTGGAGCGTCTCTAGAATGGTACATGCAGCTCGAACGCAACAATGTTCGTACTTGACTTGATCTATCTGATGCATTCAAAAAGCAGTACAAGTACAACACTGACTTAGCTCCGAACCGTACTCAACTTCAGAGTATGTCTCAAAAGGAGAGCGAATCCTTTAAGGAGTACGCCCAACACTGGAGGGAGTTAGCTGCCAGAGTGCATCCGCCATTGGTTGACCGTGAATTGATTGATATCTTCATGGGTACCCTATAGGGGCAATACTATGAGAAGCTGATCAGTAGCGTATCTTCTGGATTTTCGGACATGGTGATGGTAGGAGAAAGAATTGAAGAAGGCTTGAAAAGTGGGAAGATCCAAGGAGGTTCTAGCAGCCAAAACAATGCCAAGAAACCTTTCAACGGGTACAAGAAGGGCGAAACAAATGTCGTTTCTGCTGCAAGTGGGAATTTTCAACAGAGTGCACCTGCACCAGTTCCCTACTATCAGTATCCCTATGTTGCTGCTGCACAATATGCTCCTATGCCATATCAGCCAGTTCCTCCAATGCCTTATCAGCAGGCCTTTCAAGCTTTATTTCCGCCTCAGATGGCTCCTCAACCACGTCCAATGGTTGCAGCTGCGCAATATGCGCCCAATCCATACCAGCAACAGGCTTATCAACCACGGCCTGGTCAACAGCAACAACGCGCTCCTCAACAGCGTCCACCATATCAACAAAGAGGATATGATAGGCATATTGATCCCCTGCCTATGACGTATACCTAAATCTTTAAGGGGCTAATGGCAAAAGGAACTCTTGTGTTGAAAGATATGCCACCTCAGACTGGCAATGCCCGGAACCATGATTCCAATGCTCGCTGTGAGTATCACAAAGGCGCTCCAGGTCACAACATCGAGAACTTCCATGCCTTCAAACACTTGATTCAGGATATGATCAATTCTAAGGACCTCACTCTTACTCCGAGAAATCCAAATTTCCAGAACGATCCAATGCCGTCACACGGTGCAAACAAGTAAAGACATTTGAAGGGTTTGTTGAAGACCAAGTTGAGTAGTCTCCAACTTTGAAGCATTCAATCAAGAGAAGTTCATTCCTCAAATCAAGGCAGCCAATGCCATTTATTATTTCCGCATTCTTGTTGTTTTGTATTGTTTGTTTAAGTACTATTTTCTCTGAACATTGTTATCGTTTGTACTTGGTTATGTTAATGTTATGTTTATGCATGTTTTGAATTAATCTATTCGCATTCGCTCATATTTATCATTTATCACAAAATAATCACAAAATATTCTCTCACTTCACTTTAGCAAATATTTGAGGGAGGATGATGAAAATGAAATACCCATAACTGTTGCGGCATGCTTTCGGATAAAACCTCGTCAATGATGTACAGGCATTCTTTCAAATCCCCAAACACGGGAGGTATAAGGAGTTAATCCCTAGTCAACCACTTCGAGCCTAGAAGTAGGAGTTTCTTTCGGATACAACCCTTACATTTAACCAGGGGCAGGGTAGTTGTTCAGTTAACCTGACTACACCTTCGAATCGCAAGATGAGACATCCCATCAGAGGACCATCAACAAATGACTTGGCAGTCACAATATTCAAGCAAAAAAATAAAAAAGAAAAAACCACTAAGTTGAGCACCCGAAGGGAGACTTAGTCGACAAAAAAAAACAAATCAAAAGAGGAACTCAAATCCTCAGCAAAAATAAAACAAATATCAGTGACCACCAAATCAAAAAATCAAAGGGTCACCAACAGCAAAATGAGATGACTGCCATCTTCAAACAAACTTTAAAAGCTTCATCTTCACTCTTGCAAAGTCAAAACAAATACATGTGTAGAGTTAACTGAACGTAGGACTGGAGAACATTTCGAAGAAGGGATGGGTACGAATCAAACTTTGAGCCTTATGTCCTTTGTTTCTCAAAATCATTTACTATACCACGTTACAACCCTCAAAAGTCCTAATTGAGGCAGGGTTTATTCTGAAAGCATGCTACCAATAAGGTTGCGTAAATTGACTCCCATATATTTGCTAATCTTCAATCTCGATTGCACATTATTCTTGCTGCATCTTTTACGCACTTTCTAAATCAACACCTCGTTTGGGCTAACAGTCCATTCGTCACACTATCACAGCATTCAAATAAATCGACTCTTTCAAAACTTACATGAACTTTACATTAACACTGCCATTTGTGTATGAACAATTTAATTGCAATTTAGTGCTTGACATCAGTGCAATCCCAACAAGGGACGATCAAAAAGGAATTTGACTCAATACTTCTTCAAAACCAGCCCAATCAGGGGCGATTTATTTCAAAATCAGCCCAATCATGGGCAAATCATCTTTCAACAGCCCAATCAGGGGCAATTTATTTCAAAATCAGCTCAATCAGGGGCAGATCACCTTCAAAGGCTCAATCAGGGGCAGGTCATGTCATGGCTATTATGAAAGCTTCCCCATCAAATTTATTTCAGATACCTTGCAGGCAGGGGCAAGCAAACAAGGAGCAAATCTTCCTATCTCTATTCCCCAGCTGAACAAGCAGACTTGCTAGACATTGTCAACCCTTCAAAGCAAATCAGTCTTCATATGTCAGTTAAGTCACTTCGCTCCTCAGCAAGTGACCAAACTTGGAGTGTTCAGATCCATCTTCTGATCATACATCGTCAAAGATCGAGTGTCGGGGAATCAAGCCCTCCACCCACCCAAAGTCCAATCATTATTGGCAACTACCAGACTAAAAGTCCACCAAGCTGGCATCTTTCAATCTCTCATATGCATCATTATGCATCATCAACGTCATACACATCATTTACATCAATCATTTACAGCATATGCATCATTTGCATGCCTAGACAAATTAACCTTTTATTTTCCCCAACATTAACTCACATCTCAAATGCATAAACATTTGCATCGTATCTCCATCCCTATGGAATACCATTTCAAAACAATCAAGCATAGTTGCATAACTCAGGATCCAGGATCATACAAGTTCCTAGTCCCTTCCCCAGCGGAAGTCTTATTTGCCTTATCATCCTCTGGTGATAAGTGATTTTAATTTCAGTTATTTTCCTTATCATCCTCTGTTGATAAGTGAGTTTATTTTTCTGTTTATTTGCCTTATCATCCTCTGGTGATAAGTGAGTTTATTTTTTGTCTATTTGCCTTATCATCCTCTGGTGATAAGTGAGTTTATTTTTTGTCTATTTGCCTTATCATCCTCTGTTGATAAGTGAGTTTATTTTTTTGTCTATTGCCTTATCATCCTCTGGTGATAAGTGAGTTTATTTTTTGTCTATTTGCCTTATCATCCTCTGTTGATAAGTGAGTTTATTTTTTTGTCTATTGCCTTATCTTCCTCTGTTGATAAGTGAGTTTATTTTTCTGTCTATTGCCTTATCTTCCTCTGTTGATAAGTGAGTTTATTTTTCTGTCTATTTGCCTTATCTTCCTCTGTTGATAAGTGAGTTTATTTTTCTGTCTATTGCCTTATCTTCCTCTGTAGATAAGTGACTTTATTTTTCTGTTTATTGCCTTATCTTCCTCTGTTGATAAGTGAGTTTATTTTTCTGTCTATTGTCTTATCTTCCTCTGTTGATAAGTGAGTTTTTTTTCAGTTATTTGCCTTATCATCCTCTGTTGATAAGTGAGTTTATTTTTCTGTCTATTGCCTTATCATCCTCTGGTGATAAGTGATTTTAATTTCAGTAATGTGCCTTGTCATCCTCTGGTGATAAGTGATTTTATTTTCAGTCAGTTGCCTTATCATCCTCTGGTGATAAGAGATTTTATTTTCAGTCAGTTGCCTTATCATCCTCTGGTGATAAGTGATTTATTTTATCAATTCATTTCTTGATATGTCACCCGTCATTTCCAGTTTATTTTATCTGCCATATTCACAATTTATTTCTTTGTCGGACAAATTTGGAGTCTGTTAATATCTAATTATCTTATACCTTGAAAGATTGAACGCGAGCCAGTTCACTTTACTCGGTCTAAGCCAATTCGATAGGGGCATCTGTCATACCCCAAATTTGTCCTACCCGCGCCATTTTATTCTACTGTTTCATCTTTTTTTTGGAAATTCCAAAAAAATGCGTACCATTTTATTTTTTACTGTCTCATCATTTATTTCAAAAAAATCCAAAAAAATATGTATCATTTTACTTTTCTGTCTGATATTAAAAAATCCAAAAATATGTCATTTATTTTCAAAACTAGGAAATCAATTTTCACTTTGTTAGTTCGAACTCACTAGCTCATTTACCGTTTTTATATGTATAAAGATATAAAAAAAATTACCAAAAGTCAAGAAAAAATGCATTCAAAAAAATTAATTTCTCTTATCATTAGAATTCACTTTTTGTTATCTATTTAATTATTATCCAAAATATATACATACAAAAAAAATCTCTTTTATTTTTATTAGAATTTCTTAGTTTTCTATTATTATTACTATTATTATTATTATTATTATTATTATTATTATTATTATTATTTTAAACTAACTCACATTTTCAGCCACTTTTCATTTCTCATACTTATTCTATAGAAAATATCACCTAAAACATCCCACAACACAACACCTTTCGTTTTCAAGCAGCATAACAAATTTCACACAGCCTGTACAACAAAGGCACTCATTTATCCTTCAATCCACTCACAAATTGAACCACCCACAACTCCACTCATAACAAACCTTTTATATACAGCTCACATTTTTTTCCTCAGCACCTCACGTCTCAATTCCTTCAACTTTCTCCTTACTCTCCTTATTCAAATCGAAAATCCACAAATCCTAAATACAAACCCATTTCATTCTCCTTCTCACTCTTAAAAATCCCTGCAAACAACCAACACACAACCAGTAAACTCACCTCAAAATTCATAGAATAACCACCACAATCTAAACTCAGCCAGCATCAACCAAAACCATATACAAACCTATCAATTTTCCAACACGGAAACTCACCATAATTGTTGCTGCTACTACGCTTCTCCACCACCTAACACCACCTCATTCACCGGGAAAAAACATGCACAAGCTCCATTACCACCCTCATTTTTTTCAATCATCGCCACCATCCCAAAACACAAAGTAATCATCCAAACTAAAAAAAGCAGAAAAAAGATGAAACTAGAAACCCCAGCCGAGCAAACCTTCAGCTCAAGCTGAAAACGCAACCACCATCACCAAATAAGTCACCGCCTCTAAACCGTCGCTCAACCCGTAAGCCAAAAGTCAAACCGCCAACCATCTGCTCAAACCCCTTTTCCTCCTTCACCAACAACAAACCCAAACACCATCACTCTTTCGAAAATCACCGTGACCAGCCACCACAGAGAACAACCAAAAATCCTGAACAACACCATAAACAACATCAACCACCCTTGAAAACCTTCACAAACCGAGCAAGTACAAACCAGAAACACTGACCTTCTTCTTTCAAACAACGATTTTCCACCGCACCAACCTTCTCCGCAAACCGCGTACAACAGAAAACCCAGCATCCCCAAATCGAACCGACTGCCCAAAACCTAAACCAGCCGGCCATCCTCCAACAGACCACCGCGCCGCCACCAGACGAACGGAGAAGCAAACCTTTCACGCGCCGCCGCCACCCCTGTCAAAATCGCAATCCATGCGAATGAAAAGTGAGATGATGAATCTGAAATGAGATTGCAAAACACCATAAGCCCAGATGCGCCGTGTGATCCGCCGCGAGACAGTGAAAGACTGAGAGCGAAAAATTCACGACGGAATTGTGAGGTAGTTCGGCGATGGCTTTCTTTTCTTTTCAAACTTGAATCTGTGTGTTCTTTAAAAAATACGGAAGAAATTTTGTTTTTTTTTATTCCCTTTTGTCTTCAGCGTTAACATTTATTCTTTTGTTTTGTTTTGGTTTCATTTTATTTATTTATAATTATTTAAAATGCAATAGCAGACCTTTGGTGTAGATTTTGAAAATCAATGTGGCATACTCCTTCTTGCTGTGTTTTGTTTCTTAGGTTATTATGTTGGGCTTGGCCCATTTGAAGTTTACTTATCATATCCCGAAACCAGATACAAACCCCGGTTCAAACACACTCCCTCTTTTAAAATTTTCTTAAAACATTTGTTTTTTTTCATTCTTTCTAGATTTATTTTAATGGTTAAAGTTTTTATTATTGACTTGTTTTAATATTTTTACTTTCATGGCAACCTTGTTTTGTTATCTAAAAATCTTCAAAAATATTGTAATGCTCATTTATTATATTTTAGGGGCCGATGATATAGTAAAAGGCCGTTTTTCGCCCGATTACATTTAATCGGTGATGAGCGGTCAATATGAGGCCCTCTTTTATTTTATTCTATTATTTTTTATTTTGAACAAAACAAACTTGTAATAATTTATCTTATTCATTATCTCCAATACTATTTTATTTATTTATTTATTTATTATTCCATTTATTTTTCGCGATTCAATTTATTCATTTTATTATCGCATTTCAAATTATGTTCGACTCCTCATAGAACGGTTTCTTTAAACCGACTCTAAGGAAGTAAACGAAGTAAATTTTGTCGCGTCCCGAAAAGGTTCAACGCCTTCGAATAGTTGCGCTCGATTAAAAGGTCCAACGCCTTCGAATAGTTGTGTCCCGATTAACAGGCCGAACGCCTTCGAATAGTTCAAAACACACTGCACACACGCTTCCTCTTGGGCAAACTACAACGAGACCTCTTTATTTCTCGCAATCCCCTGTATTTATTTTGTATCCCTCTCCCATTAATTTGTACGCACTTTTATTTCTCGCATTTTATTTCTGAATCCTTGGTCCAACGCCAAGCGATTGCATTTGCACACTCGCACTTTATTATTCTTTTCGTTTATTAGGATCCACCTATCTTTGCGAGCCGAGCGCATTGTGCCTCGCAAACAAAACCACAAAATAAACCTCCATCTGCATGCACCCTCTAAACCTCAAAAAACCAAAATGTTTCGATTAGATCCGAACCCTTGATCCAACGTCAAGCGGTCTTAGGAAATAAAACACATTCTAATAATACGAGAAGATTTGTACGCCACGAGCCTTAAGCGGTAGAAAGGAGGATAACGAGCTCTCGTTACTCGCTCCGATTATTTCGATGCAGGACGCTCGACTTGTTGGGAGAGATAAACTATCCATAGTCTTTAGTGCATTTCAACTCCTAAACCCTTTCATCGACGAAAGGTAATAAAATCGAACAACCATTACCCTTAGTAGGCCGAATTACGAGGCTCTGACTTTCCCATTGCACACGGGAGTACGTAGGCACGAGGATTTCAATCCTTGCCGAGCACCTAGGTTCAATATAACTTATAATTCAACTCATTTCCCTCTAGCAAGCAATTCGTTTAAGCATAGACATCCTTTCTCGCGCGTTAACTTAGATGGTTCCCATCGAGTACGATGGATGTAGGGGGTGCTAATACCTTCCCCCTGCATAACCGACTCCCGAACCCGGGCAATGGTTCCGTCGACCTTTTTCCTCATCCTTTTCCTCCCGGGTTGTATCTATATCTCCCCTTTCCCTCTTCGGGAATAAATAGAATTAGGTGGCGACTCTTCAGTCCGTCCGGCGCGTGACTCGATCCATTCGGATTGCGTGAGGTCGTATTTTTCGGGGTACGACACATGGCCTTGAGAACTTGAATAAGAAAACTCCAATCGACACAATCATATTCTTTGGCAAAGTTAACCTTAAAGAGGAGACACTTCCTTTTATCTCTTTTCGCCAAATCGATAATTTCGTTGGCAAGAAGAACTCCATCCAAGAGATTCCTACCCGGAATAAAATCCGTTTGCGACGGAAAAATTAAGGAAGAAATGATCGGTGCTAATCTTTTGGGTAAGAGCTTAGAAACCACTTTCTACACACATCCAACAAAAGAGATAGGCCTAAAGTCCCCGAAAACTAACGAGTTGCTGACTTTAGGAATAAGGGCTAAGAATGAGGATGTGAAAATCTTAGGCAAATACCCTGTAACCGAAAAATGAAGAACACAGTTAACAAAATATTCACCTACTATATCCCAACAAGATTTAAAGAAGCCAAAAGAGAATCCCTCGTGACCGGGAGATTTCAAAGAATTGCAATCGAAGACAGCCGCCTTAATTTCAGAACTAGTAAACTCATCATCCAGAATAAGTTTATCAGCTTTACTAAGTTTACAAACTATTGAAAAATCCATGATGGGCCTAACCGTATGCACCAATTGATATTTGTTTTTGAAGTGCACATACGCTGCTTCCTTAATAGCCACAGGGTCCTCAAGGATGAGGCCTTCTGAATCAATACCAGAGATGTTGTTCAGTCTATGTCTTTGTTTAAGGGCAGAGTGGATGAAGCGAGTATTAAGGTCTCCCTCCTTCAACCACTTTTCTCTAGATTTTTGAAAGATCATGCTATCCTTCAATCTAAAGCCACTCCAAAATTTCTCCTGAGCTTTGAACCTATCTTTACTAGAATCTTCTGAAATATCAGCCAAACCGATAGCTAACTCCGTATCAAGACCATTAAGGATATCCACTTGATTCTCAATGTTAAGATCAAGAATACCAAAGACCTTAATATTCTACTCCTTAAGGAAAATCTTCAAAGCTGAAAGTTTCTGTTTAAAAACAAACATAGGCGAGCCACTGAACAACATAGAACACCATTTATCCTTTACAAAGTTGAAGAAGTCTTTATGTTGAGTCCAAGAATTAAAAAATATGAATGGTTTTGATCTGGATTTAACTAAAGAGGGCTTAATCCATATAGGGCAATGGTCGGAGATATCACGTTTCCCCACTAATTGAGCTCCGAAATCCCAAACATCCATAAGCGACTCATTGATGAAGAACCTGTCGAGTTTACTACAGTTCATATCGTTGGAATTAAACCACGTAAATCTCTTTCTGGCAAACGGAAAATCAATTAACCCCAATTCCAAAGCAAAAGAGTTGAATTCAGAACAATTCGTTCCAGACGGAATTCTTCTACCTTTTCTCTCATCACTATTTCTAATCGAATTAAAATCTCCTGCAATAACCCATTTACCTTCTGACTGAGAATTTTTAAATTCGATGAGATCTTGCCAAAATCTCCTCTTATCTCTCAAACCACAAGGAGAATACATATTCACGACAAACAAGTTAACATCTTTCCATAAAAGGTTAGTGCACAACCCGAACTCGTCCATAAAAGGTAAGTTCCTCCTCCAAATTGTTAAGATTCCTCCAGATAATCCTGCTGAGTTGCTAGCAGACATCCCGAACTCGTCATTACCCCACAACCCTCTGACCTTAACCTCCTTCATACAAGTCACTTTAGTTTCTTGCAACAAACAAACATCAGCTTTACCTTCTAAAAGGATTTTACGAATACGCTTCCTCTTAGAAAGTAAACCACAACCTCGCACATTGAAAGATACTATCATTGGCCAAAGTTGTCAACATCCCTCTTACTATCAGCTACCTTCCTATCCGAGTCTTCCAATTTCGGATATATCAACAAAAGTTTCGTCTTCATTATCTGCGTTAATGCCCAACCTTTGAATAAAGTTCCGCAACTTACTAGATACCCCTTCTAAACCATCCTTACACTTGCAATTACTCCTGATAATATCAGAGTCGTCAATCGAGCAACCAATAGAGTCATGAGGTGAGGAAGATTTTCCTTCATCAACAGGAAAAACAGGGCAACAAAGATTCGATTTAGACTTGACTAAGCCTCCCTAAAGTTTGGATCTTGTCAAAAGATTAGGTGGAGAAGTTTTCAGAAGAGTGGAGTAGAATGAAGGGAAGAACGAGATCTGTAAGTTGTCATAAAAAAGTGAGAGAGACTTTTTCTTTCTTGTTCCTTTTGTTTGAGGCCTAACACCCTCTAAGTTGCAAACAATAGGATAATTTGGAACACCCGGTTTGGAAGGCCCAACAACATCCTCAACTGGCCCTACCCGCTAGGCCAGGCCCAGAGAAAAAGTATCACCAGTTTCACTTACGCATGAGCTTTAGCAGAAGACATGTTACAAAGACCTGCTGCTAGGGAAGTTTTGTAACACCCCCTTTCTATACCCCCAAATAATCAATTAAATCACTTAGGCACATAATCAAAATTTATTCAGAGTATATTTGAAACATGATATAAAAGAGGCATGTCACATTAACAGTGAAATTAAAACATACAACACCTGCTCATACAAAGATATGCAATGGTCGGGGTAACTTGCCACAAAAGGATTTCATCCTTACACCCGTATTCAAAGATTCAAATTACAGCGGGAACTAACATCAACAACATCAAACTTATATACTTATATAAATATATCAACAAGTTTGATTCACCAAATATTTCATTCTCTCTAAAATTCATCAAAATAAAAACCCAATCATTCTCATACATACATAATCATATACAAGATTAAGATAACAATGTTTATCACCCTTACCCGATTATTTCGATTCCTAGGAGCAATAGTGATGAATTTCCAACCTTTCCCTCTTTTCTCTCCTCCTCCTTTTCTTTCTCTTCTTTTTCTTTCTATCTCCCTTTTTCTTTCTATTATTTCCAGTCTTATATCTTTTTCTTTCTATCTTTCTATGTTTCTCTCTTACTAACTATTTCTACACTTAACTCATTTTCTTCACTTTTCCACCAAATATCATTTTCTCACAAAAATAATAATTCCACACAATTCTAATTTATCACTAATTAGCAAATGTCTAAAATACCCTTCAATCTAATTTTACCCGTAAATTCACAAAACGGTATAATCGTATATCATACCAACATACCACATTAGCATATCAACATAACATATTATCATGTCAATTTCACAAATAAGGCAATCATCACTCAAATAAAATAAAAGACTCAACAAAATAGGGAAATATCGAATCGGGGCGTTACAACTCTTCCCCACTTCAGAAATTTGCGTCCTCGAAAAATTACCTGATTCAAACAACTCTAGATACGACTCTCGCATCCCACTCTCTAATTCCCAAGTCATATTGCCTTTCGCAGCGCCTCCCCACGCCACTTTCACAAGCACAATATCCTTGCCTCTTATCTTCTTGATTTCATGATCCAAAATCTTAATCGGCAAAGCTTCCACCGTAAGGTTATCTCTTACTTCAACCTCTTCCATAGGAATAACATGTGACAAATCTATGACATACTTCCGAAGTTGCGAAACATGGAACACATCATGCAAATTCGAAAGATTCGGAGGCAACGCCACACGGTAAGCCACAACACCAACTCGTGCAGTAATCTGAGACGGCCCAATAAAACGAGAAGTCAACTTCTTCGACTTCAAAGCATGACCCACACTCGTAACCGGCGTAACTCTTAAAAACACATGGTCGCCTTCCTGAAACTCAATATCCTTCTTTCTCTTGTCATGATAACTCTTTTGTCTACTTTGAGAAGCCCTCATCTTCTCCTGAATAAACTTCACCTTTTCCGTCGTTTGCTGTACCATCTCCGGTCCAACTACAGTTCTCTCTCCGGTTTCATGCCAACATAAAGGTGTTCGACATCTTCGTCCATACAAAGCCTCAAATGTTTCCATACCAATATTCGAATGAAAACTGTCATTGTAGGTGAACTCAATCAACGCTAAATAACTATCCCAAGCACCACCTTGCTCTAGCACACAAGCACGCAACAAATCCTCCAACGATTGAATCGTCCTCTCGGTCTGACCGTCCGTTTGCGGATGGTAAGCCAAAATCAAACTTAGCTTAGAACCCAAGGCCTTTTGAAAACTTTCCCAAAACCTCGATGTAAATCTAGGATTTGTATCTGATACAATACTCTTAGGAACCTCATGCAACTTTACAACCACAGAAACATAAATCTCAGCTAACTTCTCCAAAGGATAACTAATATCGATCGGAATAAAGTGAGCAGATTTAGTAAGCCTATCCATAATAACCTAAATAGCATTATGACCTATTTGCGTATTCGGCAATCCCGTAACAAAATCCATCGATATATTATCCCATTTCCATTCCGGAATATCCAACTGTTGCATCAAACCACTAAGCTTTTGATGTTCCACCTTAGACTTCTGACAAGTCAAACACGCATAAACAAAATGAGATACATCTCTCTTCAATCCAGACCACCAAAAGATCTTCTTCAAATCTTGATACATCTTATTCGCTCCCGGATGAATACTTAAGTTACTTCGGTGTCCCTCTTCCAATATCATCTTTTTCAACTCCTCATCATCGGGAATACAAATACGACCACGGAATCTCAAAACTCCAAAATTATCAACCTTGAAATCCTCATTCTCATTTATCATCAAATCAACAAACTTCAAATCCAACTTTTTCTTCTCACAAACAGTTGCAAGAAAATAATTTGTAACATGTAGCATACCAAGTCTCACACTTCTCGGCATCATCTCACAAACCAAACTCAAGTCTCTAAAATCTTCCAAAAGTTCCCATTCTCTTATCATCAATGCGGACATATGTAACAACTTACGACTTAAAGCATCGACCACCACATTCGCCTTACCCGGATGGTAATTCAAACCAAAATCATAATCCTTCAAAAGCTCTAACCACCTCTTTTGTCTCATATTCAATTCCTTTTGATCAAATAAATATTTCAAACTCTTGTGATCACTAAAAACTTCAAATCTTGCACCATAAAGATAATGCCTCCAAATTTTCAAAACAAACACCTCAACCGCTAATTCCAAATCAGCGTAGGATAATTCTTTTCATGCACTCTAAATTGTCTTGAAGCATAAGCCACAACTTTTCCATCTTGTATCAAAACGCCACCTAACCCAAACAATGAAGCATCACAAAACACCACAAATGGTTCAGTCGGATTTGGAAAAATCAAGATCGGAGCCGTTATTAACCTCCTATTAAGTTCCATGAAACTCTCTTTACAATGAATATCCCAAATGAAAGCCTTTCCCTTACAAGTCAATCACGTTAACGGAAGTGCCAACTTTGAAAATCCTTCAATAAACCTCCGATAATAACCCGCCAAGCCTAAAAAGCTTCGAATCTCCGTAACCGATCTAGGAACTTCCCATTGCATTACCATATCAATCTTGGATGGATCAACACTAATACCACCATCGGAAATAACATGTCCAAGAAAACTTACCTTCGACAACCAAAACTCACACTTTGACAACTTAGCATACAATTGCTTCTCTTTCAAAATCTGTAACACAATTCTTAAATGCTCTTCATGTTCCTCTTGAGACATAGAATAAATCAAAATGTCGTCGATGAACACAACCACAAAACGATCCAACTGTTCATGAAAAATATGATTCATGTATTCCATAAACACACCCGATGCATTAGAAACTCCGAAATGGTATCACAAAATACTCGTAATGACCATACTGTGTTCTAAAAGCCATCTTTTGAATATCCTCTTCTTTCACACGAATCTGGTGATATCCTGATCTCAAATCAATCTTACTAAAAAAATGTGCACCAACCAATTGGTCCATCAAATCATCGATCCTCGGAAGCGGATACCTTTTCTTAATTGTCACCTTATTCAACTGTCGATAATCAATACATAATTGCATACTTCCATCCTTCTTCTTTACCAACAATACCAGAGAACCCCAAGGAGAAATACTCGGCCTAACAAATCTCTTGTCCAACAAGTCATTTAATTGCTTCTTCAATTCTACCAACTCTGAAGCAGACATACGATACTGTGCCATCAAAATCGGTCTAGTACCCGGAACTAGATCAATAGAAAACTCAATGTCTCTTTCTGGCGGTACGTCCTTAATATCCTCCGGAAACACTTATGGAAAATTACACACCACTGGAAACCTATTGAACTCAACTTCTCTCTCTACTGACAACGATGCAAACAAACCAAACAATTGAGCTTCGTCCACTAAAAGTTTCTTCAACTCTTTCGTGGATAGGAAACTCTCTTCCTCATCATCATCCAAAGAAGGAAACCTTACTAACTTATGATAGCAATCTATATGAACTCGATTAAATTGCAACCCGTTCATACCCAAGATTAGGTCCAAACCCTCCAACGAAATACAAACTAAATCCATAACAAAGTCCTTACCATACATGGTCAAAGAAAAACTTACACACACCAAAGAAGTAGTTACCGACCCTGAAGCAGGAGTCTCAATAACCATCTCACGACCCCAAGAATTCATAAAAAATTCAAACGCTTAGCACACTCAAGAGAAATGAACGAATGAGTCGCCCCCGTATCAATAATAGTAACTAAAGGCGTACTATTAATAAAGCATGTACCTTTAATCAAACGGTCTGCACTAGTAGTGTCCTTCCCTGCTAATGCAAATACCTTTCCACCCGCCTGAGCTTGCTTCGGCTCAGTACACTTAGTACTAATGTGACCCGCTTCTCCACAATTGAATCACTTCACAACATTACTCATACACTCGGTAGTAGCATGTCCAAGGCCTCCACAGTTTTAACATTTCACAATGTTCTTCCCACACTCAAAAGACTTATGACCCAAATCTCCACACTTGTAACATTTAATGGGACCAAAACTCCATCCACTAGATCTTTTATCAAAGTTTCCCTTATGCTTGCCCTTATCAGCGGGTGTCACATAAGGTCCACTTCTAGCTTGCTGCTTTCCTTTCCTCTCATTCAAACTCTTGTAATGTGTAGAACGAGCTTTGCTATCTTCCTAAAAAATTCTACAACATTCCGTCAAATCCGAAAACCTTCTAATTCTCTGATATCCCACAACTTACTTAATCTTAGGACACAAACCATTCTCATACTTAATGCACTTTGAAAACTCAGCAGTCGTAGCAGCATATTGAGAATGAAATTGAACCAACTCCACAAACTTAGCAGTATTGTCCACCATGGACATACTACCTTGTTTCAGTTCAAGGAATTCCATCTCGTTCTTCCCTTTCACACTCTCAGGGTAATACTTCCCTAAGAACTCAGTACGAAAAACCTCCCAAGTTATCTCTTTATCATCCTCCTCAAGAGCTTGACTTCTACCGACTCACCAATCATCAGATTCTTCCTTTAGCATGTGAGAACCAAGCCTCACCTTACTCTCTTCAGCATAATCCATGACTCTGAAGATCCTTTCAATCTCTTTCAACTAATTCTGAGCACCATCGGGATAAAATCTTCCTTTGAAGACCGACGACTGATTCTTCCTGAACTCATCATTAGCATTCACATTCGGCGCTCCCTGCACCGCCCTAGCCATTTCTTCCAAAGCAGCATCCATTGCATTGTCATTTCTACCAGCCATATTCTGATCATTCCCAAAAACATCAACAATGGTAAACAACAGTTCAACCATCGAAACAACAAGACAGACACAACTGACACCCCCTTTCTATACCCCCAAATAATCAATTAAATAACTTATGCACATAATCAAAATTTCATCAGAGTATATTTGAAACATGGTATAAAAGAGGCATGTCACATTAACAGTGAAATTAAAACATACAACACCAGCTCATACAAAGATATGCAACGGCCAGGGTAACTTGCCACAGAAGGAATTCATCCTTACACCCGTATTCAAAGATTCAAATAACAGAGGAAACTAACATCAACAACATCAACAACATCAAACTTATATACTTATATAAATATATCAACAAGTTTGATTCACCAAATATTTCATTCTCTCTAAACTTCACCAAAATAAAAACCCAATCATTCTCATACATACATAATCATATACAAGATTAAGATAACAATGTTTATCACCCTTACCCAATTATTTCGATTCCTAGGAGAAATCTAGATGAATTTCCAACCTTTCCCTCTTTTCTCTTCTTTTCTCTTCTCCTCCTTTTCTTTCTCTTCTTTTTCTTTCTATCTCCTTTTTTCCTTCTATTATTTCCACTCTTATATCTTTTTCTTTCTATCTTTCTATTTTTCTCTCTTACTAACTATTTCTTCTCATTTTCTTCTCTTTTCCACCAAATATCATTTTCTCACAAAAATAATAATTCCGCACAATTCTAATTTATCACTAATTAGCAAATGTCTAAAATACCCTCCAATCTAATTTACCCGAAAATTCACAAAACGGTAAAATCGCATATCATACCAACATACCACATAACATATCAACATATCATATTATCATGTCAATTTCACAAATAAGGCAATCATCACTCAAATAAAATAAAAGACTCAACAAAATAGGGAAATATCGAATCAGGGTGTTACAAGTTTCCTTATGAATACATGAGTTGTCCTGAGGATAAACAACACCATGCTTTGGAATATCCATTGGATGGTCAATAACATTAAACAAGGAATAACTCACATGTGAAGCCGCATATGACTCACAGCTCCCAAGGAAAGCTGCAGAGAAATCAGAACCATACTGGTTGTCAGCCACCCTCTGTATGGAAGGACTAGTCCCATCACCTTCATCCTCGTAGTCCAAGGAGTCCTCAGAAGTAACTTTATTACCGAAGTTCAAAGATTCAGAAGAAACATCTCCTTGTTCTTCATCGAAAAAATCAGAAGCTGCCGGACTTGGAAACACTTTAGTTAAAAGAATCTTGAATTCATGACTGTTTACCTTAACGAAAAAAGAATCCTTAAGATTCTCAAACAACCTTGTTTTAATAAGAAGTTTGGCTTCATCAAGTCTTCCTTTCCTAAGAGTGAACGGATCCACTTTTAATAAAACACCAACATTTTCCACAATTTTACTAAACCCGTCGTTGTTCCAGATGAAGTTGGGGATTCCTCTACACAAAACCCAAGCAAAACTGAAATCATCCACAACCTCAAGGGTCCAAGGGATGATACTCGAAAACCTCGAATCATGTCACTCAATGGCTTCTGTTACAAAACTCTGCAGAACACCTTGTTCTTTACAATCAAATAAGCAGAGGCTAGCACCTAATGGTATAGCCAGGATTTCAAAAAAGCCCTCATCATACAAGTCCTTCTAAATCAAGAAAGGGTTAACACCTTTGCGTACTTTCCCTACAAAACAACCCTTATGCATCGAAACATCTTGGTCCGCCAATAAAATTCTGCGGAGAGGTTGAGAAGGTGCAGAAACAACTTCTATAACAACATTGTTAGAATTTAACACTGCCTCAACAAAAGACCCATTAAAACCAGTTTTAGCAGTTTCTTTAATGGGCCTTGCTGATTCGATAGCCATATTCCTAGAAACCCTCAGGAATCTAGACATATTAGCCTAGATTTTCCTACCTTCCAAGAAGATACTATCCAACTTAATCGCAAGAATACACGGATCATGGACTTTGCGAAAACGCGCAAAGCCGAACCGTAAATCTCTCTTGTTCCTTCTAGCAGGAAGGAAGACCTCCGATATAACTCCATAGACAACAAATACTTCAAAGAGATCCTTAGCGAGAAAGTAGTCTGGAAAGCTTGAAATAAAGAAAGAAACAGTAGCTTCATCCCTACCATCCTTTTTCCCTTTGTTTTCCTTCCAGACAGAGAACTTAAGGTTGCCACCCCTTTTCCTCTTATACGAAACTTGTTTCCAATCCATGAGAAGAAGCAGGAAGAAAAAAGATACAAACAACAGACCGCATGACACTTGAACCAATTCAGAAACTACTAATCAACACCAAAGCCCCTAGCCCTAAGGCTAGGAGTTTAAGCCAAAAATGCTAACAAGAGTAACTAAATTAGAGGGAAGCTTCCATGGAATCTGAAAGAAGAAAGGTAAAGAGCGGACAAGGAAGGAGACTTAGAGAGAAGGAGGACTCTCTCTCTCTCTCTCATTAATAAAAGTTTTATTGTTGTTAGTTCTCTACTTATAGTTTTAAGGATAAAAAATATAAAATTAAACTCATTGATTATTCATATAATAACTAATGTATAATTCAATAAATTTAAAAGAATAATTTTCTTATAGTAGAAAATAGAGAGAGTATATGGTAAATTAAAATTTAGAGAAATCAAACATGTGTATCTCTTTTTTTATTCCCCAACAAATTTTAAAAAACATATGCAAAACTGTGATTATTTTGGTTGAGTAAATTATTGATTTATGTAATAGATAAATTTGTGATTGGTTTGCCTCAATTTTCATTGTGTATATATTCTTAAATGAATATATTATATTTTAAAACATGATTAACTTGATATTGTGTGAGTACAACAAAAATTAATGTACTTTAAAAATATTTACAATATGTCATTGTCTAAATTATCATTCGTTAGTTGGTCCAGTGGTGATTGGTGCTGGATTTGGTAGGGAAAACCACAGTTCGATCCTCCGCAACTACGATCGGAAGGGGGCTGGAACCACTTGATTCCAAAACTGACCCCCGAACCGGACTAAACCGGTTTTGATAAACAAACAAAAAAACCGGTTAGAGCTTCTTCTCTATAAATACGTCACTAACCATAGCTTATTCATCAAACTAGAGTTCTTAATACTATGTTGTAGTGATATCATGGCTTTTACTTTAGGACATGTCGTACCTCGAAAAATATGATCCTCGCAATGGACGCGAAAAGAACAACAGAGTCACCACCTAATTCAATTTATTCTAACTAAAGAAAAGGAAGATATAGATACAACCTAAATAGGATAATAAAAGGTCAACGAAACCAAATTCTAAGTTCAGTAGTCGGTTACGCAAAGGGAAGGTATTAAGCACCCCTCACATCCGTCGTACTCAACGGGAACCTCTTATTTTAATTTGCGCTCAAAGGTTAACTTATATTATTGTCTCCTTCTAATGATTAAAGTTTGTTAAGATCACTTGTTTAAAAAAAGAATATTATTGTTTGTTATTGGAGATATGGGAAGTTTTTTTTATTAGTGTGCTTTATGACGGAGAAAAGATTAATTTTTTTATTATTGTGCCCGTGAAGGATTAGAATCCCTGTGCCTACGTATTCCCTTGTGCAATGGGAATGTCAGAGCTTCGTAGTACGTGCAACTACGGTTTGTTGGTGTTTTTTAATGAACGATTGTTTAAATAAATCTCTAACTGCTAAGCATTGGCTTGTCTACAAGATAGAAAGAGCTTTAAAAAATGAAAGGGCGAATGAATCACGTCCCATGGGGCTGGCGTCAGGAATGATCCACTCAAGAACCCGTGAAATGCTAGACTCCAGAATTCATTTCTTTCATTATTTGATATGTAATAATTAAGTTTATTTTAAATACGAAAGAGTGAATGGATCACGTCCCATGGGGCTGACCTCAAGAAGGATCCCTTCAAGAACTATGTGGAATGCTAGACTCCAGAGTTCAGTTTCTTCGTATTTTTAATTATGAAAATGATTTGAGTATTCATAATGGAATATCTTGATTAGAATTGATTTAATATTTAATTGTTGAGTATGTTTTAGAGGCGAAAGGGCGAATGAATCACGTCCCGTGTGTAGACACCCTAAATTTGCCCTCTGGCTTTTCTATCTTTTTTCTGCTTCTCGTTTGCATATCATACGCATTTTTGCATACCATTTGCATAGGCCCCTGAGACATGGGACCAATGTTATCATATGAATTAGGGTTTATTTCCATGATCAAGGATTTCACTTCTGCAAGGACTATTCATTATGTATCCAGCCCATCATCAGGATATTTCTTCATGTGCAAAATACTTGTGCCGTTGGTTTATTTATCAGACAATGAGAATGCAAGGTCAATTTATTGTGGTATGTGGAATTCTTCAGGTTATCAAGTTTTGGTTTGTGTGATTTGCAAGTTGTCCAATGGCTGTTGTGCCCATTTCGTTTATGGTGTGTGGAAGCCAATGACAGTCGGTCTCAAAATTAAAATTCAGGAGTTCAGGGTTGTATGCTTATTAGGAAATTCCATTAGTCCTATCCATGTCCATATCCATGTGTTCAAATTCTTATATCTTAATCCATTTTTCTGAACTTTTGTTCATTTTCACATATCCATTTCTATTCATTTTTATCCAATTAAACCCATTACACCATTTTTATTCCCATTTAATTCCCTATTCTCTTTCTAAACCACAAGTATCCATTGTAAATTCCTACCAATATCCAAATACTCATCATCCTTAATTACTTTTTATCCTTAATTCAATTTCTTAATGTCTATATTTTATTTACATTTTTTTATATATACCATTTTATTATTATTATGTTTATCCATATTTTTAGTCTCCATTACAAACCAAATTAAAATCCATCAATACAGTTCGTACCACAATTTCTACAACATGTCATATTTTATAGTTCACCATTTTATTCATAATAATACATGATTTAAGTTTCTCAAAATCATCTCACACTTTCCCACCTTTCTTCCGCATACACTACTCCCAACAAACTCAACTATTTCATTTTTCATCCAGCCTTCACAATTCAGTCCCATAATAATGGCCCACACACTACCAACTCACACTTTTTTCTCATGCCCACAACAAACTCTCACTTTCACGCACACGGATTCCTCACAACTTAATTTCCTCACACTTTTTCTCCACAATTTTTTCATCAAATTTCACGCAGCACCACATGCAATTGACACAAGCATCACGTTATTTTCCTCCCACAGGCAGCACAATACACCACTGGCATGCTCACACCTTTCATCACTCACAATATAGAAAACAACAGCAACAATAAAATTTCTCTCCACACTCATCAGCACATACCAAAAGCACACACTCACATTTCCCTTCGCTCTCTTCACACATTCAGACCACAACATCAAACCCTCCATAATTGATTCATTGGCAAACCACTTTCTTCAAATTTTATCCCTCATAACTTCATCCCCCCACCAATCCGAACCAGCCTCTGCAACCATCCCCTGCATCAAAGCACCTTCTCCCTCACTACAGCAGCTCAACACCCACACCATCACACCGATTCACAAACTTTTCAATCCGTTTTTCATCACACCATAACTTCAGATCTCTCAAATCACCAAATAACCTTCAGTAATTCATCCTGAAACCTTCACAACACCAACAACCTTTCAACCTACCTCCAACACTCGACGACAACAACAACAATACACCAATCAGAAAGAGATGGAGAGAGATCAAAATCAAAAAACGAAGAAGCAGATGGAATAGAAGTTGAAAGCAAGGATACCGTGTTGAAAACAAAAATGCAGTGAGAAGCTGAGACTGAGAATCGCGGCGAGATAAACGGGGACAAAGCCGTGTTAGATCGTTGATTTGTGAAGAGTGAGACTGAGACGGAAAGTGTGTTTGCGAGATCGTTGCGATCTTGAGCGAGAGACCAAACCCGAAGCAAGCCGCAAAACCGACACCGCCGCGAAACTCAATCCGCTCTCTCTGTTCATCAGCAACAACACACAATTTCAGAAACGAAGAAGAAGAGGAAAACTATCTCGTTTAAAGAACCGATCCACAAGGAAAGGTTGATGGCGGATTCACGGCGGAGACACTGGCTTAGCCGTCGGAAGATTCTTAATCGGCGGAGACGGATGAAGAACCTCCGTGAGATTTGAGACAGAGACATCATGATCGACGAGCGTGATTGAAGTTTTAAGCAGGGGCCGATTTGGTTTGTTGTTCACGATGAAGAGAGCTTTTCGTTTTTCTTTCCCTATTTTTGTTTTTTTATTCTGATTTTGGTTTTATTGTTATTTCTGCTGTTGAGGTTGTTGGGCTAGGCCCGATGTTTTGCTTCACAGCATCCCTCTTCCTAGCGAGGCACTCCCTTCCTATGGCATGTTTTGGGATCCAACTTGAGCCCATGCTGGATCTGGTTCTATCAACACCATTGTTTCAGTCTTTCCCCCCTTTGTTTTGGCTAGTCTTTTATTTTTAACTTATGTTTAGTTGGTGATGATTTCGGTGAACAGTATTAATTGTTTTTTTAATTAATATTAAGTTTTAGTTTTAGCTTAGATTTCTTTTAACTTTAGAATTTTTAAGTTTGATTTTGAGTTTTCTTCTTTAATTAATTTGGAGATCTAGTTTTGTGGACTTCATTTGTTTTTATAGTTAATTTTGAATAGAACTTTCATTGACCTTTTGTATCGAATTTTTGTTAATTATGTCGAATTTGATTGCTAAAGCTTAGTGTGATTTAACTTTATAGATTCGGGTTGTTGGGCACTTGAGGATTAATTGGATTGATCGAATGAGTTTTGGACATCTTGCTTGAATTTCCTTTGCGCATATTGAAGAGGCAATGGACCTTCTCCGTTAGGTACCACTGAGGACCGTTTTTACTTTTAGCATACTGCTTGCATCTGGAAGTCCTACTGGTGTAGGCTCTTTTTGTGCATTGTTCGATTTTTCCATATCGCATTCTCATCTCCGTATCTTATTTCTTTTTCATCTTATTTCTTCTTCCTCATCTTCTCTTATTCATTCTCGACTTGAGGTGTGCTTAGGCCACCATGGTGCTTCTCCCCTCTTCTTCTTCTTTTCTCCTTCTTCATTAGGATAGAAAACTCACTAACTCTTAGGATATCCATGCATGTTAACACTTAGGATTATTTAGTTCCCCTTTAGAATTTTTCCTTTATGATCCTTTTGGTTCTTTTTCTCTTCTCATCTCATAACTCTAAAAAACACTTAATAAATTTGAATTGATGCCTTGAGCAATAGCCTTATCCCATGAGGTGTGCTTTTAGTCTTCCCATCTTGGGATAGTACAAGTTTACCTTGTGATGCACAAGTCTGATCAAGGTATCTTCTTCATAAAAGAAAAGTATAAAAAACACTTCTTCGCCTGTAAATACCAAAACACTTAATAAGTAAACAAGTTAGTGAGCTTAGGCCCTAATCTTTGGGTTCAAGTTTTGGGGATCTTTTCCTTACTTGAGTGTGCTTGTTCTATTATTCCATCTTGGAATGTAGTGACAAGTGCACATTCCATTAAAGAGAGCTTGAGTTCACTTCCTTGTGACACACTCATAAAAGTTTCATAAAAAACACAAACAAACAATAAGCGTCTTTCCTTCGGGAATTCTTTTCTCATCTCATTCGCTCCGTACGCGAACTTGCTCCTACTTGTCACTTTGCAAGACGGTTACGCACTCGTCGTCCGAGTCTGCAACACCTGAGCAATGGCATAGGCAGTTCAAGCCTTTAATTCATAAGCAATCTTTTCCACCCCTAGTTAGGGGAACTACGACATCTCTGATCCTCATTATCCTGATGAGGTACGTAGGCAGCGGGGTAGGGCCCGTTCGAGCATAATCGTTTTTTCCCTACATTTTTCCTTTCATTTCTTATTCAGTTTTTTTCCATGTCCAGTTTCTTTTCATTTTCTTTTCTTTTGCAGTAGCTTTCATACCCTCACCCTTTGAAATAGTTTCTTTTGCAAGCGTGGATCCCGTCAGGTACGGCGGACGATCTGGGTGCTAATACCTTTCCAGGTCGTAACCGACTCCTGAACTCAGTCTCTTATGTTCGTAGGACCTATGTCCTTCCTTTCTTTTCTTCTGGTTTGTGCAGCATTACCATTCCCTTTCTTCGGGATAAAAATGCCTGGCTGGCGACTCTATTCTTTTTTCGTGCCACTTTCGCGTTTGTACCAGGATGGAAATCCGGGGAGCGACAGCTGGCGACTCTGCTGGGGAACGAACCCAGAATCTCTGGTTCCCCTGTGAGTCTCTCCTAGCGCTTGTGTGTTTCTGTTTCTTTGGGTGATGTTTGTTTGCTGTGTCTTGTTGTATTTTATTGTTGTTTATTTACAGCTTTCTTTACAGTTTTCGGTATTTATTTTCTGCATCATGTATATATATTGGACTGTCTGGACTGGTTTTCTGTTTGGTGGGATGGGTGTTACTTGTTCTTGAGAGATATGAGCCAAATACCCGACTCGAGTGCACCATAGGACTTAGAGTGGTTCCACTTTGGCCTCATGAGATCTTGTCATGAGGGTAGTAGTGAGTTCCACACCCAGGTTGCGATTATCTTGGAAATGTCTTGATTTGGGGATCTTCCTCTCTCATTACATAACCCTGAAAGTTATGTGCAGCTGGGGACCGATCATTGAGAACCTTGTGGAAACATCCCTCTTTAGTGATGACAGTGGCAGCCCACATTTTGTGGCAAACCCATTCGCATCCGAGGGCCCACCTGGAACTCGCATAAGATGACCTTGTGTCCTGGACTCAGCTGAGGCCTCCCTGCGTAGTACATAATGCCAAACCGATTCCCTGATCTGGTCATGAGCCATTTCTCGGAGATGGTGAAAGTATTATTGCTATTCGGCTTTGAGAGTCCGTGATGTCTGACCCGGAGCCTACCAGTGAGATTGGGAGGGGTTTACAGGTTTGCAGGAACCCATGACCTCAGCATACCCTCATTACCAGTGCAGTCTTGTGTTTGATCCGGTCTCTATGATCCTGAAGTTCTTGACCTTTGGTTCTCGGCTACTATTTTGGGTTATTATACAGAGATCTTGTGGTTACAGACACTCGATTCTTGGCAGTATTCTAGATTCCAGGAAGCTTCCAGTGTTGATCCCATGTCTTTGCATCTTTTGCATCATCATATTGCATTTTGCATTTGCATTTGCATTGCATTTTCCTCCTCCAGAGAGCTCATCCTTCCTCTTTTGTCCATGTTAGCCAGCTGATTTCCCGGTACTCAGTTTGATCAAGTGGTAACAATTAGAAGACGACAGAGTGTTTGAAGCTAGACTGAGCAGTGTCAGGAACTAAAGATAAGGTCAGTTTGGAAGCCATCAGTAGTTATGTTAGAGAACAACCGTCAGAATGTTGAGTTTCCACCTGGTTTCACTTCGACGACCAATCCTTTGTATGGTCTTTCTCCCGATGATGATTTTCTGCAAGTGAATAATCTTACTCAAGCTCAGCCTGCACAGAGCCCGATCGTGAATCAAAGTATACCTGAACCATCTGTTGTCCGAGGTGGACCTTCATCTTCTTCTGATTCTACGGATTATCAGAGTTTTGCTTTCCCTATGCCGAACTTCCAAGGGGAAATCCCTCTTGTGAAAACCAAGGATCCCCAAGTTTTTGATCCTGTTGAAAGGTTTCGTATGTTGGACGGGCAACTCAAAGCCTTAGCGGATCCTGATGCCTTTGGTTTAGATGCTCTGAACCTATGTTTGGTGCCTGGTCTTGTCATACCTCCAGATTTCAAAACTCCGAAGTTCGAGAAATACACTGGTGTCAGTTGCCCAAAGCGTCATTTGGTGATGTTCTGTAGAAAAATGACTTCTTATGCACGCAACGATAAGCTGATGATTCACTGTTTTCAGGACAGTTTGAGTGGGGCATCTTTAACTTGGTATATGGATTTGGAAAGCAGTCGTATCCGATCTTGGAATGATTTGTCCAGAGCTTTCGTAAAGCAATACCAGTACAATGTGGACATGGCGCCCAGTCGCACGCACTTGCAGAGCCTATCTTAGAGGACTGGTGAATCTTTCAGAGAATATGCACAGCGGTGGAGAGAATTGGCAGCCCAAGTGCAACCACCACTGTCAGACAGAGAATTAGTTGACCTGTTCGTGGGCACGTTACAAGGTCCGTACTTGGAAAGAATGAGTAGCATTGGGACGTCAAGCTTCTCTGATTTGATGATAGTTGGAGTGCACATCGAGAGCCTACTCAAAAGTGGAAAGATCCAAGACTCTTCGAACATCCCAACTAGTGAAGATGAGTCTGTTGTTAGTTCCCAAGAGGAAGAATGGTATGATACCAATGCAGTCACGGCTAATATCAAATATTCTAGACCAACATCTTCTCAGAGATCATCTTTTCCTACGTCTGGCTACTCTTTTGGGAATTCGGCAATGCTCAGAGCACTATATCAGAAACCCGGGACTCCTCCTCGTCCACATCTGCAAGCTCATGGTCGAAGACCTCAGAATCAACTTCAGAGCCAACCTAGGCCTCGCAATAATCTGGAAAGAAGGAATGCTCCTCTTCATCCAGTTCCCACGACATACAGTGAACTCTTGCCACATCTAATTCAGAGCTCATTGGTGATTCTTAAGCCTCTCAAGCCGTTGTCAGAGTCGTACCCTCCAGAGTACAATCCTCATGAGCAATGTGGGTATCATGGTGGATCAATGGGGAATTCAACTGAAGATTGAAAAGCTTTTCAAGCCAAAGTGCAACAATTGATCGACAAGGGCTACATTTCCTTTCCAGAAGGAAACTTGGTTATGCACGTCAACCTTTCACCTGATAGAGTTCAAAGATTTCGAAGGAGCGTCTCCCGATTTCAGGGGCTCAGAAAAATGTCATCAGAATGGGTGATCATTGTATCCTTTTATCATTTGCATTGTAGTTTCTCTCCTGTTAGCAACTACTTGTCTTTTAAGCATTGTTATTTTGAATGGTAATGTTAATGAAGTGATCTTGCACTTTTTGAATCAATTATGTCGCATTCGCTCATTTTTCTTTACTTGCATTGGAAAAAAAACAAAAAAAAATTGCATCCATTTACCTCCCATTTATTTCACTGTTGTTTAGCAGGTTTGAGGGAGGATGATGACAACTGAATACCCATAATTGTTGTAGGTATGCTTTCAGAGTAGAACCTGCTGACGATGTACATGCATTGTTTCAATTCCCAAACACCGGACATATAAGGGAGATAGACCCTCGTCAACCCCTTCGAGCCTAGAAGTAGGAGTTTCTTTTCTGAACGAAAAAACCCTCACACTCAACCCGGGGCAGGGTAGTCATCAGTTAATTTAACCGAGCGCTCAAATTTCCAAAGGAGTGAGCATCCGAGGATCCATTACCTTTTCTTCAGTACACCTCAAGAGGTCAAGGGACGTGAAACCACAATGGTTATCCCTCACCAACAAAGAAATGAGGAAGTCATAACCCTTTCAAGCAAGTCAGACAACCAGTTCCACATGATTTGTTCAAGGAAAGAATAAGAAAAAAAGAGATAAAGCCCGCTAAGTAAAAAAAAGAGAAGTGAAAGCAAATGACTTAGGCAAAAGTTAGGGCATCCCGCTGGACTTCAAAATCGAAAAATTCAAAAAAAAATCAGTCCAGGAAAAAGTTAGGGAAAAAAAATATCAATAAGAAAAAAGTTCCATAATAACAAAATCGTGTGACTACAGACATAAAGACAAAGGGGTGACTGTTACTCCACGAAACCTCATTGGTGCGTAAACCGTCAACGTCATTGGTTCCTCAACCATCAAAAAACCCTTTCGAGAGGCGAGCGCTTGAGCCGAATTAGCTGAACATAGGACTGGAGAACATCAAGGAGAATGGGTGGGCACAGAAACACTTTGAGCCATAAATCTTTCTTTCTAAAACCGTGAACTAGACCACGTTATAACCCTTGAAATTCCTAATTGAATCAGGTTCAATTCTGGAAGCATACTGCGACAAGGTTGCGTAAACTGACTCCTAACGATTTGCTAACTCAACACTACGTTTGGACTAATTGTCCATTCGTCACACACTGTCACAACATTCAAATAAATAAATTTTCAAAACCTACATGTGAACTGCATTAAAATTACCATTTGTGAATGAATAGTTTTAATTGCAAGTCAGCCCATGTCTCTAGGAAAGTCCCTACAGAAGGCAATCATGAGGGAATTTGATCATTCAACAATGATGACTAGAATCAAGAGCATCTTGTAGGCCTATGAATCAGGGGCAAGATACCCGAATTTTTTCTGTTGACCAAGGATGAATTCTTCCAATCCTCAATCAGAATGAGTCAAGTCGCTTCCACGCTCGTACCGGGGCAGGAAGCTTCCAGATATCACTAGGTGTAATTCTCCTCGAGCATCCAGGTCTGCCGTTCCAGGAATTGGATAATCAGTGACAGTCTGTTCAGAGACTCACCCATACAGGGGCAAGCTTTAGCTATGCAGAGCAGGTTATACCAATGATCTTCGACTTCAAGACGAGTATTGGGAAATCATGCTACCCATCCTCGCCTTTGTCACCCTTCTCAACAGAAGCCTTGTCATAAGACCTTTCTTCCCATCCTTGGGAGCTTTTCTAGCTTTTCATAAGCATTGCATAAGTCATTTGCATACGTTACTCATGTCGCATCTCTAGAGCATACGCATCATAGTTGCATTGAGCATAACCCCACATCAATCTCACACCAGAGGGCCTTGTAACCCCAACGACTTATCAGTATTTCAAAGTCCAGTTCTCGTTCAGCAAACTGTTTCAAAGTCCAGTTCTCGTCTGGAAAACCACTTCAAAGTCCAGTTCTCGTCTGACAAACCATTCAAAGTCCAATTCTCGTCTGGCAAACCAATTTCAAATACCAGTTCTCGTCTGGTAGGCGATTCTTTTAACCAGTTCTCGTCTGGTCACCTTTTCATTAGCCTGTTGAACTCTAGTTCTCGTCTGGTAGTCATTATCTTTCAGAGTCAATTCTCGTTTGACAATGAACCCCTAAGGAGTCAGTTCTCGTCTGACGCCCTATTCTTTGCCCATCAGTTCTCGTCTGTTGGCCTACCTTTTATAACCAGTTCTCGTCTGGTACTTCACCTTCAAAGTCCAATTGCTTAGCAACCAAAAACAAAAAAATATCTATCAACCTGGCCTTACGCCTAATCATCCTTGTTTCATTTTCCGTGGTTTGCATGACCATACGTCTGCATCTTGCGTCATTTGCATTGCATCTTCATACTGCATGGTTTCTGTTTTCTCTCTAATGTGGGGCAGAATCGTTACAAGACGCAGCCTGGGGCAGTTATCTCAAGATCCGTTTGATTTCTGTGAGAGTTTGAAGACACTGGGGCAATTCTGGATGCCGAGTCTTCTGTAAAATCCTCTAAAGGCGATCTCTTCATAGATGATGCAGTATGACACAGTTTCAGGAGTAAGGAATGCTTGTGCACTCATGATAATCAATATGCACTTGTTAAGCTCAGAAGCTTGAAACACTGTGGTAATTCTCAGGGATTGTCTGGTATTTATTTCACCAGCAGGGCGTTGGATGTTTATTTCTTCCCCGAGCGTAAGATCTTCTTTCAGCAGACAAGGTTTCCTCATGAGGAGTTGGTTATTCTCCACAGTCAAAATCCAATTTTCATTGGCATATCTTCCTAACACAGTCGTCATACTATACTTGGGGCACATTGTGACTTATTTGATTCTCCAGCAAAGTCTCTCCTCAGCAGAGTATTGCCAAATCTTTTCCTCAGCCAAGCCAGAAGGTTGACATCCCCAGCTGAGTTAGAGCAGATGATCCAGCAGAAGTTCAAGGTTAATTGAACAGTTCTTATTCCCCAAGCAGAGATTTCTTCTCCCAGCAGGTATCTGAAGGCCTGACATCTCCAGCAGGGATTTTCTCCAACTAAGCCTTGGCAGCAGCCCAAGCAATTTCTTCTTCCCCAGTGAAGTTAGCAATCCATTCTTCCCCATTGGAGTATGCCCAGCAGGTATCTGAAAGCCTGACATCACCAGAGTTGGAATCACCAGAATTTTATCCTCAGCAAGAGTCCTTCCCAGTAGTTAGGACTGAAAGACTGATATTCCTTTAGAGTCTTGAATCATCAGATGCTCTCCCCAGCCAGAGAATTGTTGAAGCATCTTCCCCAGCCAGGTCTGAAGATGATTCTTCCCCACAGAGTTCATAGTTGATCTTCACTCCGTCAGTGAAATATTCCCCAACAAAGTTGCCGTACTTTTGGGTATTTTGATGAAACAGTCATGTATTCATCACCTCAGTCAGAGTTGGGTATTCAGACCTCTTGACTTGCCTTCCCCTGCAGAGTTGTAACTCTTGTGGCCAATCAGGCATTCATTTGTTGCTCGTCTGCAATCCTCAACACTCGTCTGTGTTATCCCTAAGCAAAGTTTTCCCAGCAGGGACATATTATTGCTTATTTGCTGCTCGTCTGCATCTTTCAACACTCGTCTGTGTTAGCTCTATGGTATCACTCGTTTGCTTTCCCCGGCAGTGGTTTATGATTACTTTGATTTTGCTCGTCTGCAACTTTCCAGCACTCGTCTGTGTTGTGATACTTCATCTGTTATTGCTCGTCTGCAATTCTCAACACTCGTCTGTGTTCTGATATGATATTTGTTGTTGCTCGTCTGCAAGTTCACAACACTCGTTTGTGTTGTGGTTATCTCCTTGTGATTGCTCGTCTGCAACTTCCAACACTCGTCTGTGTTTGGTATTGGATCCTTTGCTGCACTCGTCTGTGCCTTGATATGTATTTTTCAGATGGTGCTCGTCTGCAACTTTCCAGCACTCGTCTGTGTTTGGTATGCCTAATATTTGTGGATACTCGTCTGTATCATTTCCAGCACTCGTCTGTGTTATTTGCCTGTGGAATCTCGTCTGCTTTGCTTGGATACTCGTCTGTATCATCCCCAACACTCGTCTGTGTTGGGCCCATATCTGTATGGGAGGATTTGCTGTTTATCCTGATATTCTTCTGTGACTACTTCAAATGCTCGTCTGTGTTTGAATTTCTGGTATTCGTCTATACCAGTGGCTGGTACTCGTCTATATCATTGCCTGAAGCGCTCGTCTGTGTTTCTCAGATCATCGTCTAATACTCGTCTGTATCACTGGCTTATGGCACTCGTCTGTGTTATCTTGATGATCATCCAATACTCGTCTGTATTGAGGAGGTTTCGAATCCTGACAGTGGGAATTAATGTCAAAATGGTTACCGGTCCTGACTTAACAGGTAAATCCGAAGGAGTCTCGTCTGTCTCAAGCACATTATTGTTGCTGCACCTGGCGTCACAGGTTTTCTCGGAAGGCTCGTCTGTCTTATACCATATATCCGCGGATAATATATGAAGAACGTTCGTCTACCTTGATTGCATGTCTATCCCACAAGCTTAAGTGCATCCCGGTCCTGGCGTAACAGGTAAATCCGAAGGAGACTCGTCTGTCTCAAGTTATATGCAGTGTTTTGAGGACTCGTATGTCCAGCTCCTAGCGTAACAGGATTGTTTGAAGACTCGTCTGTCTCAGATTATGTTCTTGAAGTGTTTGAGGACTCGTATGTCCAGCTCCTGGCGTCACAGAAGTGTTTGAAGACTCGTCTGTCAAAGTGTTCTTATTACCAGATATCAGTTTCAACTTGGAAGAAGCGCGTCTGCTTTTTCTCTCCTTCATATCCCCAGAGCGTTATCTGGTTGGGTTTATTTCCCAGTGTTGCCTTCTTCGTCAGAGTGCAATTTTCAGGGTCTTTTTGGTATTCAATCACTGTTTATCTCGAACGTCTAATAACCGTTGCTTTTATCCTTTTCGGATTAACAGCTGATTGAATAGCGGCAGCTGTAGACACCCTAAATTTTCCCTCTGGCTTTTCTATCTTTTTTCTGCTTCTCATTTGCATATCATACACAATTTTACATACCATTTGCATAGGCCCCTGAGACATGGAACCAATGTTATCATCTGAATTAGGGTTTATTTCCATGATCAAGGATTTCACTTCTGCAAGGACTATTCATTATGTATCCAGCCCATCATCAGGATATTTCTTCATGTGCAAAATACTTGTGTCGTTGGTTTATTTATCAGACAATGAGAATGCAAGGTCAATTTATTGTGGTATGTGGAATTCTTCAGGTTATCAAGTTTTGGTTTGTGTGATTTGCAAGTTGTCCAATGGCTGTTGTGCCCATTTCGTTTATGGTGTGTGGAAGCCAATGCCAGTCGGTCTCAAAATTAAAATTCAGGAGTTCAGGGTTGTATGCGTATTAGGAAATTCCATAAGTCCTATCCATGTCCATATCCATGTGTTCAAATTCTTATATCTTAATCCATTTTTCTGAACTTTTGTTCATTTTCACATATCCATTTCTATTCATTTTTATCCAATTAAACCCATTAGACCATTTTTATTATGTTTCTAAATCCGTTTACCCGGTTTATTCCCATTTAATTCCCTATTCTCTTTCTAAACCACAAGTATCCATTGTAAATTCCTACCCAATATCCAAATACTCATCATCCTTAATTACTTTTTATCCTTAATTCAATTTCTTAATGTCTATATTTTATTTACATTTTTTTATATATACCATTTTATTATTGTTATGTTTATCCATATTTTTAGTCTCCATTACAAACCAAATTAAAATCCATCAATACAGTTCATACCATAATTTCTACAACATGTCATATTTTATAGCTCACCATTTTATTCATAATAATACATGATTTAAGTTTCTCAAAATCATCTCACACTTTCCCACCTTTCTTCCGCATACACTACTCCCAACAAACTCAACTATTTCATTTTTCATCCAGCCTTCACAATTCAGTCCCGCAGCAATGGCCCACACACTACCAACTCACACTTTTTTCTCATGCCCACAACAAACTCTCACTTTTACGCACACGGATTCCTCACAACTTAATTTCCTCACACTTTTTCTCCACATTTTTTTCATCAAATTTCACGCAGCACCACACGCAATTGACACAAGCATCACGTTCTTTTCCTCCCACAGGCAGCACAATACACCACTGGCATGCTCACACCTTTCATCACTCACAATTCAGAAAACAACAGCAACAATAAAATTTCTCTCCACACTCATCAGCACATACCAAAAGCGCACACTCACATTTTCCTTCGCTTGCTTCACACATTCAGACCACAACATCAAACCCTCCATAATTGATTCATTGGCAAACCACTTTCTTCAAATTTTATCCCTCAGAACTTCATCCCCCCACCAATCCGAACCAGCCTCTGCAACCATCCCCTGCATCAAAGCACCTTCTCCCTCACTACAGCAGCTCAACACCCAAACCATCACACTGATTCACAAACTTTTCAATCCGTTTTTCATCACACTATAACTTCAGATCTCTCAAATCACCAAATAACCTTCAGCAATTCATCCTGAAACCTTCACAACACCAACAACCTTTCAACCTACCTCCAGCACTCGTCGACAACAACAACAATACACCAATCAGAAAGAGATGGAGAGAGATCAAAATCAAAAAATGAAGAAGCAGATGGAATAGAAGTTGAAAGCAAGGATACCGTGAAGCTTGAAAACAAAAATGCAGTGAGAAGCTGAGACTGAGAATCGCGGCGAGAGATGGAAGAATCTTCGGACTTCGTCGTCGATATGGTCCTTTCGTTTTGTTTCAGGTTGAGGCTCTAATCGGAGGGATCCTCCGCCGCCGACGTGATAAACGGGGACAAAGCCGTGTTAGATCGTTGATTTGTGAAGTGTGAGACTGAGACAGAAAGTGTGTCTGCAAGATCGTTGCGATCTTGAGCGAGAGACAAAACCCGAAGCAAGCCGCAAAACCGACACCGCCGCGAAACTCCATCCGCTCTCTCCGTTCATCAGTAACAGCACACAATTTCAGAAACGAAGAAGAAGAGGAAAACTATCTCATTTAAAGAACCGATCCACAAGGAAAGGTTGATGGCGGATTCACGGCGGAGACATTGGCTTAGCCGTCGAAAGTTTCTTAATCGGCGGAGACAGATGAAGAACCTCCGTGAGATTTGAGACGGAGACATCATGATCGACGAGCGTGATTGAAGTTTTGAGCATGGGCCGATTTGGTTTTTTGTTCACGATGAAGAGAGCTTTTCGTTTTTCTTTCCCTGTTTTTGTTTTTTTATTCTGATTTTGGTTTTATTGTTATTTCTGCTGTTGAGGTTGTTGGGCTAGGCCCGGTGTTTTGCTTCACAGCATCCCTCTTCCCAACGAGGCACTCCCTTCCTATGGCATGTTTTGGGCTCCAACTTGAGCCCATGCTGGATCTGGTTCTATAAACACCATTGTTTCAGTCTTTCCCCCCTTTGTTTTGGCTAGTCTTTTATTTTTAACTTATGTTTAGTTGGTGATGATTTCGGTGAACAATATTAATTGTTTTTTTAATTAATATTAAGTTTTAGTTTTAGCTTAGATTTCTTTTAACTTTAGAATTTCTAAGTTTGATTTTGAGTTTTCTTCTTTAATTAATTTGGAGATCTAATTTTGTGGACTTCATTTGTTTTTATAGTTAATTTTGAATAGAACTTTCATTGACCGTTTGTATCGAATTTTTGTTAATTATGTCGAATTTGATTGCTAAAGCTTAGTGTGATTTAACTTTATAGATTCAGGTTGTTGGGCACTTGAGGATTAATTGGATTGATCGAATGAGTTTTGGACATCTTGCTTGAATTTCCTTTGCGCATATTGAAGAGGCAACAGACCTTCTCCGTTAGGTACCACTGAGGACCGTTTTTACTTTTAGCATACTGCTTGCATCTGGAAGTCCTACTGGTGTAGGCTCTGTTTGTGCATTGTTCGATTTTTCCATATCGCATTCTCATCTCCGTATCTTATTTCTTTTTCATCTTATTTCTTCTTCCTCATCTTCTCTTATTCATTCTCGACTTGAGGTGTGCTTAGGCCACCATGGTGCTTCTCCCCTCTTCTTCTTCTTTTCTCCTTCTTCATTAGGATAGAAACCTCACTAACTCTTAGGACATCCATGCATGTTAACACTTAGGATTATTTAGTTCCCCTTTAGAATTTTTCCTTTATGATCCTTTTGGTTCTTTTTCTCTTCTCATCTCATAACTCTAAAAAACACTTAATAAATTTGAAGTGATGCCTTGAGCAATAGCCTTATCCTATGAGGTGTGCTTGTAGTCTTCCCATCTTGGGATAGTACAAGTTTACCTTGTGATGCACAAGTCTGATCAAGGTATCTTCTTAATAAAAGAAAAGTATAAAAAACACTTCTTCACCTGTAAATACCAAAACACTTAATAAGTAAACAAGTTAGTGAGCTTAGGCCCTAATCTTTGGGTTCAAGTTTTGGGGATCTTCTCCTTACTTGAGTGTGCTTGTTCTATTATTCCATCTTGGAATGTAGTGACAAGTGCACATTCCATTAAAGAGAGCTTGAGTTCACTTCCTTGTGACACACTCATAAAAGTTTCATAAAAAACACAAACAAACAATAAGCGTCTTTCCTTCGGGAATTCATTTCTCATCTCATTCGCTCCGTACGCGAACTTGCTCCTACTTGTCACTTTGCAAGACGGTTACATACTCGTCATCCGAGTCTGCAACACCTGAGCAATGGCATAGGCAGTTCAAGCCTTTAATTCATAAGTAATCTTTTCCACTCCTAGTTAGGGGAACAACGGCGTCTCTGATCCTCATTATCCTGATGAGGTACGTAGGCAGCGGGGTAGGGCCCGTTCGAGCACAATCTTTATTTTCCCTACATTTTTCCTTTCATTTCTTATTCAGTTCTTTTCCATGTCCAGTTTCTTTTCATTTTCTTTTCTTTTGCAGTAGCTTTCATACCCTCACCCTTTGAAATAGTTTCTTTTGCAAGCGTGGATCCCGTCAGGTACGGCGGACGATCTGGGTGCTAATACCTTTCCAGGTCGTAACCGACTCCCGAACTCAGTCTCTTTGGTTCGTAGGACCTGTGTCCTTCCTTTCTTTTCTTCTGGTTTGTGTAGCATTACCATTCCCTTTCTTCGGGATAAAAATGCCTGGATGGCGACTCTATTCTTTTTCCGCGCCACTTTCGCGTTTGTACCAGGATGGAAATCCGGGGAGCGACAGTGTGGGGCTTGCCTCAGGAATGATCCATTCAAGAACCCGTGGAATGCTAGACTCCAGAATTCAGATCTTTCACATTTAATTTGTAAGATTTGATAAAATCATGTATGTTTTGTATTACATCGTATAAAGTCGTGCAGATGGCGATCATAAAAATGATCTACTTACGTGTGTGTGAAATGTATTCGTAGAGGTAAGGATTTACTTTGCGTTGGACCGAGAAATTTTGATTATTTTTTAAACAACTTAGTGTGATCGCATTCGATTTTTTACTTAGCAAATTTACGGTCATAAAGTGAGAAATAATATTCAAGATCAAACATCAAACGTATAATGACCAAGCAATCACGAAGTCAGGCACACCAACCAAAACACACCCATAGGTCACAAAGAATAATAAAAGGAAAAACTTAAACCTACAATAAAGTTCTTTTTTTGGTTCTTTTTGTTTTAGAAAAAAAAACAAAGAAATGTATAATTTTGTTTAACATTTAAAAAAAAGGTTAACAAACAAAATAATTATAAAAAAACTTGATCCCTATAGGCCAGAAGTATATTTCGTAACCCAGACAAGGGGGCTATTCCCCGGCCAAACAAAAAAATGAAACACCGTAGTCTAAGGTAGACCAAAGACAATTTGCGCTTGATCAAAGTTTAACAAATATTGTAACAGGTCTAGAAATATTTTAAAAAAAGAAGACAAGCTAATTTTAAGGAAATGGATTATTCATAAACATAGTTGACGACGTATTACGCAAAAGGAAAAAAAAACTTAACATGTGAATATTTATAAAAAAGAACGTTATTTTTAAAAAGAACGTGCAAACCACATAGAGCTTAACTATTGCACCTCAACTACCACCATTAGAATATTTATAAGAAAAAGAAAGAAGAAAAAAGGTGTCAACGCAGCGTGAGGTGAGAGACACACATCACTACATCAAAATCATCCTCAGCCATAAAACATATACTGTTGAACAAAGAAAACCTACAAAAACAAAAAAAAAAACATTTTCCATATGCAAGTTTCTCTCAATCTCAATGCATTCTGCATTTAGTTTCCATTCTTTTTTATGAAAATTTAACATCGTCGTATATTATTATCGTTACAGGCCAGCAATCCGCAATAGCAACCAACAGGTATATTCATCCCCAAATCGTGAACCCTAGCCCCAAATGTTCATCAATATGAATCAAGCAGACCATTCGAAACCCAACCAAACAAGTTGTAAAATCAACAGCGACATCGAAAGGCAAAAGAAAAAAATCTAAAGCTCAACAACAACAGCAAGAGAGAAGCAAAAATGGAAAAACCAGATTTTATACCTGCTCTGAATGTTTTCATAGGGACGGTTTTTTCCACAAGGTATCCCTTTGAATCCTGTCTTTCCTTTTGTTTCTTCTTGTATATTGCCTCTGTTAATTTTTTCTCTCCTCCTTCTCATTTTGTCCCCTGCATGTGTTAGGTCAAGGGTTATGGTTTAGTTCAAGGTTATGTGAAAGGGTTTTTAGTGTTGCGGCTATGGTTCCTATGCCCTTTGAAGAGTGAATAATGCTAGCTTTTATAGGGATGAATTAGGGTTTGGTTCGTTTGAAAATCTCTTTGAAAAAATCTTTATTCAGTATTGTGTTAATATGCTTTATGATGTTCAAAAAGTTTTTTAGCCGAAAACGTGAAATCCACCCTATTGTATTTCAAAACACGCTACCCTTGCTTATTTTTGTTTGTTCGAAGATTTTGACAATAAAATCCATTCTGCCTTGTTTTTGTAATTGCTGTGGTATTGTAGAAATAAGTATGGTATTGGCATCTTTATTCCATTTAGTAATAATTTCCTTTTGCTTATGCATGTTGAAAAGTGACACCAATTCTCAAGTCATTGTTGGGGAGTAGTGAGGCTATACCTTCTTGGTTGCAGGCTACGGTCAAAAAGTGCAAGGACTTCGGGTGATAGCAAAAGCAATTTGGAGTCCTATAAATGTGACAATCCATGGGGCTAGTGCAGGGATTGGTGTAGGGTGTAGACGTATTGCTGCTGTCTTGGGGTGTGCTAAAACAAATATATCAGGTGGATAGCAGTACGGTCTTTACCGTTGTCTTTTGTGAATTATTTTTTACTTGAATATGAGTAAACTTGTGGATTTTTTACACTGATAACCCACTTTTGAAAATTAAACACCCATATACCCCTTTTGAAAAAAAATTTCCAAAGTGCCCCTATTTTAAGCAATGCTCGGCCAGTGGGATGTTGAGCAAGTGTTGGAAAATTGCTATGGGTCTGCTCGGCCAATGGGATGCCAAGCACCCAAATATTTTATTCTTTTTTCGTTTTTCATAATTTTAAATGTTTTTAATTGTTTTTTTTATAATACTTTTAATAATAATAATTTTAATAATATATTTTAATAATATATTTTATTAATAATAATTTTAATAATATATTTTAATAAAAAAATTATTTATTCTATAACTACAAAGATTGATTAAAAAATATTTTTTTATTGAATATGGATTAAAAAATATTATTGAATATATATAAAAAAATATTTATTAGTGAATATTTATTAGTGAATATTTATTATACCAAAATCCTCATAACTAAACTATTTAATTTATTAAATATTGATAATTAAGTGAATAAAAAAAAGTGCTCGGCCATTGAATACCCGAACAGTAAAAGTTGCTCGGTCATTGAATATCCGATTTATCATGTAAAATTTTATTATAAGTAGTCTGATACGTTTCACTAAAAATCATCACCAGTGTCAATTAGTATTTTTAGAAATGTCTGTTTGGGCTGTTGCATTCTACGGGCAAGACAAAAGAATCAGTGTTTACCTAGATCCGCAATGGAATTTTAGAACACTGACTGCAGCCATCAACACGGGTCTTCGACAGGTAGGAGTTCGTCGCTTGAAGGTGAGGAAAGTTGAGTATAGATGTCCATACATAACGTTGACTGATAATAACCCCGATGGTACGTACATGTATTATATGGATCGCGTCGAAAACGATGAAGATGTCCAATGTATGTTTTCAACACACAGTGGTGAAGTCAACAGAGGAGTCGAAGACCCACTTACGCTGATCGTGGTTGTTGATTAGTTTGCTAAGTTGACGATGTATGAACAAGATATTATTGTTGATGGTTGTTTTCTCTTAGGCTTGTTTAGATGTTTAATCGTTATTTTATTTATTGTCTTGTTGTTTTGTTGTTGTATGTTTAATATTGTTAGTTGAATGTTGAATTAAAAGGAGACGTATGAAATGTAAATCCATTACTAAAAGATTGAAAAGAAACAAACAAAGTAAACTACATGTGTCTTTGAGACGGGCCATCGACGTTTGGACATTTTCGACGCATATGGCCAATCTCTCGACAAAGTCCACATGTTCTCTTTTCTTTTTCAATGTCATCCATTTCAGTTCTGATCCGTGTACTATTTGGTCGTCCCTTCTTCTTTCTTCTCATCGATTCGTCGTGACAAAGAGTAAATCCTTCGTAACGTGGCCAGTTTTCCTCATGGGGTAGTCCTAGGAAGCTTTCCTTGTAGACGTTGAAGACATTATAAATTTTGAAGACGTCTAGAATGTGAATGGTGTAGTCTTGGCGTATACTTGAACATGCTGCAATGACGTGGGAGCAAGGCAAGTGAAATGCCTGAAATTTCCCACAATCACACCACTGCTTCTGCAGATCAACGTGGAAACTAGCACTAGGCCTACTGTCATTCAGATTAATTTTTTCATTGACCATGAAAGCGAAATTTTCACGATCAAATTGCATGACATTGTGGGTGTTAGCTTTAGCCACTTCTTCAGCCATGCCCTTATTGCAACCATCAGTGAAAATCTGACCAGAAGACAATTTTTTTGTCCACATGTGTCCTCTTTTACCAAAGAGCGAGCCCAACCGATAGTATGTAGACTGGACTAATGCAGTGATTGGAAGGTTTCTGGTTTCCTTGAGTACCACGTTCATTGCTTCTGCCAAGTTGGTAGTCATGTGTCCCCAACGTTGCCCACCATCATATGCTCTTGCCCACTTCTCCTTTGGGATGTTGTCTATCCAACGTGAAGCTGCAATGTTTGCGCTCCGAATTTCCCCATGATAGTATTTAAAAGTAGCCTCCGTTAACGCATAACCTGTAATAGAAGTGATATTACAATCTATAATACTTAATTGACCAAGTATCAAAGTAACCTAAAAAGTATGTTCTTACCCATGTTAACAAGTTTTTTGCGTAGATCCTTGTCTTTAATCTCACGCATGAAGTTTTGCGCAATGTGTCTAATACAGTATACATGGCTAGACGGGGGATCCTGCCATCCATTTTCAGGATTGTTATATGCACTTTTTATTGATTCATGTCTGTCTGAGATTACACACAAACCTGCCTGCGGTGTCACATGTTGTCGCAAGTTTTTAAGAAAGAAGCCCCAAGCCTCCTTTGTCTCGCCTTCAACCAATGCAAACGCTATCGGGAAAATGTTTCCATTTCCATCTTGTGCAACGGCCATCAATAGAGTACCTCTATATTTGCCATATAACCATGTCCCGTCAACCTGTACAATAGGTTTACAATAGGCGAAACCATGGATACATGGTCGAAACGCCCAAAAGAGACGATGGAATATCTGCACATCACCTATTTGGAGTCCACTGCTAGAAATTGCAGGCATGGTTTCCAACTCAATTATAGTTCCTAGAAGAAAAGTTTTCATTACCAGTAACCACTGCGGCAGGTCGTTGTAAGATGTTTCCCAATTTCCATACAATGATTCTATGGCCTTAGTCTTTGCGATCCATGCTTTCCTGTACGATATTATGTACTTGTATTTTTCGGCAATATGGGCAATGATGACCTTAACCTTGACTGAAGCGTTGCAGGTAACAATCTCTCTGATGCTACGACTAATCGTTTTTGAATCAAGCTTGCTATGGTCTTGTGACATTGATGTGGATGTGCATGTGTGAGGCCCGGTCAGCGTACCAATCTTCCATTTTGAGTTTTTCTTTCTCAGTGAAGCTCTGCATTTGAATTTGCATTCTGGTTTCTTACATTTAATTACGTATCGTACGTTGTCAGCTTGATACACGAAATAATCAACATTGTGTGTGATATGCCAATGTTGTAGAAAATAAACACATGATTCCTTATTTTCAAACTCCATCCCCTCTTCTATTTCGTCACCTATGTGGTTCGGTGTGACAAATCCAAACACGGAGGGTGGTTCAACATCTTCGAGACATATATTTTGCATATGCCCAGGTGGGTTATACAAATTGATGGGTTCGATCATAAGTGTCTGTGTTGGAACTTCATCGCCGCTGTCATCACCATCACTGTTGCCAAAAATTTGTTGCATTGTGACCTCTTCGAGTTGATCGTCACTATCTTCTCCGACCACTTCATTGGGCAGGAAAGGTTCATTGTTTTGAGTTGGTTCGTCGTCGGATGTTTGACTCAACCCATATTGATGTGACATGGTATGTTGTGTAGGACATGTGTCGGTATCCTCTAGTAGACGAACGTATACCTCAATCGTATCTAATTGAGTAAACATAATATGATGTTGAAACATTGCTTTCACGTCTTCGTCATTTTTTATCGGGGCCATAATATAAAATACATTATTGCCATCGAGGAATGGATGACGATAAATAATCTCCCCCACACTTCGCTATAATTTTTTTCCCATCCTTTCTTTGAAATGAAAAAAATCGGAATTCACATGAATTTTGAATGAAAATGTATCTGTTTTGCTAAATGAGAAACCAATATTTCTATCGGTCTCAACATTTCCATAAAAGTGACAAGTAACAATTAAATTTTTATGAGACATGAATGAAATGGAAACCAATGAGAATTTTGGACAACACTAAACAAATTTATATAGTTATAAGGTATTCACATGCTGCTACAAAAGAATCTATGTATTCACATGCATGGCCTCTTGGATTGCGTGCTTATGAAGAAATACATACACGTGCTCGGCCTCTTGGATTGAGAGCACGTGAAAAAGCTTTAAGGTGCTCGGCCTCTTGGATTGCGAGCAGACAAGGCCATTAATGTGCTCGGCCTCTTGGATTGAGAGCACGTATTAAAGTTATCCTGTCTCCCATGCAGTGTACACTCTTCCATCTCTTCCATCTAGGGCTGCATACATGCAATGCTACGTTGCTGCAGGACTAGCTTGCATGCAACACTCTACCATCTTGTCAAAAATTTGCTTTAATTTGAAATTTTACCCCATCCTTTCCTCTATAAATTAGGTTCAATATTTTTTACCATCACACACTCACTTGCAACACAATATATTCTACACATTTCAAGTATTTTCGGTATTATTTTCTTCACATTATCTGTATTGTAACAATGTCTTTGTTGTGGATGGGAGAGTCACACCGTGGTACACCCACAAATATTGCGGCTGATGTAAGTTTCTAAATTTAATTTTTTTCCCGTTTTCAAAGTTATAATTATGGTACTATTTTTTTACTAAGTTGTCTTAATTATTTTTTTAGATTGATTGTCAATTCCGTGTGCATGTACATGCACATATTCAACCGAGAGCTGAAATTATCCCTTATTTGCAAATAGCGGGTTTTGATAATATTGCAAAAATTATGAATTTATCGTTGGATTCTAGTCTGCTCGTAGCTCTATTAGAGAGATGGAGACCAGAGACACATACGTTTCATCTCCCTACTGGTGAATGCACAATTACGCTAGAGGATGTAAGTATGTTACTTGGTCTCCGTATTAATGGTAGATGCGTAAATGGTCCAACAGAAACGTACCCCGAAATGTACATGGAGAATTTAGGGGTACAACCTACAGAGGATGACATGAATAGATGTTCTGTCCGAATTGTTTGGATGAAGCGTCTTTTTGCCGAGTTAAATGAGAAAGCTTCCCCAACTGAGGCAGACAATATTTTATGTACCAAACTTTATATTCTACGCATCATTGGTACTATGTTGTGCCCAGACAAAAGTCACAACCTGTTGCATTCATCATGGATACCTATGGTGGGTGATCTACAAACATGCGGCCAATATAGTTGGGGGTCGGCTTGCTTGGCTACATTGTACAGAAATATGTGCAAGGCGTCCTACAAAAATGTTAAAAGCATGGGGGGTTGCGTATTATTACTCCAAATCTGGGCATTCACACGTATACCTCTGCTTGCACCCATTACTACAGTGACTCCGTCATTTCCATACGCTCAAAGGTATTACTACTCCAAATTTACGCTTCTTAATAAATTATACACAACATTTACTAAACTATACCTAACATTTTATTTTTTAAATGCAAGGTGGTGTCATCGAGGAATGAATTATCGGAATAATCCGCGTCATGATCTTCGTGGATATCGAATCGTAATAGATCACATGGAGGCACGCGATGTAAGTTTGAAACAATACAACCTATATATTTTCCATTACTTATTATTTATTATCTAACTTTAATTTTTTTTTCCAGTTTATTTGGAGGCCTTACCTAGAATTCCCGGTGCCAAATCTTAGGGATTCACAAATCTGGAGTGCAACAACTCATATCGTATGCTTCTTTATAGTTGAGATGCATCAGACTGACAGAGTTAAACTCCAGTTTGGTTTGGAACAACCGATCCCTTCCGAACCAAGGTGTTTAAGGGAAGAACATGAAATGAATATGAAAAAGGCTCAAAAAGTCCATAGGCAGCAACTAAACAAAGACGCAGTGAGTGAATGGAGAAATAGAAGGAATTTAGTATTGGAGGGTACGACGGTAATGGGTGAGCATAAGCCAAGTCAAGATTATTTGAATTGGTTACACTCAATACCATATGTCCATGTTGCTCCCGAGCAATTTCTGAACAACCCCCGCCAACGTGCCTCTTACCAAACCCAACACACGACCGTCTCTCAATATGAAGATGTTCCACCAACATATACATCTCAATTTGGGGGACAAGGAACTTCATCCATACAACAAACATACCATCACACACAACACACCTTTTATGCAACCACATCCCAACATCAAACTCCATACACTCCATTCCAACAACCAAACTACCCCTACAACCAACAATTCCACCAACAATCCACTTATCGACCACCCTTACAGTTTTCTCCAATTCCCCCACCAAACTTCCAACAATCAAACCCACAATTCCAACAACACACTAATAACACAATGTATTCCCAACCCACCTCCATGTTCACCACTGAAAATGTCTATTACCCACCAATGCAAGAGACTCAACCTGAAACCACCTCACAACAAGGAACGTCATTCCAACATTATTTGCTCACGGATGACCAACTTTTGAATATTCCAGATTATAATATTGAAGATCTTATGGCTAATGTGGACCCTCCCGTAACACATAACAACGAAGATATGTCATCCGATTCATCTCCTCCTCATCCATCACCACCTCAAAGGGACCCGACAAGACCAAGACGAATCAGAAGAAAACCTGGTTGTGGAACAGGCGGTCACAAATAATTAATGATATGTAATCAATGATTTTCTATTATTTAGATTGTATCAATAAATATTTACATTGTATTATTTAAAAATAATATAAATAATTATTTTTATTCACTTAATTATCAATATTTAATAAATTAAATAGTTTAGTTATGAGGATTTTGGTATAATAAATATTCACTAATAAATATTCACTAATAAATATTTTTTTATATATATTCAATAATATTTTTTAATCCATATTCAATAAAAAATATTTTTTAATCAATCTTTGTAGTTATAGAATAAATAATTTTTTTATTAAAATATATTATTAAAATTATTATTAATAAAATATATTATTAAAATATATTATTAAAATTATTATTATTAAAAGTATTATAAAAAAAACAATTAAAAACATTTAAAATTATGAAAAACGAAAAAATAATAAAATATTTGGGTGCTTGGCATCCCATTGGCCGAGCAGACCCATAGCAATTTTTCAACACTTGCTCAACATCCCACTGGCCGAGCATTGCTTAAAATAGGGGCACTTTGGAATTTTTTTTTCAAAAGGGGGTATATGGGTGTTTAATTTTCAAAAGTGGAGTATCAGTGTAAAAAATCCTAAACTTGTTTCAAATAGTCCGATTTACTGGTGAATTAATATTTTTCTTCATTTTATTACTAACAGGGCCTACACAAACCATATTTGCTGCGAAGAAAATGTATCTTCACCTTGCAATTGGTGACCTGAGATCATGGATGGTATCAAAGAAACAAGGATTTTAGTTAAATAGTTTTGTAGTACTTTTAGCCCTAGGTAATGTTGTACTGATGAATTCGTTTGAGTTGTAATTTGCGCAAAACATATTGTAAGAATTTTCGCCTTATTGGAGTCTTGTAGTCTGAAAAGTTATCAATTACACAAAGCTTCACTCTTTTTGTAGACTCCTTTTGCAATTATTTTTTGTACGTGAGCTTATTGGTAATGACAAGTATAAATACCACCTTATTAGAGATATACTTTAAATATGTTAGAAATATACTTCTAAGTCTTGTTGCCCACACTAAATGAATGGATACCTTGGCTTGACAAAACATGGCTGACAAAACTTGGCATTACTCTGCCCTTTTTTTTAAAAGCTATTTCATGTACTCATATTATATATATATATAAGAAATCACTTTTGAAGATCAAACCTTTGAAGGATAAAACATTTTATTTGCAAACAGACTTCTATGGACCACAATCCCATGTGACAATTTAGTGAATCTAAGTCCAATCTTTAAAACCCATTTGAATAAAAATTTGGGATATGATAAATAAATCCATTTGAAATGTTAGACTATAGGGGTGTGTCGCTCCCGATAAATGAGAATGGCTCAAATAAGGGTACAGACGCGAACAGTTGGCGAAGGGATGAAATGAGAACACACAGGAGTGAACTCAAGGGAAATGAAAGAGTCGCCAGCTAGGCATTTTTATCCCGAAGGAAAGGTAATGCTGCATAGACCTAGAAAGATATGGATAAGACGGTTGCGAACCAGAGAAACTGAGAAAGGGGGTTGGTTACAACCTGGGAAGGTATTAGCACCCAGATTGTCCGTCGTACTCGACGGGATCCACGCTTAAAAGATTTGTGTTTAAAGGGATAGTGTCAGTGTAATTTGTGTATCAAAGCTGGAAAGAATGCAAGTGTCAGTGTAAAAGAAAAGTGAAGCGTATAAGTGAAGTGTCAGTGTAAGAACAAGAATGAAATGCTCAAGACCATGAGGCTTAAAGAATGAAGCTGGAAGGAGGGGGAATATACAGAGACTTTTGTTCAATAACTGTTAAGTTATGCCTATGTATCCTCTCGTGCAATGAGGAAGTCAGAACACCGTAGTTCGACCCAAAGAGACTGAAAGGTAAATTGACTTGTGAACTGCTTGCTTGTCTATGCTCAAGTGTATGACCTGTCTGGCTCAGGTGCAGACTGTCTTGCATTAGACGGAAGAAGCAAGTTCTCGTTTGTGAGTGAATGAGATGAGAAAAGAATCCCGGAGGAGACGATTATTGCCTGTTTTTGTGTTTTCAGTCTTTTATTGCTTTTTGAAGTTTGTCATAAGTTAATGAGCTTAAGCCTAAACCAATGGATTTAGTAAACTCATCACATCTTCCCTCTGATTAGGGGTAATGAGAATGCCTTAAGTGTGAAGTCAGCTTCTCACACTTAATCACCATGGTGTAGGATTAAGATTATTAACCTACTTGTGATTATTTAGATGTTTTTTGTGTTTTTGTTTAGTGTTAAGTAATGAGATTAAGCCATAATCAGGGATTAAACAGGCCCATTACACCATCCTAATAGAAGGATAATAGATGAGAATGTTTAAGCTGAGGAAAGCTCCTCAACTTAATCCATGATTAGGGATTAAACTCATGACAAAACAAAGCCTTTATTAAGTGGATTTTCGTTAATGATATGATGATGAAGTGAGTTTTAGGGTTTGTAAGACAACTTGAGGGGGACTTGTCCATTAACACTAGGGTTAGTCCTTATTAACCAATCAAGGAAGAATTAGAACCCTAATGCAAGGCCCAAGTTACAAGCTTGATGTCCTGATGATTATTAAGTGAGTTGATTAAAGGATTTAAACACATTAAGGGTTTAACACTTAGGATTAAAGTTATACACTCCATCCTAATATAAGGATGCAGGCATAAGCTTAATCACAAAGCCTTAAAACCTTTAGGGTTTAGTCCTTGATTATGAGATGAGAAGAGAAGACTCAATGAGACACAAAGGTAAAAGCTAAATGGGGGACTAATCAAAACCCTAATTATTGTCATGCTTGGAAGTTCCTAAGGTTTGTGAGGTTTACAAGAGACATCTTCAGAGGAACCACCAGGAAGCAGATGAAAGGAGCAAAGAGAAACAAAGTAACTTGCTTCATTTAAGAAGACAAGTCACTTGAAGAAAGAAAGTAAGATGAAGAAGAATGAGCAAGCTCAATCTCAAACACAAGAAAAAATGCAGCAATGATGCATAATAGGGATGAAAAGAAATTGTGAGAAGTGAAGGCAAATTCACTTCTCAAAGCAACTTACCACCTGAAAAGTTAGTAAAGAAATGGAATGCAATGCAAAATGAGATGCAATGTCATGATGCAAACCAAAACCAGAAGCATGAGTATGATGATAATGATGCTATGAGATGATGCAAACATGAAACAAGGCATGGGAATGATCATACAAGCATATGGATGCAAGAGAAGCATGCTTAGAATCATGGATATACATGAAAAGTTATGAAATGCAAATGACATACAACATGGCAAATGCAAGGTGCAATGATCAAACATGATTCTAATATGTACTAAGATGTAATATGAATCAAATGAATGCACAATATGTCATGGAAAGTCATGGTATGCAAGCAAATGCAAGATGAATGCAAAAGGAAGCCCAAATCAGGGTTTATGATCAAAGCACAAAACAAAAACCAAAACCAGAAGCAAACTTCAAGATAAAAAATTGAAAATGCATACAAGGGAACCCTAAACCTATACAAACTCACTGCCCAAAGGAGGGGTTCTAACTCTTAACCTAATGAGGGTTATGAATTTCTTAAGATTGCTAGGGTTTTAAAGCATCTTGTCAAGGAAAATGTCAAACAAATTGAAAATGCAAGATCAAATCATGCCAATTTAATCCTATAAACTACATGATATGCAAGACACAATGCAAAAAGAATCAAAGTCCAACTCTTAAAGACTAGGCAGAAATGAATTTTCAAAGATTGGATCAAAATAATGCCTTGAAATGAAATTAATTCCATGAAAAATTGTCAAAAGACATCAAGATCAAAAAAGAAATTTGGTTTGAGGATTGGACAATGTTTCTAAATGATTTTAAAGGTTTCATGAATTTTTTTGTGATTTTTAAATACCTAAAAGTATTTTTAATTAATTAATTCTCATTAATTAATTAAAAATAAACTTTTAAATGATTAAAAAATAATTTTTAATGCAAAAAAATAAAAATAAAAATGTTTTTGGTTTCTGAAAATTAATAAAAGGTTGCATAAAAATTTTCAGAATTTTTGAATGATTTTTACTATTTTTAATAAAATGAAGAAAACAAATGAAATAAAATGGAAAATAAACTGAATTAAATGAAAAGTATGCGCATCCAGTGGCCAGGATTCAAACTCAGGAAGGGGGGAAAGACTGCGCGCCAGATCCAAGGGTTGTCATTCAAACTGACTAAAATGAATTAATTAATTTAATTAATTGAGATTAGGGCTAAGTGGAAGATCTGGACCATTGAACACGCGCGGGAATTGACTAAGTCAGCAACATCTACGCTCCACATTCAAACTTTATTAATTACACAGATTAAACCCTAATCACTTTCAGGTGGCCGGAGAAGACTTTCGGTCGTCTTCTCCGGCAAGACCCTCACCTGAAAGTTGCTAAAATCCTCAAAACTTCATGAAAATGAAAACTAATGGCCCAGAAATCATCCCCATTCAACACTGAATCAAAACCCCTAAAAAAATCATTTTTCATTCATTAATCATGCGAATCAAAGAAAAACATGTTTAGGTCAGAAAAGTTTCAGAGCACGATTAAATGCTTATTTATCAACCATTTCAAAAAGTAATAACATCAGAGTGATCAGCAAAGCATGAGGTACAAATTAGAAACTTAAAAACTCATTTCTGGAAAAAAAGTTCTTGATATACCTGAGCTTTGAGCTTTCTCAGTTTGCAACTTTCTGACCCTCTTTCTTTGTGCAAACCACTCCTCTTGAGCCCCTGATGAAGTCTTGATACTTGGAGAAAGTTTATGATGGCTGGTTTTTGAGATGGCACAAGTTCTGTTCAAGGTGGGGTGGAAATCGTATTCTTGATTCAAGGAGTTTTAGGCAATGGTGATGGGTGGTTTGTGACCAGGGAAGTGTGCTGAGTTGATTTGTGTGTTTGCAGCCTGTGGAGAGTGTTTCGAAAGCTTTTGCAAAATGGGGTGAAAATGAGAGAGTTGTGTTCTTGGTGCTTTCAGGCTTGTGTTGTGTGTGCTTTGGCTTGCTTTTTGTTTGTATAAACTAATGGGATTGGTCAGATGAGTTGATGTGTGCTTTTGTGATTGGTATGGCTCAAGTTGCCAAAATGTCAAAGTTGTGTAAGAGAGGCATGGGCTACTAGCTAGCCAAGGACAGATGGGATGTCCTGCGCAGCAAGATGTGTGGAGAGCCATAGGATTGGTTGTGAAGTCAGCAAGCAAGTGGATTCACACTTGAGTGAGTTTTTGCAACTTGCTTCACTTTTGTTTCCTTTGAGAAATCTTGCTCCATAAGTCATGAAGATGAGTGATCCCTTGGCCCATTCTGAATTTTGGATGTTATATGATCATGTTGTGAAGAAATGATACACATTTGAGGCCTTTAGAACACTTGAACAAACCATTTTGCAAAATGTCTCTTTGGTAGAAAACTTCAAATTTTGTGATTTTAGCCAACTTTGACAAGCCATAACTTTTGATCCAAAATTAATTAGGTCATGTTCTTGTACTTTTTGAAAATGGAATGATCCATTCTACAACTTTCATGACCAAAGTTTTTTCATTTGAAGCATTTTTGAATCAAAAAGCAAGGGTTGAAAAAGTTTCCCAAAATGGCAATTTTCATTAAAAGTCAACTTTCCCAAAAAGTCAACTTTGCAAATGACTTGAAATTCTTCAATTTTGTGAACTTCCAACATCTTCCATGATCAAATAAAGGTCATACACAATCAAAATTATGAAGAACACTCTTTGGTTGGGTCATTGGGGGCCTCAGATGCCCTGATTTTTCACTGACTTGCTTAGAAAGTCAACTCTTGATCAGATGACTTCCCCATGGAGTTTCTTCATGAAAATTGATATGCATGCTTCCTATACCATATAGAGACCAATAGAAACAAGAATGACCAAAAAATTTGGAGTGATGGCCTCTGAAACCAAAACCCTAATTTTGGGTCATCTGTGCAGTTAAACCTGGCCATGCTTCCATACCATTCTCAGTTCTTGTGATTATTTGACATTCTTGACTTTGAAAGGATATAATATGATGCTTGAACACACATGGATCCCTTTGAAGTGATTGATGACCTTTGGAGTGGCTCAAGAAGCTCTTGGATTGCTCAGATCACAAACCCTAGATGCAGATGACTTTGAACCAATGCAATGAATCAAAAATGCAATCTGAGATGATATGATTGAACTTATGCACATGAGGAGATCACAAGACATGGTGTGAATGGGTGAGGGCAAATTTGGGGTGTTTACAGCTGCCCCTATTCAAACATGAGTTAGCTGTGCAGGATGTAAGCATCGGCTTAACAGGCTAACAAGATAACTTGTGGTTGAATACCACAGACAGTCCAAAATTTGCACTCACAGAATGAAGAAGAAAAGGGATATAGATTGTAAAATAAAATAAAGTATATTATAAAGTGTGAGCGACGGAGGACGACCGTCGAGCAGAGGACGACTGCCGGGGAAAGAGCAATGACGGGGACGGCCGACATGCTGGGGAGAGTGTGCGAAGTAAAGCAATCACGGGGACGGCCATCATGCTGGGGGATAAAAGGGATTATGATGGGGACGGCCATGAAGCTATAAGATTCTCTGAGGATTAATGAACAAATGATGGGGACGGCCATCAAGTTCATAAAGTAATGTAAGCAACGATGGGAACGGCCATCGGGCTAAACTGATGAAGGACGATCATCAGGAAAAGGAAAAGGGACCACGACGGGGACGACCATCAGGTTAAAGAATAAATGAAATAATGATGAGGGACGGTCATCAAAGGTGAAGGACGATCACCTAGCAGGGGACGGCTGCTCTGTTGGGGATAAGATGAGGGACGGTCATCTAAGGTGAAGGACGATCACCTGGCAGGGGACGGCTGCTCTGTATCGCGACATAGGACGAATGCCAGATAAAAGGTCAACGATGGGGACGGCCATCGGACGAGCATGATGAAGGACGATCATCAAGAGGTGAAGGACGATCACCTAGCAGGGGACGGCTGCTCTCAAGGTTTACCATGACATAGGACGAATGTCAGGTAACAAAATCAACGATGGGGACGGCCATCGGATAAAATGATGAAGGACGATCATCAAAAGGTGAAGGACGATCACCTAGCAGGGGACGGCTGCTAAATATCACGACATAGGACGAATCTCGGATAAAAGGTCGACGATGGGGACGGCCATCGGATGAGCATGATGAAGGACGATCATCAAGAGGTGAAGGACGATCACCTAGCAGGGTACGACTGCTCTCAGGGTTTATCATGACATAGGACGAATGCCAGATAGAAAAGAAATTTTGCTTTACTGGGGAATAGTAAACACGGACGAGTGTTTACATCCAAAAGAAAATAAGAGGTATAAGTGTTTTGACGCTGTGTATAGCTTAAAGATGCGGACAAGCATCCCTAAGACTACGATACGGACGAGTATCAGGTAGAAACAAATACTGACACGTGTTCAGAGATGATGATACGGACGAGTATCAACTGGTTAACAAAGAACACGGACGAGTGTTGATTCTGAGGGGATTCTTCTGGGGAACAGTAGACACAGACAAGTGTCTAAATTCAAGAAGACATAAGTGTTTGACACAGTGTATGGGTTAAAGATGCGGACGAGCATCCCTAAGACTATGATACGGACGAGTATCAGGTAGAAACAAACGCTTGACGCATGTTCTGAGATGATGGTACAGACGAGTACCAACTGGTTAACAAAGAACAAGGACTAGTGTTGAATCTGATATAAGTGGTGTATACAAGATACGGACGAGTATCTGTATAAGTGAAATAAGAGTAAAAAGTATGAGTAGTGTATAGATGAGTGTTCAACCTGCTGGGGAGAGTGACACAGACGAGTGTCAAGAGGGATATTATAAACAAGTATATGCTATACGAAGTGTTTAAGTAATTATGATGGGGATGGTGACACAGACGGGTGTCAAGAAAGTTATATATAAGTATCTGTGAGTGCAAAGGGGATGCTTTGGCTTTCTATTGGGGATATGACACGGACGGGTGCCACAAGGAGTATGTACTGGTGTTTGAGAGTGTAAGGCAACTGCTTTAGCTCTTTGCCGGGGAATCTGGGGAGCATTCTGTATATTGTTGATGGATTGCCATTATTCACAAGTGTTTGATTCAGACCATGACTTATGATTATGCAACATGTTTGTTTTTTGTCGTAATGCTCCGTATTTTGACGGAATGCTACGCTTTGTTTGGTGAATATGATGCGAATGCTATGATTATGCAAAAGATACCGATCCGGGATTCGGATCCCGTTGCTGCGAAGATCTTTGGCCGATCTGTTTGAAGTGGACATCCCAGCTGGGGATGAGACCATTGAGATGTATCTGCTTGGAGGAACAGGTCACTGATAGACCCATTCTTGGTAATGAGGGACCCAGCTGGGGTTTGTAGAAGCTTTCTTCACTCTGTTGTGATTCTTTCGTGTGTTGTATTTCTGGATAGAGGCTGAGTCTCTGTGGGGAAGTGGTTCCCTGGCTCCTGTACTTGACTGTGGAGGAATAGTAAATGGTAACTCGGCTGGGGAGAAATAAAAAGTGGCAACTCAGCTGGGGAGAAAACATTTCTGGTGCTAAGGCTGAGTGGGTATTGATTTGCCAGCTTGCTGGGAGTGAAGTTTTCATGCCCCATGTCGTGCTTTGAATGCCTGCAACCCTGCAAAGATAGGAACGTACAAGTAATCCCGAGGTATCCCTTACCGGATTCCATCATAGGAGTTCAGACACTCCCGGGAGTAAATATATTCCCTGCAAGCACACATTCTTTAGAAAAGAAACATTTGTGTTTATGCAATCAGTATTTTAAAGACATCGGACATTTTGCAAATGAAAATAAAATGTACGAGACGAGACATGACTGAAAATCTGATTTTATTAATTCGTATGCCCTGAATTGGCAAGATACAGTCAAAGAAACATATCCCCTGAAATGAGGAGATTGTTACAAATTGGGAAACAAAATGTTGGCAATGTTGACGACGCTTCAAGGAGCTTCCCTTTGCTATGACTCGTATGACACTTGACGTTCTTCTCGTCTTGCTTTCTAAAGAAGGTTGATTCTGAAAGAGGCTTGATCCTTTCGAAGCTTACTAAGTTGTAAGTGATACAGACGAATTCAAGATGCGGCTGTTCGCTTATTCCCTTATTTTGCATGGATCGCCCTTTCGGGTTTTCAATCCATCGGGATACCCATTTTTTCCTGAGTTGTCCAATGCGGCTTTTCAACTCAGCGGGTGTACATTTTTTTGTTTATTTTCCCTTATTTTTGCCCGAGTCTTTTATTCTGTTTTTTGACTCGCCGGGATGCCCTATTTTTGCCTGGACTTACATTCTGTTTTTATGTCCAGTGGGTCATTTTTATGCGAAGTATTTTTTAACTGCATCTGAATTCACAGGGGACGGGAAGTCTTCACCATCCATGGTGCTGAGCATCAGTGCTCCACCAGAGAAAACTCTCTTGACTACAAATGGTCCTTCATAGTTTGGAGTCCATTTGCCCCTGTGGTCTGTATGAGGAGGGAGGATTCTTTTCAGCACAAGATCTCCTACTTGGTATTCTCGGAGCCTGACTTTCTGATCGAAGGCTTTCTTCATTCTTTTCTGATACAACTGCCCATGACAGATTGCAGCCAATCTCTTCTCTTCGATCAGACTCAGTTGTTCGTATCGGGATCGGACTCACTCAGCTTCGTTCAGCTTAACATCCATCAGTACCCGTAGGGAGGGTAGTTCAACTTCAACTGGTAGGACTGCCTCCATACCATACACAAGTTGGTACGGTGTTGCCCCAGTGGATGTTCTGATTGACGTGCGGTACCCATGCAAGGCGAACGGTAGCATCTCATGCCAGTCTTTGTAGGTGACTACCATCTTCTGCACAATCTTCTTGATATTCTTGTTAGCTGCCTCAACAGCGCCGTTCATCTTTGGCCTGTAAGGAGAAGAATTGTGGTGCTGGATCTTGAAGTCCCGACATAGCTCTGCCATCATTTTGTTGTTCAAGTTGGAACCATTATCAGTAATGTTTCGCTCGGGAACTCCGTATCGACAGATGATGTCTCTCTTCAGAAATCGGGCTACCACTTGCCTTGTAACATTTGCATAGGAAGCTGCTTCCACCCACTTGGTAAAATAGTCAATGGCTACCAAGATGAATCTGTGGCCGTTTGAAGCAGTCGGCTCAATCTTGCCAATCATGTCAATGCCCCACATAGCAAAGGGCCAGGGTGAAGACATCACATTCAGAGGATTGGGAGGCACATGCACCTTATCCGCATAGATCTGGCATTTATGGCATTTTCTGGCATAGACACAACAGTCGGCATCCATTGTGATCCAGTAATAGCCTGATCTTAGCAATTTCTTAGCAATGGCATGCCCTCCTGCATGGGTACCAAAGGATCCTTCGTGCACCTCGTGCATCAACAAGTCTGCTTTTGTTCTATCAACGCATCTGAGGAGTACCATATCAAAGTTTCTCTTGTACAGGGAGCCATCAGTATTCAGGAAGAAACTACCAGCTAGCCTTCTTAACGTCTTCTTATCATTGGAAGATGCCCCAGGCGGGTATGTTTGATCCTCCAAGAAGCACTTAATGTCATGGAACCAAGGCTTATCATCTTTGACAATGACTTCTGCAAATACATATGCTGGTCTGTCAAGTCTGGACACTGAAATCCGAGGCACAAAGTTGGCAGCTTGAACTTTGATCATGGATGAAATGGTAGCCAGAGCATCTGCAAACTGATTTTCGTCTCGAGGGATATACTCAAGCTTGACCGTTGTAAAGAAAGTCAGTAGCCTCCTTGTATAATCCCGGTAAGGTATCAGATGATCCTGGTGGGTGTACCATTTTCCGTTGGTTTGATTAACTACCAGAGCTGAATCTCCGAATACAGTCAATGTTTTGATCCTGAGGTCAATAGCTTCCTCAAGACCCATAATGCAAGCTTCGTATTCAGCTTCGTTGTTAGTGCAGTTAAAAGTGAGTTTTGCCGAGAAAGGCATGTGAACTCCCTTAGGTGTAATGAGTACTGCACCAACACCACGACCATTCATATTAACATCCCCATCAAACATCATAGTCCATTCTTCTTCCGGGTCAGGCCCTTCAGTGTGAATAGGCTCTTCGTGATCTTTTGCTTTTATGAACATGATGTCTTCATTAGGGAAGTCAAATCTCATAGGCTGGTAATCATCAATAGGTTGCTCAGCAAGATAATCAGACAACACACTGCCCTTGATGGCTTTCTGAGATGTGTACTGGATGTCATACTCTGTGAGGATCATTTGCCATCTTGCAACCCGTCCGGTAAGAGCTGGCTTCTCGAAAATGTACTTAACTGGGTCCATTTTTGATATCAACAAAGTGGTGTGGGTCAACATATACTGTCTCAGTCGGCGAGCAGCCCACGCTAAAGCACAGCAAGTTTTCTCGAGCAGTGAATAACATTGTTCACAGTCGGTAAAATTTTTGCTCAGGTAGTATATTGCATACTCTTTTCGACCAGACTCGTCATGCTGGCCCAGCACACACCCCATCGACTCTTCTAATACTGTCAAGTACATTATCAGAGGTCTTCCTTCAACTGGAGGCATAAGGATTGGAGGTTCTTGCAAGTACTCCTTGATCTTGTCAAAAGCCCTCTGGCAGTCTTCGTTCCACCTGATCGTCTGTTCTTTTCTTAACAGCTTAAACAAGGGTTCACAGGTTGCAGTAAGGTGAAATATGAACCTTGAAATGTAGTTCAATCTTCCTAGAAACCCTCGAACTTCTTTCTCAGTTTTCGGTACAGGCATTTCTTGAATAGCTTTGACTTTATCAGGGTCAACCTCAATCCCTTTCTCGCTTACAATAAAACCCAGCAGATTACCAGATCGCACCCCGAATGTGCACTTGTTGGGGTTCAATTTCAGTTGGTATTTCCTCAGACGCTTGAATAGCTTCAGCAGATTTACCAGGTGGTCTTCTTCTGTGAGGGACTTGGCAATCATGTCATCCACATAACACTCGATTTCTTTATGGATCATGTCGTGGAATAATGTTACCATAGCCTGTTGATAGGTTGCACCAGCATTCTTCAGTCCGAATGGCATCACCTTGTAATAAAACGTGCCCCAGGGTGTGATGAAAGTTGTCTTCTCCATGTCTTCAGGTGACATCTTGATCTGATTGTATCCTGAAAATCCGTCCATGAAGGAGAATATCGAGAACTGAGCCGTATTATCAACCAATACATCAATGTGAGGTAATGGGAAATCATCTTTCGGGCTGGCTCTGTTCAGATCCCGGTAGTCAACACACATCCTCACTTTGCCGTCTTTCTTAGGCACAGGTAATATATTAGCAACCCACGGCGGATAGCTAGTTACAGCAAGGAATCCGGCGTCCCACTGCTTTTGTACCTCTTCCTTTATCTTCATTGCCATATCCGGGCGAGTACGGCGCAACTTCTGTTTTACTGGCGGGCAGTCTTCTTTTAATGGCAGCTTGTGCATGACGATATCGGTGTCCAACCCTGGCATATCCTGGTAAGACCAAGCAAACACATCTGCATACTCCCGAAGAAAATCAATCAGTTGTTCTTTCACTGAGTTTTGTAGGCAGGCCCCGATCTTAACCTCTTTCACGTCTTCATCCGTACCAAGATTAACTGTTTCAATCTCCTCCTGATGAGGAGTGATGACCTTCTCCTCTTGCCTTAACAACCTGGCTAGCTCTTCAGGAAGCTCAAAATCCTCTTCAACCCCTTCATCGGCTTGATTGATTGGATTGTTAAAGTCATAAGAAGCCATAGCTGTGCTGTTGTCGGTGCAGTCTGAAAGGCACTCTCTGCAAGGGTTTAGATTGTTCATTTTAGTGATTGATTTTAATCTTGCTTAGAAAAAGTGAAATGAAGTTATCATTTTGAAAACATTGCCATTTTATTTTTGTACAAAAAGAAAAATGAAAAACAGTGAGCAGAAAAGAAAAAGACTCATTTGCAAAAGACGTCCGATATTCATTGATTGATCCGTTTGCACAAAATTACAAGATGGCCCGATTACAAAATGAGTCTTGTCATCTTGGGCAAGATGCAAGACTTGATGCATGCTTAAAATATACAGGAAATAATAAATACTCTGCAGGAGTAACCCTTATAATTTCCTGGGAAGACCAGTTTGAGATACGGCTCCCCGGGATCTTTGGACGTATCCAGCTCTCCAGGTTGCGCTCATCTTCCGACCCATCTTCCAAGTTGTTTACAGCATCAGGGGTGAGCATCCCCCACTAACAAAACTGGGCTTCTTAGCAGCCTCTGATTGATCTTGTTGAGTTGGTTTGTAACCCAACCCAAATCTGTCCTCTTTCTTCTCCACAGGCAACAGCTTGCCCCAGCCTTGGGCATTCCCCTCTTCAACAACCTTCCTGGCTTGCTGGTAAGATGTCATGGAAGTCCCAAGCACAGCAGATGCTTCATTGATGTTCAGGGCTTCGAATCCCTGACTCATGGTTTCATGGATCTCCCCATCCATCTCAATGTATTTGTACGTAGCCAGATGGCTAACAAAAATATCCTCTTCACCGCAAATGGTGATGATCTGGCCCTCCCACTCGAATTTTAACTTCTGGTGAAGGGTAGACGTTACTGCGCCAGTGGCATGAATCCAAGGTCTACCCAACAAACAGCTGTAGGCCGGCTGAATGTCCATCACATAGAAGGTTATTTTAAACGTCTGTGGGCCAATCATCACGGGTAGATCAATCTCTCCTAGCACTGATCTCTTGGAGCCGTCAAATGCTCTCACTACCAAATTACTTGGCCGCAATGCCAAGCCATCATACTCCAGCTTTACCAAGGCTTTCTTTGGTAAGACATTGAGTGAAGACCCAGTGTCTACCAATACATGTGATAGAACAGCACCCTTGCATTCCAGGGTGATGTGCAAAGCCTTATTGTGGTTACAACCCTCAGTCGTTAAATCGGCATTGGTAAAACCCAATCCATGGCTGGTATTGACATTTGCTACCACGGTTTCCAGCTGATTAACGGTGATCTCCTCCGGCACATATGCAGCGTGCAAGACTTTTAGTAATGCGTTCCGGTGAGCTTCGGAACACATCAGCAGGGATAAAATGGAGATTTTTGAGGGAGTTTGGTGAAGCTGGTCCACCACCTTGTAATCACTCCTCTTGATAATTCTCATAAACTCGTCTACATCTTGTTCAAAAGATGTCTTCTGTGTCTCTTTGAGAATGGGTTCTTCAGCTATTACACTCTTCCCTTTTGCTTTGGCAGCAACTTCTGCTTCGGCATTGGGTCTTTGTGATTGCGAGGCAAAAAGGCGTCCACTTCTGGTGAAGCCTCCGCCTCCCCCGACATTGTCAATCTGTGGAGAAGAGGTTGAAGAGTCAAGAGTGATTTTCTCTCCATTGCAGTACAGGTCAGAGCCATAATGCCAAGGAATGGCATTACTGCTTTCATATGGAACGGGCCCAGGTACCGTGATGGTAACCGGGCTGACTGCAGCAGAGGAGGGTGTTGCAATAGTATGTGGATCATAGTAGATAGTGACCGGTGTCCTGGCAGGAGATGCCACTGCTTGTTGTTGGAAATTGTTGTTCGGAGGAATACTTGACGGATCATAATAAATAGTGACTGCTGAGATATTTGCTGGTGTTGTAGGAGAAGATTCTGAATAGAGGGGTGCTGACGTTGTAGAAGTAATGTTTGTTGATATCTGACTTGTTGAAGTGATAAATGAAGCATTTGTTGATGAAACTGAAGAATTGTTTGGAATAATTGTTGTTGCAGTTGTAGGAGACTCTGGAACTGTTGTCGGAGGGATTGCCGGATTTGAAGGCATTGATGTTGAGATTCTAAGTAGACTATTCTAGATAAGGCTGTCTATGCCGCTTCTCAAATTATCACATCCATTTACCGAAATGTTGCAATAACCGCACCCGAGCTCGCACCCGGGGAATATCTGGCATTCAAGGAGTTGAGCTTTAATCTCTACCAGGGGTGTCCTAATTTGCCCAACACTGGTTATCAAGAAAGACGACATATCTTCCTCAATAGCATTAATTTTGGCCCCTCCATGGTTGGGCATAGGGTTCTTGTTAACATTTGGTGGTGGTGCAAAGTTTAGAGCTTTAGAATCTACCAAGTCCTGTACTTTCATTTGTAGAGCCCTACACTTCTCTGTACTCTGGCCAGGTGCATTGGAGTGAAAAGCACATCTGGCATTGGCGTCATAATTTCTTGGCAGACTGGAAGGATCTGGTGGTGCCAACGTCCTTAACTCAACCAGGTTGAGCTTCAGGAGCTGTGGCAGTAAAGCGGCATAAAGCATAGGGATTGGATCAATCACCCTATTGGCCTGAGACGGTCTCTGTTGAAATGGTCTTTGTTGACTATTGTTGTTGTTGTTGTAGTTTCTCTGAGGAGGATACTGAGTTTGTTGCTGGTAATGGGGTTGTTGCTGTGGTTGATATGCTGGTTGCTGAGGAATTGGAGTGGGAATGGTGACTGCTGCCACTGACCTATGAACATATTGTGGTCTGCCCCTGCTGGCCTGAATAGCATTAGTCTCACCGGTTCTTCTTGGACCTACAAAAGGTTTTCTGGGGTTACTGGACGAGCTCGCACCATTGTCAGAAATCTTGCCCATCTTTAATAGGCTCTCAATTCTTTCCCCAGCTATGACTACGTCAGCGAAGCTAGTGGAAGAAAAGGAAGCTAGCCTGTCAATGTATGTCCCTTGGAGGGTGTTCATAAACATGTCGGCCATTTCCCTTTCCGACATGGGTGGCTGGACAGCAGCAGCAAGCTGTCTCCACCTCTGGGCGTATTCCCGGAAGCTCTCCCTGGATGATTGAGACATTCCCATCAGGAGGGTCCTGTTAGGAGCCATATCCAAGTTATACTGGTATTGTCTGATAAAGGCCCCAGCTAGGTCCTTCCAGCATCTGATGGTTGCTCTAGTCAAGTGAGAATACCATTCCCTTGAAGCTCCTGTTAAGCTATCTTCAAAATAAAACATCCATAGCTTTTCATCCATGGTATATGCCTTCAGCCTCCCCAGAAAGGATTGTAAATGGGTTCGTGGACAGGAAGTTCCGTTGTACTTCTCGAAGCACGGAGGTTTAAACTTGTGGGGAATCCTTACCCCGTCCACTAGACCCATGTCCATAACATCAAAGCCCAAAGAATTCTGGGACTCCAGGGATCTCAATTTCTCAGCAATTTCATCTAGCCTTCTGTCATAGGCTTCATCCCCAGCTCCCATCACAGTGAATTGATCCTCTTGGGGGTCTTCTTGCAGTACTCTGCCTGCAGTGGCATTCCCTTGCACATTAGCAGGGATTTTGATCTCTGGATGAAGGTGGGGTCCATACACTGGAGGATTAACATGAGGCTGAACCCTCTCATTGTTGCTCGTTCCCCCAGTCCCTAGATGGGGCTCCTCCTGGGTCTGCCTTTCTACTAGTGCCCTTAATCTCTCTTGGCTCCGTGCCAATCCATTCATCACCTCCATAAACTGGGTCATCTGATTTGTCATCTCCAGTCTCTCATTGGCCATTTGAGTCCTGACCTCTGTAAGGTCCTGCTGTACTTGGTCCATTTGTATACCCGGAAGGTTGTTGCGGGTAGGATATCTGTGTGGACGGTTGAGTGGGAACACCCGACGTCGAGCAATAGTTCCTGAATCACCACAGAGTTAGTAACAAAAACAAAACAAAACCTACAAAACAAAACAAGAGGTTAGTATGCAATGCAGTATGCTTATTTGTTTCCAAGGTATCCGGCTTGGCATTTGGTTTTGACCTTTCCAGACCCCCGAGGAAGGTGCTTTGATGTTGCTTAGGAGAGAGAGATTCAAATGAAACAAACTAATGAATATATTACAAAAAGTGAATGATACATAGTTTGTTTTTTACAATACATGCCCTCTGAGGGGTCAAAAAAATACAACATAAGAAAAAGAAAAGTACATGAAATGAAAGCAACAACAAGCAAAAGTCAGACATCAAGGCCAAACTCATCCTCCTGGACTTCCTTCAAAAGTGCTTCAGTCACAGGATTAGCTGGATGCTCCGTGAGGTTCCTGATGAGAAGATTCCTGGTGGTGATAGCAGTGGTTAGCTTCTTGTGTCTGCTCTGGTCCTTTGACCTCTTCACACCAGCCCTGAGCTTCAATTCTGAGATCTCCCTCTGGGCTGCTAATAGGGCTTCCTGTTGCTCCTTTGCATTAGCCTCCAACTGCTCAATCTTGTCCTGGGTTCTCTTATCCTCCTGAGTGCGAGCTTCAGTGATCCTGACCCACCTAGCTTGGCTTTCCTTTAGGTAGAGATCAGTCCTGGCCTTCTGGAACTGGGCCTCTTTACAGGCATTCTTCAAAATCTGTTCTCCAGCCCTTGACTTCTTGATGTAGTCCTCGGACTTTTCAATCCTGGCTAGATGCTCCACCTTAAGCTTTTCTAACCTTTCAATGTCCAGACGACCATCACTCCTCTCCCAGAGGGTTCTCTTCAAGGCTTCAGACAAATTCTCATTCCTTTCTTTTAGCTTCTCAAACTCCTCCAGGCTGACAGTGGCTGGAGGTGGTGCTGTGGATGGTCCAGGTACATCCTCAATGGTGAAGGGCATCCCAGAAATTTGAGCCCTGGCATGAGACCACTCATAATACTGAGCTGAGGCCACATTGTTGCATCTCCCAAGAATGGTTACCCCTTTGGTCTGGACATTGTCCCAAGCCCAGGATGCTTGCCTGACAATAGCCAAATTAGGCTTGATCTCACAATAAAGGGTGTCAGCTAGATCTTGTACTCTAGGAGGGTGGACCAATGCATAGCCCAGTTGTCTTTTGAATAGCAGAGGGTTGTAGTTGATGCAACCCTTCACTCCTATCAGAGGTACATTGGGGAACTTCCCACAACTAGTAATGATGTCCCTGCCCTTGGTGCTCTGGGTGCACCACCTTATGTCATCTGAGGTCAAAGCAACAAGCCTCCTAGCCCAATTCTTTTGTTGGTGAGGATTCAAGAATGCATCAGTCTTGGGCAGGTGTTTGAGCAGCCAGGTATGGAATAGGGGAGCACAGCATCTCACCAATCTTCCCCTTTGCTTTTCATTCCTTTGGTGAACAGAGTAGTAGAAATCTCCCAGTAAGGTGGGCACTGTGTTCCTCAGAATGAAAAGATGGATTGCATTCTTGCTAATAAACTTAGGCTCATCTGCAAATAATATAACCCCATATATGTTGAGGGCTAATAATGCACAGACTGCCTTCCATTCTCCCAAGGAGGCCTTCAGGATAGCCTGGGAGGTTAAGAAATCCAAGTGTAGACCAGAGATTCCAGCCTTTGCTGTCATGTTCTGCTCAATCAGAAATGGTTCCAGATGCAATGCCTTTGCCACCTCTTCATTACTAGGAAAAGCCATCTCAGGGTTGAAGGGGACTCCACCCCTGATAGGTACACCAATCAGTGATGAATACTCTTCCAACAAGGGTCCCAACTGAAAATTCTGGAAGGTGAAGCACCTCAGAGGGGGATCGTAGAACTGCAGGCAAGTATGAATCAAGCTCCTCTGGGAAGGGTCCAAATCCATAACCACATCAAGGATGCCTCCATAATGTTCTCTGAATAGTGATATATGGTCTGGAGTAATCAGGGCCTGGACCTTCCTGATGCCAGCCAGCTCAGGCTCAAAGAAATGGTAGGAGATATTGCTCTTCTTGGGTGCCATGTCTGCTGTTGAAGAGCTGAGATAGATGCTGATGATGATGACTAACACTGGAGATGAGCCACTGACAGGCTGATACTGGTGATGCAGGTGACTGAAGCAGGTAGCTGGTGAACAAAGGGCCTATGCAGATGAAGGGGTCAAAACCAAGCCAAATGTAATATGGATACCCTGAAAGACAAATAAACACATGTTAAATGATGCAGTGATGATGTATGCAAATGATATGCAAGGGTTTGTGATCAAGCTGGATCTGATTACTGCCTTGGTATAAGTCCATGTATGTTCAAGAAATCCAGATGGAGGTTCATAAGTCCAGTAACCAAGGTGGGGGACTCAAATAAAGAGTCACATGTCCGGGGTTAAATCACAAGAACTGTCCAAAGTGAAGCATTCTCATAACAGAGTATCAGGGTATGCTGAGGTCAAGGGTACCTGCAAACCTGTAAACAATCCAACCCCCTCACAGGTGGTGTTCTAGAACAAAGATCCTCAGACTTGGATTAGTTATGAGAAGTGTAAACACTTCTAACCCGGAGGTACAGTGTTTACAATAACCATAAAAGATCCTCCTCTAATTCACCTCAGTTTCTGAAGGTCATAATAAAGGTCATCCAGACTTAGCAGGCTTCCCAGATAGCCCTAGCACTACAGGAAATCTGTAGCACAGAGTTCTCAAGAAGAAACCCATATCTGAACCGTGTTTCATATTCCCGCACCAGACCGAAATGGAATGGGAAAGAACATGAACCACTCTAGCCTAGGTTTCACTCAAGTCCCAGGTATAGGATCTTAAACTCTCAATAGAACACCCACCCACCAAAGCAACAAAAGCAGATCCAGCCAGAACAATATGGCAGTATGATGTATATAAAGCTGTGAAGAAAGCAGTAAACAAACTGTACATAAAGCAATAAATAAAACAGATATACAAACACAAATAGCACATAACACCCCCGTAAACACAAATCAAACAAGCGCTAGGAGGAACCCCCAAAAAGAACCAGAAGCCCTGGTTACAGTATATAAGTCCCCAGCAGAGTCGCCAAGCTGTCGCTCCCACCAAATGACACCTGGTCATAAGGGGTACAGACGCGAACGGTCGGCGAAAGGATGAAATGAAAAGACACAGGAGTGAACTCAAGAGGAAGAAAAGAGTCGCCACCTAGGCATTTTTATCCCGGAGGAAAGGTAATGCTGCATAGACCTAGAAAGATATGGATAAGACGGTTGCGAACCAGAGAAACTGAGAAAGAGGGTTGGTTACAACCTGGGAAGGTATTAGCACCCAGATTGTCCGTCGTACTCGACGGGATCCACGCTTAAAATATTTGTGTTTAAAGGGATAGTGTCAGTGTAATTTGTGTATCAAAGCTGGAAAGAATGCAAGTGTCAGTGTAAGAACAAGAATGAAATACTCAAGACCATGAGGCTTAAAGAATGAAGCTGGAAGGAGGGGGAATATACAGAGACTTTTGTTCGATAACTGTTAAGTTATGCCTACGTATCCTCTCGTGCAATGAGGAAGTCAGAACACCGTAGTTCGACCCAAAGAGACTGAAAGGTAAATTGACTTGTGAACTGCTTGCTTGTCTATGCTCAAGTGTATGACCTGTCTGGCTCAGGTGCAGACTGTCTTGCATTAGACGGAAGAAGCAAGTTCTCGTTTGTGAGTGAATGAGATGAGAAAAGAATCCCAAAGGAGACGATTATTGTCTGTTTTTGTGTTTTCAGTCTTTTATTGCTTTTTGAAGTTTGTCATAAATTAATGAGCTTAAGCCTAAACCAATGGATTTAGTAAACTCATCACATCTTCCCTCTGATTAGGGGTAATGAGAATGACTTAAGTGTGAAGTCAGCTTCTCACACTTAATCACCATGGTGTAGGATTAAGATTATTAACCTACTTGTGATTATTTAGATGTTTTTGGTGTTTTTGTTTAGTGTTAAGTAATGAGATTAAGCCATAATCAGGGATTAAACAGGCCCATTACACCATCCTAATAGAAGGATAATAGATGAGAATGTTTAAGCTGAGGAAAGCTCCTCAACTTAATCCATGATTAGGGATTAAACTCATGACAAAACAAAGCCTTTATTAAGTGGATTTTAGTTAATGATAAGATTATGAAGTGAGTTTTAGGGTTTGTAAGACAACTTGAGGGGGACTTGTCCATTAACACTAGGGATAGTCCTTCTTAACCAATCAAGGAAGAATTAGAACCCTAATGCAAGGCCCAAGTTACACGCTTGATGTCCTGATGATTATTAAGTGAGTTGATTAAAGGATTTAAACACATTAAGGGTTTAACACTTAGGATTAAAGTTATACACTCCATCCTAATAGAAGGATGCAGGCATAAGCTTAATCACAAAGCCTTAAAACCTTTAGGGTTTAGTCCTTGATAATGAGATGAGAAGAGAAGACTCAATGAGACACAAAGGTAAAAGCTAAATGGAGGACTAATCAAAACCCTAATTATTGTCATGCTTGGAAGTTCCTAAGGTTTGTGAGGTTTACAAGAGACATCTTCAGAGGAACCACCAGGAAGCAGATGAAAGGAGCAAAGAGAAACAAAGTAACTTGCTTCATTTAAGAAGACAAGTCACTTGAAGAAAGAAAGTAAGATGAAGAAGAATGAGCAAGCTCAATCTCAAACACAAGACAAAATGCAGCAATGATGCATAAGAGGGATGAAAAGAAATTGTGAGAAGTGAAGGCAAATTCACTTCTCAAAGCAACTTACCACCTGAAAAGTTAGTAAAGAAATGGAATGAAATGCAAAATAAGATGCAATGTCATGATGCAAACCAAAACCAGAAGCATGAGTATGATGATAATGATGCTATGAGATGATGCAAACATGAAACAAGGCATGGGAATGATCATACAAGCATATGGATGCAAGAGAAGCATGCTTAGAATCATGGATATACATGAAAAGTTATGAAATGCAAATGACATACAACATGGCAAATGCAAGGTGCAATGATCAAACATGATTCTAATATTTCCTAAGATGTAATATGAATCAAATGAATGCACAAAATGTCATGGCAAGTCATGGTATGCAAGCAAATGCAAGATGAATGCAAAAGGAAGCCCAAATTAGGGTTTATGATCAAAGCACAAAACAAAAACAAAAACCAGAAGCAAACATCAAGATAAAAAATTGAAAATGCATACAAGGGAACCCTAAACCTATACAAACTCACTTCCCAAAGGAGGGGTTCTAACTCTTAACCTAATGAGGGTTATGAATTTCTTAAGATTGCTAGGGTTTTAAAGCATCTTGTCAAGGAAAATGTCAAACAAATTGAAAATGCAAGATCAAATCATGCCAATTTAATCCTATAAACTACATGATATGCAAGACACAATGCAAAAAGAATCAAAGTCCAACTCTTAAAGACTAGGCAGAAATGAATTTTCAAAGATTGGATCAAAATAATGCCTTGAAATGAAATTAATTCCATGAAAAATTGTCAAAAGACATCAAGATCAAAAAAGAAATTTGGTTTAAGGGTTGGACAATGTTTCTAAATGATTTTAAAGGTTTCATGATTTTGTTTGTGATTTTTAAATACCTAAAAGTATTTTTAATTAATTAATTCTCATTAATTAATTAAAAATAAACTTTTAAATGATTAAAAAATAATTTTTAATGCAAAAAAATAAAAATAAAAATGTTTTTGGTTTCTGAAAATTAATAAAAGGTTGCATAAAAATTTTCAGAATTTTTGAATGATTTTTACTATTTTTAATAAAATGAAGAAAACAAATGAAATAAAATGGAAAATAAACTGAATTAAATGAAAAGTATGCGCATCCAGTGGCCAGGATTCAAACTCAGGAAGGGGGGAAAGACTGCGCGCCAGATCCAAGGGTTGTCATTCAAACTGACTAAAATGAATTAATTAATTTAATTAATTGAGATTAGGGCTAAGTGGAAGATCTGGACCATTGAACACGCGCGGGAATTGACTAAGTCAGCAACATCTACGCTCCACATTCAAACTTTATTAATTACACAGATTAAACCCTAATCACTTTCAGGTGGCCGGAGAAGACTTCCGGTCGTCTTCTCCGGCAAGACCCTCACCTGAAAGTTGCTAAAATCCTCAAAACATCATGAAAATGAAAACTAATGGCCCAGAAATCATCCCCATTCAACACTGAATCAAAACCCCTAAACAAAAATCATTTTTCATTCATTAATCCTGCGAATCGAAGCAAAACATGTTTAGGTCAGAAAAGTTTCAGAGCACGATTAAATGCTTATTTCTCAACCATTTCAAAAAGTAATAACATCAGAGTGATCAGCAAAGCATGAGGAACAAATTAGAAACTTAAAAACTCATTTCTGGAAAAAAAGTTCTTGATATACCTGAGCTTTGAGCTTTCTCAGTTTGCAACTTTCTGACCCTCTTTCTTTGTGCAAACCACTCCTCTTGAGCCCCTGATGAAGTCTTGATACTTGGAGAAAGTTTATGATTGCTGGTTTTTGAGATGGCAGAAGTTCTGTTCAAGGTGGGGTGGAAATCGTATTCTTGATTCAAGGAGTTTCAGGCAATGGTGATGGGTGGTTTGTGACCAGGGAAGTGTGTTGAGTTGATTTGTGAAGTTGGTTTGTGTGTTTCGAAAGCTTTTGCAAAATGGGGTGAAAATGAGAGAGCTGTGTTCTTGGTGCTTTCAGGCTTGTGTTGTGTGTGCTTTGGCTTGCTTTTTGTTTGTATAAACTAATGGGATTGGTCAGATGAGTTGATGTGTGCTTTTGTGATTGGTATGGCTCAAGTTGCCAAAATGTCAAAGTTGTGTAAGAGAGGCATGGGCTAATAGCTAGCAAAGGATAAATGGGGTGTCCTGCGCAGCAAGATGTGTGGAGAGCCATAGGATTGGTTGTGAAGTCAGCAAGCAAGTGGATTCACACTTGAGTGAGTTTTTGCAACTTGCTTCACTTTTGTTTCCTTTGAGAAATCTTGCTCCATAAGTCATGAAGATGAGTGATCCCTTGGCCCATTCTGAATTTTGGATGTTATATGATCATGTTGTGAAGAAATGATACACATTTGAGGCCTTTAGATCACTTGAACAAACCATTTTGCAAAATGTCTCTTTGGTAGAAAACTTCAAATTTTGTGATTTTAGCCAACTTTGACAAGCCATAACTTTTGATCCAAAATGAATTAGGTCATGTTCTTGTACTTTTTGAAAAGGGAATGATCCATTCTACAACTTTCATGACCAAAGTTTTTTCATTTGAAGCATTTTTGAATCAAAAAGCAAGGGTTGAAAAAGTTTCCCAAAATGGCAATTTTCATTAAAAGTCAACTTTCCCAAAAAGTCAACTTTGCAAATGACTTGAAATTCTTCAATTTTGTGAACTTACAACATCTTTTATGATCAAATAAAGGTCATACACAATCAAAATGATGAAGAACACCCTTTGGTTGGGTCATTGGGGGCCTCAGATGCCCTGATTTTTCACTGACTTGCTTAGAAAGTTAACTCTTGATCAGATGACTTCCCCATGGAGTTTCTTCATGAAAATTGATATGCATGCTTCCTATACCATATAGAGACCAATAGAAACAAGAATTACCAAAAAATTTGGAGTGATGGCCTCTGAAACCAAAACCCTAATTTTGGGTCATCTGTGCAGTTAAACCTGGCCCTGCTTCCATACCATTCTCAGTTCTTGTGATTCTTTGACATTCTTGACTTTGAAAGGATATAATATGATGCTTGAACACACATGGATCCCTTTGAAGTGATTGATGACCTTTGGAGTGGCTCAAGAAGCTCTTGGATTGCTCAGATCACAAACCCTAGATGCAGATGACTTTGAACCAATGCAATGAATCAAAAATGCAATCTGAGATGATATGATTGAACTTATGCACATGAGGAGATCACAAGCCATGGTGTGAATGGGTGAGGGCAAATTTGGGGTGTTTACAGGGTGGATACCATCTTATTTTGAAAATTTAAGGCACAAAATTTGATAAGTCACAATATCTTGAAAAGAGGTTTGATGCTTTTGTGCTCTTCTTGGCATGCATAATTTGAGCATGACTAAAAGGGATAATTCGAGCATGGCTTGAATGCAATGTGTATGTGTGAGACATAAGCCAAAAGATGAAAAACGAAGGCAAATTTTTGGGTGCAATAGCTGCCCCTATTCAAACGGCTTAAACCTGAAAGGTGGAAGAGGTTTGAATACTAAAAGAACCAGAAAATTTGCACTCAACGGAGTAAAGAAAATATGGTGGAAATGCTTGATACGAAACTATAAAACCAAAAATCTACTGGGAGGGAAAATATGATTCTACTGGGAATAATACGAGGCTGGAATAAAATTCTCTATTAGATTTTTCTTTCAAGTATAACCAGACAACAACTGATTTTAAAGTTGTCCACCAGACGGGAACTGTCACCTGAATGAGTTTCCAGACTTGAAAGGAAGAAATCACCTACCACAAAATGTATGGTTGTCTAAGCAAAGATATTTGACAAAGTAAAACAACCTTCTAAAGCTCTGAGGTTGTATGCCACGAATGAGTCTTATACATGTCAATTGATCTGTAAAAGGATTTCTCAAATAAAGAGAAAATCATATGCATGGATTTTCACCAAACTTCTGATCAGAATTTACCAGAGAGATGCCATTTGATAGAAAATAAGGATTCATACCAAACTTCTCACCGTGTCTTGGAGAGATGTCGTTTATCAAAAAAGTAAGTTCATACCAAACTTTTCACCGTGTCTTGGAGAGATGTCGTTTGATAGAAAAACCTCACCATACTTCCCTTCTTCTGAAAGAGACACCATATGATGGAAAACAAATTCTCACTCAAACTTCTCACTGTGTCTTGGATAGATTCCATTTGACGGAAATTGAAAAATCACAACAAACTTCTCACCATGTCTTGGAGAGATGCCATTTGTTCGAAAAAAGTAAGTCCATACCAAACTTCTCACCGTGTCTTGGAGAAATGCCATTTGATAGAAAAAGTAAGTCCATACCAAACTTCTCACTGTGTCTTGGAGAGATGCCATTTGATAGAAAATTGAAAAATCACAACAAACTTCTCACAATGTCTTGGAGAGATTCCATTTGTTCAAAAAAAGTAAGTTCATACCAAACTTCTCAATGTGTCTTGGAGAGATGCCATTTGATAGAAAAAAGTAAGCCCACCATACTTCCCTTCTTCTGAAAGAGATGCCATATGATGGAAAACAAATTCTCACTCAAACTTCTCACTGTGTCTTGGATAGATTCCATTTGACGGAAATTGAAAAATCACAACAAACTTCTCACCATGTCTTGGAGAGATGCCATTTGTTCGAAAAAAGTAAGTCCATACCAAACTTCTCACCGTGTCTTGGAGAAATGCCATTTGATAGAAAAAGTAAGTCCATACCAAACTTCTCACTGTGTCTTGGAGAGATGCCATTTGATAGAAAATTGAAAAATCACAACAAACTTCTCACAATGTCTTGGAGAGATTCCATTTGTTCAAAAAAAGTAAGTTCATACCAAACTTCTCAATGTGTCTTGGAGAGATGCCATTTGATAGAAAAAAGTAAGCCCACCATACTTCCCTTCTTCTGAAAGAGATGCCATATGATGGAAAATAACTTCACAACAAACTTCTCACCGTGTCTTGGAGAAATGTCATTTGTTCGAAAAAAGTAAGTTCATACCAAACTTCTCACTGAACTGGGGAGATTCCATTTGATAGAACAATAACCTTGCTGGGGATGAACAACCTATTTGAAAAGAGACTGCCATCTGTTGATTCACATAGAAGTCCAGGGGTAAGAACAAGCTTCTCAAATAAAGAGACCTCCACTTGTTGTCATCGTCAAATGGTTGACGGGAATAACTGAAATCGCCAATGAGGCTGAAAAAATATAACTTCATTGAATTAATACATTGTCATAAGGATGACAGAAATGAAATCTTTATAAAGAAACACATTGTCATAGGGATGGCAGAAAGGAAATCTTTATAAGGAAACACATTGTCATAGGGATGATAAAAAGGAAATCTTTATGAAGAAACACATTGTCATAGGGATGACAAAAAGGTTGTTTTGGAATATCAACACCAAAAGGTTGCTGGATAGAAAACTTCAATAGGGAGTGACATCGCCAAAGGGCTGACGGAAAATAACTTGTTTTCGTCAAAGGGTTGACGGAAAAACTTCATCCTCAAAATTTTCACCAGGATTTGGAGAAATGTCGTTTGATGGAAAATAAATTCATCATTGGGATAGACAAACTGCTCATAAAGAGATTGTCATTTTTCGATTCACTGGGAAATCCATGGACAAAACAAGCTTCTCAAGTAAAGAAACTGCCGCTTGTTGTCAGGTATGAGTATTCCAAGAGAATGTTGCAGCAACACTTTTGTAGAACAAAGTTTGTCTTCAATGGGGAGAACCTTCAATAAATTCCTTCTAAAGAACAAAGTATTCAAGGGTGCAAAATAAATTCACTTTCCATCTGGAAATTCAAATCATTAAAATTGCCAAAGACCGAGCTCAATCCAGGGACAAGCTGGAGAGAAATTGTCAAACAAGACACTAACCCATGAGGAATGAACTCATATGGGGATTAATCCTATCAAGTTTGAAAAGGAGAAATAAATAAAAATCTTCCACAAGGGTAAAAACTCAGTGGGGAATTAGAAAGAATGTACACTTCCTGCTTAAGGCTGAAAACTCTATTGGATAGCGGAACCTGTCATTTAAGGGTAAACACGACCAAGGTGAAGGGAAAATGCATCAATGAATGCAACATGAATATGAACATGAATTCAATTATGATTTACATGTATGTATATGCGTTATGTTTATGCTGACAAAACAGACAAAACGAACACGATAGATAAATTGGTGATGAAATAAACATCACAACAACCGGATACTCGGCCAGTCCTGACAAGGTGGAAGCATCACTGAAGATAGGGTAGAAAGCCATCCATGGAACAAGGTCTTTCTCCAAAGATCAAGTCTCTTTGAGGAGAGGAAACCACTTCACTTGGGCATAAACCCAGACAAATCTTCTAACCTTAATGTTCATCAGAAGGAAACAACCATGCAAACTGTTTTGGCTTAAGACGAGATATATTTGTATTTCGTTGGGGAAGAGAAACAAATCCAGTTGGGAGAATTTGTATCCAAGTCTAATTGAGGCTACCGAGCCTGGTAACTCACCAGGAATATTAAATCATAAAATCTGTTAGAAAAGACCGAGCCATATACCTAACACAACACCAACCAAGTGTGAAGACTCATTTTTGACAATACTTGTAGAATCATGAGCATATTGCATTCAGGGAGACAATCGTTTCGCATATTGTTGTTTAATCATCCTTGGAACAACCATCAACATCCATCGTTTGATTCATAAATCCAATAAAAAACATATACACATGCTTTTATAAAACAAATATATACATTTAAAATTTTGTTTCAAGAATCATTATCAACAATAAAAATGCCACTTTCAAAATGAAGATAGAACAAGAGTTGTAAACAAAAGGCAAAGGCTCAAATTTCATTGATAGAATGGTAATCTGCCAATGGTGAGATTCCATATATCTTTACAATGTTGGAAAAATGGTAATGAAACGAAAAAGGCTACATTAAATTTACAATGACCACTACTTTTTCCTAACGACTTTGAATTCCCAGTATTCTTGAGCTTAGATTATATTTGAGAAGTCTTGGGTAGACGACGTCGTTGTAAAGCTCCAGTCAATTCGGATGCAGTTACTTGCCATAATCCCTAAGTTTTTATTCGATTTCCCTTTTAGTTTTTCAATCTAACGGAATGATTACTTTCTGTTTATGTCTCTAACTTTTGCCTGAGCCTCCCTTTTGGGTTTTTGACCCACCGAGTCGCTCTTTTTTGCCTAAGCCGTCCTTTCAGGTTTTCAACTTAGCGAGCTGTTCTTTTATTTTTATTAGGCGAAGTATTTCTTCACTGAATCCAGATTCATAGGACGAGTGGACTCTTCACCATCCACCGTTGAAAGAATTAATGCACCACCTGAAAAGACTCTCTTAACAACATATGAACCATCATAGTTAGGAGCCCACTTTCCCCTAGAATCCGAGATGAAAGGTTGGATCTTCTTAATCACGAGGTCGCCTTCTCTGAACACACGAGGATGCACCTTCTTATCAAAAGCTTTCTTCATTCTATGTTGATACAACTGTCCATGGCACAAGGCCGCCATTATCTTTTCTTCAATCAGATTCATATCATCACATCTACTTTGGCACCATTTTGCCTCTGTCAACTCGGCTTCCATTAGAACCCTCATAGACGGAATTTCAACCTCCACGGGGAGCACGACTTCTATGCCGTATACGAGTGAGAAGGGGGGGTGCCCCTATTGAAGTGTGGACGGAGGTGTGATACCCATGTAGAGCAAAGGGAAGCATCTCATGTCAATCCTTATAGGTGACCACCATCTTCTGAATGATCTTTTTGATGGTTTTGTTGGCGGCTTCGACTGTACCATTCATCCTAGGCCTGTAGGGAGAGGAGTTATGGTGTTCAATCTTGAATTCTGTGCACATTTCCTTCATCATTTTATTATTCAAGTTTGTTCCGTTATCAGTAATGATCCTGCTTGGAATATCGTAACGACAAATAAGATTATTCTTGATGAAACAGACCACTACTTGTCTGGTCACATTAGCGTAGGATCTGCTTCTACCCATTTGGTAAAGTAATCAATGGCTACCAGGATAAAAAGGTGTCTGTTGGAAGCTTTCGGTTCAATCATACCAATCATATCAATTCCCCACATAGAGAAAGGCCAGAGAGATGAGAGAACGTTGAGAAGAGTTGGAGGTATGTGAATCTTGTCAGCATAGACCTGACATTTGTGACATTTCTTCCCATATTTGCAATAGTCGGATTCCATCGTCAGCTAATAGTAACCCGCCCTTAACATCCTTTTAGCCATAACATGTCCATTAGCGTGAGTGCCAAAGGAGCCTTCATGAATTTCCCTCATTAACACTTCCGCTTCGGGCTTATCCACACACCTAAGCAAAATCATATCAAAATTTCTCTTGTACAACACATCATTATTGAAAAAGAAATTACCGGCCAATCTTCTTAAGGTCTTCCTATCCTTATTTGATGCCCCAGGTGGATATTATTGTTGCTGTAAGAAACACTCGATGTCGTGGTACCATGGTTTATCATCAACAACCTCTTCTAGTGTGAACATATAAGCATGTATATCAAGGCGAAGGATGTCAATTTTCGGCACATCGTTCCACCTATTTACGATAATCATGGAGGATATGGTAGCCAAAGCGTCTGCCATTCTGTTCTTGTTATGGGGTACTTGTTGGAATTCAACTTTATCAAAGAAAGTTGATATCCTTCTTGCATAATCCCTGTATGGAATCAAGTGTGGTTGTAGAACTTCCCATTTACCTTTGATTTGATTGATTACTAAAGTTGAGTCTCCATACACATCTATAACCTTGATCCTCAAATAAACAGCTTCTTCCAGACCCATGATGCAAGCTTCATATTCAGCCTCATTGTTGGTACAATTGAATGTTACTCTTGTAGCAAAAGGAATATGAGAACCTTGAGGAGGTCAAGGGTTCCTGCAAACCTGTAAACCCCTCCCAATCTCACGGGTGTGCTCCGGGTCAAACATCACGGACTCTCAAAGCCGAGCAGCAATAATACTTTCACCATTTCCAAAAAATGGTTTATGACCAGATTAGGGAATCAGTTTGGCATTATGTACTACCCAGGGAGGTCTCAGTGTGGGTCTGGGAAAACAAGCATCCCTTATAAGTCCCTAGCTTCGAGCGCTGAAATCGAGAAATAATAGTACATTCAGCTTGTAGGATAGAGTACTATTGTCATACTACCAGATGCTTTGACTGAGTTCTTGTAAGAGAACCAGGCCATCCTATGCGAGTCCCTAGTGGACCCTCGGATTCGAATGGGTTTGCCACAGAATGTGATATGCCACTGTCACCACTGAAGAGGGTTGTTTCCACAAAGGTTCGCAATGATCGGTCCCCAGATGCACTCATCATGCCACATGCGAGTACAATGTGTCCACTCTAGTCCTAGGGTGCACTCAAGTCGGGTATTTGGCTTATCTCTCAGTAACAATATCACTCGAGTCCCAACAAACAGAAGAAATCCAGTCCAGACAGTCTAGTATAATATATGATGCATGAAAATAAAATATTGAAAATTGTAAATAAAGTTGTAAATAATACTATAAATAAACAACAGTAAAATATACAAGCAATAGTAAACAATAAAACACACAAGGAAACAAAAACACGCAAGAACTAGGAGAGACTCTCAAGGGGAAACCAGAGATTCTGGGTTCGATCACTAGCAGATTCGCCAATTGTCGGTCCCTGGATTTCCATTCTGGTACAAACGTGAAAGTGGCGCGGAAAAAGGGTAGAGTCGCCAGCCAGACATTTTTATCCCAAAGGAATGGGAAAGGTAATAATGCACAAACCGAATAAAGAAGAGGAAGGACACAGGTCCTACGAACCAAATAATATGGGTTCGGGAGTCGGTTACGACCTGGGAAGGTATTAGCACCCCAGATCATCCGCCATACCCGACGGGATCCATGATTGCAAGGAAACTGTTTCAAAGGGTGAATAAATGAAAGCTGCTGCAAAAGAAAGATTGAAACTGGATAGGAAAATAAAATAAAGGGGGAAAATGTAGGGAAAATAAAAGAATGCTCGAACGGGCCCTACCCCGTTGCCTACATACCTCATTTAGACATGAGGATCAGAGTCGCCGTAGTTCCCCTAACTAGGAGTGAAAAGATTGTTTGTGTTTTAAGCTTGAACTGCTTATGTAAATGCTCAGGTGTTGTAGACTCGAACGACGAGTGCGTAACCGTCTTGCAAAGTGACAAGTATGAGAAATTTCTTACGTAATGAGTGAAGGTGATGAGAAATGAAGTCCCGAAGGAAACACGTTTATTGTTTGTCCAATTTTTTTTATGAGTTTTCTGCTTTGAAGTTTTCTTAGGTAAGTGTACCTAAGTCTTACTCAATGGGATGTGTACTTCTTACATCATCCCAAAATGGAATGGATAAGAGGCACACCTAGCTATGGGGGAAATCCCCAAATCTAGTCCCCAAGAGGAAGGCTCAGACACACTGACCTATTGGCATTTATTAAGTGTTTTTGTGATTTTTGATTAAGAATGTTTTTTTAGCTTTTCTTTGTGAAGTAATCTCATACTAAAACTTATCCACCACGAGGGATATCCTAAACCTCGCCCTGAAACTAAACGTGTGCAAGTATCTCATAGCAAAGTCTCGTGTCACATGGGAAGACTCGTTATTTATTAAAGTGACTTAAAGTTAGGTTTGAATATGAGAAGAGAGAGAACCAAAAGAATCAAAGGTAAAAGACTAAGAGGGACTAATAATCCTAAATGTTATCATACATGGAAGTCCTAGATTAGTGTGACTTGAGTTCTATCCTAATGAAAAAGAAGGAAAGAAAAGAAAGAAAAGAAGAAGAAAAGAAGACGTTAAAAGACAACTTACTTATCTAAAGAAGTTAAGTTGTTTCTAAGAGGGAAGAGATGAAGTTGATCACAAGATGGCATAAGGCACATCACAAAGACAAATGAGAAAGCATTTTAAAAGAGAAGAGAAGAAGAAGTTGGATATGTGGAAATCTCCTCCACACCTCTCACTTACCATAGCCCCTGAAACAAAGGTTAGTGAACTACATAAACATAAGGTGAACATAAAAAGATTCAAACGATAAGCAAACCAAATACGAAAGTCACAAACCAAACACACCCAACAAAGTCAGAACCTAAACCCTATAGGTGACCTAAAACAACTACCAAGCAAACCTAATAGGATGGCATCAATGCCTTCCTCAAACTATATTAGAAAGAGGGAAGAAAGGGGCACGAAAAGCTATCTAAGAAGCAAGACACCAAACAAGTAGAAAAACTTATGAGAAAATTATGAAATTAAATATATAAAGTCAATAGCTAGCAACAAATAATGTGTCAAAATGGCCCTAAAAAATTCACAATAAAAATTCACTAAATGATCGGACAAAGTTGCTTGAGAACAATTAAAGCAAACGCACAAACATGACTTACAAAACTATGGAAAAATGAATCTGAAAAATGTGAAAAAAATATTTTCAAGAGCTTTTCTAAGTCTTTAAAGAGATGCAAAAAGAACAGAGTCAAAATACTACTTGAGGTGAAAGAAATAAAATCTACAAGCTAATGTGTTTTTATGGAAATTAAATGAAAAAGAAAATAAATGGAAATTCAAAATAAAGACGAGAAATTAATAAAATCAGAAAATAAAAATATGGAAAATCTCTAAAATGAGTTAGGAAGCTAAAATAGTTTTTATGGAATTTTATAATGTGTTTTTTTTTTTTTTTTAATGAATTAAAAACAAAACTAAGTGAAAAAAGAAATAAAATGAAGAAATTAATGATAAGGGGTGCATCACTAGTAAAAAAACAGTTAGAAAAAGAGAAATGGGCCACATGCGGGGTGCAAATAGCGAAGGCCCTAGGCCCAAACGCATAAAGGGACTGAGGGTGTACATAGAGGGTGCAGTTTACAGTTTGACTCAAAGTAGATCGTTGGATTAGTGGACTCCTCATAGTAATTACATCGGACGGTTCTGGATCGAGGGAGTAGGAATGTTGTGGTGTATGAGCACACATGTGATGGTGACGGGAAGGTACTACCGAATGGTGACAAGTGTCACCGCCAGTATGGACAAGAATAAAAAATCTGCCATGGCTTATCTCTTTCCTTATCCTCTCATATCTCTTAATAAATCCTTTAACAATCATTAAAATATCTTATAAAAAACAAATTGAAAAAACAACAAAGAACCAAACAGCTTCTTCTCTCTCTCTCTCTCTCTCTGTGCGTCGTGTTCACATTTTTCAACATTCTAAACCCTAGCCGCCGAAGCTTCCTTCTCCGACCTAACGCAAAAACCGCCGCTGGATCCTCACGCACAAAAACCTCACGCAAACTCTAACCTGAGTGCTTCCTTCTCCCTCCATCAATCCGAAATCAAAAACGCGAAACTCATACAAGAACAGATCAAACACATAGTCAAGAACAACTAACAAAAAATCCAAATGCCATGAACCAATGAGTGTTCGGTTCGTACATGTGAGCGACGAACGAGACACGGTGAGTACTTCCTTTGATTCGGTTCCGATTTTGCTTTTCGTTTCCCGTTTCACTATTGCTGCTGCGTTTTTGTTACAAACTGATGTTGACGATGTCGATACGATGATGATGAACACAGTTTTGACGTGATGAAGAAAATAAAGAGCGCCGGTGTTGCGGCTTTGATTGATGTTGGAGCGTTGATAAGTACACACTAATGAGGAAGAGTTGATGAAAGTTCACCTACTATCAAAGAACTCAGTTATTGATGAAGAAACTTTTTTTCTGTGAAGAGTAATGATGAATTTGGATGAAGATATTGAAGTTGTGATGAAATATGCGATGAATAAAAATGATGAGAAAAAACAACACTCGGTTGCCATCAGGAAGAGGATTTTTCTGTTTTCGTCATGAACTTTTTGTGTAGAATCGTGAAGAGAAAATCTTTGTTTCTCGATGAAGATTGAATGATGAAATTCAGTTTCTCTTCCCTTCAATTTTTGTGACTCCCTTTTCTGTTATTTTTCTTTTTAGTCATTCTGCATTTTCTCCCCCCATGAGTTTTTGTGGGATCTCTCTTTATCTTTTTCGTTGAAAAATGCCCATGCTCAATCCGCGTGCCTCATGCTTGTTGTGTGTGTTTGTTATGCCATATTTTCAAAAACTCAACAAGCACCGTGTGCCTTTTTCAAATTAAATCAGGTGTAATGTGGTGCACGGTTGTTATGGTGTATCAGAAGCTTTGAAAACATGATACTAAGGGATGTAAATATGATGAGAAGAGGTGTTGATCCAAGGGTGACGATTGTATAACAAGTGATGGTGTATGGTATGAAGTCGCGTGTGATACTTTCTTTCCTTCCCTTTTTTATGCCTTCTGCATGTGATAGTGAATAAAGAGAACAAAAACGTGACTAAGTGGTAGTGCAAAAGGCGTGAGTGGAGAATGAAAGTAGGGCGTGTATTGCATTCAGAAGCTGATACTCCCACTTCCTGTACACCACCTGATTCACTTTCCTACTTTTTTCACTAAAACAAAAATTAACAAAAGCTTCCACCACCACTTTTTTATGCAACGTAAAAGAAAAAATAAAGGGGTTCATCAAATAAAGTTATGCCATGGTACAAAAATGTGACATAAAATAATTCAAAATAAAGGACCAATGGAGTAGTGACAATTGTGCATCCTAAAACCTTAAAATGCATCAAACTTCCAAAATTCATATCTTGAGTTCTACAAATTCTATGAAGGTGTTGTTGGACTTTTTTGGAAAGGGAAAATCACGCTCTACAACTTTCATGTTCACTTAAAAATCATCTGGAGCTCTTTTGCACATGAAATAATAGCTCGAAGGTTTAGAGCAAATATTTCCAAAAATAGAAACTTCTAAATTTCCTCATTTAGCAAATTTTTGCATATCCTTGATTTTTACCATTGAGTTCAGCCAAGTTATTCCTTAACCAAGTATGACCTCATGAAGTTGATAAACTTGATTAAAACCCTAAAAATCCTTCAGTTGACTTTTTGACTGCACAATTGACTTTCTTGCTTCATTTTCAAGTAATTGGACAAATTCTTGACTTCTTCAATGAATTTTGCCTCAAACCTCATTCACAAGCCTTGAAGATTATATGAGAGCATTTGACCATAAGAATTGGTCAAAGCTAAGAGGATTCTCTGATTTGGAGCAAAACCCTAGTTGGGGTTTGTCTGTGTAGGAAAGAAAATGCATTGTTGAACTTCTGATGAAATTCCACCCTCCTAAGACCTTGAGGATGACCTTGGGCTTTGGTAAGCTATGATGAGACCTTGTGAACTTCTTGCAATGTCACCTGGCTATTGGCTTCACTTTGAAAATCCTGATTTGTCCAGATAACTGATCATATGCCTCATGCTAGAACATGTGATTATTATGCCTCATTTTTCTATGCCAAATGCTAGAATATGGTATGCATATGTTATGCTTATGATATGTTTATGATGATGAAAAGGAGAGGGAAAATTTGGAGAAAGGAGAGGGAAAATACCCGGCTTGAGTGCACCCTAGGATTAGAGTGGACACATTGTACTCGCATGTGGCATGATGAGTGGCGATGTGCTTCACACCCAAACTGCGACCGTCTTGGAAATATCTTGTGTGTGGATTTCCTCCACTTCGAGATAGGACCTTGATAGTTATGTACATCTGGGGAACGATCATTGAGAACCTTTGTGGAAACAACTCTCTCCAGTGGTGACAGTGGCAAACCACATTCTATGGCAAACCCATTAGCACCCGAGGGTCCATTGGGGACTCGCATAGGATGGCCTGGTTCTCTTATAGGAACTCAGTCAAAGCATCTGGTCGTATGACAATAGTACTGTATCATACAGGCTGAATGTCCTATTGTTTCTCGGTTTCAGCGCTCGAAGCTGGGGACTTATAAGGGAGACTTGTTTTCTCGGACTCACGCTGAGACCTCCCTGAGTAGTACATAATGCCAAACCGATTCCCTGATCTGGTCATGAGTCATTTCTCGGAAATGGTGAAAGTATTATTGCTGCTCGGCTTTGAGAGTCCGTGATATTTGACCCGGAGCACACTCGTGATATTGGGAGGGGTTTACAGGTTTGCAGGAACCCTTGACCTCATCATACCCTCATTACCAGTGCAATCTTATGTTTTGATACAGTTAATTTGATCCCGGAGTTCTTGAGTTTATCTGGTTCTTGATCTGGTTTATCTGAGATTATCTGAGTGCTTATGGGTTATTATTCAGAGGATTCGGGTTTCTGATCACTTGGCTCTGACATCCAGTATCCAGACAGTTCCAGATTGATCATATGTCCTTGCATTTGTATTGCATCATTCCATCATTAATCATGTTTTGTTTTCATTCACAGGTTCATATCAGTGTTTCCGGTTCCGGTATACTGTTCAGGGATGGAAGATTCTCGCAAGTAGAACATTCATTTCAAGTTTTTCGACACTAAGGTTGGCCTGTTAAAGAAGATGGTGAACCTGATCATGCCCAATCATGTGGAGGGGTTCACGAAAGCTTATGGGAGTATTCTGGATGTGGTGGTAGAGTTAGATCCTTCTGAAAGAAGTGGCATTCATACTCTACTTCAGTACTATGATCCTCAACTTCGGTGCTTCACATTTTTTGATTTTTTCAGTTAGGTCCTTTGCTGGAGGAGTATGCTTTGATCTTGGGAGTTCCTATTCAAGACCAGATCCCGTTCAATGCTGAGATGGTTAGGCCTGCACCTGAAGCAATTGCCAAGGCTCTTTATTTGAGCCCTTCTGTTGTGGATTCTTTGACTATTACTAAAGGGGGAGTGCCTAGTTTCTGAAGGTGCACAAAACACAAGGAAGGGGGGTTGGAATTGGGTTTTCTTTTGCAACTTAAATAAACAACTTCTAAAGACATGATAATTTATCCTGGTTCGTTTGAACTCAAACTACATCCAGTCCACCCGCCAAGGTGATTTTGCATCTACTGAGGTCTTAATCCACTATTCAACTATTGAATACACACACTGACCTATATTCAATGTCCTCTTGAGTCTTCTGACTAAACTTAGTCACTCAAGGAATAAAACAACTATTACAATGATAATAAAGAAGTAAGTGAAAATGCTTCTTGTCAAGCAAGGATCACTAAGTGAAAGTTACAATATATTAGCATAAATTGATTCAGTCTTTTGGCGTGAGTGTATTTTTTTTGCAATTCTTCAAATTGAATCCTTTATATAGTTCTTCAATGAATGTAGCCGTTGGAGACATCTTGAGCTAGTTTAGGATATTAGTTAATACCATAACTTCCTTCCATAATCATAGATACTTGTCTTGACCATTAATTAAAATATTCTTTAATTAATGTCTTCATTATGAATATCAACAACTTCTAAGCGGAAATCAGAGATAATAAATATTTGATGCGCATCCAATAAACATGTCATTAAATGATGGATTCTTCATTAAGAGTATCTTCTATAAGTGGGTCAATAAATCTTCTAGTAATGCATGTCTCCCTTAATTGAATTGATCTTCTACACAAGAATAAGGTATTCATTAGAACTTCTATTCTAGCATAATAATCTTTGTTATCATCAAAACGCTTAGAGGTTCAGAACCATAATTGTTCTAACAATCTCCCCCTTTTTGATGATGACAAAACATTTAGATAATGAGAATATAGTTTAATAATATTAGAGGAACTCCCTTTGATTGAATAAAATCAAATATTTCTTATAAAGATTTCTTCAGATGTTCCATGATCCTTAGCTCCCCCTGAGTTGATTACTTGACCTGTTTCTATTCTATGATCACAACTCAAATAGTTTTATTAGAATATTATATGTAAGAGGAAAATCATGGTAAACTGCTATGGATCAGAATCTTCTACGTTTCTCCCCCTTTTTGTCATAATCAAAAAGAGTTGATGCAGAAAAAAATGCAATTGTATAGAAGCAAAATACGTTACCATTAATTATAAAAAAAACTTGTAAAGACAAATCCAGTAGAACTTTAAAAAGTTATGAAGAAGCAGAAGATAAAACAGAAACAACTAAAGCAGAAGATAAGCATAAAATCAGGAGTGCATCTTAGTAACTAAGGCCTCCAGCAATGATTTAATCTCAGATGATGATTCCACTTGCTTGCCAAGCATTGTCTTCAATTCAGCAGTGGTTTCATCTTGCTTATCTAGATGTTGCTTCACCATCTCATTCTCCTTCTTCAGCTCTTCCAATGTTTGCAGAACAAAATTTGTTGTCAGAGGTTCTTCAACTTCTGGGGCAGCTTGATTCTCAGGTTCATCATCATGATCTTCTTCAGAAGGTACCAGAACCATTTGAAGTTCAGAGTGTTCTTCTAGAGTTTCTGACTCTGTCCAAGGCTTATTGTCCAGCAGAAGGGCTTTATACTATTCAACATTAGAAACAACTACTTGAAGATACTCACAGAAATTTTGGTGAGAATATCATAGCAGATGTCCTTGAGTCTCTTTCACTCAGTATTAAACCACTTTCTGAAGATAGCCCACAGAAAGTCAGAAGCAACTGGATCTGTAAGCTCTGAGCATGCAGACTTCAGATCCTCTAACTTCAATTTCAAGAATGTTTCAAAAGCAAGTAATAAAGCAGAAATGTCTGTTCTAGAGGGCTTTGGTTTAGGTATAGGTATGGCTGTTTTGTTAGAGACTGGGGACAATTTTTGTAAAGCTTCAAAATTAACAGATGTTCTAAGTGGATTATCATGTTCAGTTTCTTCTGGAGGAGTGTCAGGAATGTTTATAAAGGCAGGTGAGTTTGGAGGTGTAGATTCATATGAGGACAGTGAACTTTCTCTTATTGGAGAGAGACTAGGAACATTTTCAGAGGATGGAATTTGGACAGATTTTGGGGCTTGAAAATTGTCAATATCAGAGAGGACATGTTGCAGGGCAGTTTGTGTTTCATTTATAGGAGAGCAATCAATGTCAGACAGAGGAGTAGTATCTATTGGAATGTCAAAATCAGAAATTGTTTGTGGTTGATTGTGTTCAGCTTCTGGTGGATAAAGTGATGATAGGATGGATGAGACAGTAGCAGATGCAGGTATTTCAGTTGGAATAGGATTAGAGGATTGAGATGGTTCAGAAGAAGGGATAGGTGCAGAAGGAATATCAACAGAAGGTAATGGGTTAGAAGGTTTTTCATACACTTCTACATTAACTGATTCTACTACAGAAATGAATTCAGAGTTAATGGCAGAAGTTTTACCTGATCTTCTGGTTGATTTTGGAATCTTCTGAGATGTTCCTTCAACAGCCTTTCTCTTCTTGGGTCTTGCAGAGGCAGCATCTGGAGTTTTCTAAGTGAGTTTAGTTGGCTTGAACATAGGGTCCACACCATGTTGCTTGCAAATATCCAAGTAATTGACCACAACATTTGGAGGTGTGTCAGAAGAGAAGAGAGGGAAGTTCACCAAGGGAATCTTCCTGGTGGTGATCACTTCTCTAGAAGGAAGGACATGTTCTTGCTGAATAGAAGTAATAAACTTCATCTTATTCAAATTCTTCGCATTAAGAGGTTTTCCAACATCTGTTTCAAGAAATTGAGTTTGCTTTAATTCTGCCAGAAAGTCTACCAGCTTGTTTTGACAAAGGATGTCAGAAATAACACGTCCTAGAGGAATCCAATCCCTCTTGGTTTTCTCCCCATCTCTAGTTTCCTTTCCACTAGTTTTCAGATGTTGAAACAAGGTGTGTGCAAGGTTGATCTTCTTCTGTTTGGAAATGAAGTAAAGCAGAAATTGCTGATCCATATTGATATAGTCTGGAGAGTTTGTAGCCTTCCTATGACAGATTGTCCCAAGAATGATCTTGGCCCAAATTCTGAGAGGGGTCTTCAGATCCTTTATCTTATTTGAGGGTTGGCCAGAGGTGAAGATCTCCTTGGCTATCACTATTGTATCAGACATCCTATCCATGTCACTACACTTAATACCATTGCCATCAGCTTCTATGAGTTTGGCAATGTAGTCTTCAGAAATAATTATCCTTTTACCCAGCACGTACGACGTAACATGTGTGTTGGATGCTGTTGCGTAAGCCCATAATTCCTTTACCAGTTTTGGGAAGACTGGTCCCATTAAACGATCAAAGTACTTCTCCCAGCCCTGAGCTTGAACGTCCGGAAAGAGATCAAAACCGTTATTCTTTAGACTGTTGAAATCCACAAATAGTTCACAAAGAACTTCCAGTTTTTCAGCAGGAGTAGTAAGAGTCTTTGTAGGTTCAACGTAGAACACATCAGAGAAGTCTTTTCTTTGTTGAGAAGAGGAATCCATTTGTTACTAAGATGAGGTTTTGAAGATTTAGGGTTTTAGAAAGTTTCAGAGAGAGAACGCAAAAGTGAGGGTGAAAGGATTTTCAGTAAAAATGCAATTAGGGTAAAAAGTGAAAATGAAAAGTTACTTATATAGGAAAATAATGCATTTAATTAGACGAGAAATTAGTGGGAAAAATTAAGTTTAAAAACATAATGATTATATGCAATAAATGTTTCAGACATAGGGTAAGGCGTAAAAGATTCTGGAACAGTTACCCAAGAGATTTTTGCCTTTTTGGTGTCAAGTTAGCCGTATCAGTTTCCCAGAAGATCAACAGATATCCTTCTGTAGAGGACAGTTGTCCAATGCATGTTTTGTCACTTTTCAGAATTTGGACACTTGTTTTGATTCTGATGGGATTCCTTATAGCCTTGTTGACACTTGTTGATTTGAAGATCTGCATGTTATTCCTTTGAACAGAAGTTCTCAGAATGAAACAGTTAGAACATAGTATCTTCTGAGGAAATAATATAGAGGATAAATTACAGAACTTCTAAGAGTTAAAGACATATAATTAAAGCATTTTCATTCTGGACATAACTTCATGCTAAGGTTAGTTAGTATGAAATTAAATCTATCTTCAGGAAGGGGTTTTGTAAAGATATCAGCCCATTGGTAATTTGTATCTATGAATTTTAACATTAAAATTCCCTTCTGAGTATAGTCCCTAATGAAATGATGTTTAACTTCTATGTGTTTAGCTCTAGAATGTAAAATTGGATTTTTAGATAAACAAATAGCAGAGGTATTATCACAGAGGATGTGAATGTTACTCTCATAAATATTGAAATCCTTAAGCTGATTTTTCATCCAGAGCATCTGAGTACTGCATCCAGCTGCTGCAATGTATTCAGCTTCTGCAGTTGATAATGCTATGGTTGACTGTCTTTTGCTAGACCAAGAAATTAGATTATCTCCCAGAAATTGACAACTTCCAGAAGTACTTTTTCTTTCTGTTTTGTCTCCAGCAAAATCAGCATCACAATATCCTACAAGTTTATACTCTTCTGTTCTTCTGTAATACAGACCAAGATTAGTAGTACCTTTCAGATATCTAAAGATTCTCTTAACTGCTGTTAAGTGAGTTTCTCTAGGATCTGATTGGAATCTAGCACATAAACATACACTGTATAGAATATTTGGTCTAGAAGCAGTTAGATAGAGGAGAGATCCAATCATACCTCTGTAGAGCTTCTGATCTACTTTCTTACTTACCTCTTCTTTCTCCAGAATACATGTAGGATGCATAGGAGTTTTAGATATAATGCTTTCTGATAAATCAAATTTCTTCAGAAGTTCTTTGACATATTTGCTTTGATGGATATATGTTCCTTCTGATGTTTGATTTATTTGAATTCCCAGGAAGAACTTTAATTCTCCAATCATGCTCATTTCAAATTCTGCCTGCATAGACTTAGCAAATTCCTTTCCCAAGGCACTTTTAGTAGAACCAAAAATTATATCATCTACATAAATTTGACATATCAGAAGATCATTTTTAATGTTTTTACTGAAAAGAGTTGTATCCACTTTCCCTCTGATGAAATTATTTTCCAGAAGAAAAGTACTTAGTCTTTCATACCAAGCTCTGGGAGCTTGTTTCAGACCATATAAAGATTTTTTGAGTTTGAAAACATGTTCTGGAAATTTTTTATTTTCAAAACCAGGGGGTTGGTGTACATACACTTCTTCATCAATATAACCATTTAAAAATGCACTATTGACATCCATTTGATATAGAATTATATTATGGTTTACAACAAATGAGATTAGAAGTCTAATTGATTCTAACCTGGAAACTGGTGCATAGGTTTCTGTATAGTCAATTCCTTCTTGTTGACTATAACCTTGTGCAACCAGTCTTGCTTTGTTTCTGACAACTTCTCCTTCCTCATTTAGCTTGTTTCTGAATACCCACTTGGTGCCAATGATGTTGAATCCTCTGGGCCTAGAAACTAGATCCCACACATCATTTCTGGTGAATTGGTTAAGTTATTCTTGCATAGCCAGAATCCAATCATTTTCTGAGAGAGCTTCTTCTACATAAGTTGGTTCAATCAGAGAAACAAGCCCCATTAGAGATTCTTCAGAGTTTCTGAATGATGATCTTGTTCTGATTGGTTCATCTTTCTTTCCTAAGATTTTATCTTCTGGATAATTCAACTTGCTTCTGGATAGTTTCTTCTGAGTGGGTTCTTCAGAAGTTGTTGGAGAAATTGTATTATTATGATCTTTAGGTGATTGATCTTCAGAAGTTCTATTTGTAGAAATTTCTACTTCTATATCTGCAATTAATTCATTCTGCTTTGGTTTTTCAGAACCAAGCTTATCATCAAATCTGACATAAATAGATTCTATCACGGTACGTGTTTCTGTATTGTATACTCTGTATCCCTTAGAACGTTCAGAGTATCCTAACATATAACACTTTTGTGCCTTAGAGTCAAATTTATTCAGAGTATCATTAGTATTTAAAATAAAACATATGCATCCAAAAGGATGAAAAATATGAAATGTTGGGCTTTCTGTTCTTCCACAATTCATAAGGAGTCTTTTCAAGAATAGGTCTTATAGAGATTCTATTCTGAATATAGCATGCTGTATTTACTGCTTCTGCCCAAAAATGTTTAGCCATATTAGTCTCATTGATCATGGTTCTGGCCATCTCTTGCAATGTTCTATTCTTACGTTCTACAACCCCATTTTGTTGTGGAGTTCTAGGACAAGAAAAATCATGAGAGATGCCATTTTCATTAAAAACTGATTCTAATTGTTTATTTTCAAATTCTCCACCATGATCACTTCTGACTTTAATGATTTTAGATTCCTTTTCATTTTGAACTTGTTTGCAGAAGTTAGAAAATACAGCAATTGACTCATCCTTGTGTCTAAGAAACTTTACCCATGTCCATCTGCTGAAGTCATCTACAATCACCAATCCATATTTCTTGCCACTGACAGAAGCAGTTTTCACTGGTCCAAACAAGTCAGTGTGCAAAAGTTCTAATGGTCTAGAGGAAGATACAACATTTTTAGCTTTAAAACCAGGTTTTGAAAATTTGCCTTTCTGACATGCTTCACACAGAGCTTCTGAGTTGAACTTCAAATTTGGAAGTCCTCTGACTAGATTGAGTTTGTTAAGTTGAGATAATCTTCTCATATTAACATGTCCCAATCTTCTGTGCCAGACCCATTGCTCAGTTTCCACAGACATTAGAGATTTTACATTTTGAATTTTTAATTCTGAAAGTTTTATTTTATAAATGTTGTTCTTTCTCTTTCCACTAATGAGGATTGTTCCATCTTTCTGACTAACAGCTTTACAGAACTTTTGATTAAAGATTATGTCATGGCCATTATCACTTAATTGACTTATGGATAATAAATTATGCATTAATCCTTCTACTAATAGAACATTAGAGATAGAGGGAAGATTTCCATTACCAATAGTTCCAGAGCCAATTATTTTTCCTTTTTGATTGCCTCCGAAACCAACGTGGCCTCCATCTTTTAATTCAATACTTTGGAACATATGCTTTCTTCCCGTCATGTGTCGTGAGCATCCAGAGTCCAGGTACCATGATTGGTGTTTCAGTTTTGCTGTTAAAGACATCTGCAACATACACAATTTTATCTTTGGGTACCCATATTCTTCTGGGTCCTTTTTTGTTAGTTTTTACAAACTTCTGATTCATTTTATGTTTCAAATCAGAACTTGTGGAACAAGATGAATCACTAGTGTATATTAAATCTTGATTATGACCATAGGTAAAATGAGAGCTTAGATGAGTATTAGTTTTTATGACAATGTCATCAATTTTTTTATACTTCAGAATTTCTTTAGTATTCACATAGCCTATGCCTCTTCTATCATTTCTGCTAACTCCATAGATCATAGATGCAATTTTGCTTCTATCTATGCTTTTAGCAAGGAATTTTTGAAAGCCATAATCATATTGTTTTATGATATTATCAGAATTAATTAGATCTTCTAATTCAGATTCTTTCTGAGCTTTAAGTTTTTCAAAAGAATTTTTACATTCAAAAATATTTTCTTTTAGCTCAGAGTTTTCTGTTTTTAGTTTTCTAACTTCTTCTAATTCAGATACCAGACTTTGTTTCATGTCTTTGTATTTGAATTGAAGCTTCTGATATTTTTCAAGAATTTCTGAGAGGCTAGCTTCTAATTGAGATCTGGAAAGTTTAGAAAATACCTCTTCTGAATCTGATTCTGATTCTGATGAGTGATCATCTTCTGGTATGTTTGCCATTAATGCAATATTAGCTTGTTCATCTTCAGAATCTGACTCTGCTTCAGATGATTCAAAATCATCCCATGTTGCCATGAGACTCTTTTTCTTTTCTCTGCTGAATTTGTTTCTGGGTTTCTCTTTCTGAAGTTTTGGACATTCACTTTTGTAGTATCCTGGTTCTTTGCATTCGTAGCACACAACTTCTTTGCTTCTGGGTTTCTTGTGACCAGATGTTGATTCAGAATAATTGTTTGTTCTTCTGGTATTTCTGAACTTCTTCTAACGATGCTTCCAGAGTTGTTGAACTCTTCTGGATAGGAGAGATAATTCATCTTCTTCTGATGAGCATCCAGAACTTTCTTCTTCTTCTGCCTGTAAAGCTTTAGAAACAGATTTGTTAGATTTAAGAGCTACAGACTTACCTTTCTTCTGGGGTTCATCTTCTTCTAGTTCAATCTCATGACTTCTCAAGGAGCTGATTAGTTCTTCTAAGGAAATTTCAATCAGATTTTTTGATAGCTTTAGAGGAGTGACCATGGGCGTCCAAGCTTTTGGTAAACTTCTGATGATTTTCTTCACATGATCTGCTGTTGAGTAGCCTTTGTCCAGAACTTTTAGTCCAGCTACCAGGATTTGGAACCTTGAGAACATTTTTTCAATTGTCTCATCTTCTTCCATCTTGAAAGCTTCATACTTCTGGATGAGGGCTAGAGCTTTAGTCTCCTTGACTTGAGTGTTGCCTTCATGTGTCATCCTCAGAGAATCAAACATGTGTTTAGTTGAGTCCCTGTTTGTGATCTTCTCATATTCTGTATATGAGATAGAACTTAGAAGTATGGTTCTAGCTTTGTGATGATTTCTGAATTCCTTCTTCTGCTGAGCTGTCATATTTTTTCTTTCAATCTTCTGACCATCTGCTCCAACAGGATGAATGTATCCATCTGTCACCATGTCCCAAAGATCTCCATCTAGAGCTAGAAAGAAACTCTCTAGAACATCCTTCCAGTAGTCAAAATTGTCACCATTGAACACTGGAGGTTTAGCGTTGATCTTGTCATTCTGGTAGTCATTGTTGTTATTTCCAGCTTCTTCCATGTGTTTAACTTCTGGATCTTTTACTGACACGGTTAAGTGTTTTTCTCAGAACCTAGTGCTCTGATGCCAATTGAAGGTGCGCAAAACACAAGGAAGGGGGGTTGGAATTGGGTTTTCTTTTGCAACTTAAATAAACAACTTCTAAAGACAAGATAATTTATCCTGGTTTGTTTGAACTCAAACTACTTCCAGTCCACCCGCCAAGGTGATTTTGCCTCTACTGAGGCCTTAATCCACTATTCAACTATTGAATACACACACTGACCTATAGTCAATGTCCTCTTGAGTCTTCTGACTAAACTTAGTCACTCAAGGAATAAAACAACTATTACAATGATAATAAAGAAGTAACTGAAAATGCTTCTTGTCAAGCAAGGATCACTAAGTGAAAGTTACAATATATTAGCACAAATTGATTCAGTCTTTTTGCATGAGTGTATTTTTTTTGCAATTCTTCAAATTGAATCCTTTATATAGTTCTTGAATGAATGTAACCGTTGGAGACATCTTGAGCTAGTTTAGGATATTAGTTAATACCATAACTTCCTTCCATAATCAGAGATACTTGTCTTGACCATTAATTAAAATATTCTTTAATTAATGTCTTCATTATGAATATCAACATCTTCTAAGCGGAAATTAGAGATAATAAATATTTGATGCCCAGCCAATAAACATGTCATTAAATGATGGATTCTTCATTAAGAGTATCTTCTATAAGTGGCTCAATAAATCTTCTAGTAATGCACGTCTCCCTTAATTTAATTGATCTTCTACACAAGAATAAGGTATTCATTAGAACTTCTATTCTAGCATAATAATCTTTGTTATCATCAAAACGCTTAGAGGTTCAGAACCATAATTGTTCTAACAGTTTCTCTTTGGAGGCTTTAGTGAAGAAGGCTGAAGAGCTTGCTATTAAAGCAGAGTGGGATTCTGTATGTGCCATTATGGCTCTCTCTATTTATGGCATCATTTTGTTTGCAGACATGGAGAAATTCATAGACATGAATGCCATCCATCTATTCTTGCTGAAGAACCCTGTGCCTACGCTACTGGGAGATTTGTATTACTCGGTGCATTATTAGACTGAAAAGAAACGGGGAGGTTTAGTCCAATGATGCGCTCCTTTGTTCCATATGTGGTTCATGAGGCACTTACCTAGTACCGGGGTGTTTAATGATCATACTTTGATGTGGGATCAAAAGCTGGAGAAGTTGTTTGCTAAAGATGTTAGATGGATTACTTTGAGGCTTCAGGGTACACGTTTCATCACCAGTTGGGGGAATTACCTCAGTGTACCTCTGTTGGGAGTGACTGGGGGAATCAACTACAACCCAGTATTGTTGAGGAGACAATTGGGGTATGCTTTAAGAGAGGTCTCATAAAAGTTGAAATTAGCTCCTATATTCTATTTCCCGGTGAAGGACAATATGCCTTTGTTGAGAAAAGCTGTTGGAGCTTGGAAGTGCATCAAAGGAGAAGGGGTGGCTAGCTTTGGAAAGTGTAACAATAAAACTTTTCCGAAGTACGAGGCATGGCTGAAGGATAGAGCTAGGATGGTATTGCTGCCATTTTCCCCTCCAGTTCCTCCAGTGACTGATCCTAATACCACTATTCCTTTAGAAGAATACAAGAAGATGGAAGCCCAGCTATAAGAGATGACTAGCCTGTATCATCAGATGGCTCACTCCAAGACATCTTTGGAAGAGAAGCTTCATAAAATGCAGGTAGCTCAGGAGGCTAAGGAGAAGGAGTTTACGGAAAGATAAGTTTACTTTCAAAGGAGAGGTCTAATGGATGTTAAGAGAGAGGAAGAATTCAGAAAGACCCGGAAGACCCTTAGAGAAGCCAAATAGTCTCTCGCTTGGTCGCAAGATCAGAGGAAAAAAGATTAGAAGAATACAAAGAAAAAGAAGAGTTCTATGAATTGCAGATGACTTCCAAGAAGGAAGAGCTGGAACAAGCCCACAAGATCCGGAGATAGAAGACTCAACAGTTGGTGCAAAGTCATCAAGCCTTAGAAGAAGCACTTAACGAGATTGGAGATCTCAAATTGATGGCTGACATTAAGAAGGTTAGGTCTGAGTAGGGACTTAGTGAGGAGGGATCAAAGTCTTCAAGCAATAGCCTTGTTTTCTAGTTTGTTTTCTCTGTATTCAGATTACTTACAGACATGTTGTAGTAATCTTGGTTTTGTGTGTCCTTTTTCTTTTAAGACGTGTACCCTACGGGGAATTATGTAATTCTTTCCTTGTGGGATGAGATATGTTATGCAAATTTTATTCACTTCTCTATTTCCTGTTTGTACTGGCACTAGGGTCGTTACAGTTATCTGAATTTGATGTCTGTGTAAAGGTTTTCTTAAGGTCGGGGGTCGAAAGCCATATGGATTTCCTTGCTAAATACCGGAACCGGGGCATGAATGACCTTGAGATTAAAAGCATAAACAATTGCGTTGCATACATATCAACATTCTTCTTGTTTTGCAGGTATAACCATAGGTTCCTAATGTCTTTTCTATTTCAGGAACTTTCGTTGCAACAAGATTTCAAGGACAAGTTCTTATCTTGATCAGATTTCTTGACAGAATAACCAACTTGAGTCAGAATTCCCAGGGCATGAACTTTGAACAACTCCGGGCAGAGATTGCTGAGATGAAGGCCCAGATGGGGCAATTCAGGGTAGAGGTACAAGCTTTGTCACAAGGCCATAAATTCTTGAAGGAAGAGTTTGACATGATGAAAACTCAAATGAAGTTGCTGACAGGGATCATGAATGCCTTGCTGAATAAAGAAAATGGTCAGGCGTCCGCTTCTCCACCAGAAGGTTTCATTTCTACCATCTCTTTGGGATTTCCACTGAACCAAGAGTTGTCCGGTGGATTTTTTCCACAACCTGAGTTTCCTCACCAGGAGTCACCAATTGTTCGTCCAGAAGAGCCCATAACAAAGGTCAATCTCTCTTTGCCTGATCCAAATAGTTTGAATGATCTTATGCAAGTTGTTGCCAAAGAAGTGAGCACTTTCTTTCCGTATCAAGGACCTTCCTCGGCTCCTACACCTTGGTTTCCCAAAGAAGGATTTCAGCAGATGTAAGGTGTACCTCCTCTAGTGGCAGCAACCTGCTCTCAACAAAAGCAAGAGAGGGTTATTGATCTCGTACCCATGTCTTATGCTGAGTTGTGCCCACAGTTGCTCAAAATGGGATTGATTGAATGTCGTGAATTATCTCCTCCTACTGGTGAACTCCCCCAAGGCTCGAATTCCTATGCCTACTGTGTTTTTCACTCTAGAGCTCAAGTACATGATGTCGATGATTGCAGGGCATTCATGCATTAGGTGCAAGACTTAGTTGATGACAGAGTAATTAACTTTAAGCCAACTGATTTGAAAGTGTCACAGGTGAGCACTGAATAGGGGGTCAAGTTTCATTCTTCCGGAGTTATCACTCGGGCTAAGTCTTCTAAGAGGCTACAACAACAACGGTCTTTTGTTCCTCGTCCAAATCTGGGTAAGAAAGTGCAGTGGCCTGCTAGGCGCTTAAAGCAACATCGGCAACAGACTGCTCAACCACAACGAAGGCCTTATCCACAAAGAGTTTCACAAGTCGATCATGTTCTTGATCCCATCTCAATAACCTACACTGCCATGCTGCAACAATTGCTGAGGTTTGATCTGATCAAGTTGCGGACTTTGGCACCACCAGTAGGAAATCTTCCAAAGGGATACGATGAAAATGCGCGTTGTGAGTTTCACTCAGGTTCCCCGGTGCATGCAACAAAAGAATGCATGGCTTTACAATGGAATGTTCATGATCTGATTGATTTGAAGGTCATCACACCAGATGGTCATCTAGGGAGGAAAAGACTTATAAACTGGAATTGATGCTTGTAGGCTTTAGCTCTTTCATGTATCTAGTTACCCTAAAGCTTGTTGAGGGAACCCTTGTTGTTGTACCTCTTTGTGGTTGTTTTCAGTACCTTGTATGACTTTGCTCTTGCGGACCTTTCCATATTATGTGTTTGGATTTCCGTGGTAGTGGTTTCCTTATTTATGCACTGACACTTGGTCGCATGATGGTTTTATGCTGAATCTTGGTTGCAGGGTTTCTTTTGAGATTGTTCTCTCGTTGGCAGTGTTTTTGAGCATTTACATAGCATAACATCTTGCATACCATATCATTCTATCTTTGTTTTTCAGGTACCCTGGCCGTTTCTCATCTCTATTCCATTTCAGGCGACAATGTTAACAAAGAAGAACCAGAATGGTAGATCAAGTACAAGCTGAGCTCGTAGAATTGAAGCCTCGTATGGAGCAGTTCAGGACCCTGATGACGGGGATGGCCCAGAGGCAATAATAACTATGGTTGAGGGTCGAGCGGCCAAAGAATGAGATTCCTGAAGATAGCAATCAGAGGAACCATAATGGAGTTCCAGGCGGAGACAATGGCTGTAATATTGACTACATGGACGGTCAGGAAGATCAGCTTACCTTGATTGATGATGAGATGGATCAACCTAACGCTGTTGTGGATCGTTGTTTTGATGAGCTTGCTAAGAAGATAAAGGCCATTAAGTCTCATAACTCTCTGGGTTTTTTATGTGATTGGCTTAGGGTTAGTTCCTAGAGTGAAGATTCCTCACAAATTCAAGCCTCCTAATTTTGAAAAGTACAATGACAACTCTTGTCCGAAAACTCACATCCAGTCTTACTTTGGGAAGATCTCTGCTCACACGGATGATGAAAAGTTATGGATGTTTTACTTCCAAGATATCCTATCTTGGGAATCTTTGGATTAGTATATGGGTCTGAACAGGACTGTTGTCAGAAGCTTGAAGGACTTGGATGAAGCTTTTGTGAAATAATACCAGTTTAATCTTGACATGGCACCTAACCGCATTCAACTCCAGAGTTTGTCTCATAAGAATTCTGGAAGTTTCAAGGAGTATGCTCGGAGACGGCGAGAGATGGCCGCCCGAGTGCAACCTCCATTACTGGAGAGGGAGATGGCTGACATATTCATGAGCACTTTGCAGGGTGTGTTTCTAGATCGTTTAACTGCTTGTCCATCCACTGGATTTTCCGATATTGTGATCGCCAGTGAGCGAGTTGAGAGTTTTCTAAAGCTTGGAAAGATTCAAGACTACAGTGCGTCAGGTTCAGGCACCAAGAAGACCTTTTCCAATGGTCAGAGCAAGAATGAAGTGGAAGTTGGGGAAATATCTCATCAACGTGGAAAAGGTATAAGATATCATCCACGTCATCAACAAGTAGCTTATGTGGCTACAACCCTGACTAATCAGCGCAAGCGTCAGACACGGCAAAGGAATCCTCAACAGGGTCAACGTCAACAAAGGAGATAATTAGTTCTTGAGCCTCTACCAATGTCTTATACTGATAACCTTCAGCAGTTGCTTCAACTGGAGTTGATTGAGCGTCACAAGTTATCCCCACCTCCTTATCCATTTCCAGAGGGATGGGATGCCAATGCCCATTGTGATTTCCATTCTGGGGCACCAGGACACCATATTGATGGGTGTAAGGCTTTTCACCACAAGGTACAAGATTTGATTGATTCTATAGCTATCAACTTTGCTCCTTACAGATGAAGAAGATGGAAGATGTCTCAATTTGAAGTCTTTTTTTTATCAGAGTCTATCAGAAAAGAATTAAAGCAATAAAGCCAGAGGCGTCAGTAATGGCAATCAGTTGTTTTCTTTATTGCATTTCCTCCCTATTGAGGGGAACTACGTCACTCTGATTCTTCATTGGTCATGGGCCAATGGAGATACGTAGGCAGAAGATCGTGAGGTCTTAGCGAGCAACCTTAGGTGTCAATCTTTTGTGTCAATTTCATTTCAGTGTCACTATTCTCTTCAGACGTCTTGTGTCAATGTTTGAACGTCGAAGGCTTAAGGTCAGAATAATTGGGAATAAAGTATGATTCTGGGCACGTGGCCATTTGCTTGAAGATTGCAAATCCCATCGGGAAAAGGCTGTTGACTACTGAAAGTATTCAAGATCAACAGGTCCAGACGGAGTCAAGTCTCCTCAACAATGGCAGTGTTCAGCTTCTTTACTGTATTTTCATGTGTAGCTTTTATATGTTTGTTTAAACATTTGTATACATGCATGAAGTTCGTTTGTTCTTGAATGTTAATTAATGAAATGCACATGTTTTTCTTGAAGTAATTCATTCGTTTTACTTATAATTTTTTGAATGTACATTGCAATACCAATTGTCTCTCTTAAACTCTGTGATGGAGGATGACGAAATGAAAATGAAAAAATCTCCAATTGCGTGCTCTTGAATAAGACCATGTTGACGATGTACAAGTTTTGTTTTAAATCCCAAACACCAGAGATATAAGGGAGATAAACCCTCGTTAACCCCTTTGATCCTTCAAGTAGGAGTTTCTTTCCGCACAAAAAAACCCTCACATGTAACCCATGGGCACGGTAGGTGTCAGCTAGTTGGACTGAGCGTTCATATTTTCATAAAGGAGTGCACATCTGAGGATCTATTACCTTTCATTGTACCAAATCAAAAGCTCCAAAGACCGGAAACCACAATGGTTATACTGATTTGGAAACCACAATGGTTATCCCTTATCAACTGAAAGTGAGATAGTCACAGCCCATATAAAACAATCAGGACAAACCTTTGTCACACGATTTGTTCGAAAAAAAAGAGAAAAAAAAGAAAAAAAAAGCACCCTAAGTCGAAACTTGAAAACAAGCGACTTAGGCAAAAATTAGGGCATCCCGCTGGACTCCAATTGCAAAAGATTCAAAAGGACCAATCCAGGAAAAAGTTAGGGATAAACAAAAAAAAATGAAAGTGAAAAGACGAAAAGGATTACACAAGAAATATCCTTAAACTAGAACAAGTCGTGTGACACAAACACAAAAGAGAATAGGGGTGACTGACTCCCAACAACAACCTCAGTGGTGCTTAAACAATTATTAACATTGGTTCCTCAACCATCTCAAAACCCTTAGGAAAGGTGAGCGCTTGTGAAAGCTAGTTGAACATAGGATTGAAGGACTTCACGAAGAGGGATGGGCATAAATATACTTAGAGCCTATATCCTTTGTTTCTATAACCGTGAACCGGACCACGATACAACCCTCAAAGGTCCTAATTGAAATAGGGTTAATTCGAGAGCGTGCCACCATGAGATAGCGTTCCTGACTCATATGAGTTGTGCTAAAAGACCTTTGTTGGTATTGCATATGCATGTTTTATTTCATAAAAGCTTGTGTAATATCTTAAATAGTGGTTCATTCACAAATGACATCTTTTCAATAAAAACTTCAAGATTAGCATGTGTGTTGCATTAGAATTTTCATTCTCAGAATAAAACATTTTCTGCTTGCATACATTAGTTCGACAATCACAGAAGTTCGCATGAGGAATTTCAGTCCAGAAACTTAAATTTTTCCAGGTGAAGTTCGCATGGAAAAGTGCACATTTTCCGAGAAACTCCTATGAGATAAAGATTCTTCTAACCAGTTGGATCAGATGCAGCCAATTCGGGGCAATCATATTGAGCAAATATCTCACATTTCAACCAGTCTGGGGAAATGATTTCGAGATTTAAGTCTCTTAAAAAGCATTTAGTCTGAGCATTCCCACAGAGGGCGCAGTTAATCAGAGAAATTAATTCTGATTAAAATATAAAAGAAAAAATATGAACAAAAATAATGGAAAATTAGAGAAATATGCCAGAATATATCATGAATTAATTCAAGATTTTTTATGAGGTTTTGATATTTTTAATAAGCCAAAACGAAAAAGGAAATTAAATGAGAAAAAAAAATAAAATTTAAAATAGGCTGAACTATTGGTATTGGGCCTTGGGGGTGTCATAAGCAACAAAATCAACTACAATGGGCCTTGAAACATACGCAAGGGGGTGCTAAGAGAAGGATAAACATTTCTTCATAAAATTAGTCACGTGCTGGGGAGGTGGCTCATTTATTTGCTGGCACTTTTATGACCACATGATGCAAATGATCCAAGGGCCAGGACATGTTCTCACCATTAATTTTAGGGCACTGTTCAGGTGACAGGAAGTGACCTCCGGTCATCTTCTCCGGTCACCCCTGACCCAGGGCTTTCTAAAATCACCAAGAAAATTCAATCTAAGATCATCAATGGAAACGCCTCACTCTCCTGATCAATAACCTAGTCTTAGATTTCCCTTAACACGCATACAATGATCAAATCGAAGCCAACAAAATCCTGCCCTAAAACTGCAACTAAGCATATAGCATGCATATCAACTAGCCAGATAAACAATGCTTCTAATAAGCTTCCAATCAACATGAAACAAGCATAAAATTGGAAAAATCGTGTCAAGAAAATTCAGTGTGAAACCTGGAAATGCATTGTATTCAATGTTGAAGAAAACCAGAGGAGAGATTCCAATCTCTAAAGTGCTTGATCTTGAGCTTTAGCAAAGTGAAATAAACACTTGCTGGATGTGAATTCTTAAGAAGAACTGATCTGAAGCAAAGAGTTTGCAGAGTTGTGTTTTGAAGCTTCAAGCTGTGAAAACCATGAAAATCCTTCTGATGATGAAGAGGAACTTGATCTTATGATGAATGCACTACTGGAAGTTGAGATCAATGAGCTTCAGGCCAAGTTGAAGAAATTTGCAGTGGTGCAAATTGAGAGATTCACTTGAAGGTAGCCATGGCAATGTGATTCTGCAATGATGATGATGATCTTCAATTGAAGAAGATGAAGGATACTGATAAGAGATGAAGCTGAATTCACTTAGAGTACATGGAACTTGTAGAGAAAATTCAGAGCACGATTGATGAATTTGTGGTGTGATTCGAATGGAATGAAGATAACCCTCAATCTTCTTTCCTCTCATCTATTTATAAAGCTCTTCACCCTTGAATAATAGTTAGAACTAGGATTAGAACCCTAGTTAACTGAGTTGATTCAATTAAGAGTGAGTCAAGTTAGTTATGCAGTTGAAACTCTCTAGAACTTTCTAAGGTTCGATTTGAATCCAATATGGGAGGGACATGTCAGTTATGGTGGTTTGAAACAATGAGATGCACTTCTTAAGCCCACAGCTTGAAGCACAATGCCATTTTCTTGATCCCTATGATAATTGATGTGAAGATGCAAGCACTTGATTGCAGCTAGTCTATAAAATGCTTAGGATCCAAGGTATTGAAACAAGTGAACTCAAATCCACCAAGTCCGTGAGTTTTATGGTGGAATTCATCATGATGCAGGCTACCATGCCTGATCTTATTCCATTGGCTTGAATTGGGATGGTGATGCATGACAAGTAAGGTGAACCATCTACCATGAGATCACATCTCCTCTAAGGCAATGCATTATGGCCATAACTTGTTGAATGGTGTGAATGAGAAGAATAGATTTGAAGCTTGCTGCATAATAGAATACCTTATCACACAAGTAACATCAGTTTGATGCCATGCTTTTCCATGGAAGCTTGCTTCATGACAAAGGCATCAAAGCATGTCATCCTTGGACTCAAATTGGAGGAAATGTTCCCTATAGCAAGTTTGTAGTTCAAGCCATCATGGAATAGGGACTCTAGATACCTCAAATATCATATTGAACATCACAACTCAATACTGCATTATGGGCCTGCCCTAAGCTTGGCAATATGCCCTGCAAGTTTTTCAGTTTGAACACCCTCTCTTTGCCTTCCCATAGCTCTCAATCCTTTGATCATGTGAAAAATCTTTGAACATCAAAGTTGTTGGAAACATAGAAATGAACAACTTTGTAGTTCAAAAAAATTACATTTGAGGCCTATAACATGGATAAAAATGACTTTTATTGTGACCCACCACCTGCTTGATGAAATGCATTTCCTGGCACGCGCGCATGAGGCAAGGCATGCTTTGGTTTTTCCCCTAGCTTGCCTTGATTTGCACCAACTTTGAATGATCATATCTCACTCAATTTTGATGCTATGAATGAGTTCCATCTATGGATTTGAAGCTTAATATGTCCTCTTTAATTGGCTCAAAGTTGAATTTTGATAGCCCTCATATTTTGGGAGAAGGCCTCTCTTGAAGATGCTGCAAAAACGGCCAAAACTTGCCATTTTTGGAAACCCTAATTTTCAAAAAAATGGTAAGTTTTGGTTTTCTTGATTTCTCTTGATTCCTGCATCATTTCATGATCAAATTTGAACCATAGGATCCTTGTAACCCTAATTTCATGATTTTGATCTCAAAAAGTTAGGAGTTAACTTTTTCCTCAGCATAGTTGACTTTTCCCTAAATCCCTAATTTTCAGTCATCTGGCCAATTGAACATCTTCCAAAATGTTTCTATGAATGTAATTTGAACCCTAGGCACTTGAAATCATATATAAGACAATAGAATCCACATTGAATCAAAATTTCATTGAGAAGCCCGGTAGAAGTTAAACCCTAATTTGGTCCCTTTCATCAAGAGATGTTGCACTGCTTGCCTCCTTTGATCATTTTAAATATTTTCATGGCTTGCTGCTTCAAGTGATGACTTGTGGGATGTTATGAACCCTTTGCACAAGGTTGAGAAGCTTTATGTCCCTTTGGTTGCCTTTGTATAACCTTCAATTGCTCCAATCAAAGGTCACATGCTTATGCCTCAGCTATGATACACATGATGCAATGTTTTTGATTATTTCATGAATTTATTTATGCTAAATGCTATGCAAAATGTTGAGGAAATGAAAGGGCAAATTTTGAGGTATTACAGCTGCCCCTATTCAATCATCTACAAGCCCGAACGAATAATTGCAACAACTTTTAGACGATCAAGGTATGGAGTGATTGAATACTCGAATAAAACATGGAAATCTGGGCTCTGTGGATGAGGAAAATGTCATCTTCCTTTATTGTTTTTTTTTTGTTTTTTTAATAGGTAATGAAAATAGAACAAGGTGGAGTTGGATCGTTGTATATAAATGAGAGCCCTGGCAAACAGGACCGTTGTACCAAACGAGAACCTGCGACGTGACTGCTGAGCGAATCAAGCCACAGAATGGGAGACTGTTGTACAAAACAGGGCTTAAAAACGAGACCATTGTACAAAACGAAACTCGATAATGGAATGGGATCATTGTACATAAACGAGAGCCCAGGAAAACAGGACTGTTGTACAAAACGAGAACCTGCGACGTGACTGCTGAGCGAATCAAGCCACAGAATGAGAGCCTGTTGTACAAAACAAGGCTTAAAAAGAGACCATAGTACAAAACGGAACTCGACGATAGAACGGGATCGTTGTGCAAATCGAGAGCCCAGGAAAACAGGATCGTTGTACAAAACGAGAACCTGCGACGTGACTGCTGAGTGAATCAAGCCACGGAATGGGAGCCTATTGTACAAAACATGGGTTAAAAACAAGACCATTGTACAAAACAAAACTCGATGACGGAATGGGATCGTTGTACATAAACGAGAGCCCAGGAAAACATGATTGTTGTACAAAACGAGAACCTGCGACGTGATTGCTGAGCGAATCAAGCCACGAAATGGGATCCTGTTGTGCAAAACAGGGTTTAAAACTGAGACCAATGTACAAAACGAAAGTCGATGACGGAATGAAAAACAAAGATTCCTAGCAAATGGTATAAGTATCCTCTGTGGGAAGTACTTCAGGTTGAGAAGATGTTTACAGATCGCATGCAATATACCTTAAAACTGGCCCATGCTGGCATGCACATGTTTGAATTTATGGTGTAATGCTCCATGATGATGGAAATGCTACATGTTTGGAGGATGCATATGTAATGATGATTATGCATATGCAAATGCAAAGAAATATCATGGGAAGGAAACATAAAGTGTCCCAGATGTCTTGACAGGGGAGAAATGATGATCACTGCATTGATCTGGTTAATCCTTGTGAAGAGAAAACAACTATGCGAAGAATGTTGTTAATGATATACCAGCTCTGAACTGCCGCCAATACCAAAAATAAATTGGACTTTGAGATTGGAGAGCCAAGACCCTGCTTGAGATGGACTCTTCTTGAACTCTGATGGGGAAGTGAAGACCTCCTGACTTGGCTGGGAACCATAGGCATGGCACTGCTGAGGAAGCAAACTGCTGAAGAGGAATGACACTCCTTTTATTATTGGGGATTGCCCCTGTATGGAAGGAAAGTATCTGCTTAGGGAGAACACCAATCTTTCTGTCATTACTGCTGGGTAGGAATTTCAATTCTCACCTCTACTGGAGATAACAGGAGACACACAAGAAGACACTTGTCCTGGTTTAAGCATGTTATTGAGATATTCCTCCTGGAAATCTACTTTAGCTCTACTAGAAACTTCTATACCTTCACCTGCGTAAACACAACTGATAGTGCCTGCAACATAGAGAGTTAGTTTGGACCTGTATGCCCCAGGCTTATGGTATGAGTCACCATCTCGGCCACTTAACACCCTTTTTAGAGTTGTATTAGATGTTTCTGTCATCCTGCATGAGTTAGAAAGTATTTGAATGTTCACAACACAATATGAATAACAGTTTGCCGGACGTTTTTGCAATCAATCAATGCTAGATGAAAAACAAAAACAATAAGAAAATAGTCACAAGTTGACTGAAATTGAATTTTATTGATTTGGAACATGGCCGTGAGTAGGTATTACATCAGGAATAAATTCCCTGGAAAGAGGAAACCTCCCAAAAGGAAAACAGACTATCCTATTGGCAATGTGAAAATGGATCTCATAAAGTTTTGACCTGGCTATGACTCATATATCTTCAAGACTATCCACTTCTCTGCCCCTCGAGAAAGATGATTGGACTGGTCTTCAACCCTTAAAATAACCTTAATTGCAGATGGATTACGAATTTCGCAGATCGCAGTCGTTCGTTTAGTTCCTCTTTTGCGTGGATCGCCCTTTCGGGTTTTCAATCCATTGGGACACCCTTTTTTGCCTTAGCTATCTGATGTGGCTTTTCAACTCAGCTGGTGTACATTTTTTCAATATTTCCCTAATTTTTGCTCGAGCCTTTTATTTTGTTTTTTGGCTCGCCGGGATGCCCATTTTTTCCTGGATCTTTATTCTGATTTTATCCAGCGGGTCCTTTTTACATGAAGTATTTTCTTACTGCGTCTGTGTTGACAGGGGAATGGAAGTATTCTCCATCCATGGTTGTTAGCATTAAGGCTCCGCCTGAGAAAACCTTTTTAACCTCGAATGGTCCTTCGTAATTGGGTGTCCATTTGCCCCTGTGATCGTTAAGAGGAGGAAGAATCCTTTTCAGCACTAGGTCACCTAGTATGTACCTTTGAGGTCGTACCTTCTTGTCAAAAGCATGTTTCATGCGCCGTTGATACAACTGTCTGTGGCACACAGCCGTTAGGTGTTTCTCTTCAATGAGGCTTAGTTGATTGTACCTGTATCGGAGCCACTCGGCTTCATCTAGCTTAACGTCAATCATTAACCTCAACGAGGGGATCTCCACTTCGACTGGTAGGACTGCCTCTATACCATATACCAATGAGAACGGGGTTGCCCCTGTTGAGGTACGCACAAACATTCGGTAACCATGTAGCGCAAATGGTAGCATCTTCTCCACGATCTTTTTAATGTTCTACTTAGTCGCCTCGACGACGCCATTCATCTTTGGGCGATACGGAGAAGAGTTGTGATGTTCTATTTTGAAATCCCGACACAAGTCAACCATCATCTTGTTATTGAGGTTAGAACCATTATCAGTAATGATTCTTTCAGGAATTCCATACCAGAAAATAATATCTCTTTTGATAAACCGGGCTACCACTTGTTTAGTAACGTTGGCATAAGACGCCGCTTTGACCCACTTCGTGAATTAGTCTATAGCAACCAGGATGATGTGGTGATCGTTGGAAGCTGTTGGCTCAATCATTCCAATCATATCAATGCCCCACATGGCGAACGACCAAGGTGAAGACATGACACTTAATGGATTCGGAGGTACATGGACCTTATCATCATAAATCTGGAACTTGTGACATTTGCGGGAATATTTACAGCAATCAGATTCCATGGTGATCCAATAATATCCCGATCTCAACAGTTTCTTCGCTATAGCATGTCCTCCAGTGTGAGTACCAAAGGAGCCTTCATGAACCTCTTGCATCAACAAGTTTGCTTTGTGTCTATCCAAGCATCTAAGCAGAACCATGTCGAAGTTTCGCTTGTATAGCACATCATCTTGATTCAAGAAGAACCCACCTGCTAGTCTTCTGAGAGTCTTCTTGTCTTTACTGGATGCCCCAGTCGGGAACTATTGAGACTTCAAGAATTGCTTGATATCATGATACCAAGGTTTTTTATCTTCACCACTGTCAACTACGAAGACATAGGCAGGTCTTTCGAGACGAGGGACCATGATTCGAGGCACGTAATTCTCTTGACAAACTTTCATCTCGAGGAATATAACTCAACTTGACCTTGGTGAAGAAAGTTAGCAACCATCTTGTATAGTCCCTGTAAGGAGCCAGGTGAGGTTGATGAACTAACCATTTGCCATTGACTAGGTTTACCACTAGAGCAGAATCTATGAAGATCTCGAGGTTCTTGATTCGCTTGCTGATTGCCTCTTCAACCCTCATGATGCAAGCTTCATACTCTGCTTCGTTGTTGGTACATTCGAAAGTCAACCGGGCAGCGAAAGGCATATGGACACCCTCTAGTGAAATAATGACAGCACCTACTCCACTTCCGTTTACGTTCACAGCTCCGTTAAACATCAACTTCCATTTGGATTCAGGGTCTGGCCCCTCCTCCGGAAGTGGTTCTTCACAGTCTTTCAACTTAAGGAACATGATGTCCTCATCCGGAAACTCAAATTTCATGGGCTGATAATCGTCAATGGGCTGCTGAGCCAAGTATTCTGACAATACACCCCCTTTGATTGCTTTTTGTGAAGTGTACTGGATATCATATTCTATTAGAATCATCTGCCATCGGGCTACCCTTCTTGTTAAAGTAGGCTTCTCAAAGATATACTTTATAGGATCCATCTTTGAAATTAGGAAAGTGGTGTGAGTCAGCATTTACTGTCTTAGTCGGCGAGCAGCCCATGCCAAAGCGCAGTAAGTTTTCTCGAGTAGTGAGTAGCATGTCTCACAATCGGTAAACATTTTGCTAAGGTAATAAATGGCGTGCTCTTTTCGACCAGACTCGTCCTGCTGACCCAGCGCACATCCCATTGATCCGTCAAGTACAGTAAGATACATGATTAATGGTCTCCCTGGAACTATAGGCATGAGAATTGGAGGTTCTAACAAATACTCCTTGATTCGGTCAAAGGCTTGCTGACAATCTTCATTCCATTTGATAGCCTGATTCTTCCTCAAAAGTTTGAATATAGGATCACACGTGGCAGTTAGGTGCGAGATAAACCGTGCAATGTAGTTTAGTCTCCCCAAGAAACCACGTACTTTCTTCTCAGTTCTTGGTTCAGGAATCTCCTGGATGGCTTTTACTTTGGTTGGATCAACCTCAATTCCCCACTCACTAACAATGAAACCCAGTAGCTTGCTGGAACGGACCCCAAAGGTGCATTTGTTCGGAGTCAATCTCAATCTGAAATTCCGGAGTCTGTCAAACAACTTTGCTAGATTGACCAAGTGTTCTTCTTCTGTTTGGGATTTTTCTATCATATCATCAACATAGACCTCAATCTCATGATGAATCATGTCGTGAAATAACGTCACCATCGCCCGTTGTTAAGTGGCTCAAGCATTCTTAAGACCAAACGGAATGACCTTATAATAGAAGGTGCGCCAAGGCGTGATGAACGTAGTCTTTTCCATATCATCGGGAGACATCTTAATCTGGTTATAACCCAAAAACCCGTCCATGAAAGAGAACACAGAAAACTGAGAAGTATTATCAACAAGCACATCTATATGAGGTAGATGGAAATCATCTTTAGGGTTGGCCCTGTTTAAATCCCTGTAGTCTACACACATTCTGACTTTACCGTCTTTTTTAGGGACCGACACAATATTGGAAACCCATGGAGGGTAACTGGTCATTGCTAAGAATCCATCATCGAACTATTTATGTACTTCCTCTTTAATTTTGATTGCCATATCGGGGCATGTGCGCCTCAATTTTTGTTTCACTGGTGCACAAGCTTCTCTCAAAGGCAGCTTGTGCACCACAATACATGTGTCTAAACCAGTCATGTCTTGGTAAGACTAGGCGAAGACATCAACATATTCTCGAAGCATAGAAATTAGACGAGTCTTGATAGATTCTTCTAACGCAGCCCCGATCCTTACCTCTTTCTTGTCTTCTTCGGTACCCAGGTTTATCACTTCAATGGCCTCTTCATGCGGCTGAATCATCTTTTCCTCCTGTTTAAGAAATCTGGCTAACTCTTCAGGCAGTTCGCAATCTTCTTCACCTTCCTCATCAGCTTGGTAAATCGGATTGTCAAAGTCATACTTAGCCATAGCAGGGTCGTCATTGATAAGACCCGGTGAAGAGCACCTACATGAAAGACAAGGAAAAACATGGATGATGCAAAACGTCAGCTTTATTAATGATCATGGAATTATGTTAGGAACAAAGGAACCCTTACAATTAACTATTATGCCCCGGGCAAGGCATAGCGCTTGAATACAGGAAAAACAAAAACAAAAACCATTACTCTTCAAAGGAAGTGACTGAAATGAGCCTTTCAGATGACCAATTGTTGAGCTGAGCCTCTGGAGCACACGGTCTGATCCACTCGTCCAAGTCACAATCACTATCAACTGTGTCATCTTGCATTGCACTAATACTCCCATAATCAACCATTCCTGCACTTGTGAAGGTAATCGGGCCTTGACGACCTCTGGCGCTCTGTTCATATATTGAATGCCCAAGATGGTATCCAACACCAAACATGTCATTCTTTTCTGATACTTCTACTGGCTTTCCCCAGCCTTCTTGCATTCCTGATTCCACTACCTTCAATGCCTGCTTATAAGAGGTTATGGAAACCCCTTTCTTTGATTCTTCAGAAGAAGCTACTGATGAAGATGCCAATTCAGTATTTAGGGGCTCAAAAGCTTGACACGGAGTCTCAACTATCTCATCGTCCATCTCTATATATTTAAATGAAGCCAAATGACTGATAAAGATATCCTCCTCTCTGCATACCGTTACGATTTGTCCTTCCCATACGAATTTCAATTTCTGATGAAGCGTGGATGATACTGCCCCTGCCTAATGTATCCAAGGCCTCCCTAGTAAACAACTATATGCAGGTTGTATGTCCATCACATAAAATGTGCTATTGAAGACTTGCGGTCCTACCTTGATTTGCAAGTCCACTTCCCCAAACACTGAGCAGAAATTGGAGAGTCAGAACACGTTAACAAAGATAAGATGGAGATCTTTGATGGAGTCTGTTGCAAATGGTCCACGATTTTATAATCACTCTTCTTGATGATTCTTAAAAACTCTTCAGCTTCTTTGTCAAATGTAATGTCAGGGTCAACCACAGGTGTGGGTTCATTAGAAGTTACTGGTTGCTTCCCTCTAGCCTTAGCTTGGGCTTCTGCAGTATCTCTGGGTGGTTTTACACTATTTCTCAGTGTCTCCGGCACAAACAACCTTTCACTCCTAGTAAAGCCTCATACTCCAACATTTTCTACTTGAGCTGGATATATATTAGGTGTGGCCAAATCTTGCTTCTGGCCATTGTAATACACTTCACCTCCATAATGCCAAGGGATGGCCTTATCACTTTGGTACATCACTGACCCTGCAATAGTGATAGTTATTGGTGCCACTCTGGCTTGAGGAGGAGCTTGTAATGGATCATAGAAAATGGTCACCGTAGAAACTTCTTTCTCTTTTGCAACTTTGTCAAACTGCAGGACCCCTTCATCAATCATACTTTGTATCCTCTTTTTCAACTGTTCACAACCATCAGGAGCTTAAGCACAATCTGGAAAATCATTCTTACAACCTGGAAAGATACCCTTATGGGCCAAACAAGCTTTGACAGTACTCAATGGAGTTTGCAGGTCATTGACATCACACACCAAATTCAGATTCTCTCCATCATCAATTGCTTCAACTGTACCTACGTGAGGAGGCATGGGGTTTTGTATCACATTCGGAGTGGGAGCGAAATTAATCGCTTTGGAATCTAACAAGTCTTGAACGACGTGTTTCAGGGCTTTGTAGTTTTCTGTAGTATGATCGGGTACTCCAGAATGGAATTCGCATCGGGCGTTTGTATTATAACCTTCAGGGAGTTTCCCCGGCCTAGGAGGTTGTAAAGTTCTGAGCTGGAGGAGATTCTTCAAGAGCTGTGAGTAAGACATAGGTGGAGTTTCAATATGCCTTTCTCTGGTCTTCTGAGAATAATAGGAATGGGGAGCCCTTTGTTGCTGATAACCTTGTTGGCGCTGCTGTTGCGGTTGTTGAACTTGTTGTTGATTAGGCTAAGTTGAGATAGTGATAGGAGCCACTTGCTGATAAACACCTTTATTGCCTCCGCCTCTTTGTGCATACACTTCCCCAATCTCTCCTTCCCTCTTCTTCATGAAAGGTTTCATGACACTGGAAGCTGAAGCACCATCGTTTTGGATTTTTCCCCGTTTAATCCAACTACCTATCCTCTCACCAGTCAAGATAATATCTGAAAAACCTCTTGAAGAACACCCAGCCAACCTTTCCATGAAATGCCCTGGAAGGGTGTCCAGGAAAAGGTTTACCATTTCTCTTTCTAGCAATGGTGGTTGTACCCTGGCGGCCACCTCACGCCACCTCTGTGCGTAATCTTTGAAGCTTTCTGAATTTTTCCGTGTCAGACTTTGGAGCTGAGTGCGACTAGGAGCCATATCAATGTTATACTGATATTGTTTAAGAAAAGCTTCTCCCAACTCTTTCCAGCTTCAAACGGAACCTCTCTCCAACTTCATATACCATTCCAAGGATCCTCCGGAGAGACTATCCTGGAAATAATACATCCAGAGTTTCTCGTCCCTAGTATGGGCAACAATCTTTCGGTAGAACGCCTGCAGGTGAGTTTTGGGACAGTAGTAACCATTATATTTATCAAATTTTGGTGGCCTGAACTTGTGGGGAATGACCACTCCGGGAACCAAGCCCATGTCAGATACATTTATTCCAAGAGTGTCTCTACACTCAAGGTCCTTAACTTTTTCAGCAAGCAACAAGAAATCCTGAAAATTTCCTTCTCTGCCAAATCCCATATCATTGTTAAAAGGAGGGAACTGATCCTCTTGTCGGTCCATCGTAAGAATAAAAGTTGTTGTGCAAGGCTCTGGAACTGGAGGCCCACCTGTTCCGTTGTTGGTGTTGGGAGGATTCACTTGAACTTCTGGAATGATTACAGGAGGGTCAATCTGAGGAGGATTGAGCCCCTGAATTGCATTCCTAAAATCTTGTTGTCCTTGGACCATCCCTTGCATCATGACCATAAATTCCCCCATCCTGGTGCGTAATTCATTGAGCTCAGTTTGCATAGCATCCATGACAGTCCTCTAGTTGTTGCATGTTGCGTAACAATGAGGAATATTTTGTCTGAAGTGTCGGGTCTTGGCAGCTCTCGCAATCTTTTCCTGGAATGCAGATAAGTTAAGTAACCTGGAGAAACCTACAAAAATAAAGAAGAATGCAAATGATATGTATGCAATGCAATGTGTCCCTTTTATCCTCAAGGTTTTATTTACTTTCCCATTCCGGTGTTGAGAAAATAGCCTTTGCAAAAGATCTTGTGTGACAATCAGATGTGAAGTGGCAGCATTTAATATCTTGTGTTCGTGCAACAGATAACAACCAGAGACTTCAGGTAAATCAAAAGAAAACTGGAATAGCAAAGCCCTCATAGGGTATAAGTTCATACATCAAAGAGAAAAAGTACATCAAGAGAGAGAGGATTCTCACAACAGGCCTGTGGGTAATCCAAATCATATGAATACAAGACTAAAGCCTAGGAAGATCTACATCCTGCAACCTCCAACTAAAGCGTTTGACACCTTGAAGCATCTGTGATATATCTGGATGTGTAGGTTCCTGTATGAGCTTTTGAATCAGGAGATCCCTAAGGTTAAAGGAGGCATGCAACTACTCAATTTGTTGCAAGAATACCTCCTCACTCTCCTTGTTTGCAATGGAATCAGTCTTAGTCTTCTTGACATCAGCTCTCAACTTTAACTCTTCTATCTCTTTCTGAGCATCCTTCACTGTCTGTTGACTCTCTGCTAGATCTTGGAGATAACTCTTCTCTTGGTGGTAAGCCTTCTGAAGGAACTATCCATGTTCAACCAAAGAATCTTGAAGGCCTTTTATCTCTAACTTGTACCTGACTTCCAGCTCTTTCTACCTCTTCAAGTTGTCTTCCCATTCTCTTGCCATAAGGTGATAGTTTCATTAGCTTCATTCAACTTTTTCTTATCTTTCCGGCGTTGTACTGCCTTGTGAGTTTCAGCTAATCCCCTTTTCTTGAAATAGAGCTCCCTCTCCTGAAAGTCTTGCTGCTTGAGCCTGACCAATTCTTCAGCTTGGAGAGCTCTTTCTTCCAATTTCTGGTTTTGAATCGTCAGCTTCTGGCATGAGTTGTTGGCTTCTTAATTTTCCTACCTGAGTTTCTTAACCAAGGCCTCCAACTTCTGATACTCCTAGAGAGGAACTGAAACTATGGGTGCTACCTCCTTAGGGTAGATAGGTGGTTCCTTCGAGAATGGGAGCAACAAAGTCTCTACACGATCTTCCAACCAAGTGGAAAAAGGATTATAAGTCTTGGGATCTACTCTCCCAAAGTCTTTCTTCCCCTTCATCACTCTAACCTCCCAAGCTTAGGATGCTAGTATGCTCATCTTCAAGTTACCTTCTTCTGGAAAGTATAATGACTCACTCATATCCTCAATCAATGGTACAACTTTTAAAGGATAACCAAACTGTTTCTTGGATAATATAGGATTGTAGCCGATTCCATCTTTCCTTCCTATCAAGGGCACATTTGAGAAGCTACCACAACTGATCAAGATTTCTTTGCCTACAAGATCCCTGTTGCATCCCCAAGCAATGTCATATGAGGTTAAGCCCATCAATCTTTTGGACCACTTCCAGGATTGTTTCAAATCTTTGAAAGGTCATGATTTAGGGAGTTACCTTACAAACCTGTCAGCAAATAAGGGAGCACAACAATTTACATGTCCCTTTCTCTTTTCATTCATGTGGTGAACCCCATAATAGAAGTGACCCATCAAGGTAGGCACTGAGTTTCTTCTGACAAAGATGGTGATATCCTCCATGCTGATTAATCCTTTCTCTCCTGGAAATAAACTAATCTCAAACACTATTAAAGCAAGCAATGTATTGAACTTAGCCCATTTGCTTTCAGAAGCTAGATCCTGAGCTTCCTTGACAAGAAAATCTAAGAGAAGTCCTTTACCTTTGCTGACATCCAGCACTCTATTGACCTTGGACAGATCCAAATGAAAAGAGTAAGTTATGTCTCTACATGAAGGTATCTTGTCTAGGCCATAGTAAGGAGCACCATTTTTTATAGGAATCCTGAGGATGTTGGAGATTTCTTCTAATGTAGGAGTCAAGATGTAACCTGGGAAAACAAAAACCCTCAGTTGTGGATCATAGAATTGCAACATGGAATGCAAACTATCCCTCTTATCAATGGTTAGCTTATTCACACAATCCAGAATCTTTCCAAACTCCCCTCTGAAGTCATCAAGAACTTTATCACCAATCAATCTAATCAACTTCTGAATACCTTCTGTCTCTGGTTGTGGTAAAGTATAGTGGACATTCTTCTTTCTTGGAATCTCCATCTTGAAGCAGCAATATGACCGGGAATAGGAGGTAATGAACCCTGAAAATAAAAAGAACACAAATGATTAATGATGTTGTGATGCTTATGCAAGGAAAGGCATGTGATCTGTGATGTGTCTGTGTAGTGTCAATCATGTAATCAAGTGTCTGTGCAGGGTCACAACATCATCACAGGTATCTCTCTGATCAGATCTCAGAATCCATGTGTAATAGAACAAATCACAACATTGAAGCATGCTGGTACAGTGCGTATGTTGAAATTTAGGGCTCCTGCAAACCTGTAAACCCCTCCCAATCTCACGAGTGTGCTACTCGGGTCAACATCACGGACTCTCAAGGCCGAATAGCAATAATACGTTCACCATCTCCGAGAAATGGCTCATGACCAAATCAGGGAATCAGTTTGGCATTATGTACTACTTAGGGAGGTCTCAGCTGAGTCCAAGGAAACAAGCATCCCTCATAAGTCCCCAGTTTCAAGCACTGAATTGAGAAACAATAGTACATTCATCCCGAAGGGTACAATACTATCTTCATACGAACATTTTGCCTTAACTGGATTCCTATGAGAGAACCAAACCCTCCTATGTGAGTCCCCAGTGGTCCCTCGGATGTGAGTGGGTTTGCCAAAAATTATGGTCTGCCACTGTCATCACTGGAGAGGGATGTTTCCACAAAGGTTCTCAAAGATCGGTCCCTTGACTGCACATAACTATCAAGGTAGTGTATTTCCCCAGAAAGATTCTGGCATCAATACATTTCCGAGAAGGTCGCAAGTCAAGGCGTGGAACTCACTAATACCAACATAGCAAAATGCCATGAAGCCAAAGTGGAACCACTCTAAATCCTAGGTGCACTCATGTCGGGTATTTGGCTTATTTCAAAGTAACAAAACCCATCCCACAGAAAAAATGAAACCAACATAGTCCAGTTTATGATGCATGTGAAAATAAATACTGAAAGCAGTAAATAAAGCTGTAAAGTAAATTGTAAACGAAAACAGTAAATAAACACAACAACACACACATATAAACACCCAAAGAAACAAAAACAAATAGGTGCTAGGAGTGACTTTACAAGGGAAACCAGAGATTATGGGTTCGATCCCCAACAGAGTCACCAGCTGTCGCTCCCGGGATTTAAATTCTAGTTTAAACGCGAAAGTGGCGCGGAAAAGGTAGAGTTTCCAGCTAGGCATTTTTATCTCGAAGGAATGGGAAAGGTAATGTTGCATAAACCTGAGGAAGAAGGAAAGAACAAGGTCCTGCGAATCAAAGATCTGGGTTCAGGAGTCGGTTACGACCTGGGAAGGCATTAGCATCCCAGACCGTTCGCCGTACCCGACAGGATCCACGCTTGTTTGTTTGTTTCAAAGGGTGAGAAATAAGAATGTTGTTGAACAAAGAACTACTACTGGAACTAGAACTGAAATGAGAAATGGAAAAGAGAATGAAAAGAAAGAATGGGGAAAATAAAAAAATGTGCTCGAACGGGCCCCACCCCGCTGCCTACGTACCTCATCGGGATAATGAGGATCAGAGTCGACGTAGTTCGCCTGACTAAGGCGGGAACTATTTGTTTGTGTTTTTTATGCTGGAACTGCGTATGTCTATGCTCAGGTGTCGCAGGCTCATCTAGTACGAGTGCTTTTACCGTCTTGCATGCGAGACAAGTCGTCGCAAGTTCTCTCTGAGAGAGAATGAGGTGAGAGAAGAGAGTTCCCGCGGGAAAGTCGCTTATTATTTGTTGTTTTCTTTTTAAGAGTTTTGTATGAATTTGGCACAAGGAAGTGAATTCAAACTCTTTTCCATGGAATGTGTACTTGCTACGACATTCCAAGATGGAATAGTAGAACAAGCACACAAAGTAAGGAGAATTTATCCAAGACTTGTTCCCAAGGATTAGGGTCTAAGTTCACTAGCTTGTTGAACTTTATTACATGTTTTTGTAGCTTTTATGAAGAAGTATCTTTTAGATTTTCTTTGTGAAATGACCTCTTGATATGACTTGGAAATCATGCTAGACAAGCCTACACTATTCCAAGATGGAATGAATGTAAGTGCCCCATGGGATAAGGCTATACACAAGAGATCTTTTCATGCATTTATTAAGTTTTTTTGATTTTGTTTGAAGATGAGAGAAGAAGACTCAAAAGGCAAAGGTCAAAGCTAATGGGGGACTAAGACATAACCCTAAGTTATCTTATCATGTACAAAAGGGAGATCCTAATGGTTAATGAGGTATTCTAACCTAAGGAGAAGAAAAACAAGTTAGAATTCAACTTACTTCCTAAGGAAGTTAAGTTGAATCTAATGAACAAAAGGGGACCTATGAACAAAACAACAAGTGCTAAGACAAAGACAATTAAATGCATATGAGATAAGGAATTAAGTGATTACCTCATCTTCCCCCCTACAAAACAAATGTTAGCATGAAGAAGAAGTATGAACAATTATGACATGGCAAACTTCACAAACAACTCTCACAAGCTAAGGAAGGATGTTAGTGAACTCCTAAGGTTAATACCTAGGTCGAAGGCACCCTATGAAATAGAAAACTTAAAAAGTTAGTAGATAAATAAATTCACAAGTATCTAAAGGGATTAATAGCATTAAAGTTAAACTATTCCCTAAAGTACTACTAAACCCTAAGGATGAGGTTAGAAAGATAACCTAAGAGTTTATCAAACCAAAAACTCCTAAACTCAAAGGCAAATGAAAAATCCATAACTTAACACTATATGGAAGTGAAGGAAATTAATAGATCAAAGGGGAAAGAAGAGATTCAAGTTAAAGGTACTCAAATGTGAAATTGAAAGATGAAAGAATGCATATAGAAACATGGTTCTAAAGATGCAACAAAATGACTAAGAAGAAAATTCAAAAATAGCCAAAGAGACGTGACCTCCCCTTAAAAAAACTAGGGGCTTGACAAAAAAATAAAATGGAAATTATACTTGGAAATTGTTCATAAATAATGGGTTAAGAAGCATCCTAAGGCTAGGTGTTCAAATTAGGGCTTCTAAGGTCCTTTAAGTGACAAATGAAGTTTAAAAGGAAGCAAAATGGTTCTAAAATGAGATGAACAAAGACAAAATGATGTTAAATCATGTGCAAAAGGATTTTGAAGTGGTTAAGATGGAAGGAGGAGGGAGATTAGGTTAAAATGAGACATGTATGACTTAGGACTCAAGGCAAGCCTAAAAATTAAAGGTGAAGACCCAAGGATTGTACTAAACTCTTATATACATCCTAAATGATCTAATAGACTCAATATTAGGACCTCAAAGCAATGGCATAAGGGCTTTACACTAATGGGACTAAAGGATGTGAAGTAAATGAACAAAAATATGACTTATGACTCAAGTAACTTGGAAAAAATACCAAATTGTCATGAAAAATTATGAAAATTTACATTTGCATACAAAATCCAGAGAGTGAATTGCATACGAAAAATATCATAAAAATTCCCATTTTTGAGGGTTCAAATGGTGTAGGGAAATGGATTAGGGTTTATGAGCATATGTGTGAAAGCAAGGGTTCAAAACATGGCTTAAAAGGACCTAAAAATCAAAACAAAAATATGGTGAGGAAGTTTGATGAGTCTTATAACTAATGCAAAAATAATGGGCTCTTTATGTTTTATGGTTTGGGAGAAAGAAAATGTACAAGAGGATTCGTCAAAAAATGAGAAAAAGGGAATTAATTCTGATTAAAATATAAAAGAAAAAATATGAACAAAAATAATGGAAAATTAGAGACAAATGCAAGAATATCTCATGAATTAATTCAGGATTTTTTATGAGGTTTTGATATTTTTAATAAGCCAAAACGAAAAGAAATTAAATGAGAAAAAGAAATAAAATTGAAAATAGGCTGAACTATTGGTATTGGGCCTTGGGGGGGTCATAATCAACAAAATCAACTACAATGGGCCTTGAAACACACACAGGGGGGTGCTAAGAGAAGGCTGGACATTTCTTCATAAAATTAGTCACGTGCTAGGGAGGTGGCTCATTTATTCGTTGGCACTTTTATGACCACATAATGCAAATGATCCAAGGGTCGGGACATGTTCTCACCATTAATTTTAGGGCACTGTTCAGGTGACCGGAAGTGACCTCCAGTCATCTTCTCTGGTCACCCCTGACCTAGGGCTATCTAAAATCACCAAGAAAATGAAATCTAAGACCATCAATGGAAACACCTCACTCTCCTGATCAATAACCTAGTCTTAGATTTCCCTTAACACACACACAATGATCAAATCGAAGCCAGAAAAATCCTTCCCTGAAACTGCAACTAAGCATCTAACATTCATATCAACTATCCAGATAAACAATGCTTCTAATAAGCTTCCAATAAACATGAAAGAAGCATAAAATTGGCAAAATCGTGTAAATCAAATTCAGTGTGAAACCTGGAAATGCAGTGTATTCGATGTTGAAGAAAACCAGAGGAGAGATTCCAATCTCCTAAGTGCTTGATCTTGAGCTTTTGCAAAGTGAAATAAACACTTGTTGGATGTGAATTCTCGAGAAGAACTGATCTGAAGCAGAGATTTTGCAGAGTTGTGTTCTTGAAGCTTCAAGCTGTGAAAGCCATGCAAATCCTTCTGATGATGAAGAGGAACTTGATCTTATGATGAATGCACTACTGGAAGTTGAGATCAATGAGCTTCAGGCCAAGTTGCAGAAACTTGCAGTGGTGCAAATTGAGAGATTCACTCGAAGGTAGCCATGGCAATGTGATTCTGCAATGATGATGATGATCTTAAATTGAAAAAGATGAAGGATACTGATAAGAGATGAAGCTAAATTTACTCAGAGTACGTGTAACTTGCAAAGAAATTTCATAGCACAATTGATGAATTTGTGGTGTGATTTGAATGGAATGAAGCCAACCCTCAATCTTCTTTCATCTCCTCTATTTATAAAGCTCTTCACCCTTGGTTAACAGTTAGAACCATGGTTAGAACCTTGGTTAACTGAGTTGATTCAGTTAAGAGTGAGTCAAGTTAGTTATGCAGTTGATACTCTCTATAACTTTCTAAGGTTTGAGCTGAATCCAATATGGAAGGGACATATCACTTATGGTGGTATGAGACAATGAGATGCACTGCTTGAGTCCATAGATTGAAGCACAATGCTATTTTCTTGATCCCTATGATAATTGATGTGAAGATGCAAGCACTTGATTGCAACTAGTCTGTACAATGCTTAGGATCCGAGGTATTGAAACAAGTGAACTCAAATCCACCAAGTCCGTGAGTTTTATGGTGGAATACATCATGATGAAGGCTATCATGCCTGATCTTATTTCATTGGCTTGAATTGGGATGGTGATGCATGACATGTGAGGTGAACTAGCAACCATGAGATCATGTATCCTCTAAGGCAATGCATTATGGCCATAACTTGTTGAATGTTGTGAATGAGAAGAGGAGACTTGAAGCTTGCTGCATAATAAAATACCTTATCACATAATTAACATCAGTTTGATGCCATGCTTTTCCATGGAAGCTTTCTTCATGACCAAGGCATCAAAGCATGTCATCCTTGGACTCAAATTGGAGGAAATGTTCCCTATAGCAAGTCTGTAGTTCAAGCCATCATGGAATAAGGACTCTTGATACCTCAAATATCATCTTGAACATCACAACTCAATACTGCATTATGGGCCTTCATGGCCTTCCCTAGGCTTGGCAAGATGCCCTGCAAGTTTTCAGTTTGAACACCCTCCCTTTGCCTTCCCATAGCTCTCAATCCTTTGATCATATGAAAAATCTTTGAACATCAAAGTTGTTGGAAACATGGCAATGAACAACTTTGTAGTTAAAATAAATTACATTTGAGGCCTCTAACATGGAGAAATATGACTTGCATTGTGACCCACCACCTGCTTGATGGAATGCCTTGTCTGGCATGCGCGCAGGAGGCAAAGCATGCCTTGGTTTTTCCCTATCTGTCCTTGATTTGCACCAACTTTGAATGATCATATCTTACACAATTTTGATGCTATGAATGAGTTCCACCTATGGATTTGAAGCTTAAGATGCCCTCTTTAATTGGCTCAAGGTAGAATTGTGATAGCCCTCATATTTTGTGATAAGGCCTATCTTGAAGATGCTGCAAAAATGGCAAAAACTTGCCAGTTTTTGAAACCCTAATTTTCCAAAAATGGTAAGTTTTGGTTTTCTTGATTTCTCTTGATTCCTCCATCATTTCTTGATCAAATTTTAACCATAGGATCCTTGTAACCCTAATTTTATAATTTTGATCTCAAAAAGTCAAAAGTTGACTTTTTCCTCAGCATAGTTGACTTTTCCCCAAATACCTGATTTTTAGTCATCTGCCAATTGAACCTCTTCCAAAATGTTTCTATGGATGAAATTTGAACCCTAGGCACTTGACATCCTATATAAGAAAATGGAATATACTTTGAATCAAATTTTCAATGACAAGCCCAGTAGAAGTGAAACCCTAATTTGGCCCCTTTCATCAGAAGATGTTGCACTGCTTGCCTCCTTTGATCATTTCAAATATTTTCATGGCTTGTGGCTTCAAGTGAGGACTTGTGGGATGTTATGAACCCTTTGCACAAGGTTGATAAGCTTTTTGGCTCTTTGGTTTCCTTTGTATAACCTTCAATTGCTCCAATCAAAGATCACATGCTTATGCGTCAGCTATGATACACATGATGCAATGTTTTTGATTATTTCATGAATTTATATATGCTAAATGCTATGCAAAATGTTAAGGAAATGAGAGGGAAAATTTTGAGGTATTACACATGTGTACTTGAAAGTCACTCCGAGATTGAGATTGAAAGTACCGTTTAAGTCGCGCAAGTTAAGTCCGAGATACGTAGGATCGTATCAGATCTTAGAAAGGATTGGTGAAGTTGCTTACAAATTGGCCTTACCACCCTCTCTATTTTAAATGCATGATATTTTCCATGTATCTCAACTTTGTAGGTTCGTTCTTGATCCTCTTCAGCCTATTCTATCGAATTCTATCGAGATAGAAGCGGATTTGACTTTTGAACCCCAACCAAGCTGTATTGTTTGAAGAGAAACCAAGGTGTTAAGGAACAAAGAGATTCCACTTGTTAAAGTACAATGGGATGTGACACATCTGGGAGATGCTACGTGGTCGTTGGAATCGAAAATGTGGGAATCATATCCTCACCTGTTCAGGTAATCTTTTAAATTCGAGGACAAATTTCTAATTAAGGGGGAAGATGTAATACCCCGTAATTTATTTAACTCTCAGAATAATATTATTTGATATTAATAAGGTTTCAGATTACTCTAAGAGATTTTAATGGAAATAAGTTAAATTAATCAGCGAGATTTTATTTTATTAACTGATATTTGCTGACTCAGAGGTTTTATATAATTATGGATTAAGAGACATTTTTGGATGCTCTCTATTTGGACCTGTTGGTAGGAAAAATATATTTTCCTATTAAGACCTAAGTCTTCTTTATTTGTTTTTCTAAAAATAGAAATATAGAGAGAAGAAGAGAAAAAGGGAGAGAAAGAAGAAGAGGAGAAAGTCTTGAAGAATAAGAATAAGAGAGCTCTTGATCTTGTAGCTTCCATCATCCATTCATCACTCAATCTTTTCCATTCTTCTTGCTAGAGGTAGGTTCATAACTAGAAACTTTTGCTTTTAGTTTTGGTTGAGTTTTAGAGCTTATGAGTTTTAGGGCTTTCTATGGAAAATCTTAGAATCGGTAGATTAAACGGTTAGAAATCGATGAAAAATCTTGAGTATGATGTCTTTAGGTATAGGAACATAGTTATGACTTGTTTGTGATGTTTGGTAATATTTGGAAGTTGTTTTGGAAATTCTGATATGTTAAAAACGTGTTATTGTTGTATTCTGGTTCTGGTTAACCCAGGGCTTTAACCGGTTAATGTTGTAGCTTTAGGAAAAAATAATTTGTTCCAACTTCAAAAAAAAAATCCATAACTTTTTACTCGGTTATCCGATTTAAGTGTTCTTTATACCGTTTAAAAGCTAAAGTTATGTATTATCACATGATGCCGAAAAATATTATTTTTACCCGACTTTTTCCCGACTTTTCGAATAAATCATAATTTTTCTAAGTTAGGGAATTTGTGAGCTAAAGGTAATAAAAGGTAAAACTTGTGAGGTAGCTAGGTTACCCTAGGTTGTTACGGAACTGTTTTAGAGACATGACAATACTTAGGCATCGATACTCGAATAGTGTCTTTGGGCTAGGAAATTGTGATAGGATGGAAGTTTGTTTCCTTTGTGTTATAATCATAATTTAATTATATCTAGCTCGTGTCGAGGTCCCACGAGGCGGGACGGCCGGGGAAATATAGTTAATCAGTGGATTTGAATCCCTTAATGGATGGACCGCGACCCATACTCGTCCTGGTGTGGATGGGTGGGTAAAGTTATCCATTAGGATAAGTAACGAGTGACCCGTGTCGAGATCTCCGTGTGTGGGATGGCCGGGGAAAGTTACTTTGTGGCAAGGTACCGTGATTCGTGCTGAAGTGCCTTGGGGTGCCTGGTCAGGGAAAGTACCTTACATAGATAATGAGTGACTCGTGTTGTAGTAACCTTGTGTGGCTGGGCGGGGAAAGTTATTTATACGTTAAGGATAGAGTGATCCGTACTCATCTTCTATGGCTATGGCTAGGCGGGGAAATATGCCTCAAAGCACCTTGTGTGTGCTCCATTTTGTCTTACTTTGTGTCTCTAGTTTTATGCGAACTTGTAGTCTAGGTTTCCCCCGACTTGAGTAGTGTTTAGTTCGAACCTTTTAGAGCCGAGAGAACTCTAAGATAGGGAACTCGCTGAGATGTTTTATCTCACCCCATGTTGATGTTTTTATTTAAGGTACTTCAGGTTCCGCAAAGGGTAAAGATAAGGCGACTTGAATATCTTTGCTTGTTTAATGGTTTCTTCCGCTGTGGACTTTTGAGATCTTCGGATCTAGTTCTTAGGCTTTTATTTTGTGAACATCTTGTATTATTTATAGCCTTTTGTATTCGTACCTTATGTTGTAGTGACTATATTTATGCAATGTGTTACTAAGAACTTGTTATATTTCAGTACCAAACTTAAATTTATATATGCAAAAATGCTTTGATGTATGTCTTTTAGATATGGGTATTACACATACTTTTGATCTCGGAGTTTTCAATTCTGACCTTCTGAAGTTCAACTTCTAACTTCTGGTATTCTTCAATAGGAACAAAGGTTTGAGGTTCAACCACCTTGGGATACAGGGGAGGCTCTACTGAAAATGGGAGAAACATAACTTCAACTCGATGCCTTAACCAATCAGCATAGGGTTCATAAGTCTTTGGATCAATTCTTCCAAAATATTTCTTTCCTTTCTTAACCCTCACAGCCCAAGCCTGAGAAACTTGGATTGATAAGACTTAATTTCCTTTGGCAAGAAAGTACAAGGATTCTGCAACATCTTCTTCTCTGAGAGGAGCCTTCAAAGGATACCCAAACTGCTTGAGAGCCAATACTAGATTATGGTTGATTCCCCCTTTTCTCCCAAACAAAGGCACATTGGGGAAATTACCACAGCTTGTAACCAACTCTTTCCTAACCAAGTCTCTATGATAGCACCAGGTGATGTCATCTGAGGTCAAGCCCATCAACCTTTTAGACCATTTAACCTCTCCTTTAAGCTCCACAAAAGGTCCTGACTTTGGAATGTGTCGAGCAAACTAGGTGTAAAATAAGGGTGCAAAATAGAGGACAATACCTCCCCTCTTTCTCTCATTCTTGTAGTGAACAAAATAATAGAAATCTCTCAGCAGGGTTGGAACAGGGTTTCTTTTAATGAAGATGGCTATCGCATCCATACACACAAACTCCTTCTCTTTTGGAAACAAACTTATCCCGTACAAGATTAGAGCTAAGACTGCATTAAAATTTGTCCATCTTTGTTTTGTAGCACAGTTTCTGGCTTCAGCAATAAAAAAGGCCAACTGAAAACCTTTACTCTCTCTCTTGTTCTTGATGTTGTCTGTGACCAAACCCAAATTCATGTGAGTAGCTTTAACAATATCTTTGTTTAAGGGAACCCTATATGAATTATAGAAAGGAAGGATGTTGTTGATTAGAACTCTCAGAATACTATAAATCTCATCTAAGGTGGGCACTAAAACAAAATCAGGGAAAACAAAGCACCACAGTTGAGGGTCAGAAAATTGAAGAAAAGTGTGAAGACCATCCTTTTGTTCTTGAGTAGCCTAATCCAAGTAAATCAGAATCAAACCAAACTTCTTTCTGAAATCATCCAGCACCTTTTCATTCATCAAACCAACCAAACTCTGAATGTCTTTAGTTTCTTGCCTTAAGAAAGTGTAATAAACATTATTTTTCCGGGGAACCTCTTAAGCCATCTGGAATGAGAAGATAAAACCACCGAAACTGGGAATGACAATGAATAACCTGAGAAATGAAAAACATAAAAGTTAATGATGATGTGATTCAATGCAATGCAAGGAATGTGATCAATGATTGGAGTCTGGTGTTGGTAATGAGCCAAGAGCCAAGTGTCTGAATATCCACAACAATAGGATATTTGAATAACAACCTAGGACTGAAAACTAGAGAATCACATAGGACCAGATCAAATTAATAGAACATCACTAAAGAAATGGGTATGTAGAGGCTAGGGTTCCTACAAACTTGTAAACAAACCCCCTCATCTCACAGGTGTGATACTACGAATCAACATCACAGACTCTCAGGTCGAGTAGCGATATTACATTCACCATTTCTGGTTTGGCAATATACACTAAAAGAGGAGGTCTCAGCTGAGTCCTGAAAAAAAATCCCCCATAAGTTTCCAATCTCAAGAACTAAGATCGAGAAACAATAGTACATTCATCCTGAAGGTACAATACTATCGTCGTACAAACAACACTTTAACTGAGTTCTTAAGAAAGAACAAGCCCATCCTATGAGAGTTCCCAATGGGCCCTCGGGTGCGTGTGGGTTTGCCAAAAAATATGGCCTGCCTCTGTCACCACTAGAGAGGGATGTTTCCAAAAAGTTCCTCAATGATCGGTCCCTAGATGCACATAACTATCAAGGTCATATCTTGAAGTAGGGAAGACCCCTATATCAGAACGTTTCCAAGATGATCGCAATCTTGGTGTGGAACTCACTACTACGCAAAAGTGACAAGATATCATGAAAGAAAAGTGAATGTCCACACTAAAGTCTAGGGTGCACTCGAGCCTTGGTATTGGCTCTCTCATAGTAACCCCCATCGCGCCAAGAAAACTAGACAGTCCAGACAATACAATGATGATGGATGATAAATAAATAATGAAAGCAGTAAATAAAACTGTAAATAAAAGCAGTAAACTAAGAACACATCAACAAATAGATAAACACCTAAGAAAATATAAATAAACAAGCACTAGGATTATCTTGCATATGGAACCAGAGAAACTCTGGTTAGGAGGTCCCCGGCAGAGTCGCCAGCTGGTGCTCCCAGGATTTCCATCCTGGTACAGACGCGAAAGTGGCGCGGAAAAGGAAGAGTTGACAGCCAGGCATTTGTATCCCAACGGGATCTACACTTGCTAGTATTGTTTTAAATGGTAAAGGATACTTTGTTGCTAAATTGAAACTACAACTTGAAAGAAAAGGAATGGGAAAAATGTAGGGAAAATAAAGAGAGTGCTTGAATGGGCCCTACCCCACTGCCTACGTATCTCATCAAAATGAGAATCATAGTCGACATAGTTCCCCTAACTAGGGAGGGAAAGTGCTTGTTTGTGTTTTTTAAGGCTTGAATTGCTTATGTCTATGCTCAGGTGTTGCTGACTCGTCTGGTACAAATGCATTTACCGTCTTGAAAAGAGACAAGTAGAAGCAAGTAATTTTGTTAAGAGTGAAGGAGATGAGAAAATAATTCCCGAAGGAAAAACTTTTATTGTTGGTTCAAATGATTTTAGAAGCTTTTATTGAGTTTGGCATAAGAAAATGTATTCAAGTCCCTTTCCATGGAATATGTACTTCTTACATCACTCCAAGATGTAATGAGGAAGAATCACATCCAAGCAAGGAGAATACCCCTAAGACTTGGTTCTAAAGATTAGGGCTCAAGCACACTAACCCATTGTCTTTATTAAGTGTTTTTGTATTTTGAAGTGAAGAAGTGTTTTTTAAGTTGTTCTTTGTGAGAATTACTTCAAGTTTAGACTTGTATATCATGCTAGATAAGTTCACATTACCCCAAGATGGGATAGATGCAAAAGCCCCATGGCATAAGTCCATAACACAAGAAGTCACTTCCACCTTTATTAAGTATTTTGAAGTTGTTTTGAGATGAGAAGAAAGAAAGCACCAAAAGGATCTTCAAAGGTAAGAAGTCTAAGGGATACTAAACCTAATGAAGTTATCATGCTTGGATATCCTAGGTTAGTGAGGCTTAAGGACATCTATCCTAATGAAGAAGGAAGAAGAGAAGAAGAAAAGAAAAGAAAGAAGAAAGGAGAAATGATTAGAAAATAACTTACTTCCAAGATGGAAATTAAGTTGCTTCTAAAGGGGGTGAGAAGAAATTATGAAAAGCCAAAGCATATTGAATGCTTAATGTAATACCCCAAAATTTTACATCTCATTTTCAAAGCATTTAGAATACATTGGCATTGCATTCAAAAAATAGAAATAATAATTTAAAAAAAAGGAAGCATTTATCACCAAGCATAAGGCATGTAATAAGGAGTATTCAGGTGGTATTATCGATCATCAAGTCTTAAAGTCAAAATAATCTCAGAACGGACGACACAAATGTATTTCTGAGGTTTCCCACCAAGATGAGGGAAAATTCAAAATTAGCATGTGTTAACCGGTTGACACATCCGTTAACCGGTTAACGCGTGGGAATTTTGAATTTTCTGCAGATTTTTCAGCATGGTGGATTTTGTGCATTTTTCAATTTTTTTTATTTGATTTGATTTATTTCATATCAATAAAATGTGGAATTATGTAGAAGGATCTAGAATGATTACCAGGCTTAATTCCCAAGCTAATTCCTAATCACCTTTCTAAGCAAACTCCAATAATTGCTCCAAGCCATATTTTGGGCCCCAAACCTAAGTGGTAATTATGCCATTCCTCTCCAAACCTCACCATACACACTTCATAATTTTTACTTCCCTCTCAATTTTCTGATTTCTCTCACAATTTTCTCTCAACTCTCTTCAAACCCCTACACACTCAAAGTTCCATTTTCTTCAAATATTATCAAATTTCACATTGAAATTTGTTGATCTAGGAACTAAACCTTCATCAATTGAATCTCTACACATCTATTTCTAGTTTTTGCTACTGGTTTGGATCTGAATTTTCTGTGGAAGTTCTTTTGGATTGAGATTTTTGTATCAAGTTCATCATCTTGCATTTATTTTGCAATTGCTTGAAGAGGAGCTTTGGATCTTTAGATTTCTCATCTTGATTCATCAGTTGCATCTTAATAAATATTCACCAAAGCAAACCTCAGCTCTGAAGGTTGGTTAATTTTAGATCTATTTCTATTTTTAGCTTATTTGCATGTTCTTGATGTAGATCTATAATGTAGTTGTGTTGATTGATCTATTGGTGGATTAATTTGTGTTGATGTTTGTTGATCCAATGCATGTTTGATTTTTGCTTGATCTGATGTAATTTCTGTGCATGATTGGTTGTTGGAACCTCTGGTGATTATGGAAATAAGCTGTTGTTGGAAGTTCTTTTTTTTGATGGATTTATTGTTGTTTGTTCAGAGTTAACCGGTTAACACTTTGGTTAACCGGTTAACGCATTGTCATTTTGCCAGATTTTACAAGTTTTGGGTCCGTTAATCGGTTAACGCGTTGGTTAACCGGTTAACACTGATGCAGTTTGTAATTTTTGTGCATTAGAATGGTGGTTTGCATATCATTCCCTCCTTAATCATCATGGAGCATTGAGATATCATTTTAGGGGATTGTTTGGAGTTGTTTGAAGGCATGTTGGTGTATGTTTGCATTCTTTCGACGCGTGAGTTTGTGCATTCCTGATTCTTGGCATAATTGATGTTTTGCATCTATGAAGCGTTGTACATGATGTTTGAATGTTTGCATATACATGTTTGCATTCTAATAAGTGTTTAATCTGCTAATGTGCATTGTATATACGTTGTGCGTCACGTTTTCATAATTCACACACATAAGCTTGAAATTGCATGAATATGGATATTTGGCCAAAAGTGGATACATGATTCAATGTTTATTGATTTCATTCTTGCCATGTGTTGAGATGCTTTCATTAAAATATATTCCTGGTTGCAGGTCGATTGTAAGTGCATTTGATCTTGCATGTTCATTTCTTGATAATGGGTCGCATTTGAAATCGCTTAGTGCATATGCATGCTCGTTGATTGATGCTCATCCATGCTTATTAATATATGATTATTATGCATTCTTGGTGTGTAATTGGTGCATGATACAAGGAGAGTTGCATTTCAATTGTGGTGTTTTCATTTTTCATCCAAATCTATCTTGCATTTGATGGTTGTCTTGTTGCATAAGTGCTGCAAAAGTGTGTAGTTTGTATTCTGGTTTTGACTTTTAACATCTGTCTCAGTGCTGAATGTGAGCTATTATATGTTGTTTGAGCTTGTTTGCTTGTTTTCATGCTTATGTAAGTGTTGTTTGTTTATTTTTATTTTTTACTAACCATTTTAGGGGCTTAGGTATGTCTTAGGAGTGTGGAGGTACTTCCACATTCCACCTCTCCTTTCCCTTTTACACTTCATACTTGTGTTTGTGCAAGCATTTAAGATGCTTTGTCTTTGCATAATTCTCATTCATCACCCTTTAGGAGCAACTTAACTTCCATCTTGGAGCAAGTTGTTTTCTAATTGTCTTCTTCTCTTCTTCATTTCTCTCCTTCTTCTTAATTAGGATAGAATGCTCTTAAACCTCATTAACCTAGGTTATCCAAGCATGACAACTTAATTAAGTTTAGTATCTCTTAGAGGTTTTACCTTTGGTTATCTTTTGGTGTTCTCTCTCATCTCTAAAAACTAAAAAACTAAAAAATATCTTAATAATGATTAAATTGACTTTGTGTGTATGGACTTATGCCATGAGGCATTTGTATTAATCCCATCTTGGGATAGTGCGAACTTATCTAGAATGATGTACAAGTCTAATCATGAAGTCATTTTCACAAAGAAAAGCCTAAAAAAGCACTTCTTCACTTAAAAAGAAAAAACACTTAATAAGTACAAATGGGGTAGTGTACTTAAGCCCTAATATTTGGAATCAAGTCTTAGGGATCCTCTCCTTACTTGCAGCTCTGAGGAGTAGAACTTGAATACATTTTCCTATGCAAACCATAGAGAAAAAGCTTCTAAAAAATACTAAACAAACAATAAGTGACTTTCCTTCGGGAATTCTCTTCTCATCTCTTCACTCTAAACGAAAGAACTCGCTCCTACTTTTCTATTTGCAAGACAATAAACACACTCATGCTAGGCGAGCCTGCAACACCTAAGCATAGGCATAAGCAGTTCAATTTTAAAAAACACAAGCATATTTCCTTCCTAGTTAGGGGAACTACGTTGACTTTGATTCTCATTTCCCATGAAATACGTAGGAAGTGGGGTAGGGCCCATTCGAGCACTCTCTTTATTTTCCCTACATAATCCATATCATTTTCCTTCTCATTTCCAGTTCCAGTAGCAGTTTTTGTTCCGAAGCAGTTTATTTTTTTACCCTTTGAAACAGTTTTAGCAAGTGTGGATCCCGTCGGGTACGACGGACAATCTGGGGTGCTAATACATTCCCAGTTTCTAACTGAATCCCCCAATCTCTTTAGTTTTCAAGACCTTGTTATTTCCCTTTTCCTCGGTTTGTGCATCATTACATTTCCCATTCCTTCGGGATAAAAATGCTTGGCTAGCAACTCTTCTTTTTCTACGCCATTTTCGCGTTTGTACCAGGATGGGAATCCAGGGAGCGACAGCTGGCGACTCTACTGAGGATCGAACCCAAAATATCTATTTTCCCCTATGATAGTCAATCCTAGTGCTTGTCTGTGTTTGTTTTTTTGGTGTTTATCTGTTTGTTGTTATGTGTTTAGTCTACTGTTTTTATTTACAGTTTTACTTTACAGTTTTATTTACTACTTTCAGTATTTATTTTTACCATGCATCATTATTATATTGTCTGGTCTTTTTGGTTTTCTTGGCGGGATGGGGGTTACTGTGAGATGAGTCCAGTAGCAAGGCTCGAGTGTACCCTAGGTTTTTGGCATGGAGAGTCACTTTGGCTTCATGATATCTTATCATGCGGGTAGTAGTGAGTTCCACACCTAGACTTCAATCGTCTTGGAAATGTTTTGATATAGGGGTCTTCCCTACTTCATTACACAACCGTAATGGTTATGTGCATTTGGGGACCAATCATTGAGGACCTTTGTGGAAACATCCCTACCCATTCGCACCCGATGCCCCACTAGGAACTCGCATAGGATGGCTTGGTTCTCTTATAAGAACTCAGTCAAAACACTATTCGTATGGCGGTAGTATTGTATCCCAAGGGTTGAATGTACTATTGCTTCTTGATAACAGTGTTTGAAGCTGGGAACTTATGAGGGATGCTTGTTTTTCAGGACTCAGTTAAGACCTACTCTTTAAGCGTATAATGCTAAACCGTTTCTCGGAGATAGTGAATGTATTATCACTACTCAACCTAAGAGTCTGTGATGTTGACCCACAGTAGCACAACTATGAGAGGGGGTTGTTTACAGGTTTGCAGGAACCTTAACCTTCAACATAACCACTTCGTCAGTGTTATTCTGTGATGTGATCCAGTTCTATGTGGTTCTTTGGTTCTTAGTTCTGGGGTTCTATACAAAGATCCTACTTTTGTGATTATTCAGATAATTAGTTATTGGCTCAGCTTAACACTAACATTAGTCACTGATCACATGCCAGTTGCATACATGACATCATGACATTTCAACATACATGTTCAGTTATTTCTGAGAATCCCATATCTGAATCATGCAGTTTGATTTCTTGTATATCAAAATGTGAATCAAAGCAGGTAGAGTCCTGGAAAATAACCGAACATGGAATTTGCATACATCCTTGCATTCGTGACAGGTGTTCAGAGAAAATTTCTTATCCTGGCATGGTTTCTCTTCAGAATGGCCAGCTTAAATCAGAACTCTCAGGGTATGGATTTGGAACAACTCCGGGTGGAGATAACTGAAATGAAGACCCAGCTGGGGCTGTCCAGGGCATATATGCAAGCTTTATCTCAAGGTCAAAAACTTTTAAAGGAGTAATTTGACTTGATGAAGACCCAATTGAAGCTTCTTATAGGGATCATAAATGTTATGTTGAAGAAAGAAAATAGTCATGAGTCTTCTTCTCCAACAGAAGGACTTGTTTCTCCCATCTCTTTGGGATTCTAACTAAATCAAGAGTCGTTATGTGGAATTCCTCCACTGTGTGAGCCTTCTCATCAGCAATCACTGCTTGTTAGCCAAGAAAAACCTAAGACGGAAATCAACATCTCCTTGCTTGATATAGGTGAGTTGAATGATCATATGCCAATTGTTTCCAAGGAAATGGTCACTTTCTTTCCTTATCAATGATCTTCCTCAACTCATATGCCTTGGTTTCTAGGAGAAATGCTCCAGCAAGATTCAATTGTAGCTTCTCCAGTGTCAGTAACCCATTATCGACAAAAGCAAGAAAGGGTTATTGATCATGTGCCCATGTCCTATGTTGAGTTGTGCCCACAGCTACTCAAAATGGGATTTATGAATATTGCGAGATAACTCCTCTTTCTGGTAAACCTCAACAAGTTTGGAATCCCTACGCGTACTGTGTTTTCCACTCTGGAGCTCCCGGACATGATATTAATGATTGCATGGCATTAATGCATCAAGTGCAAGATTTAATTGATGAAGGAGTAATCATATTTGGGTTGACTGGGTTGAAAGTGTCACAAGTTAGTGTACGTATGAATACAAAATAAGTGGTCAACATTTCTTCTTCTGGGGTTGTTGCTCAGGCTGAGTTTTCAAAGGTGTTACATCAACAACCTTCATTTGTTCCTCGGCCGAATATGGGTAAGAGAGTGCAGGGACCCGTTAGGCGCTCCAAACAATATCAACAATAGAATGCTCGACCATAGTAAAGGCCTTACCCACATAGAGTTCGACAAGCTGATCGAGTTCTTGATCCAATCCCAATGACATACATTGCCATGTTGCAACAATTGCTAAGGATTAATTTGGTGGAGTTACGGATTTTGGTACAACCAGTGGGGAACCTACCAAATGGATATGATGAGGATGCACGTTTCGAATTTGAGCATCTTTGGGTTGGTATATGAATTTGAACATGGATTTTATCAAAAACTGGAAGGACTTGGCTGAAGCTTTTGTGAAATAATACCAGTAAAACATTGACATGGTGCTTAACCACACTCAACTCCAGGGTCTTTCTCAGAAGAAGTCTGAAAGTTTCAAAGAATATGCTCAGAGATGGCGAGAAATGGGCGCCTGAGTACAACCTCCACTACTTGAGAGGGAAATGGCTGACATGTTCATGAGCACTTTGTAGATTGTGTTCTGGATCGTTTAACTGTTTGTCTATCTACCAAATTTGTTGATATTGGGATCATCGGCGAGCGAATCGAGAGTTTGTTAAAGCTTGGAAAGATTCAAAATTATAGTGTGTCGGCTTCAGGAACTAAGAAGCCCTTTTCCAATGGTTAGAAAAGGAATGAAGGGGGAAGTTGGGGCAACATTTCATCAACGAGCAAAAGGTAGAGGATATCAACCATCCCATCATCAGGCATCCTCTATGATTAGAGTCGTGAATAATCAGCCTAAGCGTCAGACGCGATAAAGGAACCCTCAATAGGGGTAGCAACAACAAAGGAGAGAAAGAGTTGTTGACCCTTTACCAATGTCTCATACTGATCTACTTCAGCATCCGCTTCAGTTGAAATTGATTGAGCTTTTCAAGTTGTCTCCACCTCCTATTCCACTACCAGATGGATGGGATGCCAACTCCCACTGTGATTTCCATTATGGAGCACCAGGGCACAAAATTGATGGGTGTAAAGCTTTTCACAGCAAGGTATAGGACTTGATTGATTCGAAAGCTGTCAACTTTGCCTCAAACAAATTAGGAAAAAAGAACTAAAGAAATAAAGCCAGAAGTATCCCCATACTCTCAATAATGTCACTCATGTGTTTTTCTTCAATGCACTTTCATCCCTAGTGAGGGGAACTATGTAGCTCTGATTCTTCATTGGTCTTGGGTCAATGAAGATACGTAGGCAGGAGATCATCAAGTCTTTGAGAGAAACCTTATGTGTCAACTTTATTTCTCAACCTTACTCTCTCCTTCAGACATCACGTGTTAGTGGTCAACGTTGGAGTCTTAAGGTCAGAATAATTGAGAAGGATGTATGGTACAGAGCATGTGGCCTTTTAATTGAAGATTGCAAGTTCGTGGAGAAGCTGCTAACTAATGAAAGTATCAAAGACTGATAATTCCAGATGGAGTCAAGTCTCCTTAATTATGGCAATGTTCAGTTTCTTTACTGCATTTTCATTTGTAGCTTTTATTTGTTTGTTTAAACATTTGTATGCATGTATGAAACTTGTTTGTTTTTTGTTGTTATAAATAATAAAATGCACATGTTTTTTCCTGAAGTAATCCATTCGTGTTTACTCATAATTTTGTGTTTGTGCATTGCAATGCCAACCCTCATGCTTGCACTCTATGAGGAAGAATGACGAAACAAAAACGAAAAAAAATATCTAATTGTGTGCTCTTGAATGAGACCTTGTTGACGATGTACATGCATTGTTTCAAATCCCAGTAGCTGGAGATATAAGGAAGATAGCCCTTCGCCAACCCCTTTGAGCCTTGAAGTAGGAGTTCTTTTCGCACAAAAACCCCTTACATGTATAACAGGGGTAAGGTAGTTATCACCTAGTTGGATCGAGCGTTCAGACATTGATAAAGGATTGTATCTCAGGATCCATTACATTTCATTGTACCAATCAAGAGGTCCAAAGACCAAAAACCACAATGGTTATACTAATCAAGAGGTCCAAAGAAAGGAAGCCACAATGGTCCTCCTTCACCGTCCAAATAATGAGGCAGTCATAACACTCACAAAGAAATGAAGACAAATAGTGTCACACGATTTGTTCAAAAAAAAAAGAGAATCGAAAAAAAATTAAATGAAAAGCCCGCTAAGTAGAACTTGAAAATAAGAGGCTTAGGAAAAAATTAGGGTATCCCACTGGACTTCACAATCAAAGATTCACAAGAACCAGTCCTAGAAAAAGTTAGGGATAAGTAAAAGAATACAAAAGTGAAAGATGCGAAGAGGATTATGCAAGAAAGGTCCTTAAGAAAAGAACAGTTGTTTGACACAGACACAAAAGTCAGGAGGGGTGATCGTTACTCCAACAACCTCAGTGGTGCTTAAATCGTTAGTGTCACTGGGTCCTCAACCATCACAAAACCCTTTTGAAAGGTGAGTGCTCGTTTCGAATTAGCTGAACATAGGAATGGAGGACATCACGAAGAGGGGGTACAAATAAACTTTGAGCTTATACCCTTTGTTTCTATAACCATGAACCAGGCCACGATACAACCCTCAAAAGTCCTAATTGAAATAGGGTTATTTTGAGAGCGTACTACCATGGGACCGTGTTCCTGACTCCTATAAGTTGTGCTTAAAGATCCTAGTTGGTATTGTATTTACAAGCTTTCATAAAAAATCAATGTCGTACCTTAACCAGTGATTTTCTCACAAAGGTTTGTGACATCTTTTCAATATAAACTTCTAGATTAACATGAGTGTTTCATTCTTAAAATAAAACATTCTTCTTGCATACATTTGTTTGGCATCATAGAAGTTCACATATGGAACCTCAGTCCAAAAGTTTAATCTTGCCAAGTTGAGAAGCATGAAACTTCTGAAGGACAATCATGTCGAAGTGCACCTTTTTTCCAAGAAGCTTTTTTTGAGTAGAGGCTTTTCCAACCATTTAAGTCAATTGCAGCCAATCCAGGGCAATCACGTTGAGAAATCTCCTCCCAATTCAGCCAAAATGGGGTAGTCATTTTAAGATCCAATGAATCTCTCAAAGAGTTTGAAGAAGCTGGGGCATTTTGGATGCAAGATCTCCTGTAAAATCCTCTTAAGATGATTTTCTCGTAAACAATACAATCAAAGGCTTGAAAGACAACATCAATTTTTAGCACGAAGAAGTGTGGAAATCGTGTCCCCAATCAGAGTCTGGATAGAATCATCACCCTTAGATACTTCCCAGAGCAAGGTGTTAAAGGGTGGTGTTTCCCCCCAAGCAGGTAGTATTGAAACCAAGAGGTGCTTTCAATCTCTTCTCCTTAGTAAGAGACGCCTTGCAACTCTTATCCCCAGCAGAAGGTACCCGGTGTGGTCCTTTCCCAACAAACAGTGGTTCATACACATTGTCCTCAGTGCAGTCTAAGTTTGAAACCTTCCCCAGCTAAGTCAGAGTGAAATGGTTTCCCTAGCAGAAATCCAAAGATAATGGAATAATTGATAATCCCCCACAAAATTCATTCCTCGGGTTTGATCTTAATTGAGTTGTAAGTCGCTTGATATTACTACTCCATCAAAGTCCACCATCATTGTGGCAAGCCAGTAATCATCTGGCGTCGTACAAAAAGACTTATTTGAGTTGTAAATCGCTTAATGTTACTCCTCTTTGTTTGAGTCGTAAATCCTATGATATTATGTTCCCATGTTCCTGGTTGTGAATCGCTTAATATCATTTCTATGTCAGATCGATTGATCTTGTTCGAGTTGTAAATTGCTTGATGTTACTCCTCCTTGTTTGAGTCGTAAATCCTATGATATTACGTTCTCATGTTACTAGTTATGGATCGCTTGATGCCATTTCCATGTCAGATCTCTTGATCTCTTTGGATTTGTAAATCGCTTGATGTTACTCCTATTTGTTTGAGTCTTAAATCCTAAGATGTTATGTTCTTATGTTCCTGGTTGTAGATCACTTGATACCATTTCCATATCAGATCGCTTGATCTTGTTTGTGTTATAAATCACTTGATGTTACTCCTATTTGTTTGAGTCGTAAATCCTATGATATTACGTTCTCATGTTCTTGGTTGTGGATTTCTTGATACCATTTCCATATCAGATCGCTTGATCTTGTTTGAGTTATAAATTGCTTGATGTTACTCATCTTTGTTTGAATCTTAAATCCTATGATATTACGTTCTCATTTTCCTAGTTATGGATTGCTTGATACCATTTCTATGTTAGATTGCTTGATCTTGTTCGAGTTGTAAATTGCTTGATGTTACTCCTCCTTGTTTGAGTCGTAAATCCTATGATATTACATTCTCATGTTCCTGGTTATGGATTGCTTGATACCATTTACATGCCAGATCGCTTGATCTTTCTTGAGTTGTAAATCGCTTGATGTTACTCCTCTTTCTTTGAATCGTAAATCCTATGATGTTACATTCTCATGTTCCTGGTTATGGATCACTTGATACCATATCCTTGTCAGATTGCTTGATTTTGTTCGAGTGGTAAATCGCTTGATGTTACTCCTATTTGCTTGAGTTGTAGATCCTATGATATTACTACTCCATAAAGTTCATCCATTGTGTGGAAAGCCAGTAGTTATCTGGCATCGTTCAAAAAGACAGGATTCCAAGGCCCACTGTCGTTGTGGCAAGCCAGTAGTCGCCCGACGTCGTTCAAAAGGGAGTTCTCCTTTGTTATCATTTGTTTATTGTTCACTACCCCAAGTTCTACAAGAAGATTTGTTTTGGTTGGGTTTGTATCTCTTTTCTTCTTCTCCATCAGAGTGTAAATTTTATGATTTGTTTTGGTATTCAATCATAGTTTATATCGAACGTCTAACAACCAATGCTCTCATCCTTTTCAGATTAACGGATGATTGAATAGGGGAAGCTGTAACATCCCAAAATTTCCCCTCTCATTTTCATGGAATTTAGCATACATTGCCATTGCATTCAAAAAATAGAAATAATAATAATAATAAAAATGAAGCATTTATCACTAAGCATAAGGCATGTGATCAGGTGTATTCAGGTGGTATTATCGATCATCAAGTCTCTAAGTCAAAATAAGCTCAGAACAATTCAAAATTAGCCTATGTTAACCGATTAACACATCTGTTAATTGGTTAACGCTTGCGAATTTTGAATTTTCTGCAGATCTTTCACCATGGTGGAGTTTGTACATTTTTCCATTTTTTATTTGATTTGATTTATTTCATTTCAATAAAATGTGGAATTATGGAGAAGGATCTAGAATGATTACCAAACCTAATTCCCAAGCTAATTCCTAATCACCTTTCTAAGCAAGCTCCAATCCTATATTTTGGGTCCCAAACATAAGTGGTATTTATTCCATTACTCTCCAAACCTCACCACACACACTTCATAATTTTCACTTCCCTCTCAATTTTCTAATTTGTCTCACATTTTTCTCTCAAATCTCTTCAAACCCTTACACACTCAAAGTTCCATTTTCTTCAAAGATTATCAAATTTCACATTGAAATTGGTTGATCTAGGAACTAAACATTCATCCGTTGAATCTCTACACATCTAATTCTAGGTTTTGCCACTGGTTTGGATCTGAATTTTCTGTGGAAGTTCTTTTGGATTGAGCTTTTTGTATCAAGTTCATTAGCTTGTATTTATCTTGCAATTTCTTAAATAGGAGCTTTGGATCTTGGGATTTCTCATCTTGATTCATCAGTTGCAGCTTAATCAATATTCAACAAAGAAAATCCCAGCCTTGAAGGTTGGTTAATTTCATATCTATTTCTGTTTTTAGCTTATTTGCATGTTCTTGATGTATATCTATAATGTAGTTGTGTTGATTAATCAATTGGTGGATTAATTTGTGTTGATGTTTATTGATCCAATGCATGTTTGATTTGAGCTTGATCTGATGTAATTTTCGTGCGTGATTGGTTGTTAGAACCTCTGGTGATTATGGAAATAAGTTGTTGTTGGAAGTGCTTTTTTTTAAGGTTTTATTGTTGTTTGTTCAGTGTTAACCGGTTAACACTTTGGTTAACCGGTAAACGCATTGTCATTTTGCCAAATTCTGCAGGTTTTAGGTTCGTTAACCAGTTAATGCTTTGTTTAACCGGTTAACACTAATGCAGTTTGTAATTTTTGTGCATTATCAAGGTTGTTTGCAAACCTTTCCCTCCTTAATCATCATGGAGCATTGTGATATCATTTTAGGGGATTGTTTGGAGCTATTTGCAGGCTTGTTGGTGGATGTTTACATTCTTTGGACGCGTGAGTTTTTGCATTCTCGATTATTGTCATAATTATGTTTTGCATCTATGAAGCGTTGTACATTATGTTTGAATCTTTGAATGTTTGCATAAACATGTTTTCATGCTAATAAGTGTTTAATCTGCTGATATGCATTGTATATACGTTGTGCCTCATGTTTTCATAATTCACATACATAAGCTTGAAATTGCATGAATATGGATATTTGGCCAAAAGTGGATACATGATTCAATGTTGATGGATTGCATTCTTGCTGCATTATTGCCATTGTTGAGATGTTTGCATTAGCATATATTCCTGGTTGCAGATTGATTGTAAGTGTCACATTTGAAATCGCTTGATGCATATGCCTGCTCGTTGATTGATGCTCATCCATGCTCATTAATATATGATTATGATGCATTCTTGGTGTGTAATTGGTGCATGATACATGGAGCTTTGCATTTCAATTGTGGTGTTTTCATTTTGCATCCAAATTTGTCTTGCACTTGATGGTTGTCTTGTTGCATAAGTGTTGTAAAAAGTGTGCAGTTTGTATTCTGTTTTTGACTTTTAACATCTATCTTTGTGCTGAATGTGAGCTATTATATGTTGTTTGAGCTTGTTTGCTTGTTTTCATGCTCATATAAGTGTTGAAGTGTTGCTGTAAGTGTTGTTTCTTTATTTTCTCATTTTTTACTAACCATTTCAGGGGCTTAGGTAAGTCTAATGAGTGTGGAGGTGCTTCCACATTCCACCTTCTCCTTTCCCTTTTACACTTCATACTTGTTGTAACATGGTGGGAGAACTAACTTAGGTGTTTTTGTTTTCACAAAAACTATGTTGCGGATAGCAAGAGTCGCCACCGACTTTTATTTTATCCAATAAAGAAAAAGGAATAAAAGAACAAGAAAGACCTTTTTTTAAAAAATTTGAGTTCAGGGGGTAAGTTATACAAAGGGAAGGTGTTAGCACCCTTGGTATCCATGGTTATCCATGGGCTGTTAATTACTTAGCGCACTTTACTTTTGTTTGAAACGAAAAATGTAGTGTGTGTTTAGAAAATATTTTCATAAGTCTTTAACTTTGTAATGATCCTCGTATGGATGTATACAAAGTGTTTAGTTTGAAAAGTATTTTAAAAATGGGGTGTATATAGTGTTTTGAAAAGAAGTGAGCAAGTACTTAAGAACTACTTACCCTAAGTTTGTAAGGTCTTTCTTGTTATTTATTTCCTTTAGGGGTAGGACTGTCCTTACTATTAGTGAGTAAGTAGTCTTTACCTTGGATGTTTTAAAGGGACGAGCGTAGGGTCATCATATGGTCATAGAAGTCAACCTTACAGGGGTATCTTAGTAATTCGAAGGGACTATCATCATTTTTGTAGGGTCATCGAGGGACTAGATCATTCGTTCATAGGAAACCCGAAGGGACTATGATCTTTTAATCTTGAAGGGACTATGATGATTTTTAATCTGAAGGGACATTTACTAAGACACCCCCACATTCGAGGGACTTGACCATGTTTATTATAAGGCAACCAAGAGAGGAAACCCTACGAGGTGCAGATGGCAATCGTAAAACGATCGACTTACGTGTGTGAATATCGATTTCATATATTTTATCTTGTGAATTAGGGTTAGCTAACAGTTGATTTTAGTCTTTCCATACAATCCTATTAAGCATACATCTAGTAGTTTATAGTGCAGAAAAATAAAACCCTAAATTAAACTATTACATGGCTTTGGGAGAGATACATAAATATAAAAAATCCTGACATAAAATGTAAAGTGCGGAAAATAAACCTAAACTATTACAAGGCTTTAGCAGTTACATTATCTTTTGAAATTGTAAAATAATCGAAATGAAAAGATCGGAAGAATATTGAGTATTTGAGATAAGAGGACGATATGTATTTTATCATGCTATGAGAAGAATAAAAATAAAATAAACAGAGTCAGATAAAATCACTGCAGATTTTAAAATAATGGAAAATAAGAAAAGCGATTAAAATAAAATCAAAAATATTAAAATGATGCTAAAAATCTAATAAAATCAAATAAAGAGCGCACAATTTTTTTTAAAGATAATTTTTTGAAAATATGGAAATAGAAAATAAATTAAATAAAATAGAAAAAAAAATAGGAATTTGCGATTTTAAGGGTCGAAATCTTTTAGAATTCTATTCTAAAAGAGTATTGTTCTTCGATTTTTTTCTGAACTTCTGAAACAAAATTCGGAGTAAATCGAAAGAGTAGCACTTACCTGACTTACCTGTCAGACTGGAATTCTTATCACTACTGCAGCCTTCAAAGTATCGGCGGAAACAGATTAAAGTAGATTAACCAACAGTTTAGTTCTCCATGCTACCCTAAACTTCAATTCGATCGCCCAAATAGCTTGCTCACATCATACAAAATACAAGTATACAAATAGATTAGATGTATCATGCGTATAAATATGAAATCGAAAAATTGAAAAAAAAAACTAAAAAAAAGTAAATATGATTATGGCGTTTTATGAGGTTTTGGAGCAATGTGATGATTGGTACGCCTTCAGAAGAGTCTAAGGAATGTTCTTGGACCCTCAAACCTCCTTGAGAATGGCTGCAACCCTAAAACGGAATCTAACTTACTCTTTAGTTTTTTGAAGTTTTGTATGCTCTCTTTGATAAAAAAAATCGTCCTTTTGGTGTATGGTCTGATTGTGTATATATAGGAGTGTATTTTAGGTTGAGAAATTTGGGCCTTCTTGATGGATTTGAAGTTACTTGGAGGTGAAGAAAGGATGTTTCTAATTTGGTTAAAATATTAGATTAAATCATATCCTTTTGGTCTTTCACGAATTTGGACACTTACTATCATCATAAACATCAAATATTTGATCCCAAAATAGACCTAAGATCAAATATTTGATTTTTCAATATTTATCTTAATTAAAATTGAATTTAAATGAAATAAATCCAATATAATATAAAATAAATATAAAAAATCAGATATTATGATCTATGGGTCGTGCATGATCTTATAACTGAGTTTGGGTTGGAAAAACATGGACCCATTTGGAAGAAACTTGAGTTTTGGCCATTTTTGCTTCATACACCTCCTCAAAATTTTCCAACTTAAACAATGCATAACTCTCTCAATTTTTATCCCATGTATGTGTTCTAGGACTTTTTAGAAATATTAGAGTATCCTCTAACTACTCCTTTTGGTCCCATGTCCATTTGATCCTCCATTTTCAAGTTATGAGCTTTTGAAAACATTGACTTTTTGTTGACTTTTAAATGGACCTGTAATGTCTTGGCTCATATCTTTCAAATGAAGCATTTTTGGCCTTGGATTGTGAGACACAAAGTTGTATAGAATTGAATTTCCTTCAAAATTAGCTTTAGATGGTAAATTTTTGATGAAGCATGTGAAAGTTATGGCTGGTCAAAGTACAGTTGATTTTTCCTGCACAAAAACCTAATTTAGTAACTCTTGATTCTTGATGATTCTGAGGTTTCCTTAATGAATCATGATCAACCCTTTATAAAATGATGAATTTCACCTTATAATCTTGATGTTGACCAAAAATCTTAAAGTTTGATTTGTGTTGACCACAATTGACTTTTTAACCAAATTAACTGATTTTTGATTATCCAAGCATCTGACTGGCCAAACTTGTAGGAAAAACCTTCAAACTTGACATGAGGATTCTTTGAAGTATATGGGATGTCATGAATTCCACTTGATAATTTGGAAGTCCACTTTGCTTTGTGAAACTCAAAACCCTAGTTTCAGATCCATTGCTTAGGAGTAGGCTTTGTTTGATGAAACCTTGAATCCTTTTGAGCAATTGTGAATCTTGTGACTATTAGGAAACCTCTTGAGACACATTGTCTTGAATATTTAAGGGAAAATTTTTGGGTACAACAATTTTTTTTGTGCAAGCATTTAATATGTTTTGTCTTTGTATAATTTTCATTCATCCCCCTTTAGGAGCAACTTAACTTCCATCTTTGAAGTAAGTTGTTTTCTAATTCTCTTCTTATCTTCTTCTTTTCTCTCCTTATTCTTCATTAGGATAGAATGCTCTTAAACCTCACTAACCTAGGTTATCCAAGCATGACAACTTCATTAGGTTTAGTATCCCTTAGACTTTTTACCTTTGGTTCTCATTTGGTGTTCTCTCTCTCATCTCAAAACTAAAAAACTAAAAATCATCTTAATAAAGATTGAAGTGACTTTGTGTGTATGGACTTATGCCATGGGAATTCGTATTCATCCCATCTTGGGATAGTGAGAACTTGTCTAACATGATGTACAAGTCTAATCATGAAGTCATTTTCACAAACAAAAGCCTAAAAAAGCACTTCTTCACTTCAAAAGGAAAAACGCTTAATAAGTACAAATAGGGTAGTGTACTTAAGCCCTAATATTTGGAACCAAGTCTTGGGGATCCTCTCCTTAATTGGAGCTCTGAGGAGTAGGACTTGAATACACTTTCCATTGCAAACCTCGGAGAAAAAGCTTCTAAAAAAATTGAACAAACAATAAGTGACTTTCCTTCGGGAATTCTCTTCTCTTCACTCTAAACAAAAGAACTCCCTCTTACATGTATCTTTGAAAGATGTTAAACACAGTCATGACAGACGAGCCTGCAACACCAGAACATAGGCATAAGTAGTTCAATCTTAAAAAACACTAGCAAATTTCCTCCCTAGTTAGGGGAACTACGTTGACTCTGATTCTTATTTCGCATGAGATACGTAGGAAGTGGGGTAGGGCACATTCGAGTACTCTCTTTATTTTCCCTACATTTTTCCATATCATTTTCCTTATCTTTTCCATTTCCAATAGCAATTTTTGTCCAGTAGCAGTTTATTTCTTTACCCTTTGAAACAGTTCTAGCAAGCGTGGATCCCGTCGGGTACGGCGGACGATCTGGGGTGCTAATACCTTCCCAATTTGTAAATGACTCCGAACCCAGTCTCTTTGGTTCGCGAGACCTTGTTCTTTCCATTTTCTTCGGTTTTTGCAGCATTACCTTTCCCATTCCTTCGGGATAAAAATGCTTGGCTGGCGACTCTTCTTTCTCCGTGCCACTTTCGCGTTTGTACCAGGATAGGAATCCAGAGTGAGACACTTAACTAAACACAATAATGATCATTAAGAGATAAAAGGAGAGATTGGAATGTGGAAGCATATCCACATCCCTACAACTTACCTAAGCCCCTGCAAGGTTAGTGAAAGAAACATGAAAGCTCAAAAGAAGTAAGACGAAAGCCAAACATGTGAAGCACATAAATGAAATGGAAACAAAGGTGCCAAGACCTTACAAGTCAGAACCACATCATTATAACACACCAAGGGTTCAAAGAAAACAACTAAAGTCAAATAAGATGCAAAGAATCACAAGAAATATGGAGAAGTTCAAAGAAGATGCAAAAGAAGAAGTGAGAATGCAAAGATGAATAAACATGGTTAAAGACATATGACAAACCAAAAAGTCAGAACTCAAACAACACATTCAAATGCCTAAAATCATCCTAAATGATCGTACCAACATGCATGAGTTAGTTCATGGCATAATGAGAGATGAGGAGAGAAATGCAAACACACATTCATGTCATAAGAAAGAATTAAGATGAAGATGAAAGTAAAAGATGCAAAGATGATATGAAATGGTCAAAGTCATAAGTATATGCATAATATGACATGTTAAGTATGAAAAAATGATAATGTCAAAGATCCATGGTAATCAAGTTCATACAACTTAGCAAACATGTAAGAGGAAGTCACATTAGGAAATGAATGCTTCATACTTGAAATGGAATGCAAAAGATGCTTCAACAACAAAACACAACGAACAACCAAGTTACGAATACACAGGTTCACAACTGAACTAGAACACAACATGATCGTTACTGTCTCCATAGGTGACACTTCCCAAATTCCCCATCATAGGAATTAGCTACTCACCCTCGAACCATCACCAAAGGTAACAAGGCAACAACAAAGACAAGAATAAAAGTTTCACAATACAACATCATCTCAATCACGTCAATATAGCTAGAATACCAACCTCATTGTTACCCAAAATTGAAACAACATATCCATGACTCATCAATCGAACACATGACTGATACGTTTGTATACACAGTGTCGCACCTCGAAATATACGACCTCGGTATAAAAGTACCGCGGATAAAAATTAAACAACAGAGTCACCACCGAACTTATTTTATTCCAATTATGGAAAAGGAAAATATCGAGAAACCTTTTTGAAAAAAAAAGATAGAACATGGTCTTTGAAACCAGATTCTAGGTTCGGGAGTCGATTCCGTAAGGGGAAGGTATTAACACCCCTTACATCCGTTGTACTCAACGGGAACATCTTAGTTAACTTGCGATCTAATGTTGACTAATGCTTTCTGTTTTCTTCGAATAATAAAAAGTAAATGCGAAGGATTCTAATATAAGGTTAATAGGAGAAATGGGTTATTTTGTTCCTAGGGTGCTCGGCAAGGAGTAAGATCTGTGTGCCTACGTATTCCCTCGTGCAATAGGAAAGTCAGAGCTTCGTAGTTCGTGGTTCTAAGGTTGGTTGGTTGATTTGTTTTAGCGAATGATTATTTAAATCGTTTTCTAAATGCTAAGCGTTGGTTTGTCTGCTCGCGATAAGAGGCGGAAGCGCTAGCTTATTTGCGAGATAGAAACAATTCAAATAATATTCGTTTTAAGGAAAAATGTTTAATTAGATTAATGTTTTAGAAACGAAATGGCGAATGAATCATGTCCCGTGGGGCGAGCCTCAGGAGCGTTCATTCAAGAATTCGAGGAATGCTAGACTCCAGAATTCAATTCTTTCGTTATTTGATATATGGATTAAATGTTTTAATTACGAAAGGTCGAATAAATCACGTCCCGTGGGGCGAGCCTCGGGAGCGTTTATTCAAGAATTCGAGGAATGCTGGACTCCAGAATTCAGTTCTTTCGTTATTTAATTATGAAAATATTTGAATAATTTGCGTTTGGAAATATTTGATGGCGAGACACAGTGCGCTCGACATACATGGTTTGCGAATAAATTAAAGCGATAAAAGTTGCGAAAAAATAAAATCGAAGACAACTATTCGAAGGCGTTGGACCTTTTTATTAGGGCACGTCGAAATATCGTTCTTTAACTTCCTTAGAATCGGCTTAAAGTTGAAATCGTTCTATGAGGAGTCAAAACAATTTGTTGGAATGCGATAAATAAATTGACTAAATTAAATTGCGGAAATAGAATAACAAATATGATATAATAAATTAAATTGATTAAATTGATGAATAGTCGGAATAATACAATAAATAAATTAAACTAAGTTAAATAATGCAAATAAAAAAATGGTAATTAGAAATAAATCTAACTACCTAGGCCTCATATTAATCAAATTCTACCGATTTAACGAAATCGGATAGACAACTTGATTTTTTATTATATCATTGGCCGTAATAATCAAACTGAGGTTGAGTAAACATAAAACAACAATAGATAATGAAAACTAGAAAATAAAAATAAAGATAAAATAAGAAAACTAAAATCTAGATAGTTACTTTAAACAAAATATCAAGAAAATTGTAAAATAAAATATGAAAAGAATTTAAGAAGATTAACATAAACAAAAGTAATTAAATTAAAATAAAAGAAGTGAAATAGGGTGCAGTTAATGAGTGTGTGTTGTGTATAGTGGTAATAGCAATATTGTGTGAATGCTGGATGTCGCTCCCGATAAATGGGAAATGACCCAAAATAAAGGTACAGACGCGAACGGTCGGCGAAAGGAGGATGTGAGAACACACAGGAGTGAACTCACAGGGAATGAAAAGAGTCGCCAGCTAGGCATTTTTATCCCAAAGGAAAGGTAATGCTGCATAAACCTAGAAAGATATGGATAAGACGGTTGCGAACCAGAGAGACTGAGAAAGGGGGTTGGTTACAACCTGGGAAGGTATTAGCACCCAGATTGTCCGTCGTACTCGACGGGATCCACGCTTAAAAAATTTGTGTTTTAAAGGGGTGGTGTCAGTGCAATTTGTGTATAAAAGAGCTGAAAAAAGATGTACAGGTGGCTGTGTAAAAGAAGTGCAGTGTAATATGTATAGTGTCAGTGCAAGGATAAGAGTGAAATGCTCATGATAATGAGGCTAAAAAAATGAAGCTGAAAGAGGGGGAATATACAGAGACTTTTGTCCGATAACTATTAAGTTATGCCTACGTATCCTCTCGTGCAATGAGGAAGTCAGAACACCATAGTTCGACCCAAAGAGACTGAAAGATGAATTGACTTGTGAATTGCTTGCTTGTCAATGCTCAAGTGTATGACCTGTCTGGCTCAGGTGCAAACTGTCTTGCATTAGACGGAAGAAGCTAGTTCTCGTTTATGAATGAATGAGATGAGAAAAGAATCCCGGAGGAGACGATTATTGTTTGTTTTTGTATTTTTAGTCTTTTATTGCTTTTGGATTTGTCATAAGTTAATGAGCTTAATCCTAAACCAATGGATTTAGCAAACTCATCACATCTTCCCTCTGATTAGGGGTAATGAGAATACCTTAAGTGTGAAGTCAGCTTCTCACACTTAATTTCCATGATGTAGGATTAAGATCATTAACCTACTTGTGATTATTTAGATGTTTTTGTGGTTTTTGTTTAGTGTTAAGTAATGAGATTAAGCCATAATCAAGGAGTAAACAGACTCATTACACCATCCTAATAGAAGGATAATAGATGAAAATGTTTAAGCTGAGGAAAGCTTCTCAACTTAATCCATGATTAGGGATTAAACTCATGACAAAACAAGCCTTTGGTTAAGTGGATTTTATTTAATGATATGATGATGAAGTGATTTTTAGGGTTTGTAAGACAACTTGAGGGGGACTTGTCCATTAACACTAGGGTTAGTCCTTCTTAACCAATTAAGGAAGAATTAGAACCCTAATGTAAGGCCCAAGTTACAAGTTTGATGTCTTGATGATTATTAGATGGATTTATTAAAGGAGTTAAACACATTAAGGGTTTAACACTTAGGATTAAAGTTATACACTCCATCCTAATAGAAGGATGCAGGCATAAGCTTAATCACAAAGCCTTAAAGCCTTTATGGTTTAGTCCCTGATTATGAAGTGAGAAGAGAAGACTCAATGAGACACAAAGGTAAAATCTAAATGGGGGACTAATCAAAACCCTAATCATTGCCATGCTTGGTTGTTCCTAAGATTTGTGAGGTTTACAAGAGAAGTCTTCAATGGAACCACCAGGAAGCAGATGAAAGGATCAGGAGAAGCAAAGTAACTTGCTTCATTTAAGAAGACAAGTCACTTGAGGAAAGAAAGTAAGAAGAAGAAGAATGAGAAAGCTCATCCTCAAACACATAACAAAATGCAGTAATGATGCATAAGAGAGATGAAAAGAGATTGTGAGAAGTGAAGGCAAATTCACTTCTCAAAGTAACTTACCACCTGAAAAGTTAGTGAGAGAAATGCAATGCAATGTAAAATGAAATGAAATGGCATGAGGCAAATCAAAACCAGAAGCACATATGAGATGATAATGATGCTATAAGATGCTGCAAACATGAAACAAAGCATGGGGATGATCATACAAACTTATGGATGCAAATGAAACAAGTTAAGAACCATGATCATACATGAAATGTTATGGAATGCAAATGGCATATCACATGGCAAAATGCAAAATGTAATGATCAAACATGCTTCTAATATGTCTTAAGATGTCAAATGAATCAAATGAATGCACAAAATGTTATGGCAAGTCAAGGTATGAATGCAAATGCAAGATGGATGCATATGGAAGCCCAAATTAGGGTTTATGATCAAAGCATCAAACAAAAACCAAAATCAGAAGCAAAAGCAAACATCAAGATAAAAAATTGAAAATGCAATCAAAGGATCCCTAAACCTATACTAACTCACTGCCCAAAGGAGAGGTTCCAACTCTTAACCTAATTAGGGTTATGAATTTCCTAAGCTTCCTAGGGTTTTTGGGTACCTTAACAAGAAAAATGCCAAACAAATGGAAAATGAAAGATCAATTCATGCTAAATTAATCTCACAAACTACATGATATGCTAAACACAATGCAAAAAGAATCAAAGTCCAACTCTCAATGGTTAGGCAGAAATGATTTTTTGAAGTTTGGATCAAAATAATGCCTTGAAAATGAATTAATTCCATGGAAAATTCTCAAAATGCATCAAGATCAAAAAAGAAATTTGGTTTGAGGGTTGGACAATGTTTCTAAATGTTTTTTAAGGTTTCATGAATTTTTTGGTGATTTTTAAATGTCTAAAAGTATTTTTATTTAATTAATTCTCATTAATTAATTAAAAATAAACTTTTAAATATTTAAAAATATTTTTTAAATGCAAAAAATAAAAATAAAAATGTTTTTGGTTTCTGAAAATTAATAAAAGTTTGTACAAAAAATTTCAGAATTTTTAAAATGCTTTTGCTATTTTTAATAAATTGTGGAAAACAAATGGAATTAAATGAAAATAAAATGCAATTAAATTGAAAAATAAGGAAGTCAACCAATCCAATGGACGAAATTCAAACTGGAAGGGGCGGGAATTGACTACGCGCGCGTTTGGACGGATCACATTCAAACTGGCTTAATTATGATTAAAGCCCTAATCCAAGCCCTAATGACTTTCAGATGACCGGAACAGTGTTCCGGTCATCTTCTCCGGCAGGCCAAAACTTTAATCTCTCTGAATACGCATCAACTCCTCACCAAACTCTCCAGAATCAATCTATGAACATCACTAAGCATAAACCCTAACTGATACAACATTTATTTTCACTGAATCAAGGGAAACAAGCAAGAACATTTTTACGGGCAAACTTTCAGAACATCATAACATGCTTATTTCTTGCTCATTTTCAAAAGTAAATAGATCCCCATGATCAGTGCAACATACAAAACAATATTCTAACAAGAAATTAGAGTTCTGGAAAAAAAGTTCATGAAGCTACCTGAGATTGAGCTTTCGATTCAGGAGCTTTCTGGCTGTTTCTTTGGCTCAAACAAGTCCCAATGACCCTCCTTAGAAGCTTTTGACCCTTAGTTGGAGTTTATGTAGCCTCTAGAGAAAGTTGGCAGAAGCTCAGGCCAAGGGAGTGTGAAAATCGTATTTGTGATGTGGGAGGTTTCAGGCCAAAACAATGGTTGGTTTGTGATCAGTGAAGTGAGTTGAGACTGTTTGTGAAGTCTGTTTTTGTGTTTGAGGCTTGTGGAGAGTGTTTCGAAGGAAAATGCAAGTTGGAGAGATTTTGTGAATGCTCAGTTGTGGTGTGTTTCAGGCTTGCTTCTTGTTATGTTTAGCTTGCATTTGATTCACATAAACAATTCCCATTGGTCAGATGAGGTGACATGTGCTTTATTGATTGGTATGGGTGCTTTTGCAAAAATGTCAACTTTGTGTAAGAGAAGCATGGGTCACTTTCTAGATAAGTACAAGGAGGGTGTGCTGCGCAGCATGATGTGAGGAAGGGCCTAGGATTGATCAGCCACCTAGCCAGCAAGTGGATGAGATGCTATCATGAGTTTTGCAACTTGTCTTGCCTTTGGTTCTTATGAAAGAAACTTGATCCATAAGCCATGAAACATGTGATTCCTTGGGTGCATTCTGAACTTTAGATGTTGTGTGATCATGTTGTGTGGATTAGAAGCCCATTTGATGACTTAATTGGCCTTGAGAAGTGAATTTGCAACTTTGCCTCTTTGGTGCATGACTTGAAATTTAGTGATTTTTGCCAACTTTGACAAGCCATAACTTTTGATCAAAAATGAATTAGGTCATGTTCTTGTACTTTTTGAAAAGGGAAAGATCTATTCTACAACTTTCATGACCAAAGTTTTTTTCATTTGAAGCTTTCTTGAATCAAAAAGTAAGGGTTGAAAAAGTTGCTTAAAATGGCATTTTCATTAAAAGTCAAACTTGCCCCAAAAGTCAACTTTGCAAAAGACTTGAAATTCTTCAATTTTGTGAACTTCCAACCTCTTCTATGATCAAATAAAGATCATATACAATCAAAATGATGAAGAACACCCTTTGGTTGGGTCATTGGGGGCCTCAGATGCCCTGATTTTGCACTGACTTGCTTGAAAAGTCAACTCTTGATCAGATGACTTCCCCATGGAATTTCTTCATGAAAATTGATATGCATACTCCCTATACCATATAGAGACCCATAGAAACAAGAATGACCAAAAAATTTGGAGTTATGGCCTCTGAAACAAAAACCCTAATTCTAGGTCATCTGTGCAGTCAAGCCTGGCTCTGCTTCCATACCATCCTCAGTTCTTGTGATTCTTTGGCATTCTTGACTTTGAGAGGATATAATATGATACTTGAACACACATGGACCCCTTTGAAGTGATTGATGGCCTTTGGGGTGGCTCAAGAAGCTTTTGGGTTGCTCAGATCACAAACCCTAGATGCAGATGACTTAGAATATATGCAGTGGATCAAAAATGGGATATGAGATGTTATGATTGTGTTTATGCATATGAAATGATCACAAGCCATGATGTGAATGGGTGAGGGCAAATTTGGGGTGTTTACAGCTGCCCCTATTCAAACATGAGTTAGCTGTGCAGGATGTAAGCGACGAATTAACAGGCAAACAAGATAACTTGTGGTTGAATACCAAAGACAGTCCAAAATTTGCACTCACAGAATGAAGAAGAAAAGGGATATAGATTGTAAAAGAAAGTAAAGTACAATATAAAGTGTGGGCGACGGAGGACGGCCGTCGAGCAAAGAACGACTGCTGGGGAGAGAGCAATGACGGGGACGGCCGACATGCTGGAAAAAATGCGGGAAATAAAGCAATGACGGGGACGGCCGACATGCTGGGGATAAAAAGGGATTATGATGGGGACGACCATCAAGTTCAAAGTAAAGTAACCGACGATGGGGACGGCCATCGGGCTAAAAAGAAATGGGACCACGACGGGGACGGCCATCGGGTTAAGGAATAAATGAAAAAAAACAGATTATGAGGTACGGTCATCAAAGGTGAAGGACGATCACCTAGCAGGGGACGGCTGCTCTGTTGGGGTTAAGATGAGGGACGGTCATCTAAGGTGGAGGACGACCACCTGGCAGGGTACGGCTGCCGAAAATATCGCGACATAGGACGAATGCCGGATAAAAAGTCAACGATGGGGACGGCCATCAGATGAGCATGATGGAGGACGACCATCAAGAGGTGGAGGACGACCACCTAGAAGGGGACGGCTGCTCTCAAGGTTTATCATGACATAGGACGAATGTCAGATAACCAAAATCAACAATGGGGACGGCCATTGGATAAAATGATGAAGGACGATCATCAAAAAGGTGAAGGACGATCACCTAGCAGGGGACGGCTGCTAAATATATCATGACATAGGGTGAATGTCGGATAAAAAGGTCAACGATGGGGACGACCATCGGACGAGCATGATGAAGGACGATCATCAAGAGGTGGAGGACGACCACCTAGCAGGGTACGGCTGCTCTCAGGGTTTATCATGACATAGGACGAATGTCAGATAAGAAGAAAATCGTTTTACTGGGGAATAGTAATCACGGACGAGTGTTTACAATCCGAGAAATAAAAGGTATAAGTGTTTGGTATTGTGTATAGATTAAAGATGCGGACGAGCATCCTTAAGACTATGATACGGACGGGTATCAGGTAGAAACAAATACCGACACGTGTTCAGAGATGATGATACGGACGAGTATCAACTGGTTAACAAAGAACACGGACGAGTGTTGAATCTGAGGGGACTCTTCTGGGGAATAGTAGACACAGACGAGTGTCTATATTCAAGAAGACAAGAGTGTTTGACACGGTGTATGGATTAAAGACGCGGACGAGCATCCTTAAGATTATGATACGGACGAGTATCAGGTAGAAACAAACGCTTGACGCATGTTCTGAGATGATGATACGGACGAGTACCAACGAGTTAACAAAGAACACGGACGAGTGTCGAATCTGCAGGGATATAAATGGTGTATACAAGATACGGACGAGTATCTGTATAAGTATGAGTAGAAAGTATGAGTGATGTATAGATGAGTGTTCAATCTGCTGGGGAGAATGACACAGGCGAGTGCCAAAAAGAGAAAGGTATAGTATAAACAAATATCTGGTATACAAAGTGTTTGAGAGAATATGCTGGGAAAAGTGACACGGACGGGTGTCAAGAAAGTTATATATATATATTTGTACCTGCGAATGCAAAGGGGATACTTTGGCTTTCTGCTGGGTGTAAACACCCCAAATTTGCCCTCACCCATTTCACCATGGCTTGTGATCATTCTCATATGCATAAGCTCAGTCATATCATCTCATGTTTCATTTTTGATTCACTGCATAGTTTCTAAGTCATCTGCATCTAGGGTTTGTGATCTGAGCAATCCAAGAGCTTCTTGAGCCACTCCAAAGGCCACCAATCACTTCAAAGGGATCCATGTGTGTTCATCTATCATATTACATCCTCTCAAAGTCAATATTTCAAAAGAATCACAAGAACTAGGGTTTGAATGGATGCAGAGTCAGGTTTGACTGCACAGTTGACCTAAAATTAGGGTTTTGGTTTCAGAGGCCATAACTCCAAATTTTTTGGTCATTCTTGTTTCCATTGGTCTCTATATGGTATAGGGAGTATGCATATCAATTTTCATGAAGAAATTCCATGGGGAAGTCATCTGATCAAGATTTGACTTTTCAGACAAGTCAGTGTAAAATCAGGGCATCTGGGGCCCCCAATGACCCAACCAATGGGTGATCTTCATCATTTTGAGTGTATATGATCTTTATTTGATCATGGAATAAGGTTGAAGTTCATAGAAATCAAGAATTTAGGGTTTTTGCAAATGTTGACTTTTTGGGCATAGTTGACTTTTCAAGAATGCATCATTTTAGGTCATTTTTCAAGCCATGATTCTTGATCCAAAAATGCTTCAAATGGAAAAACTTTGGTCATGAAAGTTGTAGATCTCATCTTTCCCTTTTCAAAAAGTACAAGAACATGATCAAACTCTTCTTGAATCAAAAGTTATGGCAATGCAAAGTTGGCTAAAATCATTGATTTTCAAGGCATGCCCTAAGTGAGAATTTTGCAAAATCTTGGACCAATGCATATTGCAGCCTCTAATTCATTTCAAACCAGCACATAAACTTTCTCTAAGTCCTAAAAATCAGAAATGAACTAAGAATGCCCATGGTTTTATGTTTGGTTGGACAAAAAAGGTCACATGTGAACAAAAAGTCACAAGTTGCAAAACTCATGATCATGCTTCCTCCTACTTGCAGCCTTGGATGCTGAGCTTTGCTAGCCTCTCACCTCACCTTGCTGCACCAGAACCAGCCCATGTACTTGCCTAGATCATGAGCCATACTTCTCTTACACATTATTTGACTTTTTGCAAAAAGGTAACTTACCAATCAATAAAGGGCATGTCTTGTCAACTGACCAATGAGAGAGAGTTATGTGGACAATTTGCAAGCAAGACATAACACTAAGCAAGGCTGAAGCTCTCTCAAAAATCACATACACAAAAACCTACCAAGTTGCAAGTTGCTTCGAATCTCTCTGCCCAGCCACAAAACACTCAAGCCAACTTCACCATTCAACTCACCTTGCTCCATAGACCACAAAGCACCAAGAACCCAAGCCTGAAACAACCAGAATACTCCATAGCCATTTCTCACCCTCAGCCTGCATTTCTCTTCGAAACTCTTACCACAGCTTGCAAACATCAAAACAAACCTTGCAAAGCTTCTCCATTCACCCTCAGGATCACAAACAACCCCTCACCATGACCTGAAAGTGCTTGAAACACCATTGCCATTTCTGATCAAGCTTGAGCAGAAGCTGTCGAATCTCACTATCCAGCCAACTTAAACTCTCATTGAGCATTCAAACATCTTCTGGGGATCAAGTGGAGTGGATTGCACAAGGAGAAGTGGCCTGAAAGTCCTCAAGTTGAAAGCTCCAAATCTCAGGTAGCTCGAAATTATTTTTTCCAGAAATCATTTTTCTTGTTATAAACTTGTTCTATGTGATTCACTGATCATCCTGATGTCATTGGTTTCGAAAATGGCTTTGATTTGAGTATTTAATTTGTCTCTGAAACCTGCGTGCCCTAGAACTTGTTCTGTTCGATTCATGGTTTTGAGGAAGAAGAAATTTGTTTGGACTTAGGGTTTTAGTTCAGGAGATCATGGGGATCATTTTGGTGTGTTTAGTTTTCATTTTCGTTACGATTTGAGGGGTTTGGAGGTTTCTCAGGTGAGATGCTGGCCGGAGAAGACGACCGGAGGTCTTCTCCGGCAGCCTGAAAGTGATTAGTGAGTTAATTAGGGTTAGGGCAAAGTTCAAATTTGGGCCCTTGGATCTGGCTTCCCGCGCGCATATGTGTGGTCCAGATCATGTCATTAGTCTTAATTAGGTTTAATTTATTTAATTAATTAAGATTAACCAAGTTTGAATGTGAGCCACAAGATCACGCGCCAAGTCAATGGTCCCCTCCCCAGATTGCATCTCAGCCTCTCATTCTGTTTACTTTTATTTTATTTGATTTTTAATTCATTTTATTTCATTAACTTGCATAATTATTTTAAAATAGTTAAAAATTCTTAAAAATTATGAAACTTTTTCCTAAAAGTTTATTTAATTTTTAAGACCCAAAAACATTTTTATTTTATTTTTTATCATTAAAAAAGTATTTTTAAATATTTAAAAGATTATTTTTAATTGATTAATGGGAATTAATTAATTAAAAATACTTTTAGGTATTTAAAAATTACAAAAAAATTCATGAAATGTTCTAAGACATTTAGAAACATTGTCCAACCTTCAAACCAAATTTCGTTTTTGATCTTGATGCATTTTAAGAATTTTTCATTGAATTAAATCATTTTTTATGCATTATTTTGATCATGGGTTCAAAAATTCATTTCTGCCTATTGGAGAAGGATTGGACATTGATTCTTTTTGATTTGTTTTGTGTTTAGCATATAGTTTCTAAGATAAAATGGCCATGATTTGATCTTGTATTTTCCATTTGTTTGGCATTTCTTTTGTTTAGGAGCCCTAAAAACCCTAATAACTTAGAAAATTCATAACTTGAGATTGGTTAAGAGTTGAGACCTCCCCTTTGGACCTTGGTTTAGTATAGGTTTAGGGTTTCTTAGGATGGCATTTTCCATTTTTTATCTTAGGGTTTGCTTCTGTTTTGGGTTTTTGTTTGATGTTTGATCCTTAAACCCTAATTTGAGCTTTCATTTGCATCCTTCTTGCATTCTCTTGCATAACATGACTTGTCTTTGCATTTTATGCATGCTTGTGTTTCATTTGACATCTTAAGACATGTATAAAGCATCTTTGATCATTGCATCTCATATTTGCCATGTCATTTGCCTTGTATGTTTCATAACTTTTCATGTTCATCCATGCTTCTAACTTGCATCATTTGCACCCATGATCTTGTATGAACATCTCCATGTCTTGCCTCATGTTTGCAGCACCTCATAACATCATAATCATCATCAACATGCTTCTGGTTTTGCTTAGCATCATGTCATATCATCCCATCTTGCATTGCATTGCATTTCTTTCTAACATTTCAGGTGGTAAGTAACCTTGAGAAGTGAATTTGCCTTCACTTCTCATAACTTTTCTTCTCATCTCTCTTGCATCCATTGCTGCATTTCTATATGTGTTTGAGTTTGAGCTTGCTCATTCTTTCTACTCCCACTTTCTTTCTTCAAGTGACTTGACTTCTTGAGTGAAGCAAGTTGCTTTGCTTCTCTTGATCTTGTTCATCTGCTTCCTGGTGGATCCTTTGAAGATTGTTCCTGAAAACCTCACAAACCTTAGGAACAACCAAGCATGACAATGAATTAGGGTCTTGATTAGTCTCCCCTCATAGTTTTTACCTTTGTGTCTCTCTTTGAGTTCTCTCTTCTCATCTCATAATCAGGGACTAAACCCTAAAGGCTTTAAAACTTTGTGATCAAGCTTATGCCTGCATCCTTCTCTTAGGATGGAGTGTATAACTCTAATCCTAAGTGTTAAACCCTTAATGTGTTTAAATCTCTTAACCAATCCATCATAATAATCGTCAAGACTTCACACTTGTAACTTGGGCCTTGCATTAGGGTTCTAATTCTTCCTTAAGTGGTTAAGAAGGACTAACCCTAGTGTTAATGGACAAGTCCCCCTCAAGTTGTCTTACAAATCATAAAAATCATTTCATCATCTTACCATTAAATAAAATCCACTTAATCAAAGGCTTGTTTTGTCATGAGTTTAATCCCTAATCATGGATTAAGTTGGGGAGCAATCCTCAGCTTAAACATTCTCATCTATTATCCTTCTATTAGGATGGTGTAATGAGTCTGTTTAATCCTTGATTATGGCTTAACCTCATTACTCAACACTAAACAAAAACCACAAAAACACCTAAATAATCACAAGTAGGTTAATGATCTTAATCCTATACCAAAGGTGATTAAGTGTGAGAATCTGACTTCACACTTAAGGTATCCTCATTACCCCTAATCAGAGGGAAGATGTGATGAGTTTACTAAATCCATTGGTTTAGACTTAAGCTCATTAACTCACGACAAAATCCAAAAAAAACAATAAAAGACTGAAAACTCAAAAACAAACAATAATCGTCTCCTCCGGGATTCTTTTCTCATCACCTTCACTCACAAACAAGAACTTGCTTCTTCCGTCTAATGCAAGACAGTTTGCACCTGAGCCAGACAGGTCATACACTTGAGCATTGACAAGCAAGCAGTTCATCAGTCAATTCATCTTTCAGTCTCTTTGGGTCGAACTACGGTGTTCTGACTTCCTCATTGCACGAGAGGATACGTAGGCATAACTTAACAGTTATCGAACAAAAGTCTCTGTATATTCCCCCTCCTTCTAACTTCATCTTTTTAGCCTCATGATCATGAGCATACTCTTTCCTTACACTGACACCTTCATACTTCATATCACTTATACACTTTGCACTGACACCTGTACATCCCTTTTTCAGCTATTTTATACCCAGATTGCACTGACACTACCCCTTTAAAACACAAATCTTTTAAGCGTGGATCCCGTCGAGTACGGCAGACAATCTGGGTGCTAATACCTTCCCAGGTTGTAACCAACCCCCTTTCTCAGTCTCTCTGGTTCGCGACCGTCTTATCCATTTCCTTCTAGGTCTATGCAACATTACCTTTCCTCCGGGATAAAAATGCCTAGCTGGCGACTCTATTCATTCTCCAGTGAGTCCACGGCTGTGTGTTCTCATTGTTCCCTTCGCCGACCGTTCGCGTCTGTACCTTCATATGATCCAGTTTCATTTGTCGGGAGCGACAGCTTGGCGACTCTGCTGGGGATACCTTATACTGCAACCAGGGCTTCTGGTTCTTTTTGTGGGTTCCTCCTAGCGCTTGTTTGATTTGTGTTTACTGGGGTGTTATGTGTTTATTTGTGTTTGTATATTTGTATTTATTTTTGCTTTATGTACAGTTTGCTTTACTGCTTTTCTTTAGTGCATTTGTATATATCATACTGTCATGTTGCTGGCTGGATCTGTTGTTTGCTTTGGTGGGTGGGGTTCTATTGAGAGTTAAGGTCCTATACCTGGGACCTGAGTGACACCTAGGCTAGAGTGAATCATATTCTTTCCCATTCCATTTCGGTCTGGTGCGGGAATATGAAACACGGTTCAGATATGGGTTTCTTCTTGAGAACTCTGTGTTGCAGATTTCCTGCAATGCTAGGGCTATCTGGGAAGCCTGCTAAGTCTGGATGACCTTTAGTTTTTACCTTCAAAAACTGAGGTGAATTAGAGGAGGAATTGTTATGGTTATTGTAAACACTGTGCCTCCGGGTTAGAAGTGTTTACACTTCTCATAACTGATCCAAGTCTGAGGATCCTTGTTTTAGAACACCACCTGTGAGGGGGTTGGGCTGTTTACAGGTTTGCAGGTACCTTGACCTCAGAATACCCTGTTACTTTGATTTGTTAAGAATACTCCATGTTGGACAGTTCTTGTGATTCTAAACCCTGGACATGTGGCTCTTTATTTGAGTCCCCCACCCTGGTTACTGGATTTATAGACCTCCAACTGGAATTCTTGAACACACTTGGACCTATATCAGGGCATTTTGATCAGATCCAGCTCAGTCACAAACCCTTGCATATCATTTGCATACATAATCATTGCATCATATTAACATTTGCTTATTTGTGTTTCAGGGTATCCATCTTCATCTGGTTTTGGTTTTGACCCCATCTTTAGTTTTGACCTGCCTTCATCAGCACTTGCTACCAGCTATCTATTCCAGCCAATCAGTGGCCCTCCTCTTCAGTATCTTCATCATGGCTCCAAAGAAAAGCAACATCACCTATCACTTCTTCCAGCCAGACTTATCAGACATCAGGAGGATCCAAACCCTGATCACTCCAGATCACATACCCTTGTTCAGGGAGAGTTATGGGGATATACTGGACATGGTTATGGATCTGGACCCTTCACAGAGGAGCCTCATCCACACCTGCATTCAGTTTTATGATCCTCCACTGAGATGTTTTACTTTTCAAGACTTTCAGTTGGGCCCCTTATTGGAAGAGTACTCCTCATTAGTTGGTATGCCTATCAGGAGAGAAATTCCTTTCAACCCTGAGATGGTCTTTCCTGCTAATGGAGAAGTAGCAAAAGCTTTGCATCTGGAGTCTGTCCTGATTGAGCAGCATATGACCTCTAAAGCTGGGATCCCTGGTTTTCATCTGGACTTCTTAATTTCTCAAGCTACCTTGAAGGCTTCTCTAGGAGAATGGAAAGCTGTTTGTGCCCTGCTGGCCTTGTGCATATATGGAATTGTGTTGTTTGCAGATGAGCCTCGATTCATTAGCAAAAATGCAATCCATCTGTTCATCCTGAAGAACCCAGTGCCAACTTTATTGGGGGATCTTTACTATTCAGTGCATCAGAGGAATGAGAAACAGAGGGGGAGGTTAGTGAGGTTTTGTGCTCCATTGTTTCACACTTGGCTTCTCAAGCATCTACCCAGGACAGACACATTTCTCAATCCTCATCAGCAGAGCAACTGGGCTAAGAGGCTCACTACCCTAACTTCAGCAGATATCAGATGGTGTACTCAAAACACCAAGGGTAGAGATATCGTCACCAGCTGTGGGCACTTTCCCAATGTGCCCTTAATAGGAGTTAAGGGAAGCATCAATTACAACCCTCTGCTGTTCAGGAGGCAACTGGGCTATGCACTGGTCCATACTCCAAGGGCACAGGACTTGGTAGAGACCCTTTATTGTGAGAACAAGATTAGTTTGGTTGTTGTTAGGCAGGCTGCCTGGGCCTGGGATAATGTTCAAACCAAGGGAGTCACCATTCTGGGGAAGTGTAATAATGTGGCATCAGCACAATATTATGAGTGGTCCCGTGCCAGGGCCCAATTCTCTGGAATGCCCTTTACCATAGAAGACATGCCTGAGTCATCTTCGGCACCACCCCCTGCCACCATCAGTTTGGAGGAGTTTGAGAGCTTGAAGGAAAGAAATGAGAAGCTAACTCAGGCTTTGCAGAAGACCCTCCGGGAGAGGAGTGAAGGTATGAGGGAGATTGAGAGATTGGAGAAGTTGAGAGTGGAGCATTTGACTAAGATTGAAAAGTCTGGGGATTATATCAAAAAGTCTAAGGCTGGTGAACAAATTCTGAAGAATGCTTGCAAAGAAGCCCAGTTCCAGAGAGCAAGGACAGACTTGTATTTGAAGGAGAGTCAAGCCCGGTGGGTCAGGATCACCGAGGCTCGTACCCTGGAAGACAAGAGAGTTCAAGACAAGATGGAGCAACTGGAAGCTAGTGCAAAAGAACAGCAAGAAGCCCTGGCAGCAGCCCAGAGGGAAATATCAGAATTGAAGATCAAATCAGGGGTGAAGAGGTCCAAGGACCAAACTCAGCACAAAAAGCTAACAGCAGCTGTTACGACCCGGAATCTCCTCATCAGGAATCTCACGGAGCGTCCGGCTGATCCTGTGACCGAAGCACTTCTCAAGGAAGTTCGTGAGGATGAGTTTGGTCTTGGTGTTTGACCATTTGTTTGTTGTTGCTTTCTTTCCATGTACTTTTATTTTTTGTACTGTATTTTGACCCCTTAGTGGGCTTGTGTTGTAAAACGAACAAATTGTATTATTTCACCTTATGTAATATATTCATGTTAGTTTACTTCGAAAGCAACTTCAGCAGCAGCATTTTCAAGGGTCTGGAAGGGTCAAAACTGAAGGCCAAACCGGATACCTTGAGAGCAAATAAGCATAACTGCATTGCATACTAACCCTTTTGTTTGTTTTGTAGGTTTTTGTTTTGTTGTTACTAACCTCTGTTGTGAATCTCAGGAATTATTGCTCGCCGCCGGGTATTTCCCCTCAACAGGCCACACAGGTACCCAACTAGAAACAATCTTCCGGGCATCCAGATGGACCAGATGCAGCAGGACCTTACGGAGGTCAGAAACCAGATGGCCAACGAAAGGTTGGAGATGAGAACGCAGATAACACAATTCATGGAAGTGATGAACAATTTAGCTCAAAGCCAGGAGAGGCTCAGAGCTTTGGTAGAAGGGAGGAATCAAGAGGAACCCCATGTGGGAACTGCTGGCACAAGTAACAACGAGAGGGTCCAACCTCATGTCAATCCCCCAGTTTTTGGACCCCATCTCCATCCAGAGGCCAACATCCCTGTCAATATACAAGGGACTGCCACAGCAGGGAGGGTACTACAGGAAGACCCTCAAGAAGACCAGTTCACAGTAATGGGTGCTGGAGAAGAGGCTTATGATAGAAGATTGGATGAAATAGCTGAGAAGTTGAGGTCCTTAGAATCTCAAAACTCTTTGGGCTTCGACGTTATGGACATGGGTTTGGTAGACGGGGTCAGGATCCCCCATAAGTTCAAGCCTCCTTGTTTCGAAAAGTATAATGGGACTTCATGCCCCCGGACTCATCTACAATCATTTCTGGGAAGGCTGAAGGCCTATACAATGGATGAGAAATTGTGGATGTTCTATTTTGAGGATAGCTTGACTGGAGCTTCGAGGGAGTGGTATTCCCATCTGACAAGAGCAACAATTAGATGCTGGAAGGACCTGGCAGAGGCCTTCATCAGACAGTATCAGTATAATCTAGACATGGCACCCAACAGGACTCTCCTGATGGGAATGTCACAGTCTTCGAGGGAGAGTTTCCGAGAATATGCTCAAAGATGGAGGCAACTGGCTGCTGCTGTTCAACCACCTATGTCTGAACGGGAAATGGCAGATATGTTCATGAACACCCTTCAGGGAACATATATTGACAGGTTGGCAGCTTTCTCTTCCACTAGCTTTGCAGATGTTGTCATAGCCGGGGAGAGAATTGAAAGCTTGTTAAAAATGGGAAAGATCTCAGACAACGGTGCAAGCTCGTCCAGTAGTACAAGAAAGCCTTTTGCAGGCCCGAGAAGAACTGGCGAGACCAATGCCATTCACACCAACAGGGGTAGGCCCCAGTATGTTCAAAGAACAATAGCAGCAGTTACTATCCCTGCTCCAGCTCACCCACAGCCAGTCTATCAACCTCCTCAGCAAAGCTATCAACAACAACCTCAGTACCATCAGCAAAATCAGTATCCTCCAAGGAACTACAACAGCAACAACACCAACAACAACAATCAACAGAGGCCATTCCAACAAAGGCCATCCCAAGCTAATAGAGTAATCGACCCGATCCCAATGCCGTATGCTGCCTTGCTGCCACAACTTCTGAAACTCAACCTAGTTGAGCTAAGAACGTTGGCACCTCCGGATCCCAACAGTCTACCAAGGAACTATGACTCTAATGCTAGGTGTGCTTTTCATTCGAACGCACCTGGTCACAGTACAGAAAAATGCAGGGCTCTGCATATGAAGGTACAAGACTTGGTAGACTCCAAGGCTCTGAATTTTGCACCGCCGCCCAATGTCAATAAAAACCCAATGCCAAACCATGGTGGTCCTCGAATTAACGCTATTGAAGAAGACAGACCGTCTTATTTAATAACCAGTGTGGATCAGATCAGGACACCATTGGTGGAAATCAAAGCTCAACTCCGCGAAAACCAAATATTTCCGGGGTGTGAACTAGGGTGTCCCTATTGTAATATTTCATGGAATGGGTGTGAGGACCTGAGGAATGGCATTGACAGCCTTATTCAGAGTGGCCTGCTACAGATCACTACATCATTCCCGACAAACCCAACAACTTCATCAGCAACGGTTCCAGAACCTCCTACAAATGCAGCAACTATTGTTCCCGACAATTCACCAGCAACATCAACAAGTACTTCGTCTGTCCTCCCAAATGATCAGTTTTCAACAGTTTCTCCTGCTACAACTTCAGCTTCATTCCATTTCGAATCTCCATCAACAACAACATCAGTCCTTCCAACAACACCTCCTACAACACCAGCAATCAATCATGAAGATGTCTCTACTGTTACCATATTCTACGATCCTGAAAATAATTCCGCCTACCATTCAGAAGGTGCTGCTCCCGCCAGAGCACCAGTTACAATCTTTTATGATCCACAAACAATAACAGTCCCTTCAGCAGCAGCAATCAGTCCGGTCACTGTCACGGTGCCTGGACCAGTACCATATGAGAGCAACAGGGCCATCCCTTGGCACTATGGCTCTGACGTGTATTGCGAAGGAAAAAGAATCACTCTTGAAACATCAACACCTGCACCACAAGTAGATAATGTGGGGGGAGGCGGAGGCTTCACCCGAAGCGGACGTCTCTTTGCTCCACCAATTCAAAGACCTACTGCCGGAGCAGAAGCTGCTGCCAAGGCAAAGGGAAAGAGCACGGTGCAGGAAGATCAAGCTGCCAAAGAAACCCTGAAAACACCGTTCGATCAAGAAGTTGATGAGTTTATGAGAATCATCAAAAAGAGTGACTACAAAATTGTGGATCAACTTCACCAGACGCCATCCAAAATCTCTATCCTCTCACTGCTTATGTGCTCCGAAGCCCATCGGAATGCACTACTCAAGGTCTTGCACGCAGCTTACGTGCCTGAAGAGATTACTGTCAACCAGTTGGAAACCGTGGTTGGAAATGTTACTGCTAGCAATGGGCTAGGGTTCACCAATACTGACTTGACAGCGGACGGCCGCAACCACAACAAAGCCTTGCACATAACCATGGAATGCAAAGGAGCTGTCCTTTCTCATGTGCTGGTAGACACAGGGTCGTCCCTTAATGTCTTACCAAAGAAGGCTCTGGTGAAGTTAGAATATGATGGTTTGGCATTGAGACCCAGCAACCTGGTGGTAAGAGCCTTTGATGGTTCTAAGAGATCGGTTCTGGGAGAGATTGAGCTACCTGTGACAATTGGCCCACAGACCTTTAAAACTATCTTTTATGTGATGGACATTCAGCCCGCCTACAGCTGTTTGTTGGGTAGACCCTGGATTCACGCCGCCGGCGCAATAACGTCTACCCTTCACCAAAAGTTAAAATTTGAGTGGGAAGGCCAAGTTGTCACAATCTGTGGAGAGGAGGACATTTTTGTCAGCCACCTGGCAACCTATAAGTACATTGAAATGGATGGGGAGATCCATGAAACAATGAGCCAGGGGTTTGAAGCTTTGAATGTGAATGAGGCATCTGCTGTATCTGGTACTCCAATTTCGTCATACCAACAAGCCCGGAAGGTTGTTGAGGAAGGAACTGCCCAAGGCTGGGGCAAACTGCTATCGGTGGAGAAAAAAGAAGACAAGTTTGGGTTGGGTTACAGACCAACTCAACATCAAGCAAAGGCTGCTGAAGAGCCTGGTTTTGTCAGTGGAGGGATGCTTACCCCCGATGCTATCAACTGTCTGGAAGACGAGCTGGAAGAGGAGCGCAACCTGGAAAGTTCGATTCGTCCAAAGATCCCGGGGAGCAGTGTCTCGAACTGGTCTTCCCAGGAAATTATAAGAGTTACTCATACAGAGTAATTATTATTTCCTGTATTTTATAAGCATGCATCAAAGTCTTGCATCTTGCCCAAGATGACAAGACTCATTTTGTAATCGGGCCATCTGTACTTTTTGTGCAAACAAGATCAATTAATGAAATATCAGACATCTTTTTGCAAACGAGTCTTTTTCTTTTTGTTCACTGTTTTTCCATTTTTCTTTTTGTACAAAAAATAAATGGCAGTGTTTTCAAAATGACAACTTCATTTCACTTTTCTAAATAAGACTAAAATCAGATCACTAAAATGAACAAACTTAACCCTTGCAGAGAGTGCCTTCCAGACAGCACCGACAACAGCACGGCTATGACATCGTATGACTTTGACAATCCAATCAATCAAGCTGATGAAGGGGTTGATGAAGAATATGAGCTTCCTGAAGAGCTAGCCAGGTTGTTAAGGCAAGAGGAAAAGGTTATTACCCCTCATCAGGAGGAGGTTGAAGTGATCAATCTTGGTACAGATGAAGACGTGAAAGAAGTTAGAATCGGGGCCTGCCTGCAAGACTCAGTGAAGAAGCAACTGGTTGATCTACTTCGAGAGTATGTGGATGTGTTTGCTTGGTCGTATCAAGACATGCCAGGGTTGGATACCGACATTGTGGTGCACAAGCTGCCTCTGAGAGAAGAATGCCCTCCAGTCAAACAGAAGCTGCGCCGTACTCGCCCAGACATGGCTATGAAAATCAAAGAAGAGGTACAGAAGCAATGGGACGCCGGGTTCCTTGCTGTGACTAGCTACCCGCCGTGGGTTGCTAACATAGTACCTGTGCCTAAGAAAGACGGTAAGGTAAGAATGTGTGTTGATTACCGGGATCTGAACAGAGCCAGCCCGAAAGATGATTTTCCATTACCTCACATTGACGTATTGGTGGATAATACGGCTCAGTTCTCGGTATTCTCCTTCATGGATGGTTTTTCAGGATACAACCAGATCAAAATGTCACCTGAAGACATGGAGAAGACAACCTTCATCACACCCTGGGGCACGTTCTGCTACAAGGTAATGCCATTTGGGCTCAAGAATGCTGGTGCAACGTATCAACGGGCTATGGTAACATTATTCCACGATATGATCCACAAAGAAATAGAATGTTATGTGGATGATATGATTGCCAAGTCCCTTACTGAGGAAGATCATCTGGTGAATCTACTCAAGTTGTTCAAGCGTCTGAGAAAGTACCAACTGAAGTTGAACCCCAACAAATGCACATTCGGGGTGAGATCTGGTAAGCTGCTGGGTTTTATTGTAAGCGAGAAAGGGATTGAAGTGGACCCTGATAAAGTCAAAGCCATCCAAGAGATGCCTGCACCGAAAACTGAGAAAGAAGTTCGAGGGTTCTTAGGTCGATTGAACTACATTTCAAGGTTCATATCTCACCTCACAGCAACCTGTGAACCCTTGTTCAAGCTGCTAAGAAAAGAACAAATGGTCAGGTGGAACGAAGACTGCCAAAGGGCTTTTGACAAGATCAAGGAATATCTGCAAGAACCTCCAATCCTCATGCCGCCAGTTGAAGGAAGACCTCTGATAATGTACTTGACAGTATTAGAAGAGTCAATGGGGTGTGTGCTGGGCCAGCATGACGAGTCTGGTCGAAAAGAGTATGCAATATACTACCTAAGCAAAAAGTTTACCGACTGTGAACAACGTTATTCACTGCTCGAGAAAGCTTGCTGTGCTTTAGCGTGGGCTGCTCGCCGACTAAGACAGTATATGTTGACCCACACTACCTTACTGATCTCAAAAATGGACCCAGTTAAGTACATATTTGAGAAGCCAGCTCTTACCGGACGGGTTGCAAGATGGCAGATGATCCTTACAGAGTATGACATCCAATACACATCTCAGAAAGCCATCAAAGGCAGTGTACTGTCTGAATATCTTGCTGAACAACCCATTGATGACTACCAGCCTATGAGATTTGACTTCCCTGATGAAGACATCATGTCCATAAAAGCAAAAGATCGTGAGGAGCCTATTCACACTGAAGGGCCTGACCCGGAAGAAGAATGGACTATGATGTTTGATGGGGCTGTTAACATGAATGGTCGTGGTGTTGGTGCAGTCCTCATTTCACCAAAGGGAGTTCACATGCCTTTCTCGGCAAAACTCACTTTCAACTGCACTAACAACGAAGCTGAATACGAAGCTTGCATTATGGGTCTTGAGGAAGCCATTGACCTCAGGATCAAGACATTGACCGTATTCGGAGATTCAGCTTTGGTAGTCAATCAGACCAATGGGAAATGGTATACACACCAGGATCATCTGATACCTTACAGGGATTATACAAGAAGGTTATTGACATTCTTCACAACAGTCAAGCTTGAGTATATCCCTCGGGACGAGAATCAGTTTGCAGATGCTCTTGCTACCATTTCGTCCATGATCAAAGTTCAAGCTGCTAACTTTGTACCTCAGATTTCAGTGTCCAGACTCGACAGGCCAGCACATGTATTCACAGCAGATGTTGTTAAAGATGATAAGCCTTGGTTCCATGACATTAAGTGCTTCTTGGAGGATCAAACATACCCACCTGGGGCATCTTCCAATGATAAGAAGACCTTGAGAAGGCTTGCTGGAAGTTTCTTTCTGAACACTGATGGTTCCCTGTACAAAAGAAACTTTGATATGGTACTCCTCAGATGCGTTGATAGAACAGAAGCAGACTTGTTGATGCATGAAGTGCATGAAGGCTCTTTTGGTACCCATGCTGGAGGACATACAATGGCTAAGAAGTTGTTAAGATCAGGCTATTATTGGATCACAATGGATGCAGACTGTTGTGCCTATGCCAGGAAATGCCACAAATGCCAGATCTATGCAGATAAAGTGCATGTGCCTCCCAATCCTTTGAACATCATGTCTTCACCCTGGCCCTTTGCTATGTGGGGCATTGATATGATTGGCAAGATTGAGCCGACTGCTTCAAATGGTCACAGATTCATCCTGGTCGCCATTGACTATTTCACCAAATGGGTTGAAGCAGCCTCATATGCAAATGTTACAAGGCAAGTGGTAGCCCGATTCCTAAAGAGAGATATCATCTGTCGGTACGGAGTTCCCGAGCGAATCATTACTGATAATGGTTCCAATCTAAACAACAAAATGATGGCAGAGCTGTGCCGGGACTTCAAGATCCAACACCACAATTCTTCTCCTTACAGGCCAAAGATGAACGGCGCTGTTGAGGCAGCTAATAAAAATATTAAGAAGATTGTGCAGAAGATGGTAGTCACCTACAAAGACTGGCATGAAATGCTACCGTTTGCCTTGCATGGGTACCGTACATCAATCAGAACATCCACTGGGGCAACACCGTATCAACTTGTGTATGGTATGGAAGCAGTCCTACCTGTTGAAATCGAATTACCCTCTCTGCGAGTCTTGATGGATGTCAAACTGAATGAAGCAGAATGGGTTCGGGCCCGATACGAACAACTGAGTCTAATTGAAGAGAAAAGGTTGGCTGCAATTTGTCATGGGCAGTTGTATCAGAAGAGAATGAAGAGAGCCTTCGATCAGAAAGTCAGGCACCGAGGGTACCAAGTAGGGGATCTTGTGCTGAAGAGAATCCTCCCTCCTCATACAGACCACAGGGGCAAATGGACTCCCAATTATGAAGGACCATTCGTGGTAAAGAAAGTTTTCTCTGGTGGAGCGCTGGTGCTCAGCACCATGGATGGTGAAGATTTCCCGTCCCCTGTGAATTCAGATGCAGTTAAAAAATACTTCGCATAAAATGACCCGCTGGACATAAAAACAGAATGTAAGTCCAGGCAAAAATAGGGCATCCCGGCGAGTCAAAAACAGAATAAAAGACTCGGGCAAAAATAAGGGAAATAAATGAAAAAATGTACACCCGCTGAGTTGAAAAGCCGCATTGGACAACTCAGGCAAAAATGGGTATCCCGATGGATTGAAAACCCGAAAGGGCGATCCATGCAAAATAAGGGAATAAGCGAACAACTGCATTCTGAATTCGTCTGTATCACTTACAACTTAGAAAGCTTCGACGGAATCAAGCTTCAATCAGAATCAACTTTCTTCAGAAAGCAAGACGAGAAGAACGTCATTGTCATACGAGTCATAGCAGGAGAGGAAGCTCCTCAAAGCGTCGCCAACACTGCCAGCACTTTGTTTCTCAATTTGTGACAGTCTCCTCATTTCAGGAGATATGTTTCTTTGACTGTATCTTGCCAATTCAGGGCACATGAATTAATAAAATCAGATTTTTTTCAGTCATGTTTCGTTTTGTATATTTTTATTTGCAAAAGATGTCTGATGTCTCTAAAAAATTTCAATTGCATAAGTACAGATGCTTTTCTCCCAAAAATAATAATAATAAAACACATGCTTACAGGGAATATAATTACTCTCGAAGGTACTTAACTCCTTTGACGAAATTCAGTGAAGGATACCTCGGGACCTTTTGTGCGTTTCCTTATCTTTGCAGGATTGCAGGTATCCAGGACGCAACCTGGGGCATGCAAGTTACGCTTCAGCAAGCAGGCGAATCATTATCAACTCGGTCTATCTTCCACGTGGCACTGGAGGGTGCCCACTTCCCCAGCAAAGTTGCCAAATCAACATACACTCAATCTCGGCATCCGAAATGCTCTATCCCCAGCCGAGTGGCCTCTTGTTGCTCTCCCCAGCTGAGTTGCCTCTCATAATTCCCCAGCCGAGCTGCCATTTCATCCTCAGCTGAGTACGGGAGTCAGGAAATCATCTCCCCACAGAATCTTCAGCCTCTATCCAGAAGAGCAGCGCATAGAAGATCACAACAGAGTGAAGAAAGCTTCTACAAACCCCAGCTGGGTCTCTCATTTATAAGGATAGGTCTATTAATGACCCGTATCCCTAAGCAGATATCATATCATCAGATCTACCAGTGATCTCCTCCCCAGCTGGGATGTCTACTCCAAACAGATCGATCGGAGATCTCCGCAGCAACAGGATCCGAATCCCAGTGTGGTATCTTTGCACAATCATGGCATTTGCATCATAATATCCCCTCAGAGCGTAGCATTCCGTCTAATACGGAGCATTACGGCAAAAATCAAACGCATAGCATAATCATAAGCCATGTTATGAATTAACACTTGTGAATAATAACCGTTCATCATCATTGTACAGAAATCCCCACCAGAATCCCAGCAAAAACAGTTGCCTCATATTCACAAATACCACCATATACACCCTTTGATACCCGTCCGTATCATCACTCCCCAATAAAGTCGCCTGAACACTCTTTACAAACGAGACCACCCGTATTACAGATACTTCATGACACCCGTCCGTGTCAAATCACCAGCAAAAAGCCAAAGACATCCTCTTTGCACCCACACATACCTATATATACGCTTTCTTGACACCCGTCCGTGTCATATCCCCGGCGCAGTCGCCTAGACTTTGTATATCAGATACTCGTTCATACTATACTTTTCTCCTTTTGACACTCGTCCGTGTCACTCTCCCCAACAGCTAAATACTCATCTATACACCACTCATACTTGTTTTACTTATACAGATACTCATCTGTATCTTGTATACACCATCTATATCCCCACAGATTCAACGGTAGTCTTTGTTCTTTGTTAACCAGTTGGTACTCGTCCGTACCATCATCTCAGAACATTGCGTCTAGTGTTTGTTTCTACATGATACTCGTCCGTATCATAGTCTTAAGGATGCTCGTCCGCATCTTTAATCCATACACCGTGTCAAACACACTTGTCTTCTTGAATATAGATGCCCGTCCGTGTCTACTATTCCCCCAGAAGAACCATCAGATTCAACACTCGTCCGTGTTCCTTGTTAACCGGTTGGTACTCGTCCGTACCATCATCTCAGAACATTGTGTCTAGTGTTTGTTTCTACATGACACTCGCCCGTATCATAGTCTTAAGGATGCTCGTCCGCATCTTTAATCTATGCACAGCATCTAAACACTTGTACTTTCTCTTCTTGGTTGTAAATACGCGTCCGTGTTTACTATATCCCCAGTAGATCGCAAACAAATTTTCCTTTTTTATCTGACACTCGTCCTGTGTCATGATAAACCCTGAGAGCAGCCGTACCCTGCTGAGTGGTCGTCCTCCACTTCTTGATGGTCGTCCTCCATCATGCTCGTCCGATGGCCGTCCCCATCGTTGATATTTAGCAGCCGTCCCCTGCTAGGTGGTCGTCCTCCACCTTCTGATGATCGTCCTTCATCATTTTATCCAATGGCCGTCCCCATTGTTGATTCTGGTTATCTGGCATTCGTCCTATGTCATGATAAACCCCGAGAGCAGCCGTACCCTGCTGAGTGGTCTTCCTCCACTTCTTGATGGTCGTCCTCCATCATGCTCGTCCGATGGCCGTCCCCATCGTTGACCTTTTCTATCCGATGGCCGTCCCCATCGTTGATATTTTCGGCAGCCGTACCCTGCCAGGTGGTCGTCCTCCACCTTTGATGGCCGTCCCCATCATATTTCTTTTATCCCCAACAGAGCAGCCGTCCCCTGCTAGGTGATCGTCCTTCACCTTTGATGGCCGTACCCCATCATCTGTTTATTTCATTTATTCTTTGACCCGATGGCCGTCCCCGTCGTGGTCCCTTTTCCTTTTAGCCCAATGGCCGTCCCCATCGTTGGTTACTTTACCTTTGTGAACTTGATGGCCGTCCCCGTCATGTTTCATTGATCCCCAGAGAATTTTACAGCTTTATCTTGATGGCCGTCCCCATCATAATTTCTTATTTTTTTTTCCAGCTAGTCGGCCGTCCCCGTCTTTGCTTTACCTTTTATCCCCAGCATGTCGGCCGTCCCCGTCATTGCTTTATTTTCCGCACTTTTCCCAGCATGTCGGCCGTCCCCGTCATTGCTCCTTACCCAGCAGTCGTCCTCTGCTCGACGGTCGTCCCCCGTCGCCCACACTTTACAATATACTTTATTTTCCTTTTGCAATCTATATCCCTTTTCTTCTTCATTCTGTGAGTGACAATTTTGGACTGTCTTTGGTATTCAACCACAAGTTATCTTGTTGGCCTGTTAAGCCGTTGCTTACAACCTGCACAGCTAACTCATGTTTGAATAGGGGCAGCTGTAAACACCCCAAATTTGCCCTCACCCATTTCACCATGGCTTGTGATCATTCTCATATGCATAAGCTCAGTCATATCATCTCATGTTTCATTTTTGATTCACTGCATAGTTTCTAAGTCATCTGCATCTAGGGTTTGTGATCTGAGCAATCCAAGAGCTTCTTGAGCCACTCCAAAGGCCACCAATCACTTCAAAGGGATCCATGTGTGTTCATCTATCATATTACATCCTCTCAAAGTCAAGATTTCAAAAGAATCACAAGAACTAGGGTTTGAATGGATGCAGAGCCAGGTTTGACTGCACAGTTGACCTAAAATTAGGGTTTTGGTTTCAGAGGCCATAACTCCAAATTTTTTGGTCATTCTTGTTTCCATTGGTCTCTATATGGTATAGGGAGTATGCATATCAATTTTCATGAAGAAATTCCATGGGGAAGTCATCTGATCAAGATTTGACTTTTCAGACAAGTCAGTGTAAAATCAGGGCATCTGGGGCCCCCAATGACCCAACCAATGGGTGATCTTCATCATTTTGAGTGTATATGATCTTTATTTGATCATGGAAGAAGGTTGAAGTTCATAGAAATCAAGAATTTAGGGTTTTTGCAAATGTTGACTTTTTGGGCATAGTTGACTTTTCAAGAATGCATCATTTTAGGTCATTTTTCAAGCCATGATTCTTGATCCAAAAATGCTTCAAATGGAAAAACTTTGGTCATGAAAGTTGTAGATCTCATCTTTACCTTTTCAAAAAGTACAAGAACATGATCAAACTCTTCTTGAATCAAAAGTTATGGCAATGCAAAGTTGGCTAAAATCATTGATTTTCAAGGCATGCCCTAAGTGAGAATTTTGCAAAATCTTGGACCAATGCATATTGCAGCCTCTAATTCATTTCAAACCAGCACATAAACTTTCTCTAAGTCCTAAAAATCAGAAATGAACTAAGAATGCCCATGGTTTTATGTTTGGTTGGACAAAAAAGGTCACATGTGAACAAAAAGTCACAAGTTGCAAAACTCATGATCATGCTTCCTCCTACTTGCAGCCTTGGATGCTGAGCTTTGCTAGCCTCTCACCTCACCTTGCTGCACCAGAACCAGCCCATGTACTTGCCTAGATCATGAGCCATACTTCTCTTACACATTATTTGACTTTTTGCAAAAAGGTAACTTACCAATCAATAAAGGGCATGTCTTGTCAACTGACCAATGAGAGAGAGTTATGTGGACAATTTGCAAGCAAGACATAACACTAAGCAAGGCTGAAGCTCTCTCAAAAATCACATACACAAAAACCTACCAAGTTGCAAGTTGCTTCGAATCTCTCTGCCCAGCCACAAAACACTCAAGCCAACTTCACCATTCAACTCACCTTGCTCCATAGACCACAAAGCACCAAGAACCCAAGCCTGAAACAACCAGAATACTCCATAGCCATTTCTCACCCTCAGCCTGCATTTCTCTTCGAAACTCTTACCACAGCTTGCAAACATCAAAACAAACCTTGCAAAGCTTCTCCATTCACCCTCAGGATCACAAACAACCCCTCACCATGACCTGAAAGTGCTTGAAACACCATTGCCATTTCTGATCAAGCTTGAGCAGAAGCTGTCGAATCTCACTATCCAGCCAACTTAAACTCTCATTGAGCATTCAAACATCTTCTGGGGATCAAGTGGAGTGGATTGCACAAGGAGAAGTGGCCTGAAAGTCCTCAAGTTGAAAGCTCCAAATCTCAGGTAGCTCGAAATTATTTTTTCCAGAAATCATTTTTCTTGTTATAAACTTGTTCTATGTGATTCACTGATCATCTTGATGTCATTGGTTTCGAAAATGGCTTTGATTTGAGTATTTAATTTGTCTCTGAAACCTGCGTGCCCTAGAACTTGTTCTGTTCGATTCATGGTTTTGAGGAAGAAGAAATTTGTTTGGACTTAGGGTTTTAGTTCAGGAGATCATGGGGATCATTTTGGTGTGTTTAGTTTTCATTTTCGTTACGATTTGAGGGGTTTGGAGGTTTCTCAGGTGAGATGCTGGCCGGAGAAGACGACCGGAGGTCTTCTCCGGCAGCCTGAAAGTGATTAGTGAGTTAATTAGGGTTAGGGCAAAGTTCAAATTTGGGCCCTTGGATCTGGCTTCCCGTGCGCATATGTGTGGTCCAGATCATGTCATTAGTCTTAATTAGGTTTAATTTATTTAATTAATTAAGATTAACCAAGTTTGAATGTGAGCCACAAGATCACGCGCCAAGTCAATGGTCCCCTCCCCAGATTGCATCTCAGCCTCTCATTCTGTTTACTTTTATTTTATTTGATTTTTAATTCATTTTATTTCATTAACTTGCATAATTATTTTAAAATAGTTAAAAATTCTTAAAAATTATGAAACTTTTTCCTAAAAGTTTATTTAATTTTTAAGACCCAAAAACATTTTTATTTTATTTTTTATCATTAAAAAAGTATTTTTAAATATTTAAAAGATTATTTTTAATTGATTAATGGGAATTAATTAATTAAAAATACTTTTAGGTATTTAAAAATTACAAAAAAATTCATGAAATGTTCTAAGACATTTAGAAACATTGTCCAACCTTCAAACCAAATTTCTTTTTTGATCTTGATGCATTTTAAGAATTTTTCATTGAATTAAATCATTTTTTATGCATTATTTTGATCATGGGTTCAAAAATTCATTTCTGCCTATTGGAGAAGGATTGGACATTGATTCTTTTTGCTTTGTTTTGTGTTTAGCATATAGTTTCTAAGATAAAATGTCCATGATTTGATCTTGTATTTTCCATTTGTTTGGCATTTCTTTTGTTTAGGAGCCCTAAAAACCCTAATAACTTAGAAAATTCATAACTTGAGATTGGTTAAGAGTTGAGACCTCCCCTTTGGACCTTGGTTTAGTATAGGTTTAGGGTTTCTTAGGATGGCATTTTCCATTTTTTATCTTAGGGTTTGCTTCTGTTTTGGGTTTTTGTTTGATGTTTGATCCTTAAACCCTAATTTGAGCTTTCATTTGCATCCTTCTTGCATTCTCTTGCATAACATGACTTGTCTTTGCATTTTATGCATGCTTGTGTTTCATTTGACATCTTAAGACATGTATAAAGCATCTTTGATCATTGCATCTCATATTTTCCATGTCATTTGCCTTGTATGTTTCATAACTTTTCATGTTCATCCATGCTTCTAACTTGCATCATTTGCACCCATGATCTTGTATGAACATCTCCATGTCTTGCCTCATGTTTTCAGCACCTCATAACATCATAATCATCATCAACATGCTTCTGGTTTTGCTTAGCATCATGTCATATCATCCCATCTTGCATTGCATTGCATTTCTTTCTAACATTTCAGGTGGTAAGTAACCTTGAGAAGTGAATTTGCCTTCACTTCTCATAACTTTTCTTCTCATCTCTCTTGCATCCATTGCTGCATTTCTATATGTGTTTGAGTTTGAGCTTGCTCATTCTTTCTACTCCCACTTTCTTTCTTCAAGTGACTTGACTTCTTGAGTGAAGCAAGTTGCTTTGCTTCTCTTGATCTTGTTCATCTGCTTCCTGGTGGCTCCTTTGAAGATTGTTCCTAAAAACCTCACAAACCTTAGGAACAACCAAGCATGACAATGAATTAGGGTCTTGATTAGTCTCCCCTCATAGTTTTTACCTTTGTGTCTCTCTTTGAGTTCTCTCTTCTCATCTCATAATCAGGGACTAAACCCTAAAGGCTTTAAAACTTTGTGATCAAGCTTATGCCTGCATCCTTCTCTTAGGATGGAGTGTATAACTTTAATCCTAAGTGTTAAACCCTTAATGTGTTTAAATCTCTTAACCAATCCATCATAATAATCGTCAAGACTTCACACTTGTAACTTGGGCCTTGCATTAGGGTTCTAATTCTTCCTTAAGTGGTTAAGAAGGACTAACCCTAGTGTTAATGGACAAGTCCCCCTCAAGTTGTCTTACAAATCATAAAAATCATTTCATCATCTTACCATTAAATAAAATCCACTTAATCAAAGGCTTGTTTTGTCATGAGTTTAATCCCTAATCATGGATTAAGTTGGGGAGCAATCCTCAGCTTAAACATTCTCATCTATTATCCTTCTATTAGGATGGTGTAATGAGTCTGTTTAATCCTTGATTATGGCTTAACCTCATTACTCAACACTAAACAAAAACCACAAAAACACCTAAATAATCACAAGTAGGTTAATGATCTTAATCCTATACCAAAGGTGATTAAGTGTGAGAATCTGACTTCACACTTAAGGTATCCTCATTACCCCTAATCAGAGGGAAGATGTGATGAGTTTACTAAATCCATTGGTTTAGACTTAAGCTCATTAACTCACGACAAAATCCAAAAAAACAATAAAAGACTGAAAACTCAAAAACAAACAATAATCGTCTCCTCCGGGATTCTTTTCTCATCACCTTCACTCACAAACGAGAACTTGCTTCTTCCGTCTAATGCAAGACAGTTTGCACCTGAGCCAGACAGGTCATACACTTGAGCATTGACAAGCAAGCAGTTCATCAGTCAATTCATCTTTCAGTCTCTTTGGGTCGAACTACGGTGTTCTGACTTCCTCATTGCACGAGAGGATACGTAGGCATAACTTAACAGTTATCGAACAAAAGTCTCTGTATATTCCCCCTCCTTCTAACTTCATCTTTTTAGCCTCATGATCATGAGCATACTCTTTCCTTACACTGACACCTTCATACTTCATATCACTTATACACTTTGCACTGACACCTGTACATCCCTTTTTCAGCTATTTTATACCCAGATTGCACTGACACTACCCCTTTAAAACACAAATCTTTTAAGCGTGGATCCCGTCGAGTACGGCGGACAATCTGGGTGCTAATACCTTCCCAGGTTGTAACCAACCCCCTTTCTCAGTCTCTCTGGTTCGCGACCGTCTTATCCATTTCCTTCTAGGTCTATGCAGCATTACCTTTCCTCCAGGATAAAAATGCCTAGCTGGCGACTCTATTCATTCTCCAGTGAGTCCACGACTGTGTGTTCTCATTGTTCCCTTCGCCGACCGTTCGCGTCTGTACCTTCATATGATCCAGTTTCATTTGTCGGGAGCGACACTGGGGATATGACACGGACGGGTGCCACAAGGAGTATGTATTTGTAGTGGTGAATGTGAGGCAACTGATTTTGCTGGGGACTCTGGGGGGTATTCTGTATATTGTTGAGGGGTTGATAATATTCACAAGTGTTTGATTCAGACCATGGCTTATGATTATGCTACATGTTATATTTCTGCCGTAATGCTCCGTATTAAACGGAATGCTACGCTTTGTGGGGTGAATATGATGCTAATGCTATGATTATGCAAAAGATACCGATCCGGGATTCGGATCCCGCTGCTGCGAAGATCTCTGGCCGATCTGCTTGAAGTGAACATCCCAGCTGGGGATGAGATCGTTGGTAGATCTGATGAAATGATTCTGCTTGGGGAAATGGGTCGATAATAGACCTATTCCTGTAAATGAGGGACCCAGCTGGGGTTTGTAGAAACTTTCGTCACTCTGTTGTGATTCCTTCGTGTGTTGCTCTTCTGGAGAGAGGCTGAGACTCTGTGGGGAGATGATTCCCCGGCTTTTGTACTTGACTGAGGAAGAATGATTGGTAACTCGGCTAGGGGAGCAATAAGTGGCAACTCGGATGGGGAGCAAGCACTTGGGCGCTAAGACTGAGTGAGTGTTGATTTGCCAGCTTGCAGGGATGAAGTTTTCATGCCTCATGCTGCGCTTCGGATACCTGCAATCCTGCAAAGATAGAGAAACGTACAAGTAATCCCAAGGTATCCTTTGCCGGATTCCGTCATAGGAGTTAGACACTTCTGAGAGTAAGTATATTCCCTGCAAGCACGCGCTTTATTTTTAAAGATAAACATCCGTATTCGTGCAATCAATTTAAGACATCAGACATTCTTTGCAAATAAAAATGTGCAAAACGAAACATGACTGAAAAATCTGATTTTATTAATTCAAGTGCCCTGAATTGGCAAGATACAGTCAAAGAAACATATCTCCTGAAATGAGGAGATTGTTACAAATTGGGAAAAAAATGCTGGCAATGTTGATGACGCTTCAAGGAGCTTCCCTCTTGCTATGGCTCGTATGACTTTTGACGTTCTTCTCGTCTTGCTTTCTGAAGAAGGCTGATTCGGAAAGAGGCTTGATCCTTTTCAAAGCTTAACAAGTTGTAAGTGATACAGACGAATTCAAGATGCAATTGTTCGCTTATTCCCTTATTTTGCATGGATCGCCCTTTCGGGTTTTCAATCCATCGGGATACCCATTTTTTCCTGAGCTGTCCAATGCGGCTTTTCAACTCAGCGGGTGTACATTTTTTGTTTATTTTCCCTTATTTTTGCCCGAGTCTTTTATTCTGTTTTTGACTCTTCGGGATGCCCTATTTTTTGCCTGGACTTACATTCTGTTTTTATGTCCAGCGGGTCATTTTTATGCGAAGTATTTTTTAACTGCATCTGAATTCACAGGGGACGGGAAATCTTCACCATCCATGGTGCTGAGCATCAGTGCTCCACCAGAGAAAACTTTCTTTACCACGAATGGTCCTTCATAGTTCGGAGTCCATTTGCCCCTGTGGTCTGTATGAGGAGGGAGGATTCTTTTCAACACAAGATCTCCCACTTGGTACTCTCGGTGCCTGACTTTCTGATCGAAGGCTTTCTTCATTCTTTTCTGGTACAACTGCCCATGACAGATTGCAGCCAATCTCTTTTTTTCAATCAGATTCAGTTGCTCGTATCGGGATCAGACCCATTCTACTTCATTCAGTTTAACATCCATTAATACCCGCAGGGAGGGTAATTCAACTTCAACAGGTAGGACTGCCTCCATACCATACACAAGCTGATACGGCGTCGCCCCAGTGGATGTTCTGATTGACGTGCGGTACCCATGCAAGGCAAACGGTAGCATCTCATGCCAGTCTTTGCATGTAACTACCATCTTCTGCACAATCTTCTTGATATTTTTATTAGCTGCCTCAACAGCGCCGTTCATCTTTGGCCTGTAAGGAGAGGAATTGTGGTGTTGGATCTTGAAGTCCCGGCATAGTTCAGCCATCATTTTGTTGTTCAAGTTGGAACCATTATCAGTAATGATTCGCTCGGGAACTCCGTATCGACAGATGATATCTCTCTTCAGGAATCGGGCTACCACTTGCCTTGTAACATTTGCATATGAGGCTGCTTCAACCCACTTGGTAAAATAGTCAATGGCTACCAAGATGAATCTGTGGCCATTTGAAGCAGTCGGCTCGATCTTGCCAATCATATCAATGCGCCACATGGCAAAGGGCCAGGGTGAAGACATTATATTCAAAGGATTGGGAGGCACATGCACCTTATCCGCATAAATCTGGCATTTATGGCATTTTCTGGCATAGGTGCAACAGTCGGCATCCATTGTGATCCAGTAATAACCTGATCTTAGCAATTTCTTAGCCATGGCATGCCCTCCTGCATGGGTACCAAAGGATCCTTCGTGCACCTCGTGCATCAACAAGTCTGCTTCTGTTCTATCAACACATCTGAGGAGCACCATATCAAAGTTTCTCTTGTATAGGGAACCATCAGTATTCAGGAAGAAACTACCAGCAAGCCTTCTCAAAGTCTTCTTATCATTGGAAGATGCCCCAGATGGGTATGTTTCATCCTCCAAGAAGCACTTAATGTCATGGAACCAAGGCTTATCATCTTTGATAACATCTGCTGCGAACACATATGCTGGTCTATCGAGTATGGACACTGAAATCTGCGGTACAAAGTTTGCAGCTTGAACTTTGATCATAGATAAAATGGTAGCCAGAGCATCCACAAACTGATTCTCGTCCCGAGGGATATATTCAAGCTTGACCGTTGTGAAGAAAGTCAATAACCTCCTTGTATAATCCCTGTAAGGTATCAGATGATCCTGGTGTGTGTACCATTTGCCGTTGGTTTGATTAACTACCAGAGCTGAATCTCCGAATACAGTCAATGTCTTGATCCTGAGGTCAATGGCTTCCTCAAGACCCATAATGCAAGCTTCGTATTCAGCTTCGTTGTTAGTGCAGTTGAAAGTGAGCTTTGCCAAGAAAGGCATGTGAACCCCCTTAGGTGTAATGAGTACTGCACCAACCCCCCGACCATTCATATTAACAGCCCCATCAAACATCATAGTCCATTCTTCTTCCGGGTTAGGCCCTTCAGTGTGAACAGGCTTTTCATGATCTTTCGCTTTTATGAACATGATGTCTTCATCGGGGAAGTCAAATCTCATAGGCTGGTAGTCATCAATAGGTTGCTCAGCAAGATATTCAGACAATACACTGCCCTTGATGGCTTTCTGAGATGTGTACTGGATGTCATATTCCGTGAGAATCATTTGCCATCTTGCAACCCGTCCGGTAAGAGCTGGCTTCTCGAAAATGTACTTGACTGGGTCCATTTTGGATATCAATAAGGTAGTGTGGGTCAACATATACTGTCTCAGTCGGCGAGCAGCCCACGCTAAAGCACAGCAAGTTTTCTCGAGCAGTGAATAACGTTGTTCACAGTCGGTAAACTTTTTGCTCAGGTAGTATATTGCATACTCTTTTCGACCAGACTCGTCATGCTGGCCCAGCACACACCCCATTGACTCTTCTAATACTGTCAAGTACATTATCAGAGGTCTTCCTTCAACTGGAGGCATAAGGATCGGTGGTTCTTGCAGGTATTCTTTGATCTTATCAAAAGCCCTCTGGCAGTCTTCGTTCCACCTGACCGTCTGTTCTTTTCTTAACAGTTTAAACAAGGGTTCGCAGGTCGCTGTAAGGTGGGATATGAACCGCGAAATGTAGTTCAACCTACCTAGAAACCCCCGAACTTCTTTCTCAGTTTTCGGTGCAGGCATTTCTTGAATGGCTTTGACTTTATCGGGGTCAACCTCAATCCCTTTCTCGCTTACGATAAAACCCAGCAGCTTACCAGATCGCACCCCAAATGTGTACTTGTTGGGGTTCAGCTTCAGTCGGTACTTCCTCAGACGCTTGAATAGCTTCAGCAGATTTAACAGGTGGTCTTCTTCTGTGAGGGACTTGGCAATCATGTCATCCACATAACACTCGATTTCCTTATGGATCATATCGTGGAATAATGTTACCATAGCCCGTTGATATGTTGCACCAGCATTCTTCAATCCGAATGGCATCACCTTGTAACAGAACGTGCCCCAGGGTGTGATGAAAGTTGTCTTCTCCATGTCTTCAGGTGACATTTTGATCTGATTGTATCCTGAAAATCCGTCCATGAAGGAGAATACCGAGAACTGAGCTGTATTATCGACCAATACATCAATGTGAGGTAATGGGAAATCATCTTTTGGGCTGGCTCTGTTCAGATCCCGGTAATCAACACACATCCTTACCTTGCCATCTTTCTTTGGAATAGGAACAATGTTAGCAACCCATGGTGGATAGCTAGTTACAGCAAGGAATCCGGCGTCCCACTGCTTTTGTACCTCTTCTTTGATTTTCATTGCCATGTCTGGACGAGTACGGCGCAGTTTCTGTTTGACTGGCGGGCATTCTTCTCTTAAAGGCAACTTGTGCATAACAATGTCGGTGTCCAACCCTGGCATATCCTGATAAGACCAAGCAAACACATCCACATATTCCTGAAGCAGGTCAATCAGTTGTCTCTTCACTGAGTCTTGTAAGCAGGCCCCGATTTTAACTTCTTTCACGTCTTCATCCGTACCAAGATTAATCGTTTCTATCTCCTCCTGATGAGGAGTGATAACCTTCTCCTCTTGTCTCAACAATCTGGCTAGATCTTCATGAAGCTCGTAATCTTCTTCAACCCCTTCATCAGCTTGATTAATCGTATTGTCAAAGTCATACGAAGTCATAGCCGTGCTGTTGTCGGTGCGGTCTGGAAGGCACTCTCTGCAAGGGTTCAGTTTGTTCATTTTAGTGATTGATTTTAATCTTGTCTAGAAAAGTGAAATAAAGTTGTCATTTTGAAAACATTGCCATTTAATTTTTTGTACAAAAAGAAAAATGGAAAAACAGTGAGCAGAAAAGAAAAAGACTCATTTGCAAAAGATGTCTGATATTTCATTGATTAATCTTGTTGCACAAAAATTACAGATGGCCCGATTACAAAATGAGTCTTGTCATCTTGGGCAAGATGCAAGACTTGATGCATGCTTAAAATATACAGGAAATAATAATTACTCTGCAGGAGTAACCCTTATAATTTCCTGGGAAGACCAGTTTGAGACACGGCTCCCCGGGATCCTTGGACGAATCCAGCTTTCCAGGTTGCGTTCATCTTCCGACTCATCTTCCAAGTTGTTGACAGCATCGGGGGTGAGCATCCCCCCACTAACAAAGTTGGGCTTCTTAGCAGCCTCTGCTTGATCTTGTTGAGTTGGTTTGTAACCCAACCCAAATCTATCTTCTTTCTTCTCCACAGGCAACAGTTTGCCCCAGCCTTGAGCGTTTCCTTCTTCCACAACCTTTCGGGCTTGCTGGTAGGATGTCATGGAAGTCCCAAGCACAGCAGATGTTTCATTAACATTCAGGGCCTCAAACCCTTGACTCATCGTTTCGTGGATCTCCCCATCCATCTCAATATATTTGTAGGTAGCCAGATGGCTAACAAAAATATCCTCCTCTCCACAAATAGTAACGATTTGGCCCTCCCACTCGAATTTTAACTTCTGGTGAAGGGTAGACGTAACTACGCCAGGGGCATGAATCCATGGTCTACCCAACAAACAGCTGTAGGCAGGCTGAATGTCCATCACGTAGAAGGTCGTTTTGAAAGTTTGTGGGCCAATCGTTATAGGAAACTCAATCTCTCCCAGAACTGATCTCTTAGAACCATCAAAGGCTCTCACTACCAAGTTGCTGGGACGTAATTTCAACCCTTCATACTCCAGCTTCACAAGGGCTTTTTTAGGTAAGACATTGAGGGATGACCCTGTGTCTACCAGTACATGTGAGAGAACTGCACCCTTACACTCCATGGTAATGTGCAAAGCCTTTTTATGATTGCGGCCTTCCGTAGTCAAATCAGTGTTGGTGAATCCTAGTCCATTACTAGCATTAACATTTCCAACCACAACTTCCAACTGATTGACGGTGATCTCTTCTGGCACATAAGCTGCGTGCAAGACTTTGAGTAGTGCGTTCCGGTGAGCCTCGAAGCACATAAGCAATGATAGAATGGAGATCTTGGAAGGCGTTTGGTGAAGCTGGTCCACTATCTTGTAATCACTTTTCTTGATGATTCTCATGAACTCATCAACTTCTTGATCAAAAGGTGTTTTCAAAGCTTCTCTAACAACCTGCTCTTCTTGCACCATGCTCTTCCCTTTTGCCTTGGCAGCAGCTTCTGCTTCAGCAGTGTGTCGCTCCCACCAAATGAAGCTGGGTCAAATGGGGTACAGACGCGAACGGTCGGCGAAAGAAATGAGAACACATAGCAGTGAACTCAAAAGAAAAGAGTCGCCAGCTAGGCATTTTTATCCCGGAGGAAAGGCAATGCTGCATAGACCTAGAAAAGATGGATAAGACGGTTGCGAACCAGAGAGACTGAGAAAGGGGGTTGGTTACAACCTGGGAAGGTATTAGCACCCAGATTGTCCGTCGTACTCGACGGGATCCACGCTTAAAAGTTTGTGTTTTAAAGGGGTAGTGTCAGTGCAATCTGTGTATAAAGTAGCTAGAAAAGAATGTACAGGTGTCAGTGCAAAAGAAGTGTGAAGTGTAATATGTACAGTGTCAGTGTAAGAACAGGAATAAGATGCTCAAGATCATGAGGCTAAAGAATGAAGCTGGAAAGAGGGGGAATATATAGAGACTTTTGTTCGATAACTGTTAAGTTATGCCTACGTATCCTCTCGTGCAATGAGGAAGTCAGAACACCGTAGTTCGACCCAAAGAGACTGAAAGGTGAAATGACTGATGAACTGCTTGCTTGTCTATGCTCAAGTGTATGACCTGTCTGGCTCAGGTGCAAACTGTCTTGCATTAGACGGAAGAAGCAAGTTCTCGGTTGTGAGTGAATGAGATGAGAAAAGAATCCCGGAGGAGACGATTATTGTTTGTTTTTGAGTTTTCAGTCTTTTATTGCTTTTGAAAGTTTGTCATAAGTTAATGAGCTTAAGCCTAAACCAATGGATTTAGTAAACTCTTCACATCTTCCCTCTGATTAGGGGTAATGAGGATACCTTAAGTGTGAAGTCAGATTCTCACACTTAATCACCTTTTGATGTAGAGTTAAGATCATTAACCTACTTGTGATTATTTAGATGTTTTTTGTGTTTTTGTTTAGTGTTGAGTAATGAGGTTAAGCCATAATCAGGGATTAAACAGACTCATTATACCATCCTAATAGAAGGATAATAGATGAGAATGTTTAAGCTGAGGAAAGCTCCTCAACTTAATCCATGATTAGGGATTAAACTCATGACAAAACAAGCCTTTGATTAAGTGGATTTTATTTAATGGTATGATGATGAAGTGATTTTTATGATTTGTAAGACAACTTGAGGGGGACTTGTCCATTAACACTAGGGTTAGTCCTTCTTAACCATTTAAGGAAGAATTAGAACCCTAATGCAAGTCCCAAGTTACAAGTGTGATGTCTTGATGATTATTATGTGAATTGATTAAGAGATTTAAACTCATTAAGGGTTTAACACTTAGGATTAAAGTTATACACTCCATCCTAATAGAAGGATGCAGGCATAAGCTTAATCACAAAGCCTTAAAGCCTTTAGGGTTTAGTCCCTGATTATGAGATGAGAAGAGAAGACTCAAAGAAGACACAAAGGTAAAACTAAGAGGGGAGACTAATCAAAAACCCTAATCATTGTCATGCTTGGTTGTTCCTAAGGTTTGTGAGGTTAAACAAGAAAGATCTCCAATGGAACCACCAGGAAGCAGATGAAAGGATCAAGAGAAGCAAAGTGACTTGCTTCATTCAAGAAGTCAAGTCACTTGAAGAAAGAAAGTGGGAAGAAGAAGAATGAGCAAGCTCAAACTCAAACACATACAAAAATGCAGCATGGATGCAAGAGAGATGAAAAGAAAAGTTATGAGAAGTGAAGGCAAATTCACTTCTCAAAGTCACTTACCACCTGAAAAGTTAGAAAAGAAAGTGCAATGCAATGCAAAATGGGATGAGATGACATGATGAAAAACAAAGCCAGAAGTAATTACATGATGCTAATGATGCTATGAGATGCTACAAACCAGAAACAAAACATGTGGATGATCATACAAGCTTATGAATGCAAATGAAGCAAGTTAAGGAGCATGATCATACATGAAAGGTAATGGAATGCAAATGACATACAAAATGGAAAATACATGATGCAATGATCAAATATGCTTTCAACATGTCTTATGATGTCAAATGAATCAAATGGATGCTTGAAATGTCATGGCAAGTCATGTTATGCAAGAGAATGCAAGATGGATGCATATGAAAGCCCAAATTAGGGTTCATGAACCATACATCAAACAAAAATCAAAATCAGAAGCAAACCCTAAGATAAAAAATTGAAAATACACTCAAAGGATCCCTAATCCTATACTAACTCACTGCCCAAAGGAGAGGTGTCAACTCCTAACCAAGTTCAAGTTATGGTTTTCTTAAGATTTCTAGGGTTTTAGGGTTTCCAAACAAAAGAAATGTCAAACAAATGGAAAATGAAAGATCAAAACATGCCAAATTAATCTTACAAACTACATGCTAAACACAATGCAATGCAAAAAGAATCAATGTCCAACTCTTCATGGATAGGCAGAAATGATTTTTTTGAACTTTGGATCAAATTAATGCATAAAAATGATTTTAATTCAATGAAAAATTCTCAAAATGCATCAAGATCAAAAAAGAAATTTGGTTTGAAGGTTGGACAATGTTTCTAAATGTCTTAGAACATTTCATGAATTTTTTGGTGATTTTTAAATACCTAAAAGTATTTCTAATAAATTAATTCTCATTAATCAATTAAAAATAAACTTTTAAATATTTTAAAATACTTTTTAAATGTTAAAAATGAAAATAAAAATATTTTTGTGTTTTAAAAATTAATGAAACTCTTGATAAAAAGTTTCATAATTTTTAAAACAATTTTGCTATTTTAAATAAATTGTGCAAATTAAAAGAAAAGAAATGAAATAAAAAACAAAATGAACTGAAGTAAGCAGAAGGAGAGGCTGAGATTGATTCTGGGTTTCAAAAGGTTTGACTGGGCGCGCATCTGGACGGCCCAGATTCAAACTTCCCTAATTCTAATTAATTAATTATTAATCCATAATTAAATCTTAATGAAATGATCCAGGCCCTCCAATTGCGCGCGGGAAACACAATCCACTGGCTCACATTCAAACCTGGTGCCCTAACCCTAATTAGAAGTTAATGACTTTCAGGTGGCCGGAGAAGGCTTCCGGTCGTCTTCTCCGGCCAGCACCCTCCCTGAAAATTGCCAACTTTCACCCTAGCTCACTAAAACCTAATTTCTCTGCCCAGAATCCATCCCCAAACATCATAGAGTAAGAATCAACAGCCAAAACACATTTATTTTACATAATAAGGCTGAATCGAAGCAAAAGGGGTTTAGGTCAAAAAATTTCAGGAACACCATACATGCTCAAAACTCAATGATTTTCGAAACCAAACATATCATCATGATCAGTGGAACATAGAGAACCATTTAAGAACTTAAAAACGAGCTCCTGGAAAAAATGTTCATGAAGCTCACCTGAACTGAAGCTTTGATCTCTGGCACTTTCTGGCTAGTTCTTTGGCTCAAACAGGTCCCAATGATCCCCCTTTGAAGCTTTGGATACTTGGTTGGAGTTTAAACAGCCTCTTGAGTGAGTTTGCAGAAGCTCTGACCAAGGGAGTGTGAAAATCGTGTTTGTGATATGGAGGGTCTCAGGCCAAAACAATGGTTGGTTTCTGGTCAGTGAAGCAAGGTGAGTTGATGTGTGGAATTTGTTTGAGTGTTTATGGCTTGTGGAAACAGATTCGAAGGGTTTTTCTCTTGGGAGTGAAAATGGAGAAATGGTGTTCTTGCTTGGTTCAGGCCTAAGTCTTGCTGGTTTTGGCTTAATGAAGCAAGGTGAGTTGATCAGTGGATTTGGTTCTTGTGTTTGTGAGCTGTGGAGACAGATTCGAAGAGAAATGCAAAATGGGGTGAGTTTGTGTATGTCTTCCTAGGGCTTGTTTCAGGCTTGCTTCATGTATGAAATGGCTAGCATTTGCTTTGCATAAAAGACTCCTATTGGTCAGATGATGTGACCTGGCCTGCTGTGATTGGGATGTTCACTTTTGCAAAAAGTCCACTTTGTTGTAAGGAGGGCATGGGCTAAGTCCTAGCTTGGTACAAGAGGCATGGGCTGCGCAGCAAGGTGTGTGTGGAAGGCTAGCATGGTTCAGCATCCAATGTAGCAAGTGGTAGGAGGTGTCATGATGGTTTTGCAACTTGATCAACTTTGGTTCATATGAAACTATCTTGCCATACAAGCCATGAAATATGAGAAACTTTGGTTCAAATCTGATTTTTAGGTCACATGTAATGTTTGTACATTGGTTTGATGTGAACTAGAAGTCACAAATGGCCTTGATACATGATTTTGCAAACTTTCCAATTGGTGCATATCTTGAAAATTAGTGATTTTTGCAACCTTTGTCACACCATAACTTTTGATCCAAAATGAATTAGGTCATGTTCTTGTACTTTTTGAAAAGGGAAAAATGTGTTCTACAACTTTCATGACCAAAGTTTTTTCATTTGAAGCATTTTTGGATCAAAAAGTAAGGTTTGAAAAGTGACCTAGATTGACAAATTCCTTAAAAGTCAACCATGCCCTAAAAAGTCAACTTTGCAAAAACTTCAAATTCTTGATTTTTGTGAACTTCAACCCTCTTCCATGATCAAATAAAGATCATATACACTCAAAATGATGAAGATCACCCCTTGGTTGGGTCATTGGGGGCCTCAGATGCCCTGATTTTGCACTGACTTGTCCAGAAAGTCAACTCTTGATCAGATGACTTCCCCATGGAGTTTCTTCATGAAAATTGATATGCATACTCCCTATACCATATAGAGACCAATGGAAACAAGAATGACCCAAAAAATTGGGGTTATGGCCTCTGAAACCAAAACCCTAATTTTAGGTCAACTGTGCAGTCAAATTTGGCTCTGCTTCCACACCATTTCCAATTCTTGTGATTCCTTGGCATTCTTGACTTTGAAAGGATGTAATATGATATAAGAACACACATGGACCACTTTGAAGTGATTGATGGCCTTTGGAGTGGCTCAAGAAGCTCTTGGATTGCTCAGATCACAAACCCTAGGTGCAGATGACTTTGAACCAATGCAGTGAAGCAAAAGTGTGACATGAGATGCTATGATTGAGTTTATGCATATGAAATGATCACAAGCCATGGTGAATGGGTGAGGGAAAATTTGGGGTGTTTACAGCTGCCCCTATTCAAGCATGAGTTAGCTGTGCAGGTTGTAAGCGACGGCTTAACAGGCAAACTAGATAACTTGTGGTTGAATACCAAAGACAGTCCGAAATTTGCACTCACAGAATGAAGAAGAAAAGGGATATAGATTGTAAAGGAAAATAAAGTATATTGTAAAGTGTGGGCGACGGAGGACGACCGTCGAGCAGAGGACGACTGCTGGGTAAAGAGCAATGACGGGGACGGCCGACATGCTGGGAAAGGTGTGTGAAGTAAAGCAATGACGGGGACGGCCGACATGCTGGAAATAAAAGGTAAAGCCAAGACGGGGACGGCCGACTAGCTGGAAAAATAAGATATCATGATGGGGACGGCCATCAAGATAAAGTTGTAAGATTCTCTGGGATTTAATGAAACATGACGGGGACGGCCATCAAGTTCATAAAGTAAAGCAATCGACGATGGGGACGGCCATCGGGCTAAAAGGAAAAGGGACCACGACGGGGACAGCCATCGGGTTAAAGAATAAATGAAATAAACAGATGATGAGGTACGGTCATCAAAGGTGAAGGACGATCACCTAGCAGGGGACGGCTGCTCTGTTGGGGGTTAAGATGAGGGACGGTCATCTTAGGTGGAGGACGACCACCTGGCAGGGTACGGCTGCCGAAAATATCGCGACATAGGACGAATGCCGGATAAAGGGTCAACGATGGGGACGGCCATCGGACGATCATGATGGAGGACGACCATCAAGAGGTGGAGGACGACCACCTAGCAGGGGACGGCTGCTCTCGAGGTTTCTCATGACATAGGACGAATGCCAGATAACCAAAAATCAACAATGGGGACGGCCATTGGATAAAATGATGAAGGACGATCATCAAGAGGTGGAGGACGACCACCTAGCAGGGGACGGCTGCTAAAAATCAACGATGGGGACGGCCATCGGATGAGCATGATGGAGGACGACCATCAAGAGGTGGAGGACGACCACCTAGCAGGGTACGGCTGCTCTCAGGGTTTACCATAACACAGGACGAGTGTCAGATAAAAAGGAAGATTTGCTTTGTTGGTGATCTACTGGGGAATAGTAAACACGGACAAGTGTTTACAACCAAGAGAAGAAAGCATAAGTGTTTAGGTGTTGTGTATAAATTAAAAATGCGGACGAGCATCCTTAAGACTACGATACGGACGAGTATCGGGTAGAAACAAACTGACACATGTTCAGAGATGATGATACGAACGAGTATCAACGGGTTAACAAAGAACACGGACGAGTGTTGAATCTGAGGGGACTCCTGGGGAATAGTAGACACAGACGAGTATCTATATCCAAGAAGACAAAAGTGTTTGACACGGTGTATGGATTAAAGATACGGACGAGCATCCTTAAGACTATGATACGGACGAGTATCATGTAGAAACAAACATTTGATGCATATTCTGAGATGATGGTATGGACGAGTACCAACTGGTTAACAAAGAACAAGGACCAATGTTGAATTTGTGGGGATATAAATGGCATATACGAGATACGAACGAGTATCTGTATAAGTGTAACATGAGTAGTGAGTATGAGTTTTGTATGGATGAGTGTTTATCTGCTGGGGAGGGTGACACGGACGAGTGTCAAAAGGAGAAAAGTATGATATCAACAAGTATATGGGCTGTAAAAGTGTAAGCGACTGCGCTGGGGATATGACACGGACGGGTGTCAAGGAATTGTATATACAAGTATAGGTGAGTGCAAAGAGGATGTCTTTGGCTTTCTACTGGGGTATGACACGGACGGGTGTCAGGACGTATCTGTAATACGGGTGATCTTGTTTGTAAAGGATATTCAGGCGACTTTACTGGGGAGTGATGACACGGACGGGTGTCAAAGGGAGTATATACTGGTGTTTATGAATCGTGAGGCAACTGCTTCTGCTGGGACTCTGGTGGGGATTTTTTCTGTATATTGATGAATGGTTATTATTCACAAGAGTCCGATTCACAACATGGCTTATGATTATGCTATGTGTTTGATTTTTGCCGTAATGCTCCGTATTAGATGGAATGCTACGCTTTGTGGGTGGATATGATGCGAATGCCATGGTTATGCAAAGATACCAAACCGGGATTCGGATCCCAATGCCGCGAAGATCACTGGTCGATCTATTTGAAGTGGACATCCCAGCTGGGGATGAGATCATTGGCAGATCTGATGATATGATATTTGCTCGGGGATATAGGTCACCGATTGACACATCCTTGTAATACAGGACTCAGCTGGGGTTTGTAGAAGCCTTATGTACTCTGTTGTGACTCCTTCATGCGTTGTTCTTCTGAAAAGAGGCCGAGGATTCTGTGGGGAGATGGTTCCCTGACTTCTGCATTCTGCTGAGGAAGAATGATTGACACTACAGCTGGGGAAATTGACAAGTGGCAACTGGCTGGGGAAAGTTGTTGGCAACTCAGCTGGGGAGAAAACACCTCTGGTGCCAAGAGTGAGTGTTGATTTGCCAGCTTGCTGAGATGTAACTTGCATGCCCCAAGTTGCGTTCTGGATACCTGCAATCCTGCAAATATAAGGAAACGCACAAATGGTCCCGAGGTATCCTTTACTGGATTCCGCCATAGGAGTCAAGCACTTTCGAGAGTAAGTATATTCCCTGTAAGCATGTGTTTTTGAAGAAAAATATCTGTACTTATGCAATCAGTTTTTAGAGACATCAGACATCCTTTGCAAATGAAAATGTATATGACGAGACATGACTGGAAAATCCGATTTTATTAATTCATGTGCCCTGAATTGGCAAGATACAATCAAAGAAACAAATCTCCTAAAATGAAGAGACTGTTACAAATTGAGAAACAAAGTGCTGGCGATGTTGACGACGCTTTAAGGAACTTCCTCTTCTGCTATGACTCGTATGACTTTTGACGTTCTTCTCGTCTTGCTTTCTGAAGAAGGATGATTCTGATTGAAGCTTGATCCTTTCGAAGCTTAACAGGTTGTAGGCGATACAGACGAATTCAGAGTGCAGTTGTTCGCTTATTCCCTTGTTTTGCATGGATCGCCCTTTCGGGTTTTCAATCCATCGGGATACCCATTTTTGCCTGAGCTGTCCAATGCGGCTTTTCAACTCAGCGGGTGTACATTTTTGTTTATTTTCCCTTATTTTTGCCCGAGTCTTTTATTCTGTTTTTGACTCGCCGGGATGCCCTATTTTTGCTTGGACATACATTCTGTTTTTGTGTCCAGCGGGTCATTTTATGCGAAGTATTTTTTAACCGCATCTGAATTCATAGGGGACGGGAAATCTTCACCATCCATGGTGCTGAGCATCAGTGCTCCACCAGAGAAAACTTTCTTTACCACGAATGGTCCTTCATAATTGGGAGTCCATTTGCCCCTGTGGTCTGTATGAGGAGGGAGAATTCTTTTCAGCACAAGATCTCCTACTTGGTACTCTCGGTGCCTGACTTTCTGATCGAAGGCTTTCTTCATTCTCTTCTGATATAACTGCCCATGACAGATTGCAGCCAATCTTTTCTCTTCGATCAGACTCAGTTGCTCGTATCGGGACCTAACCCACTCTGCTTCGTTCAGCTTAACATCCATCAATACCCGGAGAAAGGGTAACTCAACTTCGACAGGTAAGACTGCTTCCATACCATACACAAGCTGATACGGTGTTGCCCCAGTGGATGTTCTGATCGATGTACGGTACCCATGCAAGGCAAAAGGTAGCATTTCATGCCAGTCTTTGTAGGTGACTACCATCTTCTGCACAATCTTCTTGATATTCTTATTAGCTGCCTCAACAGCGCCGTTCATCTTTGGCCTGTAAGGAGAAGAATTGTGGTGTTGGATCTTGAAGTCCCGGCACAGCTCTGCCATCATTTTGTTGTTCAAGTTGGAACCATTATCAGTAATGATTCGCTCGGGAACTCCATATCGACAGATGATATCTCTCTTCAGAAATCTGGCTACCACTTGTCTTGTAACATTGGCATAGGAAGCTGCTTCGACCCACTTGGTGAAATAATCAATGGCAACCAGGATGAATCTGTGGCCGTTTGAAGCAGTCGGTTCAATCTTGCCGATCATATCAATGCCCCACATGGCAAAGGGCCATGGTGAAGACATCACGTTTAGAGGATTTGGAGGCACATGCACCTTATCTGCATAAATCTGGCATTTATGGCATTTTCTGGCGTAGGCGCAACAGTCGGCATCCATTGTGATCCAGTAATAACCTGATCTTAGCAGTTTCTTAGCCATAGCATGTCCTCCAGCATGGGTACCAAAGGATCCTTCGTGCACCTCGTGCATCAACAAGTCTGCTTCTGTCTCATCAACACATCTGAGGAGTACCATATCAAAGTTCCTTTTCTATAAAGACCCGTCAGTGTTCAGAAAGAAACTACCAGCAAGCCTTCTCAAAGTCTTCTTATCATTGGAAGATGTCCCAGGTGGGTATGCTTGATCCTCCAAGAAGCATTTAATGTCATGGAACCAAGGCTTATCATCTTTGACAACATCTGCTGCAAATACATATGCTGGTCTATCGAGTCTGGACACTGGAATCTGAGGTACAAAGTTGGCAGCTTGAACTTTGATCATGGATGAAATGGTAGCAAGAGCATCTGCGAACTGATTCTCGTCCCGAGGGATATACTCAAGCTTGACTGTTGTGAAGAAAGTCAATAACCTCCTTGTATAATCCCTGTAAGGTATCAGATGATCCTGGTGGGTGTACCATTTTCCGTTGGTTTGATTAACTACCAGAGCCGAATCTCCGAATACAGTCAATGTCTTGATCCTGAGGTCAATGGCTTCCTCAAGACCCATAATGCAAGCTTCGTATTCAGCTTCGTTGTTAGTGCAGTTGAAGGTGAGCTTTGCCGAGAAAGGCATGTGAACTCCCTTAGGTGTAATGAGCACTGCACCAACACCACGACCGTTCATGTTAACAGCCCCATCAAACATCATAGTCCATTCTTCTTCCGGGTCAGGCCCTTCCGTGTGAACAGGCTCTTCATGATCTTTCGCTTTTATGAACATGATGTCTTCATCAGGGAAGTCAAATCTCATAGGCTGGTAATCATCAATAGGTTGCTCAGCAAGATATTCAGACAATACACTGCCCTTGATGGCTTTCTGAGATGTGTACTGAATGTCATATTCTGTGAGAATCATTTGCCATCTTGCAACCCGTCCGGTAAGAGCTGGCTTCTCGAAAATGTACTTAACTGGGTCCATTTTTGATATCAATAAAGTGGTGTGGGTCAACATATACTGTCTCAGTCGGCGAGCAGCCCACGCTAAAGCACAACAAGTTTTCTCGAGCAGTGAATAACGTTGTTCACAGTCGGTAAACTTTTTGCTCAGGTAGTATATTGCATACTCTTTTCGACCAGACTCGTCATGCTGGCCCAACACACACCCCATTGACTCTTCTAATACTGTCAAGTACATTATTAGAGGTCTTCCTTCAACTGGAGGCATAAGGATTGGAGGCTCTTGTAAGTACTCCTTGATCTTGTCAAAAGCCCTTTGGCAGTCTTCATTCCACCTGACCGTCTGTTCCTTTCTTAACAGCTTGAACAAAGGCTCACAGGTTGCTGTGAGGTGAGATATGAACCGTGAGATGTAGTTCAATCGACCTAAGAACCCTTGAACTTCTTTCTCTGTTTTCGGTGCAGGCATCTCTTGAATGGCTTTGACTTTATCAGGGTCAAATTCAATCCCTTTCTCGCTTACAATAAAGCCTAGCAACTTACCGGATCGTACCCCGAATGTGCATTTGTTGGGGTTTAACTTCAATTAGTACTTCCTCAGACGCTTAAACAGCTTCAGCAGATTCACCAGGTGGTCTTCTTCAGTAAGGGACTTGGCAATCATGTCATCCACATAACATTCTATTTCTTTATGGATCATATCGTGGAATAATGTCACCATAGCCCGTTGATATGTTGCACCAGCATTCTTCAGTCCGAATGGCATTACCTTGTAACAGAACGTGCCCCAAGGTGTAATGAATGTTGTCTTCTCCATGTCTTCAGGTGACATCTTGATCTGATTATATCCTGAAAATCCGTCCATGAAGGATAATACCGAGAACTGAGTCGTGTTATCTACCAGTACATCAATGTGAGGTAATGGGAAATCATCTTTCGGGCTAGCTCTGTTCAGATCCCGATAGTCAACACACATTCTTACTTTGCCGTCTTTCTTAGGCACAGGCACTATATTAGCAACCCACGGTGGGTAGCTAGTCACAGCAAGGAACCCGGCGTCCCACTGCTTTTGTACCTCTACTTTGATCTTCATTGCCATGTCTGGGCGAGTACGGCGCAACTTCTGTTTGACCGGTGGGCACTCTTCTCTCAAAGGCAGCTTGTGCACGACAATGTCGGTGTCCAACCCTAGCATATCTTGATACGACCAAGCAAACACATCCACATATTCTTGAAGCAGATCAATCAGTTGTCTCTTCACTGAGTCTTGCAGGCAGGCCCCGATTTTAACCTCTTTCACGTCTTCATCTGTACCAAGATTAATCACTTCAACCTCCTCCTGGTGAGGAGTAATAACCTTTTCCTCTTGTCTCAACAACCTGGCTAGCTCTTCAGGAAGCTCATATTCTTCTTCAACCCCTTCATCGGCTTGATTGATTGGATTGTCAAAGTCATACGAAATTCATTGCCGTGCTGTTGTCGGTGTAGTCTGGAGGGCATTCTCTGCAAGGGTTTAGTTTGTTCATTTTAGTGATTTGATTTTAATCTTGTTTTAGAAAAAGTGAAATAAAGTTGTCATTTTGAAAACACTGCCATTTATTTTTTTGTACAAAAAGAAAAATGGAAAAACAGTGAGCGGAAAAGAAAAGGACTCATTTGCAAAAAGATGTCTGATATTTCATTGATTAATCTTGTTTGCACAAAAAGTACAGATGGCCCGATTACAAAATGAGTCTTGTCATCTTGGGCAAGATGCAAGACTTTGATGCATGCTATAAAAATACAGGAAATAATAATTACTCTGCATGAGTAACTCTTATAATTTCCTGGGAAGACCAGTTTGAGATACTGCCCCCCGGGATCTTTGGACGAATCCAATTCTCCAGATTGCGTTCTTCTTCCAGCTCGTCTTCCAAATTGTTGATAGCATCAGGGGTGAGCATCCCCCCACTGACAAAACCGGGCTTCTCAGCAGCCTCCGCTTGATTTTGTTGAGTTGGTCTGTAACCCAACCCAAATTTGTCTTTCTTCTCCTCCACAGATAAAACCTTGCCCCAGCCTTGGGCAGTTCCTTCCTCAACAACCTTCCGGGCTTGTTGGTAAGATGACATGGAGACTCCAGATACAGCAGATGCTTCATTAACATTCAGGGCCTCAAACCCTTGGCTCATCGTTTCATGGATCTCCCCATCCATCTCAATATACTTATAGGTAGCCAGGTGGCTAACAAATATATCCTCCTCCCCACAGATAGTAACGACTTGGCCTTCCCACTCAAATTTTAACTTCTGGTGAAGGGTAGACGTTACTGCGCCAGCGGCATGAATCCATGGTCTACCCAACAAACAGCTGTAGGCAGGCTGAATGTCCATCACATAGAAGATCGTTTTAAAGGTTTGTGGGCCAATTGTCACAGGTAGCTCAATTTCTCCCAGAACCGATCTCTTAGAACCATCAAAGGCTCTTACTACCAGGTTACTGGGACGCAAGGCTAATCCTTCATACTCTAGCTTCACCAGGGCCTTTTTCGGTAAGACATTAAGGGATGATCCTGTGTCTACCAGCACATGGGAAAGGACTGCACCTTTACATTCCATGGTGATGTGCAAGGCCTTGTTATGGTTGCGGCCTTCCGTTGTCAAGTCAGTATTGGTGAACCCTAGCCCATTGCTAGCAGTAACATTTCCAACCACGGTTTCCAACTGATTGACGGTGATCTCTTCAGGCACGTAAGCTGCGTGCAAGACTTTGAGTAGTGCATTCCGATGGGCTTCGGAGCACATAAGCAGTGATAGGATAGAGATCTTGGATGGCGTCTGGTGAAGCTGATCCACTATTTTGTAATCACTCTTTTTGATGATTCTCATGAACTCATCAACTTCTTGATCAAAAGGTGTTTTCAAAGCTTCTTTAACAGCTTGATCTTCCTGCACCGGGCTTTTTTCTTTTGCCTTGGCAGCAGCTTCTGCTTCGGCAGTGGGTCTCTGAATTGGTGGAGCAAAGAGACGTCCGCTTCGAGTGAAGCCTCCGCCTCCTCCCACATTGTCTATTTGTGGTGCAGGTGTTGATGTATCAAGAGTGATTTTCTTTCCTTCGCAGTATACGTCAGAGCCGTAGTGCCAGGGGATGGCCCTATTGCTTTCATAAGGTACTGGTCCAGGCGCTGTGACAGTGACTGGACTGATGACAGCTGCAGAAGGGACTGTGATAGTTTGTGGATCATAATAAATTGTGACTGGTGCTCTGATGGGAGCAGCATTTTCTGAGTTGTAGGCAGAGTTGTTTTCAGGATCATAAAATATTGTGACAGTTGAGACATCTTCATGATTTGTTGCTGGTGTTGTAGGAGACATTGTTGGAAGGATGGACGTTGTTGTTGTAGGAGATTCAAACTGGAGTGGTGCTGAAGTTGTAGAAGGAAAATTTGTTGATGGCCGATCAGTTGAGATGATAGATGAAGTACTTGTTGATGAAGCCGAAGAATTGTCAGGAACAATGGTTGCTGCAGTTGTAGGAGATACAGGAATTGCCGCTGATGAGATTGCTGGATTTGTTGGAAATGATGTGGTGATCTGAAGCTGGCCACTCTGAATGAGACCATCTATGCCATTCCTCAGGTTATCGCACCCATTTACTGAAATATTGCAGTAAGCACACCCTAACTCACACCCCGGAAACATGTGACATTCGAGGAGCTGAGCCTTAATTTCTACCAACGGTGTCCGAATCTGACCCACACTGGTTATTAAATAAGACGGCTTGTCTTCTTCAATAGCGTTGATTCTGGGACCACCGTGGTTTGGCATAGGATTTTTGTTGACATTGGGTGGTGGTGCGAAATTCAGAGCTTTTGAGTCTACCAGGTCTTGTACCTTCATGTGCAAGGCTCTGCACTTTTCTGTACTATGGCCAGGTGCATTTGAATGAAAAGCACATCTGGCGTTGGAGTCATAATTTCTGGGTAGACTGTTGGGATCCGGAGGTGCCAATGTCCTTAGCTCAACTAGGTTGAGTTTCAGGAGTTGTGGCAGCAATGTAGCATATGGCATAGGGATCGGATCGATCACCCTGTTGGCTTGAGATGGCCTCTGCTGGAATGGCCTTTGCTGGTTATTGTTGTTGGTGTTACTGTTGTTGTAATTTCTCGGAGGATACTGATTTTGTTGATGGTACTGAGGCTGTTGCTGATAATTTTGCTGCGGAGGTTGATAGGCTGGTTGTGGATGAGCCGGAGCAGGAATGGTGACTGCTGCCACAGATCTATGAGCATATTGGGGCCTTCCCCTGTTGGTGTGGATGGCATTGGTCTCACCAGTCCTTCTTGGGCCCGCAAAAGGCTTCCTTTCATTACTGGATGAGCTTGCACCGTTGTCTGAGATCTTACCCATCTTCAATAGGCTCTCAATTCTCTCCTCGGCTATGACTACATCTGCAAAGCTAGTAGATGAGAAGGCAGCTAGCCTGTCAATGTAAGTCCCCTGAAGGGTATTCATGAACATATCAGCCATCTCCCTTTCTGACATAGGTGGCTGGACAGCAGCAGCAAGCTGTCTCCATCTTTGAGCATACTCTCGGAAGCTCTCTCTAGATGACTGTGACATTCCCATTAGGAGGGTCCTGTTGGGTGCCATGTCTAGATTATACTGATACTGTCTGATGAAGGCTTCTGCCAGGTCCTTCCAGCATCTAATAGTTGCTCTTGTCAGATGGGAATACCATTCCCTCGAAGCTCCAGTCAAGCTATCCTCAAAATAGAACATCCACAGCTTCTCGTCCATGGTATAGGCCTTTAGCCTCCCGAGAAAAGATTGTAGATGGGTTCGGGGACAGGAAGTCCCATTATACTTCTCAAAGCATGGTGGCTTAAACTTGTGGGGAATCCTGACCCCATCTACCAAGCCCATATCCATAACATCAAAACCCAAAGAGTTTTGAGACTCTAAGGATCTTAATTTCTCAGCTATCTCATCCAACCTTCTATCATAGGCCTCCTCCCCTGCTCCCATTACTGTGAACTGGTCTTCTTGAGGGTCTTCTTGCAGTACCCTCCCTGCTGTGGCAGTCCCTTGTATATTGACAGGGATGTTGGCCTCTGGATGGAGGTGGGGTCCAAAGATTGGGGGATTGACATGAGGTTGGACTCTTTCATTGTTGCTAGTCCCAGCAGTCCCTGGCTGATGATCTTCCTGATTTCTCCCTTCCACCAGTGCTCTGAGCCTCTCCTGGCTTTGAGCCATGTTGTTCATTACCTCCATAAATTGTGTCATTTGGTTCCTCATTTCCAACCTCTCGTTGGTCATTTGGTTCCTGACCTCTGTAAGGTCCTGCTGCATCTGATCCATCTGTATGCCCGGAAGGTTATTACGGGTGGGGTACCTGTGTGGTCGGTTGAGTGGAAACCCTCGTCGTCGAGTAATAATTCCTGAACATCACAACAGAGTTAGCAACAACAAAACAAAAACCTACAAAACAAACAAAGGGTTAGCATGCAATGCAGTATGCTTATTTGTTTTCAAGGTATCCGGCTTGGCATTCAGTTTTGACCCTTCCAGACCCTTGAAGATGTTGTTGATGTTGCTTTTGGAGTAAACTCGGATGGAACAAACTAAATACATATATTACAAAAGGCAAATGGTACATAGTTTGTTTACAAACACAAGCCCTCTGAGGGGTCAAAATACATTACAAGAAAATAAGAAATCAAAATACATGGAATGAAAACAACAACAAACAAATGGTCAAACACCAAGACCAAACTCATCCTCCCGAACTTCCTTGAGAAGTGCTTCGGTCACAGGATCAGCTGGACGCTCCGTGAGATTCTTGATGAGAAGATTTCTTGTAGCAACAGCTGCAGTTAGCTTCTTGTGTTGACTTTGGTCCTTTGACCTTTTCACTCCAGCTCTGATCTTTAGCTCTGATATCTCCCTCTGGGCTGCTGCTAGGGCTTCTTGTTGCTCTTTTGCACTAGCTTCCATCTGCTCCATCTTGTCTTGGACCCTCTTGTCCTCCAGAGTACGAGCCTCGGTGATCCTGACCCACCTAGCCTGACTCTCCTTCAGATACAAGTCTGTCCTGGCTTTCTGGAATTGGGCTTCCTTGCAAGCATTCTTCAGGATTTGCTCTCCAGCCCTAGACTTCTTAATGTAATCCTCAGACTTCTCAATTCTAGCCAGATGCTCCACCTTCAACTTTTCTAACCTTTCAATATCCAATCTTCCATCACTCCTCTCATAGAGGGTCTTCTGCAAAGCTTGAGTCAACTTCTCATTTCTCTCTTTCAATTTCTCAAACTCCTCTAAGCTGACAGTTGCTGGAGGTGGTGTTGTGGAAGGCCCAGGCATATCTTCCATAGTAAAGGGCATCCCAGAGATTTGAGCCCTGGAATGGGACCAATCATAGTATTGTGCTGATGCCACATTGTTACACTTCCCCAGGATGGTCATCCCTTTAGTCTGCACATTGTCCCAGGCCCAGGCTGCCTGCCTAACAATAGCCAGATTAATCTTGTTTTCACAATAAAGAGTCTCAACCAAGTCATGTGCCTTAGGAGTGTGGACCAGTGCATAGCCCAGTTGTCTTTTGAACAGCAGAGGGTTGTAATTAATACTACCCTTAACTCCTATTAGGGGCACATTGGGAAAATGCCCACAGCTGGTGATGATATCCCTGCCTTTTGTGCTTTGAGTGCACCACCTGATATCAGCTGAAGTTAGAGTAGTAAGTCTTCCAGCCCAGTTCCTCTGCTGATGAGGGTTCAAAAATGCATCTGTCCTGGGCAAATGCCTGAGAAGCCAAGTATGGAACAAAGGAGCAAAGCACCTCACTAATCTTCCCCTTTGTTTTTCATTCCTCTGATGCACTGAATAGTAGAGATCCCCCAATAAAGTTGGCACTGGGTTCTTCAGGATGAAAAGATGGATTGCATTCTTGCTAATAAATCGAGGCTCATCTGCAAATAATACAATCCCATATATGCTCAGGGCCAACAAAGCACAGACTGCTTTCCACTCTCCTAAAGAAGCTTTCAGGGTAGCTTGAGAGATCAAGAAATCCAGATGCAGGCCAGGGATCCCAGCCTTAGAAGTCATATGCTGCCCAATCAGGACTGGTTCCAGATGCAATGCCTTTGCTACCTCTTCATTACCAGGAAAGACCATCTCAGGGTTGAAAGGGACTCCACCCATGATAGGTATGCCAACTAATGATGAGTATTCTTCCAATAAGGGGCCCAGCTGAAAGTCCTGGAAAGTGAAACATCTCAGTGGGGGATCATAAAACTGAAGGCAAGTGTGGATTAGGCTTCTCTGTGAGGGGTCCAGATCCATAACCATATCAAGTATATCTCCATGGTGTTCCCTGAACAGTGGTATATGGTCTGGAGTGATCAGGGTCTGAATCCTCCTGATGTCTGCTAGCTCTGGCTGGAAGAAGTGGTAGGTGATGTTGCTCTTTTTATGTGCCATGATGTTGAGACTGAGTAGAGACAAGTGCTGATGATAATATTGAAGAAAGGGCCACTGATTGGCTGGTGCAGGTGACTGAAGTAGATAGCTGATAGCTGAAGCAGGTGCTGATGAAGATAGGTCAATACTGAAGATGGGGTCAAAACCAAAACCAAATGAAGATGGATACCCTGAAACATAAATAAGCAAATGTCAATATGATGCAATGATTATGTATGCAAATGATATGCAAGGGTTTGTGACTGAGCTGGATCTGATCAAGTGCTCTGATATAAGTCCATGTGTGTAAGAAATCCAGATGGAGGTCTATAAGTCCAGTAACCAAGGTGGGGGACTCAAATAAAGAGCCACATATCCAGGGTTTTTAGAATCACAAGAACTGTTCCAACATGGAGTATTCTTAATCAAAGTAACAGGGTATTCTGAGGTCAAGGTACCTGCAAACCTGTAAACAGCCCAACCCTCTCACAGGTAGTGTTCTAAAACAAGGATCCTCAGACTTGGATCAGTTATGAGAAGTGTAAACACTTCTAACCCGGAGGTACAGTGTTTACAATAACCATAAAAGTTCCTCCTCTAATTCACCTCAGTTTCTGAAGGTCATTACTAAAAGGTCATCCAGACTTAGCAGGCTTCCCAGATAGCCCTAGCATTGCAGGAAATCTGCAACACAGAGTTCTCAAGAAGAAACCCATATCTGAACCGTGTTTCATATTCCCGCACCAGACCGAGATGGAATGGGAAAGAATATGATTCACTCTAGCCTAGGTGTCACTCAGGTCCCAGGTATAGGACCTTAACTCTCAATGAATCACCCACCCACCAAAGCAAACAACAGATCCAGCCAGCAGTATGACAGTATGATGTATATAAAAGAAATAAAGAAAGCAGTAAAGCAACTGTACATAAAGTAGTAAAAATAAAACAAGTATACAAACACAAGTAGCACATAACACCCCAGTAAACACAAATCAAACAAGCGCTAGGAGGAACCCACAAAAAGAACCAGAAGCCCTGGTTACAGTATAAGGGTCCCCAGCAGAGTCGCCAAGCAGTCGCTCCCACCAAATGAAGCCGGGTCAAATGGGGTACAGACGCGAACGGTCGGCGAAAGAAATGAGAACACACAGCAGTGAACTCAAAAGAAAAGAGTCGCCAGCTAGGCATTTTTATCCCGGAGGAAAGGCAATGCTGCATAGACCTAGAAAAGATGGATAAGACGGTTGCGAACCAGAGAGACTGAGAAAGGGGGTTGGTTACAACCTGGGAAGGTATTAGCACCCAGATTGTCCGTCGTACTCGACGGGATCCACGCTTAAAATTTTGTGTTTTAAAGGGGTAGTGTCAGTGCAATCTGTGTATAAAGTAGCTAGAAAAGAATGTACAGGTGTCAGTGCAAAAGAAGTGTGAAGTGTAATATGTACAGTGTCAATTTAAGAACAGGAATAAGATGCTCAAGATCATGAGGCTAAAGAATGAAGCTGGAAAGAGGGGGAATATATAGAGACTTTTGTTCGATAACTGTTAAGTTATGCCTACGTATCCTCTCGTGCAATGAGGAAGTCAGAACACCGTAGTTCGACCCAAAGAGACTGAAAGGTGAAATGACTGATGAACTGCTTGCTTGTCTATGCTCAAGTGTATGACCTGTCTGGCTCAGGTGCAAACTGTCTTGCATTAGACGGAAGAAGCAAGTTCTCGGTTGTGAGTGAATGAGATGAGAAAAGAATCCCGGAGGAGACGATTATTGTTTGTTTTTGAGTTTTCAGTCTTTTATTGCTTTTGAAAGTTTGTCATAAGTTAATGAGCTTAAGCCTAAACCAATGGATTTAGTAAACTCATCACATCTTCCCTCTGATTAGGGGTAATGAGGATACCTTAAGTGTGAAGTCAGATTCTCACACTTAATCACCTTTTGATGTAGAGTTAAGATCATTAACCTACTTGTGATTATTTAGATGTTTTTGGTGTTTTTGTTTAGTGTTGAGTAATGAGGTTAAGCCATAATCAGGGATTAAACAGACTCATTATACCATCCTAATAGAAGGATAATAGATGAGAATGTTTAAGCTGAGGAAAGCTCCTCAACTTAATCCATGATTAGGGATTAAACTCATGACAAAACAAGCCTTTGATTAAGTGGATTTTATTTAATGGTATGATAATGAAGTGATTTTTATGATTTGTAAGACAACTTGAGGGGGACTTGTCCATTAACACTAGGGTTAGTCCTTCTTAACCATTTAAGGAAGAATTAGAACCCTAATGCAAGTCCCAAGTTACAAGTGTGATGTCTTGATGATTATTATGTGAATTGATTAAGAGATTTAAACTCATTAAGGGTTTAACACTTAGGATTAAAGTTATACACTCCATCCTAATAGAAGGATGCAGGCATAAGCTTAATCACAAAGCCTTAAAGCCTTTAGGGTTTAGTCCCTGATTATGAGATGAGAAGAGAAGACTCAAAGAAGACACAAAGGTAAAACTAAGAGGGGAGACTAATCAAAAACCCTAATCATTGTCATGCTTGGTTGTTCCTAAGGTTTGTGAGGTTAAACAAGAAAGATCTCCAATGGAACCACCAGGAAGCAGATGAAAGGATCAAGAGAAGCAAAGTGACTTGCTTCATTCAAGAAGTCAAGTCACTTGAAGAAAGAAAGTGGGAAGAAGAAGAATGAGCAAGCTCAAACTCAAACACATACAAAAATGCAGCATGGATGCAAGAGAGATGAAAAGAAAAGTTATGAGAAGTGAAGGCAAATTCACTTCTCAAAGTCACTTACCACCTGAAAAGTTAGAAAAGAAAGTGCAATGCAATGCAAAATGGGATGAGATGACATGATGAAAAACAAAGCCAGAAGTAATTACATGATGCTAATGATGCTATGAGATGCTACAAACCAGAAACAAAACATGTGGATGATCATACAAGCTTATGAATGCAAATGAAGCAAGTTAAGGAGCATGATCATACATGAAAGGTAATGGAATGCAAATGACATACAAAATGGCAAATACATGATGCAATGATCAAATATGCTTTCAACATGTCTTATGATGTCAAATGAATCAAATGGATGCTTGAAATGTCATGGCAAGTCATGTTATGCAAGAGAATGCAAGATGGATGCATATGAAAGCCCAAATTAGGGTTCATGAACCATACATCAAACAAAAATCAAAATCAGAAGCAAACCCTAAGATAAAAAATTGAAAATACACTCAAAGGATCCCTAATCCTATACTAACTCACTGCCCAAAGGAGAGGTCTCAACTCCTAACCAAGTTCAAGTTATGGTTTTCTTAAGATTTCTAGGGTTTTAGGGTTTCCAAACAAAAGAAATGTCAAACAAATGGAAAATGAAAGATCAAAACATGCCAAATTAATCTTACAAACTACATGCTAAACACAATGCAATGCAAAAAGAATCAATGTCCAACTCTTCATGGATAGGCAGAAATGATTTTTTTGAACTTTGGATCAAATTAATGCATAAAAATGATTTTAATTCAATGAAAAATTCTCAAAATGCATCAAGATCAAAAAAGAAATTTGGTTTGAAGGTTGGACAATGTTTCTAAATGTCTTAGAACATTTCATGAATTTTTTGGTGATTTTTAAATACCTAAAAGTATTTCTAATAAATTAATTCTCATTAATCAATTAAAAATAAACTTTTAAATATTTTAAAATACTTTTTAAATGTTAAAAATGAAAATAAAAATATTTTTGTGTTTTAAAAATTAATGAAACTCTTGATAAAAAGTTTCATAATTTTTAAAACAATTTTGCTATTTTAAATAAATTGTGCAAATTAAAAGAAAAGAAATGAAATAAAAAACAAAATGAACTGAAGTAAGCAGAAGGAGAGGCTGAGATTGATTCTGGGTTTCAAAAGGTTTGACTGGGCGCGCATCTGGACGGCCCAGATTCAAACTTCCCTAATTCTAATTAATTAATTATTAATCCATAATTAAATCTTAATGAAATGATCCAGGCCCTCCAATTGCGCGCGGGAAACACAATCCACTGGCTCACATTCAAACCTGGTGCCCTAACCCTAATTAGAAGTTAATGACTTTCAGGTGGCCGGAGAAGGCTTCCGGTCGTCTTCTCCGGCCAGCACCCTCCCTGAAAATTGCCAACTTTCACCCTAGCTCACTAAAACCTAATTTCTCTGCCCAGAATCCATCCCCAAACATCATAGAGTAAGAATCAACAGCCAAAACACATTTATTTTACATAATAAGGCTGAATCGAAGCAAAAGGGGTTTAGGTCAAAAAATTTCAGGAACACCATACATGCTCAAAACTCAATGATTTTCGAAACCAAACATATCATCATGATCAGTGGAACATAGAGAACCATTTAAGAACTTAAAAACGAGCTCCTGGAAAAAATGTTCATGAAGCTCACCTGAACTGGAGCTTTGATCTCTGGCACTTTCTGGCTAGTTCTTTGGCTCAAACAGGTCCCAATGATCCCCCTTTGAAGCTTTGGATACTTGGTTGGAGTTTAAACAGCCTCTTGAGTGAGTTTGCAGAAGCTCTGACCAAGGGAGTGTGAAAATCGTGTTTGTGATATGGAGGGTCTCAGGCCAAAACAATGGTTGGTTTCTGGTCAGTGAAGCAAGGTGAGTTGATGTGTGGAATTTGTTTGAGTGTTTATGGCTTGTGGAAACAGATTCGAAGGGTTTTGCTCTTGGGAGTGAAAATGGAGAAATGGTGTTCTTGCTTGGTTCAGGCCTAAGTCTTGCTGGTTTTGGCTTAATGAAGCAAGGTGAGTTGATCAGTGGATTTGGTTCTTGTGTTTGTGAGCTGTGGAGACAGATTCGAAGAGAAATGCAAAATGGGGTGAGTTTGTGTATGTCTTCCTAGGGCTTGTTTCAGGCTTGCTTCATGTATGAAATGGCTAGCATTTGCTTTGCATAAAAGACTCCTATTGGTCAGATGATGTGACCTGGCCTGCTGTGATTGGGATGTTCACTTTTGCAAAAAGTCCACTTTGTTGTAAGGAGGGCATGGGCTAAGTCCTAGCTTGGTACAAGAGGCATGGGCTGCGCAGCAAGGTGTGTGTGGAAGGCTAGCATGGTTCAGCATCCAATGTAGCAAGTGGTAGGAGGTGTCATGATGGTTTTGCAACTTGATCAACTTTGGTTCATATGAAACTATCTTGCCATACAAGCCATGAAATATGAGAAACTTTGGTTCAAATCTGATTTTTAGGTCACATGTAATGTTTGTACATTGGTTTGATGTGAACTAGAAGTCACAAATGGCCTTGATACATGATTTTGCAAACTTTCCAATTGGTGCATATCTTGAAAATTAGTGATTTTTGCAACCTTTGTCACACCATAACTTTTGATCCAAAATGAATTAGGTCATGTTCTTGTACTTTTTGAAAAGGGAAAAATGTGTTCTACAACTTTCATGACCAAAGTTTTTTCATTTGAAGCATTTTTGGATCAAAAAGTAAGGTTTGAAAAGTGACCTAGATTGACAAATTCCTTAAAAGTCAACCATGCCCTAAAAAGTCAACTTTGCAAAAACTTCAAATTCTTGATTTTTGTGAACTTCAACCCTCTTCCATGATCAAATAAAGATCATATACACTCAAAATGATGAAGATCACCCCTTGGTTGGGTCATTGGGGGCCTCAGATGCCCTGATTTTGCACTGACTTGTCCAGAAAGTCAACTCTTGATCAGATGACTTCCCCATGGAGTTTCTTCATGAAAATTGATATGCATACTCCCTATACCATATAGAGACCAATGGAAACAAGAATGACCCAAAAAATTGGGGTTATGGCCTCTGAAACCAAAACCCTAATTTTAGGTCAACTGTGCAGTCAAATTTGGCTCTGCTTCCACACCATTTCCAACTCTTGTGATTCCTTGGCATTCTTGACTTTGAAAGGATGTAATATGATATAAGAACACACATGGACCACTTTGAAGTGATTGATGGCCTTTGGAGTGGCTCAAGAAGCTCTTGGATTGCTCAGATCACAAACCCTAGGTGCAGATGACTTTGAACCAATGCAGTGAAGCAAAAGTGTGACATGAGATGCTATGATTGAGTTTATGCATATGAAATGATCACAAGCCATGGTGAATGGGTGAGGGCAAATTTGGGGTGTTTACACAGTGGGTCTTTGAATTTGCGGGGCAAAGAGACGTCCGCTTCGAGTGAAGCCTCCGCCTCCACCCACATTGTCTATTTGTGGTGAAGAAGTTGGTGATTCAAAAGTGATTTTCTGTCCTTCGCAGTATAGATCGGAGCCGTAATGCCAAGGGATGGCATTACTGCTTTCATAAGGTACTGGCCCAGGCACTGTGATAGTGACTGGACTGATGGCAGCTGCAGAAGGGACCATGATAGTCTGTGGATCATAGTATATTGTGACTGGTGCTCTGGTAGGAGTGGAATTTTGTGAGTTGTAAGCGGAATCATTTGCGAGATCATAATAAATTGTAACTGTTGAGACACTTGCATTGTTTGTTGCTGATGTTGTAGGAGACATTGCTGACTGGATGGGTGTTGTTGTTGTAGGAGACTCTGAATGAAGGGGTGTTGAAGTTGTAGAAGGGATGTTTGTTGATATTTGGTCCGTTGAAGTAACAGATGAAGCATTTGTTGATGAAACTGAAAAGTTGTTTGGAACAATGGTTGTTGCAGTTGTAGCAGATTCTGGAACTGTTGTTAAGGAGATTGTTGGATTGGTAGGTCTTGATGTTGTGATTTGAAGCAGGCCACTCTGGATGAGATCATCTATGCCATCCCTCAAGTTATCACAACCATTCATTGAAATGTTGCAATAAGCACACCCTAGCTCACATCCCGGGAACATTTGACATTCAAGGAGTTGAGCTTTAATCTCCACCAAGGGTGTCCGAATCTGACCCACACTGGTTATCAAGTAAGACGGCTTGTCTTCTTCAATAGCATTGATTCTTGGACCACCATGGTGTGGCATAGGGTTCTTGTTAACATTTGGTGGTGGTGCAAAGTTTAGAGCTTTGGAGTCTACCAAGTCCTGTACTTTTATGTGCAAAGCTCTGCACTTCTCTGTACTATGGCCAGGTGCATTTGAATGAAAAGCACATCTGGCGCTGGCGTCATAATCTCTGGGTAGACTGGCAGGATCTAGAGGTGCCAACGTCCTTACCTCAACCAGGTTGAGTTTCAGGAGTTGTGGCAGTAATGTGGCATAGGGCATAGGGATCGGATCGATCACCCTATTGTCTTGAGAAGGTCTCTGTTGAAATGGTCTTTGCTGATTGTTGTTGTTGGTGTTGCTGTTGTTATAATTTCTCTGAGGAGGATATTGAGTTTGTTGCTGGTAATTCTGTTGCTGAGGTTGATAAGCTGGTTGAGGATGAATTGGAGCGGGAATGGTGACTGCTGCCACAGACCTATGAACATATTGGGGTCTGCCCCTGCTGGTATGGATAGCATTGGTCTCACCAGTTCTTCTTGGGCCTACAAAAGGTTTTCTTGGGTTGCTGGACGAGCTTGCACCGTTGTCAGAAATCTTACCCATCTTTGATAGGCTTTCAATTCTTTCCCCGGCTATGACTACATCAGCAAAGCTAGTGGAAGAAAAGGCAGCTAGCCTGTCAATGTATGTTCCTTGGAGGGTGTTCATAAACATATCAGACATCTCCCTCTCTGACATGGGTGGCTGGACAGCAGCAGCAAACTGTCTCCGCCTTTGAGCGTACTCCCGGAAGCTTTCCCTGGATGATTGAGACATTCCCATCAGGAGAGTCCTGTTGGGAGCCATATCCAAGTTGTACTGGTACTGCCTAATGAAGGCCTCTGCCAAGTCCTTCCAGCATCTAATGGTTTCTCTAGTTAAGTGAGAGTATCATTCCCTTGAAGCTCCTGTTAAGCTATCCTCAAAATAAAACATCCATAGCTTTTCGTCCATGGTATATGCCTTCAGCCTCCCCAGAAAAGATTGTAAATGGGTCCGGGGATAGGAAGTCCCGTTATACTTCTCAAAGCATGGTGGTTTAAATTTGTGGGGAATCCTGACCCCGTCCACTAGACCCATGTCCATGACATCAAAGCCCAAAGAATTCTAGGACTCCAGGGACCTCAGTTTCTCAGCAATCTCATCTAGCCTTCTGTCATAGGCTTCCTCCCCAGCTCCCATTACTGTGAATTGATCTTCCTGGGGGTCCTCTTGCAGCACTCTACCTGCAGTGGCAGTCCCTTGCACATTAACAGGGATGTTGATCTCTGGATGCAGGTGGGGTCCATAGACTGGGGGATTAACATGAGGTTGGACTCTCTCATTGTTGCTTGTCCCAGCAGTCCCTAGATGAGGGTCTTCCTGATTCCTCCCCTCTACCAGTGCTCTTAACCTCTCTTGGCTTTGAGCCATATTGTTCATCACCTCCATAAATTGTGTCATCTGATTCCTCATTTCTAGCCTTTCATTGGCCATTTGAGTCCTGACCTCTGTAAGGTCCTGTTGTACTTGGTCCATTTGTATGCCCGGAAGATTGTTGCGGGTGGGATATCTGTGTGGACGGTTGAGTGGAAACACCCGACGTCGAGCAATAGTTCCTGAGATCACAACAGAGTTAGTAACAATAAAACAAAAACCTACAAAACAAAACAAAAGGTTAGTATGCAATGCAATATGCTTATTTGTTTCCAAAGTATCCGGCTTGGCACTTGGTTTTGACCTTTCCAGACCCCTGAGGAAGATGCTGTTTGATGTTGCTTGAGAGAAAAAGAACTCAGATAAAACAAACTAATGAATATATTACAAATGGAAAAACATACATAGTTTGTTTTTTACAATACATGCCCTCTAAGGGGTCAAAAATACAACATAAGAAAAGTACATGAAACGAAAGCAACAACAAGCAAAAGTCAAACACCAAGACCAAACTCATCCTCCTGAACTTCCTTGAGAAGTGCTTCAGTCACAGGATCAGCTGGACGCTCTGTAAGATTCCTAATAAGGAGATTCCTGGTAGTAACAGCTGCAGTTAGCTTCTTGTGTTGACTCTGGTCCTTTGACCTCTTCACACCAGCTTTAATCTTCAATTCTGAGATCTCTCTCTGGGCTGCTGCCAGGGCTTCCTGTTGCTCTTTTGCACTAGCTTCCAGCTGCTCAATCTTATCCTGAGTCCTTTTATCCTCCTGAGTACGGGCTTCGGTGATCCTGACCCACCTAGCCTGACTCTCCTTTAGATACAAATCAGTCCTAGCTCTCTGGAATTGGGCCTCTTTGCAGGCATTCTTCAAGATCTGTTCTCCAGCCCTTGACTTCTTAATGTAATCCTCTGACTTCTCAATTTTGGCCAGATGCTCCACCTTTAGCTTTTCTAGCCTTTCAATGTCCAAGCGACCATCACTCCTCTCCCAGAGGGTCTTCTGTAGAGCCTGAGTCAGATTCTCATTTCTCTCTTTCAATTTCTCAAACTCTTCTAAGCTGACAGTTGCTGGAGGTGGTGCTGTGGAAGGTCCAGGCATATCTTCAATAGTGAAGGGCATTCCAGTAATTTGAGCCCGGGCGTGGGACCACTCATAGTACTGAGCTGAGGCCACATTATTGCATCTCCCGAGAATGGTTACCCCCTTAGTCTGCACATTGTCCCAGGCCCAGGATGCCTGCCTGACAATAGCCAGATTAGGCTTGTTTTCACAATAAAGGGTCTCTGCCAGATCCTGTGCTCTAGGAGGGTGGACTAATGCATAACCCAGTTGTCTTTTGAATAGCATAGGATTTTAGTTGATGCAACCCTTCACTCCTATCAGAGGCACATTGGGAAATTGCCCACAACTAGTAATGATGTCTCTGCCCTTGGTGCTCTGAGTGCACCACCTGATATCATATGAGGTTAGAGCAACAAGCCTCCTAGCCCAGTTCCTTTGCTGGTGAGGGTTCAAGAATGCATCAGTCTTTGGCAAATGTTTGAGCAGCCAAGTATGGAACAAAGGAGCACAACATCTTACTAATCTTCCCCTTTGCTTTTCATTCCTTTGATGAACAGAGTAGTAAAGATCTCCCAGTAAGGTGGGCACTGGGTTCCTCAGGATGAAAAGATGGATTGCATTCTTGCTAACAAACTTAGGCTCATCTGTAAAAAGTATGATCCCATATATGCTAAGGGCCAACAAAGCACAGACTGCCTTCCACTCCCCCAAGGAGGCCTTCAGAATAGCTTGAGAGATCAAGAAATCCAGATGTAGACCAGAGATTCCTGCTTTGGTAGTCATGTTCTGCCCAATCAGAACTGGTTCCAGATACAAGGCCTTTGCTACCTCTTCATTACTAGGGAATGCCATCTCAGGGTTGAAGGGGATTCCACCTCTGATAGGTACACCAATCAGTGATGAATACTCTTCCAACAAGGGTCCCATCTGAAAATTCTGGAAGGTGAAGCACCTCAGAGGGGGATCATAGAACTGCAAGCGAGTATGAATCAAGCTCCTCTGCGAAGGGTCCAAATCCATAACCACATCAAGAATTCCTCCATAGTGTTCTCTGAAAAGTGGCATATGGTCTGGAGTAATCAGGGTCTGAATCTTCCTGATGCTAGCCAACTCAGGCTCAAAGAAATGATAGGAGATGTTACTCTTCTTAGGTGCCATGTCTGCTGATGAAGAGCTGAGACAGATGTTGATGATGGAGACCAACACTGGAGATGAGCCACTGATAGGCTGATATTGGTGATGCAGGTGACTGAAGCAGGTAGCTGATAACTGAAGCAAGATACTGATGAAGATAGGTCTAAGCTGAAGAAGGGGTCAAAACCAAGCCAAAAAGTAGGATGGATACCCTGAAAAACAAATAAACACATGTTAAAATGATGCAATGAGGATGTATGCAAATGATATGCAAGGGTTTGTGACTGAGCTGGATCTGATTAACTGCTCTGATATGAGTCCATATATGTTCAAGAAATCCAGATGGAGGTTCATAAGTCCAATAACCAAGGTGGGGGTCTCAAATAAAGAGTCACATGTCCAGGGTTAAAATCACAAGAACTGTTCCAACATGGAGTATTCTTAACAAAACAAAGTAACAGGGTATGCTGAGGTCAAGGGTACCTGCAAACCTGTAAACAACCCAACCCCCTCACAGGTGATGTTCTAAAACAAGGATCCTCAGACTTGGATCAGTTATGAGAAGTGTAAACACTTCTAACCCGGAGGTACAGTGTTTACAATAGCCATAAAAGATCCTCCTCTAATTCACCTCAGTTTCTGAAGGTCAATACTAAAGGTCATCCAGACTTAGCAGGCTTCCCAGATAGCCCTAGCACTACAGGAAATCTGTAGCACAGAGTTCTCAAGAAGAATCCCATATCTGAACCGTGTTTCATATTCCCGCACCAGACCGAAATGGAATGGGAAAGAACATGAACCACTCTAGCCTAGGTGTCACTCAGGTCCCAGGTATAGGACCTTAACTCTCAATAGAACACCCACCCACCAAAGCAACAAAAACAGATCCAGCCAGCACAATATGACAGTATGATATATGTAAAGCTATAAAGAAAGCAGTAAAACAACTGTTCATACGGCAAAAATAAATACAAATACAAACACAAATAGAACATAACACACCAGTAAACACAAATCAAACAAGCGCTAGGAGGAACCCACAAAAAGAACCAGAAGCCCTGGTTACAGCATAAGGGTCCCCAGTAGAGTCGCCAAGCTGTCGCTCCCGATAAATGGGAAATGACCCAAAATAAAGGTACAAACGCGAACGGTCGGCGAAAGGAGGATGTGAGAACACACAGGAGTGAACTCACAGGGAATGAAAAGAGTCGCCAGCTAGGCATTTTTATCCCAAAGGAAAGGTAATGCTGCATAAACCTAGAAAGATATGGATAAGACGGTTGCGAACCAGAGAGACTGAGAAAGGGGGTTGGTTACAACCTGGGAAGGTATTAGCACCCAGATTGTCCGTCGTACTCGACGGGATCCACGCTGAAAAAAGATGTACAGGTGGCTGTGTAAAAGAAGTGCAGTGTAATATGTATAGTGTCAGTGCAAGGATAAGAGTGAAATGCTCATGATAATGAGGCTAAAAAAATGAAGCTGAAAGAGGGGGAATATACAGAGACTTTTGTTCGATAACTATTAAGTTATGCCTACGTATCCTCTCGTGCAATGAGGAAGTCAGAACACCGTAGTTCGACCCAAAGAGACTGAAAGATGAATTGACTTGTGAATTGCTTGCTTGTCAATGCTCAAGTGTATGACCTGTCTGGCTCAGGTGCAAACTGTCTTGCATTAGACGGAAGAAGCTAGTTCTCGTTTATGAATGAATGAGATGAGAAAAGAATCCCGGAGGAGACGATTATTGTTTGTTTTTGTATTTTTAGTCTTTTATTGCTTTTGGATTTGTCATAAGTTAATGAGCTTAATCCTAAACAAATGGATTTAGCAAACTCATCACATCTTCCCTCTGATTAGGGGTAATGAGAATACCTTAAGTGTGAAGTCAGCTTCTCACACTTAATTTCCATGATGTAGGATTAAGATCATTAACCTACTTGTGATTATTTAGATGTTTTTGTGGGTTTTGTTTAGTGTTAAGTAATGAGATTAAGCCATAATCAAGGATTAAACAGACTCATTACACCATCCTAATAGAAGGATAATAGATGAGAATGTTTAAGCTGAGGAAAGCTTCTCAACTTAATCCATGATTAGGGATTAAACTCATGACAAAACAAGCCTTTGGTTAAGTGGATTTTATTTAATGATATGATGATGAAGTGATTTTTAGGGTTTGTAAGACAACTTGAGGGGGACTTGTCCATTAACACTAGGGTTAGTCCTTCTTAACCAATTAAGGAAGAATTAGAACCCTAATGTAAGGCCCAAGTTACAAGTTTGATGTCTTGATGATTATTAGATGGATTGATTAAAGGAGTTAAACACATTAAGGGTTTAACACTTAGGATTAAAGTTATACACTCCATCCTAATAGAAGGATGCAGGCATAAGCTTAATCACAAAGCCTTAAAGCCTTTATGGTTTAGTCCCTGATTATGAAGTGAGAAGAGAAGACTCAATGAGACACAAAGGTAAAATCTAAATGGGGGACTAATCAAAACCCTAATCATTGTCATGTTTGGTTGTTCCTAAGATTTGTGAGGTTTACAAGAGAAGTCTTCAATGGAACCACCAGGAAGCAGATGAAAGGATCAGGAGAAGCAAAGTAACTTGCTTCATTTAAGAAGACAAGTCACTTGAGGAAAGAAAGTAAGAAGAAGAAGAATGAGCAAGCTCATCCTCAAACACATAACAAAATGCAGCAATGATGCATAAGAGAGATGAAAAGAGATTGTGAGAAGTGAAGGCAAATTCACTTCTCAAAGTAACTTACCACCTGAAAAGTTAGTGAGAGAAATGCAATGCAATGTAAAATGAAATGAAATGGCATGAGGCAAATCAAAACCAGAAGCACATATGAGATGATAATGATGCTATAAGATGCTGCAAACATGAAACAAAGCATGGGGATGATCATACAAACTTATGGATGCAAATGAAACAAGTTAAGAACCATGATCATACATGAAATGTTATGGAATGCAAATGGCATATCACATGGCAAAATGCAAAATGTAATGATCAAACATGCTTCTAATATGTCTTAAGATGTCAAATGAATCAAATGAATGCACAAAATGTTATGGCAAGTCAAGGTATGAATGCAAATGCAAGATGGATGCATATGGAAGCCCAAATTAGGGTTTATGATCAAAGCATCAAACAAAAACCAAAATCAGAAGCAAACATCAAGATAAAAAATTGAAAATGCAATCAAAGGATCCCTAAACCTATACTAACTCACTGCCCAAAGGAGAGGTTCCAACTCTTAACCTAATTAGGGTTATGAATTTCCTAAGCTTCCTAGGGTTTTTGGGTACCTTAACAAGAAAAATGCCAAACAAATGGAAAATGAAAGATCAATTCATGCTAAATTAATCTCACAAACTACATGATATGCTAAACACAATGCAAAAAGAATCAAAGTCCAACTCTCAATGGTTAGGCAGAAATGATTTTTTGAAGTTTGGATCAAAATAATGCCTTGAAAATGAATTAATTCCATGGAAAATTCTCAAAATGCATCAAGATCAAAAAAGAAATTTGGTTTGAGGGTTGGACAATGTTTCTAAATGTTTTTTAAGGTTTCATGAATTTTTTGGTGATTTTTAAATACCTAAAAGTATTTTTATTTAATTAATTCTCATTAATTAATTAAAAATAAACTTTTAAATATTTAAAAATATTTTTTAAATGCAAAAAATAAAAATAAAAATGTTTTTGGTTTCTGAAAATTAATAAAAGTTTGTACAAAAAATTTCAGAATTTTTAAAATGCTTTTGCTATTTTTAATAAATTGTGGAAAACAAATGGAATTAAATGAAAATAAAATGCAATTAAACTGAAAAATAAGGAAGTCAACCAATCCAATGGACGAAATTCAAACTGGAAGGGGCGGGAATTGACTACGCGCGCGTTTGGACGGCTCACATTCAAACTGGCTTAATTATGATTAAAGCCCTAATCCAAGCCCTAATGACTTTCAGATGACCGGAACAGTGTTCCGGTCATCTTCTCCGGCAGGCCAAAACTTCAATCTCTCTGAATACGCATCAACTCCTCACCAAACTCTCCAGAATCAATCTATGAACATCACTAAGCATAAACCCTAACTCATACAACATTTATTTTCACTGAATCAAGGGAAACAAGCAAGAACATTTTTACGGGTAAACTTTCAGAACATCATAACATGCTTATTTCTTGCTCATTTTCAAAAGTAAATAGATCCCCATGATCAGTGCAACATACAAAACAATATTCTAACAAGAAATTAGAGTTCTGGAAAAAAAGTTCATGAAGCTACCTGAGATTGAGCTTTCGATTCAGGAGCTTTCTGGCTGTTTCTTTGACTCAAACAAGTCCCAATGACCCTCCTTAGAAGCTTTTGACCCTTAGTTGGAGTTTATGTAGCCTCTAGAGAAAGTTGGCAGAAGCTCAGGCCAAGGGAGTGTGAAAATCGTATTTGTGATGTGGGAGGTTTCAGGCCAAAACAATGGTTGGTTTGTGATCAGTGAAGTGAGTTGAGACTGTTTGTGAAGTCTGTTTTTGTGTTTGAGGCTTGTGGAGAGTGTTTCGAAGGAAAATGCAAGTTGGAGAGATTTTGTGAATGCTCAGTTGTGGTGTGTTTCAGGCTTGCTTCTTGTTATGTTTAGCTTGCATTTGATTCACATAAACAATTCCCATTGGTCAGATGAGGTGACATGTGCTTTATTGATTGGTATGGGTGCTTTTGCAAAAATGTCAACTTTGTGTAAGAGAAGCATGGGTCACTTTCTAGCTAAGTACAAGGAGGGTGTGCTGCGCAGCATGATGTGAGGAAGGGCCTAGGATTGATCAGCCACCTAGCCAGCAAGTGGATGAGATGCTATCATGAGTTTTGCAACTTGCCTTGCCTTTGGTTCTTATGAAAGAAACTTGATCCATAAGCCATGAAACATGTGATTCCTTGGGTGCATTCTGAACTTTAGATGTTGTGTGATCATGTTGTGTGGATTATAAGCCCATTTGATGACTTAATTGGCCTTGAGAAGTGAATTTGCAACTTTGCCTCTTTGGTGCATGACTTGAAATTTAGTGATTTTTGCCAACTTTGACAAGCCATAACTTTTGATCAAAAATGAATTAGGTCATGTTCTTGTACTTTTTGAAAAGGGAAAGATATATTCTACAACTTTCATGACCAAAGTTTTTTTCATTTGAAGCTTTCTTGAATCAAAAAGTAAGGGTTGAAAAAGTTGCTTAAAATGGCATTTTCATTAAAAGTCAAACTTGCCCAAAAAGTCAACTTTGCAAAAGACTTGAAATTCTTCAATTTTGTGAACTTCCAACCTCTTCTATGATCAAATAAAGATCATATACAATCAAAATGATGAAGAACACCCTTTGGTTGGGTCATTGGGGGCCTCAGATGCCCTGATTTTGCACTGACTTGCTTGAAAAGTCAACTCTTGATCAGATGACTTCCCCATGGAATTTCTTCATGAAAATTGATATGCATACTCCCTATACCATATAGAGACCCATAGAAACAAGAATGACCAAAAAATTTGGAGTTATGGCCTCTGAAACCAAAACCCTAATTCTAGGTCATCTGTGTAGTCAAGCCTGGCTCTGCTTCCATACCATCCTCAGTTCTTGTGATTCTTTGGCATTCTTGACTTTGAGAGGATATAATATGATACTTGAACACACATGGAACCCTTTGAAGTGATTGATGGCCTTTGGGGTGGCTCAAGAAGCTTTTGGGTTGCTCAGATCACAAACCCTAGATGCAGATGACTTAGAATCTATGCAGTGGATCAAAAATGGGATATGAGATGTTATGATTGTGTTTATGCATATGAAATGATCACAAGCCATGATGTGAATGGGTGAGGGCAAATTTGGGGTGTTTACACTGGATAAATGGATTGAGGACTTAAGTCCATATTAACAACAACAACTCAAAAATAAAATATAAAAATTAAAAAAGAAAGAATAAAAGAATAAGGGTTAATAGTATCAGTATTTCCACGTTCACATTCCCAAAAGTTCAACAAGCAATGCTCACGAAACTCACCCTGTAGATCTGCAATTTCGTCTGCTTCCCTCTCAATCATCTCACGGTTTTCGTTCACAGATTCTTGGTGGTGGTTATTCGGTTTCGCTTGCGGATGGATGGAAGTGAGTTGTTGGGTTTCGCGATCGCGTTTTGGTCGGTTCGTGGCGGTTTGGACGCGGTGGATGGTGTGGTTTTTCGTCGGATGGTTTAAAGGTTTTTTTGCGTTTTCTGGGTCAGATTTCAATCTCTCTTCATCTCAGTTTTTTTAGTTTTCTGTTGTTCTGTGTTGATTTTGGTTTTTCGTTTGAACTTCGTTTGGTTTTTTTTTTTGTGAAGAGAGATTGTTTTTTTGATTTTAATGGATGTTGGAGATATGAAGATGAAGGTGGGTTATGTGATTTATAGAATATTATGAAATTTTTGCAGAAAGTAATTGGGTTTATTTGAAGAGTTGAAGGTTCTATGGTGAGGTTGTTTTTTTGAAATTTTTGTGAAGCTTGATTTTTTATTTCTCTTCTGCAGAGTTTTTGTAATGTTTTTCAAGCTTCCTCCTTTGAAGAATGTGAGTGTTATTCTTATAAGAGATGATGAAGGGTATAAAGGGGATGCTTGGGCACAAAGTTTAGAGGAAAAATTTGATGATTTTTGTGAGCTGTAAATATTTGTTTTGTGACTTTGTTGCTGAAAGTTGGAAAAGTGTATCACATGACTATGATGTAACAAAAAAATTTCCAGCTCACAAAAATTAATGATAACAAAAAGTAGTAAAATAATAATAATAGAAATAGCAATAATATGGAAATGAAAAATAAAATAATTAAAAAAAAGTAATAATAGTAATAAAGAAATAATAATAAAAAGATACTAATAGAATAATAAATTTTTGTATTTTGTGAATAAATAATAGTAAATGGAATAAAAAGGAAATAAAGTAATAAAGTAGGTATTTTAGAAAAGAAATAAAAAAAAAAAGAGAAATTGATTTTTCTTTTAGATATTTTTTATGATAGAAAAAAAAGGTGATAGGAATGGCTAATAAAAATGAAAGTGATAAACGGACAATAACGTCCACACATTGCGCACACACGCACCAACAAACTTAAATAAACTCTGATTTCGCACAACTCCTGAAGAAACAAAAATGACATATTTTTTGGATTTTTTTAATAAAGGTGAAAACGAAAATGAAACAATATGACAAAATTGGGGTATAATAGCATGTGTTGTGCTGACAGAAAAATAAAGAAAGTGATAGAAAAATAACTATATGGAATTAATAATAATAATAATAATAATAATAAATAATAAATAATAATAGAAATAATAATAACACTAAGAATAGAGATAATAAATTAGTAATAGTAATAAAAAGATTTTTTTTGTGATCTTGTTTAAATAATAGTAAATGGATTTAAGAAGAGAGATAATGGGCTTATGAGATATTTACAAATGGAGTCCGATAGAATATTGTAACACGTGAAATTTTTGTGATGGTTGTATTGGTTAGGTAGTGGTGTTGAAAAAGTAAGAAACGTATGGAGGTGGGGTCTTGGTTGTAGAAAGTGTGAGCTGTGAAATTGTGATGCTATAATAATAACCGAAAATAATACTAAATATAATATTAAAAAAAATAATTAAAAAAAAAAGAAAAAGTAATACTAATGATAATAATAAAATAGTAACAATGATAGAATATTTTAATAAAATGTGGTAGTATGAAAAATGATAATAATAATAATAATAATATGTGATGAATTTAAAAAGTAATGGTTAAAATGGATTAAAAATGGATAGTAAGTATTTAAAATAGTGAATAAAATAAAAAGGGATTAGAATTTTTTATTTTAAAAATAAATAAATGCATTTTTTGGGATTTTTGGTAATTGATTTTTTTTGAATAAAATATAAAAGGATATTGGATATGGATAAAATTAGATGATGGACAAAATCGGGTATAAAATAAAATAAAAACAAGTGACATATTTTGGATTTTTGAATATCTGTTAGACAGTAAAATAAAATGGTGCGGGTAGGAAAAATTTGGGGATGACACACAGTAGTACATGATTAGCAGTTAAACTTCTCACAATAACACTTCTATTCTGGAATGTCCAATAGTCTTATCATTCTTGCAGGTTCTGTCGTTCGACCCTAGAACCCTTACAAATCATATTCGTATAAACAAATTATACCATATCACACTTCCGTTGTACCACTTTGATTACTCGCAGCTATCCAATCTATTAAGTCCACGTCTATCTTTTTGACTCTTTCTAACAATCACCAGAAAATCATTGTTCACTTTAATATACCTAACCTCACACCGGATGCAAGTCTCTAGACTACTAACTCAATTTCAACTCCTTAACCATCAAAGCAAATATAAGAAAGCTTTCTGACTCATCAGGAAATCCAACTACCCTCGTTGTTTCATACTTCAATCCTTCCGACCAAACCGGTATTATACACTCCTGTGATTACTAAACACTTCGAACTCAAATCTTAAAAATAATACTTTCGGATACTCAACACGAATACAACCACATCCAATTCCAATCCTTGGATAAGATATATACTTTCATATATCCTCATTTATCGTAAAACATAAACTATGACTTTACCATCTTGTATTAACACCCTGCCAACTCGTCACAAACACATCCAAACACTACATAAATAGTTTGTTAGAACCAGATAAAATCAATTGGAACCTTAGTCAACTTCTACTTCGGCTTCCCAATAAACAACTTATCTTTTGCAAATTAACTGAGGCAACAAAAAGTTAACATGGAAAAACCTCCTATAATCTACAATAATAACCAATTAAGTCCAAAAGAAGCCTAATCTCTTTAACCTACTCTAGCTTCTTCATTGTAGAACCACATCTACTTCGGACAGATTTATAACAACACCTTCCTCTGAACCAACATAACCAAGCAAATCCACTTCTACCCACCGAAATTCACGCTTGAAAACTTAGGATATATCTTTATCTTTCCCAACACTTATACCCCAATTCTTAAACATTCCACACATTCCTCTTTTGATTTTATAATAGATCAAGACATCCTCAAAGAACGCCACTTCAAACTTATCCAAATAAATATGAAAGGCACGATTCATACTCCATATACACACTTTAAGGCATACCAGTAACCACTATCCTCCATACAACATCCTTGATCAATTTAGGGTCTGACCTTTCCGTTTATTTCCTTATTGGATCATCCTTCCAATGTTTCACATCCTTTGTTGATCAAATCCTTAATTCATGAATTCTTGAAAGACAATTATTGCATACATGAATTCACATGATTTATCTAATCCAAAGCATTAAATCCATCCCATCTGACAATGATTTATCTCAAACACTCTCCACAATGGAGTTCAGATGAATCACATATGCCCATCTGTAATACCCATATACAAAAGACATAGATGAAGCATATTTTTCATATATAATATTAATAATTTGGTACTGAAATACAAATAAGTTCTTAGCAACACATTGCATAAATATAACCACTACAACATAAGGTCTTAAACAAGGCAATAGAATAGTACAAGATGTTCAACTACAAAAAGATCTAAGAACTAGATCCGAATATCTTAAAAGTCCACAGCAGAAGACTAAGCCATCAACTAGCAAGGATAATCAAGTCACCTTATCCTTACTCTTAGCGGAACCTGAAGTACCTGAAATAACAACATCAACATGGGGTGAGATAAAACATCTCAGTGGGTTCCCTATCTTAGAGTTCTCTCGGCTCTAAGGGTCAAGCATAACAATTCTACGAGTACAAAGGTTCCTCTAAAAAATAAACAAGTCGAAACGGAACAACCCAACAACACATGTGGGACTCAGTGAAACACCCACCTCAAGTATGAACCACTAGACTTCTCATGGGACTCAATGAAATACCCATCTCAAGTTAAATCTCGCTTCCCGTGGGACTCAATGTAATACCCACCTCAAGCTAACTATCGCTTCATGTGGGACTCATTGTAATACCCACCTCAAGCTAACTCTCGCTTCCCATGGGACTCAATGTAATACCCACCTCAAGCTAACTCACGCTTCCCGTGGGACTCAATGTAATACCCACCTCAAGCTAACAAAGGGGAACAAAAACAAGCGCGATCCTCAATTCTTATTAGTCTAATAACTCCTAAGTGTCTCACAAGTCTCACCAATTCCTTATCTTTAACTCACAATAAAATGTCCTTCTCTAGCAAAATGTCCTTCTCTCTAACAAAGGAAACAAACCATGGCACCCGGATTGCATCTACCAAAATGATTCTTATGGCATCAGGAGCAAGAAGGAGGAGCGTTGGATCTAGGACTCGACACCTGTTTCCCCTTGAAGGGTTGAGGCCTCGGCCTAAAAGATTGAATAGCTCTCCCCTAACCTCCTTCAACCGCCCTTCCGGCACTTGCTTCTGTCTGCACTTTAATCAAACTATGTTCTGCAACATAGCATTGTCTCAACATCTATGAGTAGGTAGTGAAATCCCTTTGAGAGACACTATGCGAGAGTTCGTCCCTTAGCCCAAACAAGAACTGGTCAATTTTCCACCTTTCATCAGGAGCATACATAGCCTTCCTAGAGTAGGCCGCCATGTTCTCAAACTTCTCAGCATAACTGGCCACAATCATGCTCCCTTGCCTCAATTGTTGAAATTCGAACTCCTTTTGTGTCCTCAAGGAACTCGGGAAATACTTATCCATAAAAACTGTCTTAAATTGGTGCCATACCCTCGGAATCCCTTGCACCATCATCAAATTGGAAGCACTCTCCCACCACCTAGCAGCAGGACCCTTTAGTAAATGTGACGCAAAATTCACCTTGTCTTCTTCACTAAAAATCACAATCTGGAATATCCTCTCTACTCTAGTTACCCATTCGTGAGCCTTAACCGGATCCAATCTGCCATGAAACTCTTGGGGGTTCATGCGGAAGAAGTCTCTAAATGTTCCTCCCACAACTCCAGGAGCAACCACGTGAGGGTGAAGGCCCCCACTCATCGGATGCATCATTTCTTGCATGAATTGGTGTTGTTGTTGCTGCATCTGCTGCATAAATTGGAACATAGGAGCATTCCCATCGCTACCTGCTTGATCGCTACCGGGAGGAGTGACACTGGGTTGAGCACGAGTTCCACGTCTACCAGCCATAATTCCTAAATGTCATCAAAACAGGATTAAGTTGATCAGGCTCAATACCATAAACATAACATTTAGTCCTATCGCAAGTCAACGTGTATGAACGAAAGGAAACACTTATAATATTTCAAGGCTAGATCGAGGATACGACCTGCTCTGATACCAACTGTAATACCCATATACAAAAGACATACATGAAGCATATTTTTCCTATATAATATTAATAATTTGGTACTGAAATACAAATAAGTTCTTAGCAACACATTGCATAAATATAGCCACTACAACATAAGGTCCTAAACAAGACTATAGAATAGTACAAGATGTTCAACTACAAAAAGATCTAAGAACTAGATCAGAAGATCTCAAAAGTCCACAGCGGAAGACTAAGCCATCAACTAGCAAGGATAATCAAGACACCTTATCCTTACTCTTAGCGGAACCTAAAGTACCTGAAATAACAACATCAACATGGGGTGAGATAAAACATCTCAGTGGGTTCCCAATCTTAGAGTTCTCTCGGCTCTAAGGGTCAAGCATAACAGTTCTACGAGTACAAAGGTTCCTCTAAAAAGTAAACAAGTCGAAACAGAACAACCCAACAACACATCATACAAGACTTCCCATGGGACTCAGTGAAACACCCACCTCAAGTATGAACCACTAGACTTCTCATGGGACCCAATGCAATACCCATCTCAAGTTAACTCTCGCTTCCCGTGGGACTCAATGTAATACCCACCTCAAGCTAACTATCGTTTCCCGTGGGACTCAATGTAATACCCACCTCAAGCTAACTCTCGCTTCCCGTGGGACTCAATGTAATACCCACCTCAAGCTAACTCACGCTTCTTGTGGGACTCAATGTAATACCCACCTCAAGCTAACAAAGGGGAACACAAACAAGCGTGATCCTCAATTCTTATTAGTCTATGAACTCCTAAGTGTCTCACAAGTCTCACCAATTCCTTATCTTTAACTCACAGTTCCATCATTATATTTCGTTACCTTTTTAATCGAATAGTCGGGTAAAAGTCGGGTGGAACCAACATTTCTTGATCTCAAACTATAGGTTTCATCATTAGTTTCTAAATGATGTGTGGAACACTAAAAACGGATACCCCGATCATAAGTTACGAAATAAAAACCAAAGTGTGGGACTACAGATGTCGCTGAGCGAAACTCGCCCTGGAACTTTCGCTGAGCGAGCTACACCAGTTCAGGAAATTCCAGCCTTACGGGAAATCACTCTTTCCACACCCAAACACTCTCAAACATCAACCAATGCAACAAGACATAATAAAATGTATCCATTATCATCATATGAGTATTTTAGGTAGGTTTTAATCGAGTTTTAACCGTTAAACTTCCGATTTTTCTTAGATTTTCCAATCTAGCCCTAACCACAAAATCTCTAAAACACAACAAAAATCAAAGATAAAAGTTTCTAACTAAGAACCCACCTCGAGAGATGAAGATTGGCGGAAAGATTGAGTTGATTCGACGGACGGATGATCGGGAATGAGGAATTTGAGCTTTAGGGTTTTTCTCTCTTCTTCTTCTCTTCTCTTCTCCTTTTCCTTCTTTTCTTCTTCCTTACCAACTTTCTCTTTCTCTCATATTCTATATATATATATATATATATATATATATATATATATATATATATATATATATATATATATATATAATATATAAAACTTATATTTTTACCAATGGGTCAAAAATTAGAGAGTATCCAAAATGTCTCTTAATCCGATATTTTATAAACCTCTGAGTCAGCTAATATTAATTAAAAAATAATATTCCGCTGATTACTCTATTTGGTTCCATTAAAATTTCTTAGAGTATTCCGGAATAATATTATTACTAATTAATATTGTCCAGAGCTTTAAATAAAATACGGGGTATTACATCCTCCCCCCCTTAAATAAAATTCGTCCACGAATTTCAAGGATTACCTGAACAGGTGAGGATATGATTCCCGCATTTCTGATTGCAATTCCCACGTAGCATCGCCCGGATGCGTCTCATCCCATTGCACCTTAACAATAGATATCACTTTATTTCTCAACACTTTGGTTTCTCTTCCAATAATACGGCTGGGTTGGGGTTCAAAAGTCAAATTCGTTTCTATCTCTATAGAATCCGGTAGAATAGGCTGAAGAGGATCGGGAACAAACCTACGAAGTTGGGATACATGAAAGACATCATGCATTTCAGATAGAGATGGCGGCAAGGCTAAGCGGTAAGAAACTTCACCAATCCTTTCTAGAATCTGATATGGTCCCACGTATCTCGGACTTAGCTTGCGCGACTTAAACGGTCCTTTCAACCTTAATCTCGGAGTGACTTTCAAGTATACATGATCACCTTAATCCGATATTTTATAAACCTCTGAGTCAGCTAAATTAATTAAAAAATAATATTCCACTGATTACTCTATTTGGTTCAATTAAAATTTCTTAGAGTTTTCCGGAATAATATTATTACTAATTAATATTGTCCAGAGCTTTAAATAAAATACGGGGTATTACACCATCCGACAATGATTCATCTCCAACAATAATGAACAATAATCTCATGAATGCATGGAAATGATTATGCACATAACACATGTATAATAATCATTATACATCTTCACGATCTTGTTGATCACATAAGATACACAACATGGCAATTTATGCATACAACATGTGTATAATAAACATTATACATTATCACGATCCTCCTGATCACACCAGAAATACACACAACACTTATATAACAAAAATCAATCATACTCACGATCCTTATGATCACAAAGAACACATACGACACAACCATACCAATAACTAAGCATCTACATGACTTCCCCTATCATTAAAGGAATATGTACCCGTCGTAAGACACCATAGTTCATCACACCTGTTCCATCAGTTCAACCTACACACTATATCCAAGGAAATACATCACCTAGCCTTAATTAGCTAATCGTCTAATTAATCCACTCGAACTCGATTATTAATCAACTTCACCTCCCATCATAGTTCCCACATATCCTGACACTTGTCCTAACCACCCAAACCGTAAGAAATCACCTCAGACGCAAAATCGGGAAAAACATCGCGTAAACATCAAAATCCCTCAAAATTGTTGTTCATACGCGTGTTTCTACGCGTAAGGCCTTCCCCTGCACGTTTCCATACGCGTAATGTACAAGGGCATACGCGTATGAGCAGAACCTCATACTCCAGCCATTCTCACCTCACAAGTCTAATACGTGCAGTTCCCTTCCTTACGCGTACTGGCCAACACGCACAGCTACATTACGCGTAAGGCATACGTAATACGCATAATGCTAGATTCTCCCACACGTATCCTACGCATTCCGACAGAGGGTTGTTCCATAAGCCCTCCCTTACATGTATGGACTCCTATTACGCGTAATTTCTACCTGGCCAGCAATGCCATACACGTAATACCCCTCTAGTTACGCGTATAGCCAGATCCAATGCCAAAACTCTATTCTTCCTCACCAGTCCGAATTCCATCACTTGGGTCTCACTTCTACACTCTATATCATTCCTTGAATGTTCTCTACATCAATTTTTATGACCTTTAATCATGTTAATCTTTCATCTATCAATACCAGTTCAATTTATCAGTTCTAGATCTAAAATCCTTGATAAAATTCCTGCAAAAATGATCTTTGGAGAATTCCCTAGAAGTTGTTCTTCCTCCTCCTCGCTCTCTCTCTCTTGGCTACAAACGTTTTTATGCCTAAACTCTTCCTAATTTTTCATATTAATGCATATTCACTTATTACCCTCACCATAATCTTTTACTAATTCCACCCTTGATTTTAATTATTAGAAAATAATAATAATAACCATCATAATAATATTATTAACATAATAATAATATAATAATAATAAGAATAATATTTAATTGGGCCACAATATTATTACTACACCTCACCAATACTAACAACACCTTAAGTCTGCCCGTCCCACAACAATCACCAAAAATACACGACGATAAATAATTTAAAAATGGGGTGTTATATTTAATACATTCACTGACACATTTATTTGTCTGCATGCATCTTTACTGTATACGTTTGCATCTCTGCTAGAATCTAAGTATTCGGGTTACTGTCACCAGACCTAACCCTTTGAATAACTAGAACCCAATTAGGGTAAAACACATCCTCCTCTTGGGTTTAATTCTAGGAACCTTAGGGCTCTTAAATGTGCCTTCTCTCATGCTTAGAATTCACTCAGCCTTCCCCAGCCTCCTCTTGGGCTTTGTTTCAGGACCCATAAGCCTCTTATAGGTAACCTAGCCTCCCTTGGGCTTAAACATAAGGACCCTCAAAGGCTTCCTAAAAGAATAAGAATAAATACTTTAAAATCAAACACATACAGTAGTTTGGATAATCATTTTTTGACCCTAATTCAGAAGAAGTATAATCCTTTGGATCTCGATGACTATCATCCCATTTTCCTTGTTGGTTGCTTATACAAGATGTTGTCTAAGCTATTTGCTTCTAGATTAAAAGTGGTTTTAAACTCCATCACTTCTCCTTGTCAAACCATTTTTGTTCCGGGTCGTCAATTATTGAATGGAGTTTTGGTAACTGTCGCTCCCACTAAAAGACACCTGGTCGGATAGGGTACAGACGCAAACGGTCGGCGAAAGGAGAAATGAAATGAAGATGGATAGAGTCGTCAACAAGGCATTTTTATCCCGAAGGAAAGGTAATGTTGCATAAACCTAAAAAAAGAAATGGATAAGACGGTCACGAACCAGAGAAACTGAGAAAGGGGGTTGGTTACAACCTAGGAAGGTATTAGCACCCAGATTGTCTGTCGTACTAGACGGGATCCACGCCTAAAAGATTGTGTTTAAAGGGGTAGTGTCTGTGCTATCTGTGTGCAAAAGCTAGAAAAGAATGTACAAGTGTCAGTGCAAGAAAGTGAAGTGAAGGTGCTCAGGAATGAGGCTTAAGGGATAATGTTGGAAGAAGGGGAATGAGACAGAGACTTTTGTTCGATAACAGTTAAGTTATGCCTACGTACCTCTCGTGCAATGAGGAAGTCAGAACACCGTAATTCGACTCAAAGAGACTGAGAAAAGAATTGACTGATGAACTACTTACTTGTCTATGCTCAAGTGTATGACTCATCTGGCTCGAGTGCTAACTGTCTTGCATTAGACGGAAGAAGCAAGTTCTCGCTTGTGAGTGACAGTGATGAGAAAAGAATCCACAAGGAGACGATTATTGTTTTTTTTTTGTTTTCATTCTTTTATTTCTTTTTTGTGTTTGTCATAAGTTAATGAGCTTAAGCCTAAACCAATGGTTAGTAAACTCATCATATCCTCCCTTTGATTAGGGATAATGAGAATACCTTAAGTATGAGATAAACACCTCAAACTTAATTACCATGATATAGGATTAAGATCATTAACCTACTTGTGATTATTTAGATGTTTTTGATGTTTTTGTTTAGTGTTAGGTAATGAGTTTAAGCCATAATAAAAGATTTAGTGAACTCATTACACCATCCTAATAGAAGGATAATAGATAAGCACACTTAAGCTGAGGAAGATACCTCAACTTAATCCATGATTAGGGATTAACCTCATGACAAAACAAAACCATTATTAAAGTGGGTTTTAATTAATGGTAAGATTAAGAAGTAAATTTTATGCTTTGTAAGACAACTTGAGGGGGACCTGTCCATTAACACTAGGGTTAGTCCTTCTTAACCAATAAAGGATGAATTAGAACCCTAATGCAAGGCCCAAGTTGCAAGTTAATGTCTTAGTGATTATTAAGATGGATTGATTAAGAGGTTTAAACAAATTAAGGGTTTAACACTTAGGATTTAATTTATACACTCCATCCTAAGAAAAGGATACAGGCATAACCCTAATCACAAAGTCTTTAAGACTTAAAGGTTTAGTCTCTGATTATGAGATGAGAAGAGAGACACAAAGAAGACACAAAGGTAAAAAATAAAGGGGAACTAATCAAAACCCTAATTATTGTCATGCTTGGATGTTCCTATGGTTTGTAAGGCTTGCAAGAGATCTCCAGAGAAGCCACTAATGGAAGAAGCAGATGAAAGGAGGAGAAGCAGAAGAAACAAGTTACTTACTTCACTGAAGAAGATAAGTAACTTGGAGAAAGAAAGTGAGAGATGAACATGAATGAGAAAGCTCACTCTAAAGCAAATAAAAATGCATCAATGATGCATAAGAAGAATAAGAAGAGAAATGAGAAGTGAAGGCAAATTCACTTCTCAAATTACTTACCACCTGAAAAGATTAGCATAAAGGAATGAAATGAAATGAAAATGAAACAAATACAAAGGTAAAGACAAAACCAGAAGCAAACACATGATGCAAATGATGCTATGAGATGATGCAAAGGCATGCCAAGTGTTATGAATGATCATACAAGAGATGGAATACAATGGAAGCATGCTTTGAAGTATGAAAGCACATGAAAGCTCATGGAATAAAATGAATGCACATCATGGCAAATGAATGAAGAAATGATCAAGCATGATTCTAATATGTCCTAAGATGTCTTTGATGTCATGTGAATGCATGCAATGGCATGGCAAGTTCATGTATGGATGCATATGCAAGATGTATGTAAATGAACATGAGAAATTAGGGTTTTAAGGCAACATGAGATGAAAAAGTCAAAAACAGAAGCAAAACATAAGATAAAAAATTGCAAATAAACTCAAAGGAACCCTAACCCCATATGATATCACACCCCAAAGGAGTAGGTCTAACTCTAAACCTAAAGAAAGTTGTGATTTTCCTAAGTTATCTAGGGTTTTAAGGTACCTTAAGAGGGAAAATTCAAATTAAATGGAAAATGCAAGACAAATTTGTGAAAAAAATATGCTAGACACTACATACTATATTAAGATCAATGCAAAAAGAAACAATGTCAAACCCTTCATGGTGAGGCAGAAAAGAATTCTTGAAGTTAGGGTTCAAAAATGGGATATTTATGAACCCTAAATTCAAGAAAAATGTCAAAGTTGAATCAAAACCAAAAAGAAATTTGTATGAATGGTTTGGCAATGTTTCTAAATGTCCTAATATGCAATGTGATTTTTTTTGGAATATTTAGAAACCTAAATGATATTTTAATTAATTAATTTCCATTAATTAATTAAAATAAACATTTAAATATTTTTAAAATGGTTTTTTAATGCAAAAATAAAAATAAAAATGTTTTTGGGTGAAGAAAAATATTTGAATTAAAAATGCAGAAGGAAAATATTTTTGGAAATTTTTAAGTATTTTAAATAAATTATACAAAACAAATGAATTTAAATGAATAAAAATAGGAATTAATGGTTGGTCAACTGATCCAATGGATCAGATTCAAATTTGGGGATGGAGGGAAGACCACGCGCGCAATCTAAGGGTCACAATTCAAACTGAGTTAAATTTAATTAATTAAATTAATTAAGTGGATTAGGGTTTAATGAACTCATCTCAGCCGTCCAATACGCGCGCGTAGACAAAATCCAAGGGCTCACATTCAAACTAACCCTAAATCCTAATTAACCTCTTAATGACTCTCAGGTGGCCGGAGAAGACCTCCGGTCATCTTCTCCGGCTAGCTCTTCACCCTAGCTTCCACCCTGGTCCACCCCAAACCCCTTAACTCTCCAGAAATGATCCCCACCTCATTCTAATCAAGATTCAACCAACAAATTTCATTTATTTCACATGAACATCAAGATTCGAAGCAAAACGGAAAATCACACAGAAATTTCAGAAGCTTCATACATGCTTGTTTCTCACTCATTTTCAAAACAAAATAGATCATGATGATCAGCAAAGCATACAGAACATTTCTATAACCTAAAATACCATTTCTAGAAAATTTGTTCTTGAGGTTACCTGAAGTGAAGCTTTCTCAAACTGAGCTATCTGGCCTCCTCTTTGGTTCAAAACGACTCCAATGATCCTCCTGGTGATGCTTTGATGCTTAGAGGAAGTTTATAATGGCTGGTTTGAATGGTTTCTCTTTAACTAGCCAGAAATCGTGTTTCAATTTGGGGGGTTTTTGGTTGCAATGAAGGGTGGGAAATGATCCTTTGATGAAGCTGAGGTGATTGGTGAAAAAAGTTTGGAGTTTGAGTGTGTGAGCAGAGAGTTTCGAATGCTTTTGCAAATGGGGTGATTTTTGAGAGCTTGATGATTCTGAAGTGTTAGGATTGCTTGTGTTGTGTTATGGCTTGCATTTTGTCCACATAACAATGTTTGATGGGTCAGAAGAGTTGTTGTGGACTGTGGTGATTGGTATGGGCAAGTTGCCAAAATGTCAACATGACTTGTCCTTGAGGTATGGGTTGGTTTTGCAGTTGTGTTTTGGCTTGTCCTGGCTCAACAGAGACCAAGGAGAGCCATGGAATTGGTTTTGTGGTGATTCAGCAAGTGGAAGCATGGTTGTGTATCATTTTGCAAATTTGAGGAAGTTTGGCCCCTTTTGAATTTCTTGAAATTAAAGGCATGAAATGAAATGGTTCTTTGGGAAATTCTGATTTTTAGGCAATGTACTATGTTTTTATGATATATAGAAGTGTATTAGAAGTCATAAAATGGTTTGGCAAGTGATTTTGCAAAAATCCATCTTTGGTGTATTCTTGAAAATTATAGGATTTTTGCCAACTTTGAAAGATCATAACTTGAGTTCCATAATGAATTAGAACTTGTTCCATTACTTTTTGAAAAGGGAATGATCCAATCTACAACTTTCATGACCAATAATTTTTTATTTGAAGCATTTTTGATTGAGAAAGAGGAGGTTGAAAAACTTTCCCAAAATGGAAAGTTTCCATTACAAGTTATTTCCATTTTTGGAAACTTTGCAATTGGTTCACTTTTCTTCAATTTTGTGAACTTCCAAGCACTTCAATTATCAAATAAAGATCATATGACTTCAATTTGATGAAAAATCCACTTTGGTTCCATTGTTGGGGGCCTCAGATGCCCTAATTTTGCTCTGACTTGCTCAAGAAGTTACCTAGTGAACATATGACTTCCACAATGATTTTCTTCATCAAACTTGGTACACATGATCCTTATAATATATGAGACTATTAGAAACAAGAATGACCAAAAAATTTGGAGTTATGGCCTCTGAAACCAAAACCCTAATTTCAGGTCATCTGTGCAGTGAAACCCTAACTCTGCTTCCATGCTTTCCAAGTTCTTGAGATTTCTTGAATTCCTTGATCTTTGAGAGATATAATATGATGATTGAACATACATGGACCCTCTTGGAGTTATTGGAAGCCTTTGGAGTGGCTCAGGTAGGTCTTTGGATTGCTCAGGTCACAAACCCTAGATGCAGATGAATTTGAACTAATGCAGATGAAACAAAAATGCAATATGAGATGATATGCTTAAACTTATGCAAAGATGAAAGATCACAAGCCATGGTGTGAACTAAGTGAGGGCAAATTTGGGGTGTTTACAACTGCCCCTATTCAAACATGAGTTAGCTGTGTGTCGCTCCCACCTGATGACACAGGGGCCAAGAGGGGTACAGACGCGAACGGTCGGCGAAAGGAGAATGAATGAATAGAGTCGCCAGCTAGGCATTTTTATCCCGAAGGAAAGGTAATGCTGCATGAACCTAGGAAAAGATGGATAAGATGGTCGCGAACCAGAGAGACTGAGAAAGGGGGTTGGTTACAACCTGGGAAGGTATTAGCACCCAGATTGTCCGTCGTACTCGACGGGATCAACGCTTGAAAGATTTGTGTTTTTAAAGGGGTAGTGTCAGTGCAATTTGTGCATCAAAGCTGGAAAGAATGCAAGTGTCAGTGTAAAAGAAAAAGTGAAGTGTATAAATGAAGTGTCAGTGTAAGAACAAGAATGGAATGCTCAAGATCATGAGGCTTAAAGAATAATGCTGGAAAGAGGGGGAATATACAGAGACTTTTGTTCGATAACTGTTAAGTTATGCCTACGTATCCTCTCGTTCAATGAGGAAGTCAGAACACCGTAGTTCGACTCAAAGAGACTGAAAGATAAATTGACTTGTGAACTGCTTACTTGCCTATGCTCAAGTGTGTGACCTGTCTGGCTCAGGTGCAAACTGTCTTGCATTAGACGGAAGAAGCGAGTTCTCGTTTATGAGTGAATGAGATGAGAAAAGAATCCCGGAGGAAACGATTATTATTTGTTTTTGTGTTTTCAGTATTTTATTGCTTTTTTGGATTTGTCATAAGATAATGAGCTTAACCCTAAACCAAGGGTTAGTAAACTCATCACATCCTCCCTCTGATTAGGGGTCATGAGAATACCTTAAGTATGAAGTAAACACCTCACACTTAACCACCATGATGTAGTATCAAGATCATTAACCTACTTGTATTTATTTATATGTTTTTGTTGTTTTTGTTTAGTGTTAAGTAATGAGTTTAACCCATAATCAAGGATTTAATAGACCCATTACACCATCCTAATAGAAGGATAATAGATGAGAACATTTAAGCTGAGAAAGACTCCTCAACTTAATCCATGATTAGGGATTAACCTCATGACAAAACAAAGCCTTTATTAAAGTGGATTTTAATTAATGATAAGATGAAGAAATGATTTTTATGTTTTGTAAGACAACTTGAGGAGGACTTGTCCATTAACACTAGGGTTAGTCCTTCTTAACCAATTAAGGAAGAATTAGAACCCTAATGAAAGGCCCAAGTTACAAGCTTGATGTTTTGATGATTATTAGATGGATTGATTAAAGGATTTAAACACATTAAGGGTTTAACACTTAGGATTAAAGTTATACACTCCATCCTAATAGAAGGATGCAGGCATAAGCTTAATCACAAAGCCTTAAAGCCTTTAGGGTTTAGTCCTTGATTATGAGATGAGAAGAGAAGACTCAATGATGACACAAAGGTAAAACTAATGTGGGGGATTAATCAAACCCTACTTATTATCATGCTTGGGTATCCTAGGGTTTGTGAGGCTTAAGAGAGAAAGAATCTTCAAAGAGGCCACCTGGAAAGAAACAGATGAAAGGAGAAAGAAACAGAGAGAATCTTCAAAGAGGCCACCAGGCAACTTGCTTCACTTAAGAAGACAAGTTGCTTGAAGGAAGAAAGTAAGAAAGAGCAAGAATGAGCAAGCTCACACAAAGACAAGATAAAATGCAGCAATGATGCAAGAGAGGGATGAGAAGAGATTGTGAGAAGTGAAGGCAAATTCACTTCTCAAAACAACTTACCACCTGAAAAGTTAGCAAAAGAAATGAAATGCAATGCAAATGAGATGAAATGCCATGGTGCAAACCAAAACCAGAAGCAAGAACAAGAAGTTAATGATGCTAAGAGATGATGCAAACACATGACAAGAGATGAGAGTGATCAAACAGGCATAAGGATGCAAATGAGGCATGCTTTGAACCATAAGGATTCATGAATGTTTATGAAATGAAATGAACATACCACATGGCAAATGAAAGATGCAATGATCAAACATGATTCTAATATGTCCTAAGATGTCTTATATGTCATGAAGATGCACAAAATGTCATGGCAAGTTCATGGATGAAAGCAAATGAGGGATGAATGCAAATGAAGGCAAGAATTAGGGTTTACATACAATATGCAATGCAAAATTCAAAATTAGAAGCAAATGACAAGATAAAAAATTGAAAATGGGATCAAAGGTACCCTAACCGTACACAAGTTCACTGCCCAAAGGAGGGGACCTAAGTCTTAACCTAATGGAAGTTATGATTTTCTCAAGTCAACTAGGGTTTCAAGGCACTTCAAAAGGAAAAATGCACATCAAATTGAAAATGAAAGATAAATTCAAACCAATTTTACCCTAGAAACTACATGATATGAAGGATGCAATGCAAGAAGAACCATCATCAAACTCTTCATGGTTAGGCAGAATGAATTTTTCTAAGTTAGAACAAAAATATTGCCTTTTAAGAACTTTAATTCCAAAGAAAAATGTCAAAATAGGTCAAGAACCAAAAAGAAATTTGTTTGAAGAGTTTGATAATGTTTCCAAATGTATTAAAATGCAATGTGAATTTTTTTGGTGATTTTTAAATACCTAAATGCATTTTTAATTAATTAATTTCCATTAACTAATTAAAAATAAACATTTAAATGATTTCAAAATAATTTTTAATGCAAAAAATAAAAATAAAAATATTTTTGGGTTCTGAAAATTAATAAAAGATTTGATAAAAATTTTCAGAATTTTTTAATGTATTTTGCTATTTTAAATAATTCGTGCAAATTAAATGAAAAGAAAATGAAATAAAATTAAAATATGAGAAGTATGCACATCCACTGGCTGAGATTCAAATGGAAAAGGAGGGAATTGACCCTCGGGCATCTGGACGGCCCACGTTTAAACTGGCTGGATTAAATTAAATGATCCAGGCCATTCATATGCGCGGGAGTCAACAAAAGTCAGCCAGATCTATGGTCCAAATTCATACTTTGCCCTAAACGTGATTAATTCCCTAATGACATTCAGGTGGCCGGAAATGACCTCCGGTCATCTTCTCCGGCCACACCTCCCCTGAGAATTTCCCAAATCACTCCCCAGGCCATTTCTGGAGCTCTAAAGCTCCAGATCACTTCCTCTCATCCCTGACCTCAAAAACAATTTATTTCTAAGCATGAACCAGATTCGAAGCAAGATACAAAAATGGCAGAAATTTCAGACAAGCCATACACACTCATTTCTCAACCATTTTGGAAAATTTAAAGTTCAGTGTGACCAGGAAAGCAAGCTTAATCATTTAGAAATTTAAAACAAGAGTTATGGAAAAATGTTTTCACATGGCTACCTGAGATGGAGCTTTCAATCCAGGAGCTTTTTGACTGCTTCCTTGCTTCAAAATGAACCCAATGAACCTCCTAAGGAGTTTGCAAAGCTTGTATGGAGTTTATTTTGGCTGGTTTGTGAGATTGATGAAGTTCTGTTCAGTGAGGGATGAGAATCGTGTTTTTGATATGTAGGGTTTCAGGGCAAAGTAATGGTTGGTAACTGGTCAGTGGATCATGGTGAGTGTTTCTGTGAAGTTTATTTTGATGTTTGAAGCTTGTGTGAAGAGATTCGAATGAAAATGCATAAGAGGTGAGTTTGGAGAATGCTGGCTTGTGGGAGAGATCAGGCTGTGTTGTGTGATGGGTTGGGTTGCTTTTGGTACACATATCAATCCTTGATAGGTCAGAGAGTTGTTGTGGAGCAGTGTGATTGGTATGGAGCAAAATGCATAAAGTCAACTTTTTGTGTAAGAGAGGTATGGGTCAATGGAAGGCCAAGGACAAAGGGGTGTCCTGCGCAGCAAGGATTGAGGAGATCCATAGAATCAGTCTTGAGGCCAATTAGCAAGTGGATTAGGGTTTGTGAGAGGTTTTGCAACTTTGTGATCTTTTGGCCCTTTTGTAATTACTTGAAGCATAAGTCATGAAAATGGGAGGTTCTTTTGTGCAATCTGATTTTTAGGCATTGGTTTATGTTTGTGCAAAGGTTAGAAGTCACATTGAAGTCACATTTTGCCTTGGCAAGAGGTTTTGCAACTTTGCCTCTTTGGTACAAAACTTGAAATTATGTGATTTTTGCCAACTTTGACAAGCCATAACTTTTGATCAAAAATGAATTAGAATGAGTTCTTGTACTTTTTGAAAATGGGAGGAACCATTCTACAACTTTCATGACTAAAGTTTTCTCATTTGAAGCATTTTTGAATCAAAAAGAAAAGGTTGAAAAACTTTCCCAAAATGGCAAGTTTCCATTACAAGTCACTTTCCCAAAATGGCAACTTTGCAAATGACTTGAAATTCTTCAATTTTGTGAACTTATAACATCTTCCATGATCAAATAAAGATCATACATATTCAAAATGATGGAGAATACCCTTTGGTTGGGTCATTGGGGGCCTCAGATGCCCTGATTTTGCACTGACTTGCTCAAGAAGTCAATTCTTGATTAGATGCCTTCCCCATGGAATTTCTTCATGAAAATTGATATGCATGATCCTCATAACATATAGAGACCAATAGAAACAAGAATGACCAAAAAATTTGGAGTTATGGCCTCTGAAACCAAAATCCTAATTCTAGGTCATCTGTGCAGTTAAGCCTGGCTCTGCTTCCATGCCTTTCTCAGTTCTTGTGATTCTTTGAATTTCTTGACTTGGTGAGGATATGATATGATTTTTGAACATACATGGACCCCTTTGAAGTGATTGATGACCTTTGGAGTGGCTCAAATGGCTCTTGGATTGCTCAGATCACAAACCCTAGATGCAGATGACTTAGAAACAATGTAGTGAAGCAAAAATGTTGTATGAGATGCTATGATTGAACTTATGCATATGAAAAGATCACAAGCCATGGTGTGAATGGGTGAGGGCAAATTTGGGGTGTTTACAGCTGCCCCTATTCAAACATGAGTTAGCTATGCAGGATGTAAGCAACGGCTTAACAGGCAAACAAGATAACTTGTGGTTGAATACCAAAGACAGTCCAAAATTTGCACTCACAGAATGAAGAAGAAAAGGGATATAGATTGTAAGAGAAAATAAAGTATAATTATAAAGTGCGGGCGACGGAGGACGACCGTCGAGCAGAGGACGACTGCTGGGGATGAAGCGATGACGGGGGCGACCGACATGCTGGGGGAAAATGCGGGAAATAAAGCAATGACGGGGACGACCGACAAGCTGGGGATATAAGAGATTATGATGGGGACGGCCATCAAGTAAAGCTATAAGACTCTCTGGGGATTATGGGTAAATGATGGGGACGACCATCAAGCTCAAAGCATAAATGAAATAAATGATGAGGTACGGTCATCAAAGGTGAAGGACGATCACCTGGCAGGGGACGGCTGCTCTGTTGGGGATAAGATGAGGGATGGTCATCTAAGGTGAAGGACGATCACTTGGCAGGGTACGGCTGCCGAAAGTATCACGACATAGGACGAATGTCGGATGAAAAGGTCGACGATGGGGACGGCCATCGGATAAGCATGATGAAGGACGATCACCTAGAAGGGTACAGCTGCTCTCGGGGTTTATCATGACATAGGACGAATGTTAGATAACAAGATCAACGATGGGGACGGCCATCGGATAGAATGATGAAGGACGATCATCAAGAGGTGAAGGGCATTCACCTAGCAGGGGACGGCTGCTAAAAAATCACGACATAGGACGAATGTCGGATAGGAGGGGGTTCTAATGAATAGAGACTTCACTGGGGGTGATGAAGGACGATCATCAAAAAGGTGAAGGACGATCACCTGGCAGGTTACGGCTGCCGAAAAGGTATCATGACATAGGAAGAATGTCAGATGAAAGGAAATAGTTTAACAAGTTTTGTTGGGGACTCTCCTGGGGAATAGTAGACACAGACGAGTGTCTAAATTCAAGAAGACATAAGTGTTTGACACGGTGTATAGATTAAAGATGCGGACGAGCATCCTTAAGACTATGATACGGACGGGTATCAGGTAGAAACAAACGCTTTACGCATGCTCAGAGATGATGATACGGACGAGTACCAACTGGTTAACAAAGAAAACGGACGAGTGTCAGATCTGAGGGGATTTAAGTAATATATACAAGATACGGACGAGTATCTGTATGAATAAAAAGATGATGAGTAACAAGTATGAGTGAAACACAGACGAGTGTTTAACTTGCTGGGGAGAGTATGACACGGACGAGTGTCGGAAAAAGTATATTATAAAAAAGTGTGTGGTTTCCAAAGTGTTTGGGTAACTATGCTGGGGAAGGTGACACGGACGGGCGTCAAGGGATTGTGTATATATGTATTTGTATAGTGGGTGCAAAGGGGACGCTCTGGCTTTCTATTGGGGATATGACACGGACGGGTGCCGAAGGGAGCATGTATCTGTATTTGTGAGTGTAAAGGAAATGCTTTGGCTCTCTGCCGAGGAATTTCGGGGAGTCTTTCGTATACTGTTGCTGGTATTAACTGATGTGATTCAGAGCATGGCTTATGATTTATGCACTATGTTTGATTTTTGCCGTAATGCTCCGTATTGAACGGAATGCTACGCTCTGTGGGGAAAATATGATGCGAATGCTATGATTATGCAAAGATACCGATCCGGGACTCGGATCCCGTTGCTGTGAAGATCTCTGACTGATCTGCTTGAAGTGGACATCCCAGCTAGGGATAAGATCATTGGTAGATCTGATAAGATGTATCTGCATGGGGAAACAAGTCACTGATAGACCCATCTTAGTAAATGGGGACCCAGCTGGGGTTTGTAGAAGCTTTCGTCACTCTGTTGTGAGATCTTCAGGTGTTGCTCTTCTGGATAGGGGTTGAAACTCTGTGGGGAGGTAGTTCCCTGGTTGGCACTTGGCTGGGGAAGAAGAAAGATCATTGGAAGATCTTCCTAGGGATTTCTGTAGGGATCCTGCTGAGGATGATACCCGATAACTCAACTGGGGAGAAAACACCTCCGGTGCTAATCTGGAAGACGGACTGAGTAGATAATGATTTGACAGCTTGCTGGGGAGAAGCTTGCATGCCCCATGTCGCGCTTTGAACACCCGCAATCCTGCATGATAAAGAAACGTACAAGTATCCCGAGGTATCCCTTACCGAATTCCGTCATAGGAGTTTAGACACTCCTGGGAGTAAATACATTTCCTGCAGGCACGTATTTTTAGAAGGGAAGCATCTGTATTTATGCAATCAATATCTTAAAGACATCGGACATTTTTTGCAAATGAAAATAAAATGTACGAGACGAAACATGACTGAAAATCTGATTTTATTAATTCGTGCCCTGAATTGGCAAGATACAGTCATAGAAACAAATCCCCTAAAATGAGGAGATTGTTACAAATTGAGAAACAAAAGATGCTGGCAATGTTGATGACGCTTCAAGGAGCTTCCCTTTTGCTATGACTCGTATGACATTTGACGTTCTTCTCGTCTTGCTTTCGAAGCTTTCCAAGTTGTAAGTGATACAGATGAATTCAGAATACAGTTGTTCACTTATTCCCTTATTTTGCATGGATCGCCCTTTCGGGTTTTCAATCCATCGGGATACCCCTTTTTGCCTGAGTCGTCCAATGCGGCTTTTCGACTCAACGGGTGTACATTTTTATTTATTTTCCCTTATTTTTGCCCGAGTCTTTTATTCTGTTTTTGACTCGCCGGGATGCCCTATTTTTGCCTGGACTTACATTCTGTTTTTTATGTCCAGCGGGTCATTTTATGCGAAGTATTTTTAACGGCATCTGAATTCACAGGGGACAGGAAGTCTTCACCATCCATAGTGCTGAGCATCAGTGCTCCACCAGATAAAACTTTCTTTACTACGAATGGCCCTTCATAGTTCGGAGTCCACTTGCCCCTGTGGTCTGTATGAGGAGGGAGGAGTCTTTTCAGCACAAGATCTCCTACTTGGTACTCTCGGAGCCGGACTTTCTGATCGAAGGCTTTCTTCATTCTCTTCTGATACAGCTACCCATGACAGATTGCAGCCAATCTCTTCTCTTCAATCAGATTCTGTTGTTCGTATCGGGACCGGACCCATCCTGCTTCATTCAGCTTAACATCCATTAGTACCCGCAGGGAGGGTAATTCAACTTCAACAGGTAGGACTGCTTCCATACCATACACAAGATGATACGGTGTTGCCCCAGTGGATGTTCTGATTGACGTACGGTACCCATGTAAGGAAAATGGAAGCATTTCATGTCAATCTTTGTAGGTGACTACCATCTTTTTCACAATCTTCTTGATATTCTTATTAGCCGCTTCAACAGCGCCATTCATCTTTGGCCTTTAAGGAGAAGAATTGTGGTGTCGGATCTTGAAGTCCCGGCATAGTTCTGCCATCATTTTGTTGTTTAAGTTGGAACCATTATCAGTAATGATTCGCTCGGGAACTCCATACCGACAGATGATGTCTCTCTTTAGAAATCGGGCTACCACTTGTCTTGTAACATTTGCATATGAAGCTGCTTCAACCCACTTGGTAAAATAGTCAATGGCAACCAGGATGAATCTGTGGCCATTTGAGGCAGTCGGTTCGATCTTGCCAATCATATCAATGCCCCACATGGCAAAGGGCCAGGGTGAAGACATCACATTCATAGGATTGGGAGGCACATGCACTTTATCCGCATAAATCTGGCATTTATGACATTTTCTGGCATAGGCACAACAGTCCGCATCCATTGTGATCCAGTAATAGCCTGATCTCAACAACTTTTTAGCCATTACATGCCCTCCTGCATGGGTACCAAAGGATCCTTGGTGCACTTCGTGCATCAACAAGTCTGCTTCTGTCTTATCAACGCATCTGAAAAGTACCATATCAAAGTTTCTCTTGTACATGGAACCGTCAGTATTTAGGAAGAAACTACCAGCCAACCTTCTTAATGTCTTCTTATCATTGGAAGATGCCCCAGGTGGATATGTTTGATCCTCCAAGAAGCACTTAATGTCATGGAACCAAGGCTTATCATCTTTAACAACATCTGCTGAGAATACATATGCTGGTCTGTCAAGTCTGGATACTGAGATCCGAGGTACAAAATTGGTAGCTTGAACTTTGATCATGGATGAAATGGAAGCCAGAGCATCTGCAAATTGATTCTCGTCTCGAGGGATATACTCAAGTTTGATTGTTGTGAAGAAAGTTAATAACCTCCTTGTATAATCCCGGTAAGGTATCAGATGATCCTGGTGGGTGTACCATTTGTCGTTTGTTTGATTGACTACCAGAGCTGAATCCCCGAACACAGTCAAAGTCTTGATCCTGAGGTCAATGGCTTCCTCAAGACCCATAATACAAGCTTCATATTCAGCTTCATTGTTAGTGCAGTTGAAAGTGAGTTTTGCCGAGAAAGGCATGTGAACTCCTTTAGGTGTAATGAGTACTGCACCAACACCGCGACCATTAATATTAACAACCCCATCAAACATCATAGTCCATTCTTCTTCTGGGTCAGGTCCTTCAGTGTGAACATGCTCTTCATGATATTTTGCTTTTATGAACATGATGTCTTCATCAGGGAAGTCAAATCTCATAGGCTGGTAATCATCAATGGGTTGCTCAGCAAGATAATCAGACAATACACTGCCTTTGATGGCTTTCTGAGATGTGTACTGGATGTCATATTCTGTGAGGATCATTTTCCATCTTGCAACCCGTCCGGTAAGTGCTGGCTTCTCAAAAATGCACTTAACTGGATCCATCTTAGATATCAATAAGGTAGTGTGGGTCAACATATACTGTCTCAGTCGGCGAGCAGCCCACGCTAAAGCACAGCAAGTTTTCTCGAGCAGTGAATAACGTTGTTCACAGTCGGTAAACTTTTTGCTTAGGTAGTATATTGCATACTCTTTTCGACCAGACTCGTCATGCTGGCCCAGCACACACTCCATTGACTCTTCTAATACTGTTAGGTACATGATTAGAGGTCTTCCTTCCACTGGAGGCATAAGGATCGGAGGCTCTTGTAAATATTCCTTGATTTTGTCAAAAGCCTTCTGGCAGTCTTCATTCCATCTGACCGTTTGTTCTTTTCTTAACAGCTTGAACAAAGGCTCACAGGTTGCTGTAAGGTGAGATATGAACCTTGAAATGTAGTTCAATCTACCTAGAAACCCCCGAACTTCTTTTTCTGACTTCGGTGCAAGCATTTCTTGAATGGCTTTGACTTTATCAGGGTCAACTTCAATCCCTTTCTCACTTACAATAAATCCCAGCAGCTTACCAGATCGCACCCCGAATGTGCACTTGGTGGGGTTTAACTTCAGTTGGTACTTCCTCAGACGCTTGAATAGCTTCAACAGATTCACCAGGTGGTCTTCTTCTGTGAGGGACTTGGCAATCATGTCATCCACATAACATTCAATTTCTTTATGGATCATGTCATGGAATAATGTTACCATAGCCCGTTGATAAGTTGCACCAGCATTCTTCAGTCCGAATGGCATTACCTTATAACAAAATGTGCCCCAGGGTGTGATGAAAGTTGTCTTCTCCATGTCTTCAAGCGACATCTTGATCTGATTATATCCTGAAAATCCGTCCATGAAGGAGAACACCGAGAACTGAGCCGTATTATCAACCAATACATCAATGTGGGGTAAAGGGAAGTCATCTTTCGGGCTGGCTCTGTTCAGATCCCGGTAGTCCACACACATCCTCACCTTACCGTCTTTCTTAGGCACAGGTACAATATTAGAGACCCACGGCGGATAGCTAGTTACAGCAAGAAAACCGGCGTCCCACTGCTTTTGCATCTCTTCTTTAATCTTCATTGCCATATCTGGGCGAGTACGGCGCAACTTCTGTTTTACTGGTGGGCAATCTTCTCTTAAAGGCAGCTTGTGCATGACAATATCGGTTTCCAACCCTGGCATATCCTGATAAGACCAAGCAAACACATCCACGTACTCTCGAAGCATATCCATCAGTTGCTCTTTTACTGAGTCTTGCAGGCAGGCCCCGATCTTAACTTCTTTTATGTCTTCTTCCATACCAAGATTAACCGTTTCGACCTCTTCCTGATGAGGAGTGATAACCTTCTCCTCTTGCCTTAACAACCTGGCTAGCTCTTCAGGTAGCTCATAATCTTCTTCAACCCCTTCATCGGCTTGATTGATTGGATTGTCAAAGTCATACGAAGCCATAGCAGTGTTGTTGTCGTTGCAATCTGAAAGGCACTCTCTGCAAGGGTTTAGATTGTTCATTTTAGTGATCGATTTTAATCTTGTTTAGAAAAAGTGAAATAAAGTTTTCATTTTGGAAAACATTGCCATTTTATTTTGTACAAAAAGAGAAATGAAAAACAGTGAGCGAAAAAGGAAAAGACTCATTTGCAAAAGATGTCCGATATTCATTGATTAATCCATTTGCACAAAATTACAAGATGGCCCGATTACAAAATGAGTCTTGTCATCTTGGGCAAGATGCAAGACTTGATGCATGCTTAAAAAAATACAGGAAATAATAATTACTCTGCAGGAGTAACCTTTATAATTTCCTGGGAAGACCAGTTAAGGACTTGGCTCCCCGGGAACCTTGGACGTATCCAGCTCTCCAGGTTGCGGTTGTTTTCCTCCTCGTCTTCCAAGTTGTTTACAGCATCCGGGGTGAGCATCCCCCCGCTGACAAAATTGGGATTCTTGGCAGCCTCTGATTGATCTTGTTGAGTTGGTCTGTAACCCAACCCAAATCTGTCCTCTTTCTTCTCCACGGGCAACAGCTTGCCCCAGCCCTGGGCAGTACCCTCTTCAACGACCTTCCGGGCTTGCTGATAAGACGTCATGGAGGTTCCCAGTACAGCAGACGCTTCATTAATGTTCAGGGCCTCAAACCCCTGGCTCATAGTTTCATGGATTTCTCCATCCATTTCTATGTACTTGTACGTAGCCAGATGCTAACAAAGATGTCTTCCTCCCCACAGATGGTGATGATCTGGCCTTCCCACTCGAATTTCAGCTTCTGGTGAAGGGTAGACGTAACAGCGCCAGCAGTATGGATCCAGGGTCTACCCAACAAACAGCTGTAGGCCGGCTGAATGTCCATCATATAGAAGGTAGTCTTAAAAGTCTGCGGGGCAATCATCACAGGCATATCAATCTCCCCAAGCACTGATCTTTTAGAGCCATCAAATGCTCTCACCACCAGATTACTTGGACGCAGTGCCAAGCCATCATACTCCAGCTTCATTAAGGCTTTCTTTGGTAGAACATTGAGCGAGGACCCAGTGTCCACCAGTACATGAGATAGAACAGCACCCTTGCATTCCAAGGTGATATGTAAAGCCTTGTTGTGGTTACGTCCCTCAGTTGTTAAGTCAGCATTGGTGAAGCCCAGTCCATGACTGGTGTTGACATTTGCCACAACGGTTTCTAGCTGGTTAACAGTAATCTCCTCTGGCACGTATGCTGCGTGCAGGACTTTTAATAATGCATTCCTGTGAGCTTCAGAACACATCAACAGGGATAATATGGAGATTTTTGAGGGAGTTTGGTGAAGCTGATCCACCACCTTGTAATCACTTCTCTTTATGATTCTCATGAACTCGTCTACATCTTGCTCAAAAGATGTCTTCTGAGTTTCTTTGATAGCTGGCTCTTCAAATACCACACTCTTTCCTTTTGCTTTGGCAGCAGCTTCTGCTTCAGAATTAGGTCTTTGCACTTGTGAGGCAAAAAGGCGTTCGCTTCTGGTGAAGCCTCCGCCTCCCCCAACATTATTAATTTGTGGAGAAGAGGTTGAAGAATACAAAGTGATTTTCTCCCCGTTGCAGTAGAGATCAGAGCCATAATGCCAAGGTATGGCATTACTGCTTTCATAGGGAACTGGTCCAGGCACTGTGATGGTAACTGGACTGACAGCTGCAGAGGAGGGCACTGTAATGGTGTGCGGATCGTAGTAAATTGTAACTGGTGATATGGCAAGAGGTGCCACTGCTTGTTGTTGGAGATTGTTGTTTGGAGGAACATTTGATGGGTCGTAGTAGATGGTGACTGTTGAGACATCTTCATTAATTTCTGTTGGCGTTGTAGAAGCTTCTGCTGATAAAAAGGATGCTGATGTTGTAGAAGAAATGGTTGTTGACATTTGATTTGTTGAAGTGATGGATGAAGCCATTGTTGATGATATTGATGAATCGGTTGGAATGATTGTTGCTGTTGTAGAAGAATCAGAAATTGTTGTCAGAGGAATTGATGGATTTGTAGGCGCCGTTGTTGAGATCTGAAGGATACCATCCTTGATAAGACTATCTATGTCGCTTCTCAAATTATCACACCCGTTGACTGCAATGTTGCAATACCCACAACCGAGCTCACACCCGGGAAACACCTGGCACTCCAGAAGCTGAGCTTTAATTTTGACCAGAGGTGTTCGAATTTGTGCAACACTGGTGATCAAAGTAGACGGCTTGTCTTCCTCAATGGCATTAATCCTCGGCCCACCATGATTAGGCATAGGATTTCTGTTGACATTTGGAGGAGGTGCAAAGTTGAGGGCTTTAGAATCCACCAGATCTTGAACTTTCATTTGCAAAGCCCTGCATTTTTCCGTATTGTGGCCAGGTGCATTGGAATGGAAAGCACATCTGGCGTTGGCATCATAATTCTTAGGGAGATTGGAGAGATCTAGGGGTGCCAATGTCCTTAACTCAACCAAGTTAAGCTTCAGGAGTTGTGGCAATAAGGCAGCATAAGGCATATGGATAGGATCAATCACCCTATTTGCCTGTGATGGTCTTTGCTGGAAGGGTCTTTGTTGTTGATTGCTGTTATTGTTGTTGTATGTTCTCTGTGGCTGATACTGAACTTGCTGCTGATAATGTGGTTGTTGTGATTGTTGGTATGCTGGTTGCTGAGGAATCGGAGCTGGAATAGTGACAGCTACTACTGATCTGTGAACATACTGAGGTCTGCCCCTACTGGCATGGATGGCATTTGTCTCACCGGTTCTTCGAGGTCCCACAAAAGGCTTCCTGGGATTACTGGACGAACTTGCACCATTATCAGAAATTTTGCCCATTTTTAATAGACTTTCAATTATTTCACCGGCTATAACTACGTCTGCGAAGCTGGTGGAAGAAAAGGCAGCCAGCCTATCAATATATGTTCCTTGCAGAGTATTCATGAACATGTCGGCCATCTCTCTTTCCGACATGGGTGGTTGGACAGCAGCAGCAAGCTGTCTCCACCTTTGGGCATATTCCCTGAAGCTTTCCCTAGAGGATTGGGACATTCCCATCAAGAGGGTCCTGTTAGGAGCCATGTCCAGATTGTATTGGTACTGCCTGATGAAAGCTTCAGCTAGGTCCTTCCAGCATCTGATAGTAGGTCTGGTCAAGTGTGAGTACCACTCTCTTGAGGCCCCAGTCAAACTGTCTTCAAAATAGAACATCCACAGCTTTTCATCCATGGTATATGCTTTAAGTCTCCCCAGAAAAGACTGCAGGTGAGTTCGTGGACAAGAGGTTCCATTGTATTTCTCGAAGCACTGGGGTTTGAACTTGTGGGGAATTCTTACTCCATCCACTAACCCCATATCCATTACATCAAAACCCAGGGAATTTTGAGACTCTAGAGATCTCAACTTCTCACCAATTTCATCAAACCTCCTATCATAGACTTCATCACCAGCTCCCATGACAGTAAATTGTTCTTCTTGGGGGTCTTCTTGTAAGATCCTCCCCCCAGTAGTATTTCCTTGCACATTAGCCGGGATGTTGACTTCCGGATCTAGATGGGGTCCAAATACAGGTGGATTAACATGAGGTTGTCCCCTCTCATTGTTACTTGTTCCCCCAGTCCCAGGATGAGGCTCCTCGGGAGTTTGCCTTTCTACCAATGCCCTTAACCTTTCTTGGGTCTGAGCCAAACCAGTCATCACAGTCATGAACTGGGCCATTTGGTTCCTCATCTCCACTCTTTCATTAGCCATCTGGGTTCTGACCTCGGTCAGGTCTTGCTGTACTTGCTCCATTAGGATACCCGGAAGATTGTTGCGAGTAGGATACCGGTGTGCACGGTTGACAGGGAACACTCTTCTGCGAGCAATATTTCCTGAGACACAACAGAGTTAGAACAAATAATAACAAAACCTACAAAACAAAACAAAAGTTAGTATGCAATGCAGTATGCTTATTTATTTTCCAAGGTATCCAGCTTGGCTCTTGGTTTTGACCTTTCCAGACCCCTAGGAAGATGCTTTGATGTTGCTTGAGAAAAGAAACTCATTGAAACAAACTAACAAATACATTACAAATGGTGGATAATACATAGTTTTGTTTTTTACAACACATGCCCCTGAGGGGTCAAAATACAACAAAAGAAAAGTACATGAAATGAACAACAAGCAAAGAAGTCAAACATCTAATCCAAATTCATCCTCCTTAACCTCCTTCAAAAGTGCCTCAGTTACAGGACTAGTTGGATGCTCTGTAATAGTCCTGAGGAGGAGGTTCCTGGTGGCAATGGCAGTGGACAGCTTCTTATGCCTGTCCTGATCCTTTGACCTTTTCAAACCATCCCTAAGCTTCAACTCTGAAATCTCCTTCTGGGCTGCCAGCAAAGCTTCCTGTTGCTTCTTTTCATTGGCCTCTAACTGCTCAATTCTGGCTTGAGTTCTCTTATCTTCTTGAGTACGGGCTTCAGTGGTCCTGACCCACCTAGCCTGACTCTCTTGCAGATAGAGTTCAGTCCTAGCCTTCTGAAGCTTGGCCTCCTTACAGGTATTCTTCAATATTTGCTCCCCTGCTCTTGATTTCTTGATGTAGTCCTCTGTTTTCTCAATCTTGGCCAGATGCTCCACCCTAAGCTTCTCCAACCTCTCAATGTCTAGACGACCATCACTCCTCTCCCAGAGGGTCTTCTTCAAAGCTTGAGACAGATTCTCATTCCTTTCCTTTAGCTTCTCAAATTCTTCCAGGCTGACAGTGCCTGCTGGTTGTACTGTAGAAGGCCCAGGTGTGTCCTCAATGGTAAAGGGCATCCCAGAAATCTGAGCCCTAGAATGGGACCATTCATAGTACTGAGCTGAAGCCACATTATTGCACCTCCCTAGAATAGCCATCCCTTTTGTCTGGATGTTGTCCCAAGCCCAAGATGCCTGTCTGACAGCAACTAGATTAGGTTTTATCTCACAATACAGAGTCTCAGCTAAATCTTGCACTCTAGGAGGGTGGACCAAAGCATAGCCCAATTGTCTCTTGAACAGCAAAGGATTGTAGTTGATGCAACCCTTCACTCCTACTAGAGGTACATTGGGGTACTGCCCACAGCTAGTGATGATGTCCTTGCCCTTGGTGCTCTGGGTACACCATCTGATGTCATCTGAAGTCAAAGCAATAAGTCTCTTAGCCCAATTCTTCTGTTGGTGAGGATTCAGGAAGGCATCAGTCCTAGGTAAGTGTTTAAGCAGCCAAGTGTGAAATAGAGGAGCACAACATCTCACCAACTTCCCTCTTTGCTTCTCATTTCTTTGATGAACATAATAATAGAAATCCCCCAGCAATGTGGGTACTGGGTTCCTCAAAAGGAAGAGATGAATGGCATTCTTGCTGATAAATTTGGGCTCATCTGCAAATAGTATAACCCCATATATATTGAGGGCTAATAATGCACAAACTGCCCTCCATTCTCCCAAGGAGGCCTTCAGGATGGCCTGAGAAGTCAAAAAGTCTAAGTGCAAACCAGGGATCCCAACCTTTGTTGTCATGTTTTTCTCAATCAAAATAGGTTCCAGGTACAGTGCTTTTGCCACTTCTCCATTGCTGGGAGAAGTCATCTCTGGGTTGAAGGGGACACCACCCTTGACAGGTACTCCAATCAATGATGAGAACTCCTCCAGCAGAGGTCCTAACTGAATGTTTTGGAAAGTGAAGCATCTCAAAGGAGGGTCATAAAACTGTAGGCAGGTGTGGATCATACTTCTTTGGGAAGGGTCCAGGTCCATAACCATATCAAGGATGCCTCCATAATGCTCTCTGAATAATGGGATGTGGTCTGTAGTGATAAGTGCCTAGACCTGCTTGATACTAGTCAACACAGGCTCAAAGAAATGATATGATATGTTGCTCTTCCTGGGTGGAGCCATGTATGCTGATGAAGAGCTAAAGACAAGTGCTGATGAAGATCAAGAGTGGTACTGGAAATGAGCCACTGATAGGCTGGTGCTGGTGATGAAAGTAGCTGAAGCAGGCAACTGATGAAGATAGTTGAAGAAGATAACTGATGAAACGGAGGTTTATGCAGATGAAGGGGTCAAAACCAAGCCAGATATAATGTGGATACCCTGAAAAACAAATAAACAAATGTTAAATGATGCAATGATGATGTATGCAAATGATATGCAAAGGGTTTGTGATCAAGCTGGATCTGATTACTGTCTTGATATAAAGTCCATGTATGTTCAAGAAGTCCAGATGGAGGTTTAGAAGTCTAGTAACCAAGGTGGGGGACTCAAATAAAGAGTCACATGTCCAGGGTTAAATCACAAGAACTGTCCCAAAATGAGGTACTCTTAACCAAAACAAAGTAACAGGGTATGATGTGGTCAATGGTACCTGCAAACCTGTAAACAGCCCAACCCCCTCACAGGTAGTGTTCTAAAACAAGGATCCTCATACTTGGATCAGTTATGAGAAGTGTAAACACTTCTAACCCGGAGGTACAGTGTTTACAATAACCATAAAAGATCCTCCTCTAATTCACCTCAGTTTCTGAAGGTCATAATAAAGGTCATCCAGACTTAGCAGGCTTCCCAGATAGCCCTAGCACTACAGGAAATCTGTAGTACAGAGTTCTCAAGAAGAAACCCATATCTGAACCGTGTTTCATATTCCCGCACCAGACTGAAATGGAATGGGAAAGAACATGAACCACTCTAGCCTAGGTGTCACTCAGGTCCCAGGTATAGGACCTTAAACTCTCAATAGAACCCCACCCATCAAAACAGAAACCAGATCCAACAATGATAGCATGACAGTATGAAAAATGTAAAACTGTAAAGAAAGCAATAAATAAGGCTGTACATAAAGCAATAAATAAAGCAACTATATAAACACAATCAGCACATAACACCCCAGTAAACACAAATCAAACAAGCGCTAGGAGGAACCCACAAAAAGAACCAGAAGCCCTGGTTACAGTATAAGGGTCCCCAGCAGAGTCGCCAAGCTGTCGCTCCCACCTGATGACACAGGGGCCAAGAGGGGTACAGACGTGAACGGTCGGCGAAAGGAGAATGAATTAATAGAGTCGCCAGCTAGGCATTTTTATCCCGAAGGAAAGGTAATGCTACATGAACCTAGGAAAAGATGGATAAGACGGTCGCGAACCAGAGAGAATGAGAAAGGGGGTTGGTTACAACCTGGGAAGGTATTAGCACCCAGATTGTCCGTCGTACTCGACGGGATCCACGCTTGAAATATTTGTGTTTTTAAAGGGGTAGTGCCAGTGCAATTTGTGCATCAAAGCTGGAAAGAATGCAAGTGTCAGTGTAAAAGAAAAAGTGAAGTGTATAAATGAAGTGTCAGTGTAAGAACAAGAATGGAATGCTCAAGATCATGAGGCTTAAAGAATAATGCTGGAAAGAGGGGGAATATACAGAGACTTTTGTTCAATAACTGTTAAGTTATGCCTACGTATCTTTCTCGTGCAATGAGGAAGTCAGAACACCGTAGTTCGACTCAAAGAGACTGAAAGATAAATTGACTTGTGAACTGCTTACTTGCCTATGCTCAAGTGTATGACCTGTCTGGCTCAGGTGCAAACTGTCTTGCATTAGACGGAAGAAGCGAGTTCTCGTTTATGAGTGAATGAGATGAGAAAAGAATCCCGGAGGAAACGATTATTGTTTGTTTTTGTGTTTTCAGTCTTTTATTGCTTTTTTGGATTTGTCATAAGATAATGAGCTTAACCCTAAACAAGGGTTAGTAAACTCATCACATCCTCCCTCTGATTAGGGGTAATGAGAATACCTTAAGTATGAAGTAAACACCTCACACTTAACCACCACGATGTAGTATCAAGATCATTAACCTACTTGTATTTATTTAGATGTTTTTGTTTAGTGTTAAGTAATGAGTTTAAGCCATAATCAAGGATTTAATAGACCCATTACACCATCCTAATAGAAGGATGATAGATGAGAACATTTAAGCTGAGAAAGACTCCTCAACTTAATCCATGATTAGGGATTAACCTTATGACAAAACAAAGCCTTTATTAAAGTGGATTTTAATTAATGAAAAGATGAAGAAATGATTTTTATGGTTTGTAAGACAACTTGAGGAGGACTTGTCCATTAACACTAGGGTTAGTCCTTCTTAACCAATTAAGGAAGAATTAGAACCCTAATGCAAGGCCCAAGTTACAAGCTTGATGTCTTAATGATTATTAGATGGATTGATTAAAGGATTTAAACACATTAAGGGTTTAACACTTAGGATTAAAGTTATACATTCCATCCTAATAGAAGGATGCAGGCATAAGCTTAATCACAAAGCCTTAAAGCCTTTAGGGTTTAGTCCTTGATTATGAGATGAGAAGAGAAGACTCAATGATTACACAAAGGTAAAACTAATGTGGGGGACTAATCAAACCCTACTTATTATCATGCTTGGGTATCCTAGGGTTTGTGAGGCTTAAGAGAGAAAGAATCTTCAAAGAGGCCACCAGGAAAGAAACAGATGAAAGGAGAAAGAAACAGAGAGAAGCAAGACAACTTGCTTCACTTAAGAGGACAAGTTGCTTGAAGGAAGAAAGTAAGAAAGAGCAAGAATGAGCAAGCTCACACAAAGACAAGATAAAATGCAGCAATGATGCAAGAGAGGGATGAGAAGAGATTGTGAGAAGTGAAGGTAAATTCACTTCTCAAAACAACTTACCACCTGAAAAGTTAGCAAAAGAAATGAAATGCAATGCAAATGAGATGAAATGCCATGGTGCAAACCAAAACCAGAAGCAAGAACATGAAGTTAATGATGCTAAGAGATGATGCAAACACATGACAAGAGATGAGAGTGATCAAACAGGTATAAGGATGCAAATGAGGCATGCTTTGAACCATAAGGATTCGTGAATGTTTATGAAATGAAATGAACATACCACATGGAAAATGAAAGATGCAATGATCAAACATGATTCTAATATGTCCTAAGATGTCTTATATGTCATGAGGATGCACAAAATGTCATGGCAAGTTCATGGATGAAAGCAAATGAGGGATGAATGCAAATGAAGGCAAGAATTAGGGTTTACATACAATATGCAATGAAAAATTCAAAATCAGAAGCAAATGACAAGATAAAAAATTGAAAATGGGATCAAAGGTACCCTAACCCTACACAAGTTCACTGCCCAAAGGAGGGGACCTAAGTCTTAACCTAATGGAAGTTATGATTTTCTCAAGTCAACTAGGGTTTCAAGGCACTTCAAAAGGTAAAATGATCATCAAATTGAAAATGAAAGATAAATTCAAACCAATTTTACCCTAGAAACTACATGATATGAAGGATGCAATGCAAGAAGAACCATCATCAAACTCTTCATGGTTAGGCAGAATGAATTTTTCTAAGTTAGAACAAAAATATTGCCTTTTAAGAACTTTAATTCCAAAGAACAATGTCAAAATAGGTCAAGAACCAAAAAGAAATTTGTTTGAAGAGTTTGATAATGTTTCCAAATGTATTAAAATGCAATGTGAATTTTTTTGGTGATTTTTAAATACCTAAATGCATTTTTAATTAATTAATTTCCATTAACTAATTAAAAATAAACATTTAAATGATTTAAAAATAATTTTTAATGCAAAAATAAAAATAAAAATATTTTTGGGTTCTGAAAATTAATAAAAGAGTTGATAAAAATTTTCAGAATTTTTTAATGTATTTTGCTATTTTAAATAATTCGTGCAAATTAAATGAAAAGAAAATGAAATAAAAATTAAAATATGAGAAGTATGCACATCCACTGGCTGAGATTCAAATGGAAAAGGAGGGAATTGACCCGCGCGCATCTGGACGGCCCACGTTTAAACTGGCTGGATTAAATTAAATTTGATTAATTAATTTAATTAAATGGGATTAGGGTTTAATGAAATGATCCAGGCCATTCATATGCGCGGGAGTCAACAAAAGTCAGCCAGATCTATGGTCCAAATTCAAACTTTGCCCTAAACGTGATTAATGCCCTAATGACATTCAGGTGGCCGGAAATGACCTCCGGTCATCTTCTCCGGCCACACCTCCCCTGAGAATTTCCCAAATCACTCCCCAGGCCATTTCTGGAGCTCTAAAGCTCCAGATCACTTCCTCTCATCTCCCTAAACTCATCCCTGACCACAAAAACAATTTATTTCTAAGCATGAACCAGATTCGAAGCAAGATACAAAAATGGCAGAAATTTCAGACAAGCCATACACACTCATTTCTCAACCATTTTCGAAAATTTAAAGTTCAGTGTGACCAGGAAAGCAAGCTTAATCATTTAGAAACTTAAAACAAGAGTTTTGGAAAAATGTTTTCACATGGCTACCTGAGATGGAGCTTTCAATCCAGGAGATTTTTGACTGCTTCCTTGCTTCAAAATGAACCCAATGATCCTCCTAAGGAGTTTGCAAAGCTTGTATGGAGTTTATTTTGGCTGGTTTGTGAGATTGATGAAGTTCTGTTCAGTGAGGGATGAGAATCGTGTTTTTGATATGTAGGGTTTCAGGGCAAAGTAATGGTTGGTAACTGGTCAGTGGATCATGGTGAGTGTTTCTGTGAAGTTTATTTTGATGTTTGAAGCTTGTATGAGGAGATTCGAATGAAAATGCATAAGAGGTGAGTTTGGAGAATGCTGGCTTGTGGGAGAGATCAGGCTGTGTTGTGTTATGTGTTGGGTTGCTTTTGGTACACATATCAATCCTTGATAGGTCAGAGAGTTGTTGTGGAGCAGTGTGATTGGTATGGAGCAAAATGTATAAAGTCAACTTTTTGTGTAAGAGAGGTATGGGTCAATGGCAGGCCAAGGACAAAGGGGTGTCCTGCGCAGCAAGGATTGAGGAGAGCCATAAAATCAATCTTGAGGCCAATTAGCAAGTGGATTAGGGTTTGTGAGAGGTTTTGCAACTTTGTGATCTTTTGGCCCTTTTGTAATTACTTGAAGCATAAGTCATGAAAATGGGAGGTTCTTTTGTGCAATCTGATTTTTAGGCATTGGTTTATGTTTGTGCAAAGGTTAGAAGTCACATTGAAGTCACATTTTGCCTTGGCAAGAGGTTTGGCAACTTTGCCTCTTTGGTACAAAACTTGAAATTATGTGATTTTTGCCAACTTTGACAAGCCATAACTTTTGATCAAAAATGAATTAGAATGAGTTCTTGTACTTTTTGAAAATGGGAGGATCCATTCTACAACTTTCATGACAAAAGTTTTCTCATTTGAAGCATTTTTGAATCAAAATGAGAAGGTTGAAAAACTTTCCCAAAATGGCAAGTTTCCATTACAAGTCACTTTCCCAAAATGGCAACTTTGCAAATGACTTGAAATTCTTCAATTTTGTGAACTTCTAACATCTTCCATGATCAAATAAAGATCATACATATTCAAAATGATGGAGAATACCCTTTGGTTGGGTCATTGGGGGCCTCAGATGCCCTGATTTTGCACTGACTTGCTCAAGAAGTCAACTCTTAATTAGATGCCTTCCCCATGGAATTTCTTCATGAAAATTGATATGCATGATCCTCATAACATATAGAGACCAATAGAAACAAGAATGACCAAAAAATTTGGAGTTATGGCCTCTGAAACCAAAATCCTAATTCTAGGTCATCTGTGCAGTTAAGCCTGGCTCTGCTTCCATGCCTTTCTCACTTCTTATGATTCTTTGACTTTCGTGACTTGGTGAGGATATGATATGATGTTTGAACATACATGGACCCCTTTGAAGTGATTGATGACCTTTGGAGTGGCTCAAATGGCTCTTGGATTGCTCAGATCACAACCCCTAGATGCAGATTACTTAGAAACAATGCAGTGAAGCAAAAATGTGGTATGAGATGCTATGATTGAACTTATGCATATGAAAAGATCACAAGCCATGGTGTGAATAGGTGAGGGCAAATTTGGGGTGTTGACACTGTGCAGGATGTAAGCGACGGGCTTAACAGACAAACAAGATAACTTGTGGTTGAATACCAAAGACAGTCCAAAGTTTGCACTCACTAGGGAGAAGAAGAAAAGGGATATAAATTGTAAAAGGCAGTATAGTATTATTATCAAAGTGCGGGCGATGGAGGACAACCATCAAGCAGAGGACGACTGCTGGGGATAAAGCAATGACGGGGACGGCCGACATGCTGGGGAAATAAAGAAATCATGATGGGGACGGCCATCAAGATTCTCTGGGGATTAAAGGTGAAGTCAATGATGGGGAAGGCCATCAAGTTTGCAAGGTAAGATTAACAACGATGGGGACGGCCATCGATTTAAAGAATGAATGAAATAATGATGAGGGACGGTTATCCAAAGGTGAAGGAAGATCACCTAGCCGGGGACGGCTGCTCTTTATCACGACATAGGACGAATGTCGAATAGAAAAGGTCGACGATGGGGACGACCATCGGAAAAGCATGATGAAGGACGATCATCAAGAGGTGAAGGACGATCACCTAGCAGGGTACGGCTACTCTCGGGTTTATCATGACATAGGATGAATGTCAGATAACAAGATCAACGATGGGGACTACCATCAGATAAAATAATGAAGGACGATCATCAAAAATTTGAAGGACGATCACCTAGCAGGGGACGACTGCTAAATATCACGACATAGGACGAATGTCGGATAGAAAAAGGGTTCCAATAATGGAGACTCCGCTGGGGAAAGTATGAGGGACGGTCATCCATAGGTGAAGGATGTTCACCTGGCAGGGTACGGCTGCCGAAAATATCATGACCTAGGACGAATGTCAACTAGAAGAAAAGTTGCTTTGCTGGGGAATGGTAAACACGGACGAGTATTTACACTTTCCGAGACAAAAGGTATAAGTGTTTTGACGCTGTGTATAGATTAAAGATGCGAACGAGCATCCTTAAGACCATGATACGGACGAGTATCGGTAGAAACAAACGCTGACGCATGTTCAGAGATGATGGTATGGACGGGTACCAACTGGTTAACAAAGAACACGGACGAGTGTCGAATCTGTGGGGAATAAGTGTATACAAGATACATACGAGTATCTGTATAAGTAAAAACAAGTATTGTGAAGTATGAGCAAGACACGGACGAGTGTTCAACTTGCTGGGGAAGGGTGACACAGATGACCGCCAGAAGAGAAAGTGTATAAGTTATGAACTAATGAGTGTAAAAGGTGTTTCGGCGACCTGGGGGGATAGGATGACACGGACGGGTGTCAACAAGGGTGTATTATAACAAGTATTTTGTTTGCAACAAGTGTTTAGGCAACCATGCTGGGGAGCGGTGACACTGACGGGTGTCAAGAGAGTGTGTATAGGTTTTTGTAATCACAGAGGCTGTTTGTGGCTTATATCTGCAGGGGGATGATATGACGCGGACGAGTGTCGGAAGAGTATATATATGAACATGTATCTGTTGGAGAATGCAAAGGGGATGCTTTGGCTTTCTGTTGGGGAAATTGAGATGACACGGACGAGTGTCGTGAAGAACATGTTATGGACAAGTATTTGTACTTGAGGGAGCAAAGGGACGCTTTGGCTTTTATGTACAAGGGATGTATTTTGTATATTGTTGATGAGGTACTGTTGGTATTTACAGGTGACTGGCTCGAACCTGACTTGTGATCATGCAAATGTTTTATTTTTGCCGTAATGCTCTGTATTAGACGGAATGCTACGCTTTGTGGGAAAAATGATGCGAATGTTATGATTATGCAAAAGAAACCGATCCGGGATTTAGATCCCACTGCTGTGAGGATCTCTGGTTGATCTGCTTGAAGGAGAATCCCAGCCGGGGATGAGATCATTGGCAGATCTAATGAGATATAAGGTCCTGCTTGGGGGAATAGATCACTGATAGACCTATCTAGTAAGGAGAAACCCAGCTGGGGATAAGGAAGCCTCCGTCACTTTGTTGTGAGAATTTCAGGTATTTCTCTTCTGGGTAGAGGCTGAAACTCTGTGGGGAGATGGTTCCCTTCATCTTTGAGAGACCTGGCACTCTATTTGGGGGAGGAGAGATCACCGAACGATCTTCCTAAAGATATCTATGGGGATCCCGGATGGGGATGAGGAGGCTTTGACTCCTCTGTTGGGGAGAAAGCATTTCAGATGTTGCTTGGAGAAGATGTGTTGGGGAAGTGATGCCTGGCATGCCCCATATTACGCATTCGGATACTTGCAACCTTTTAAGACAAAGAAACGCACAAGTGTCCTGAGGTATCCCTTACCAAATTTCGTCATAGGAGTTAGATATTCATGAGAGTAAACACATTTCCTGCAAGCATGTATTAGTAATGGTTCATTTGTTTTATGCAAACATTATATCATGGATAGTGGACATTTTGCAAACGAAACAAAAATGTATGAAATAAGGTGTGACTGAAAATCTAATTTTATTAATCTGGGTGCCCTGAATTGGCAAATACAGTCAAAGGAACAAATCCTCTGGAATGAGGAGATTGTTACAAATTGAGAAAAAGTAAGAGTTCTGGCAATGTTAATGACGCTCCGGTGAGCTTCCCTTGCCATGACCCGTATGACCTTGACGTTCTTTTCATCTTTCTTTTTGAAGAAGGTTGATTCTGACCGATGTTTTAACTCTTCGGAGTTTGCCATGTTGTAAGTGATACAGACGAATTCAGAATGCGGTTGTTCGCTTATTCCCTTATTTTGTGTGGATCGCCCTTTCGGGTTTTCAATCCACCGGGATACCCATTTTTGCCTGAGCTGTCCAATGCGGCTTTTCAACTCAGCGGGTGTACATTTTTTCAATTTTCCCTTATTTTTGCCCGAGGCTTTTATTCTGTTATTGACTCGCCGGGATGCCCTATTTTTGCCTGGACTAACATTCTGTTTTTATGTCCAGCGGGTCATTTTATGCGAAGTATTTTTTAACTGCATCTGAATTCACAGGGGATAAGAAATCTTCACCATCCATAGTAGTGAGCATCAGTGTTCCACCAGAGAAAACCTTCTTTACTATGAATGGACCATCGTAATTTGGAGTCCATTTGCCCCTGTGGTCTGTATGAGGAGGAATGAGTCTTTTCAGCACAAGATCTCCTACTTGGTATTCCCGAAGCCTGACTTTCTGATCGAAGGCTTTCTTCATCCTTTTCTGATATAACTGCCCATGACAGATTGCAGCTAATCTCTTTTCTTCGATCAGATTCAGTTGATTGTACCGAGATCGGACCCATTCTGCTTCATTCAGCTTGACATCCATCAGTACCCGTAATGAGGGTAATTCAACTTCAACAGGTAGGACTGTCTCCATACCATACACAAGCTGATACGGTGTTGCCCCAGTGGACGTTCTGATTGAGGTTCGATACCCATGCAAGGAAAATGGTAGCATCTCATGCCAGTCTTTGTAAGTAACCACCATTTTCTGCACAATCGTCTTGATGTTTTTATTAGCTGCCTCAACAGTGCCATTCATCTTTGGCCTGTAAGGAGAAGAGTTGTGGTGTAGGATTTTGAAGTCCCGGCACAATTCTGCCATCATCTTGTTGTTCAAATTGGAACCATTTTCAGTAATGATTCGCTCGGGTACTCCATATCGACAGATGATGTCTCTCTTCAAAAATCTGGCTACTAATTGTCTAGTGACGTTTGCATATGAAGCTGCTTCAACCCACTTGGTGAAGTAATCAATGGATACCAGGGTGAATCTATGGCCATTAGAAGAAGTTGTTTCAATCTTTCCAATCATGTCAATGCCCCACATGGAAAAGGGCCAAGGTGAAGACATCACGTTCAAAGGATTTGGAGGCACATGCACCTCGTCTGCATAGATCTGGCATTTATGACACTTCCTGGCATAAGCACAATAGTCTGCATCCATTGTGATCCAGTAGTAACCTGATCTTAACAATTTATTTGCCATTGCATGTCCTCCAGCATGGGTACCGAAAGATCCTTCATGCACCTCGTGCATCAGGAATTCTGCTTCTTTCTTGTCAACACATCTGAGGAGAACCATGTCAAAGTTTCGCTTGTATAATGAACCATCATCATTAAGGAAGAAACTACCAGCCAACCTTCTTAATGTCTTCTTATCATTGGATGATGCCCCAGGTGGGTATATTTGATCCTCTAAGAAGCTTTTGATGTCATGGAACCAAGGCTTGTCATTTTTAGCAATGTCCACGGAGAATACATATGTTGGTTGGTCAAGTTTGGATACTGAAATCCGAGGCACATAATTGGCAGTCTGAACCTTGATCATGGAGGAAATGGTAGCTAAAGCATCCGCAAACTGATTTTTGTCTCGAGGGATATACTCAAGTTTGACCGTTGTGAAGAAAGTCAATAATCTCCTCGTATAATCACGGTATGGAATCAGATGCTCTTGGTGAGTGTACCATTTTTCGTTGGTCTGATTGATTACCAAAGCTAAATCTCCGAATATAGTTAAAGTCTTGATCTTGAGGTCAATGGCTTCCTCAAGAATCATGATACAGGCTTCGTATTCAGCTTCATTGTTCGTGCAAGCAAAGGTGAGTTTCACTGAGAAAGGCATATGAACTCCTTTAGGTGTAATGATCACTGCACCAACTCCGTGACCATTCATATTGACAGCCCCATCAAACATCATTGTCCATTCTTCTTTTGGGTCAGGCCCTTCAGTGTGAACAGGATCTTCATGATCTTTTGTTTTTAGGAACATGATGTCTTCATCATGGAAATCAAACCTCATTGGTTGGTAATCATCAATGGGTAGCTCAGCCAGATAGTCAGACAGTACACTGCCCTTGATGGCCTTTTGAGATGTGTACTGAATGTCATATTCTGTCAGAATCATTTGCCATCTTGCAACCCTTTCGGTAAGTGTTGGCTTCTCAAATATGTACTTGACTGGATCCATCTTTGAGATCAACAAGGTAGTGTGAGTCAACATATAGTGTCTTAGTCGGCGAGCAGCCCACGCTAAAGCACAACATGTTTTCTCGAGCAGTGAATAACGTTGTTCACAGTCGGTAAACTTTTTGCTTAGGTAGTTTATTTCATACTCTTTTCGACCAGACTTGTCATGCTTGCCCAACACACACCCCATTGATCCTTCTAATACTGTCATGTACATTATTAGAGGTCTTCCTTCAACTGGAGGCATAAGGATGGGAGGTTCTTGTAGGTACTCCTTGATTTTGTCAAAAGCCTTCTGACAATATTCATTCCACCTGACTGTTTGTTCCTTTCTTAACAATTTGAAGAGGGGCTCACAAGTTGTGTAAGATGAGATATGAACCTTGATATGTAGTTCAATCTACCTAAGAAACCCCGAACTTCCTTTTCAGTCCTAGGTGCAGGCATCTCTTGAATGGCTTTGACTTTGTCAGGATCAACTTCAATTCCTTTTTCACTTACAATGAATCCTAGCAGTTTACCAGAACGTACCCCGAATGTGCATTTTTTGGGGTTTAACTTCAGCTGATACTTTCTCAGACGTTTGAACAACTTCAGCAGATTTACTAGATGGTCTTCTTCAGTGAGGGACTTGGCAATCACATCATCCACATAGCACTCGATTTCTTTATGGATCATATTATGGAATAATGTTACCATAGCCCGTTGATAAGTCGCACCGGCATTCTTCAGTCCAAATGGAATTACCTTGTAACAAAATGTGCCCCAGGGTGTGATGAAGGTAGTCTTCTCCATGTCTTCGGGTGACATTCTGATCTGATTATACCCGGAAAATCCATCCATGAAGGAAAATAACGAGAACTGAGTTGTGTTGTCGACCAATACATCAATGTGAGGTAGAGGGAAATCATCCTTCGGGCTAGCTCAGTTTAGGTCCCGGTAATCCACACACGTCCGTACTTTGCCATCCTTCTTAGGCACTGGTACAATATTAGCAACCCACGGCGGGTAACTAGTCACAGCAAGGAAACCGACATCCCACTGTTTTTGTACTTCTTCTTTAATCTTCATGGCCATATCCTGACGATTACGGTGTAGCTTCTGTTTCACTGGAGGACAATCTTCTTTCAAAGGCAGCTTGTGCATAACAATGTCCGTATCTAGACCTGGCATGTCTTGATAGGACCAAAAAAAGACGTCGACGTACTCTCAAAGCATGTCAATAAGTTGTTCCTTTACTGAATCTTGCAGACTGGCCTCAATCTTCACTTCTTTCAAATCTTCTTCGGTACCAAGATTAACTGTTTCAACCTCCTCCCGATGAGGAGTGATCACTTTCTCTTCTTGCCTCAACAACCTGGCTAACTCTTCAGGTAACTCATAGTCTTCTTCAACCCCTTCATCAGCTTGATTAATTGGATTGTCGAAGTCATACAAGGTCATAGCAATGTTGTTTTCGGTGCAATCTGGAGGATAATCTCTGCAAGGGTTAAGATTGGTTCATTTTAGTGACCAATTTTAATCTTGTTTAGAAAAAGTGAAAATGAAGTTATTTATTTTGAAAACATTGCCATTTTATTGTTTTGTACAAAAGTGAAAAATGAAAAGACAGTGAGCGAAAAAGAGACTCGTTTGCAAAAGATGTATGATATTCATTGATTAATCATTTGCACAAAATTACAATATGGCCCTATTACAAAATGAGTCCTGACACCTTGGGCAAGATGCAGGACTTGATGCATGCTAAAAAAGACAGGAAATAATAATTACTCTGCAGGAGTAACCCTTATAATTTCCTGGGAAGACCAGTTAAGGACTTGGTTCCCCAGGATCCTTGGACGTATACAGCTCTCCAGGTTGCGGTCGCTTTCCTCCTCGTCTTCCAGATTGTTAACAGCATCCGGGGTGAGCATTCCCCCACTGACAAATTTGGGCTCTTTGGCAGCCTCTGATTGATCTTGTCAGAATGGTCTGTAACCCAAACCGAATCTATCTTCCTTCTTTTTCACTCGCATCAGCTTGCCCCAACCTCGAGTAGTAGCTTCTTCAACAACCTTTCGGGATTGCTGATAAGAGATGATTGAAGTACCCATCATGTCCTCTTGGGAGGCAGCCAATACTCCAGTAGCCTCATTAACATTTAGGGCCTCAAACCCTTGGCTCATTGTCTCATGGATTTCACCATCTATCTCAATATACTTGTAAGTAGCCAGATGGCTAACAAATATGTCTTCCTCACCACAGATGGTGATAATCTGTCCTTCCCATTCGTACTTCAGTTTCCGATGAAGGGTCGACGTTACTGCACCTGCGGCGTGAATCTAGGGTCGACCTAGCAAACAGCTGTAAGCAGGCTGTATGTCCATCACATAGAAAATGGTTTTAAAGACTTGTGGACCGATTATCACTGGCAGCTCCACCTCTCCCAGAACAGATTTTTTAGAGCCATCAAAAGCACTGACCACAAGGTTACTTGGCCAGAGAGCTATCCCATCATACTCTAGCTTGACAAGGGCTTTCTTGGGTAGGACATTGAGTGAGGACCCAGTGTCTACAAGTACATGAGATAAGACAGCTCATTTGCATTCCAAGGTTATGTGCAAGGCTTTGTTGTGGAGACGTCCTTCTATTGTCAAATCAGCATCAGTGAACCCTAGCCCATGGCTAGTATTGACATTTGATACCATTGTTTCCAGCTGATTTACAGTGATCTCTTCTGGCACGTAGGCAGCGTGCAAAACTTTGAGAAGTGCATCCCGATGGGCTTCGGAACACAGCAATAGATAGGATTGAGATCTTTGAAGGAGTCTGGTGGAGCTGGTCCACAACTTTATAGTCACTTCTTTTGATAATTCTCATAAACTCATCCACATCTTGATCGAAGGATGACTTATGAGTTTATTTTGGTGCAGATTCTTCCGGTATCACACTCTTCCCCTTGGCTTTGGAAACAGCCTCTGCCTCGGTGTTGGTTCTAGGGACTTGTGAAGCGAAGAGACGTCCGCTTCGGGTGAAGCCTCCGCCTCCCCCAACATAATCCACTTGGGGAGTGAGAACTGGAGAATCAAGAAGGACTTTCTCTCCATTGCAGTATATATCAGCACCATAATGCCATGGTATAACGCTGTCTTTGTCATATGGGATCGGCCCGGGCACCGTGATGGTGACTGGGCTTACTGCAGCTGTTGTTGGGATTACAATGGTCTGTGGCTCATAGAAAATAGTGACAGGACCTCTGGTGGATGTTGGTGAAGGTGAATTGAAGCTTTGTTGAGACTGTTGAAAATTGTTAGAACTTGGGACCGTTGTCGGGTCATAATAGATTGTGACAGTGGAAACATCATTGTTGGTTGTTGAAGTTGTAGTAGCTGGTGCAAATGAATTGTTGTTTGTTGAAGTGACAGATGGAATGATTGCTGAAGTTGTAGCTAAATCAGTTGTAACAATGGTTGTTGCATTTGTAGAAGAAACAGTTGGACAAATGGTTGTTGCATTTGTAGGAGATTCACTTGTTGTTAACAAAAGGGTTGCTGGTGTTGTAGAAGTTGTGGTTGTAATTTGTAGGATGCCGTCTTTGATCAAGCCATTAATTCCACTCCTCAAGCTAGCACACCCATTCTCAGAAAGTTTGCATAATTCACAACAGGCCTCACAACCTGGAAACACTTGACATTTTAAAAGCTGGGCTTTAACCTCTGCCAGAGGTGTCTGAATACATGCAATGTCTTCTATTAAACTCATGGGAGAACCATCCTCTACAACATTAATCCTTAGCCCACTGTGGCTTGGCATAGGATTCTTCATTACATTGGGAGGAGGTGCAAAGTTCAGGGCTTTTGAATCTACCAGATCCTGAACCTTCATATGCAGAGCTCTGCATTTTTCCATAGAGTGACCAGGTGCGTTGGAATGAAAAGCACACCTAGCATTGGCATCATAGTTTATTGGAAGGTTTTGAGGATCAGGTGGAGCCAATGTCCTCAACTCAACCAGATTGAGCTTTAGGAGTTGTGGCAGTAGGGTAGCATATGGCATAGGAATGGGGTCAATCACCCGGTTGACCTGAGATGGTCGTTGTTGAAACGGGCGTTGTTGTTGATTGTTGTTGTTATTGTTGTATGATCTTTGTTGCGGAAACTGTTGTTGTTGCGGAAACTGTTGTGGTGGTTGAACATACTGAGGAGGTGGAGCAGGGATAGTAACAGCAGTAACTGTCCTGGGTAGGTATTGGGGTCTCCCTCTTCCCATGTGCACAGAGTTTGTCTCACCAGACCTACGGGGCCCAGCAAATGGTTTTCTTGTACTACTGGAACCGGCAGCATTGTCGGAGATCTTTCCCATCTTCAATAGGCTCTCTATTCTTTCCCCAACTATTACCACATATGCGAAGCTGGTAGAAGAAAATGCAGTTAGCCTGTCAATAAATGTTCCTTGAAGAGTATTCATGAACATGTCTGCCATCTCTCTTTCAGACATAGGGGGTTGAACTGCAGCAGCAAGTTGCCTCCACCTTTGGGCATACTCTCTAAGGCTTTCACGGGAAGATTGTGACATTCCCATCAGGAGGGTTCTGTTTGGAGCCATGTCCAGATTATACTGATATTGATGGATAAAAGCTTCAGCCAAGTCTTTCCAATTTCTCACTGTGGCCCTAGTCAAGTGGGAATACCATTCTCGGGATGCCCCTATTAGACTATCCTCGAAATAAAACATCCACAGCTTCTCATCCATGGTGTATGCTTTTAACCTTCCCAAGAATGATTGAAGGTGGGTGCGTGGGCAGGATGTGCCATTATACCTTTCAAAACACGGGGGTTTGAATTTGTGAGGAATTCTTACCCCTTCCACCAATCACATGTCCATTACATCGAAGCCTAGGGAATTCTGGGATTCAAGAGACCTCAGCTTCTCTGCAATTTCATCCAGCCTACGGTCGTAAACTTCATCCCCAGCCCCAACAACTGTAAACTGCTCTTCTTGAGGATCCTCTTGCAAGATCCTACCTCCAGCAATGTAACCCTGAGTATTCTTTATGACATTAACTTATGGGTTCAGATGAGGTCCAAACTCTGGTGGATCAGTGCGAGGTTGCACGTGATCATTGTTACTGGTACCTCCTGTGCCTGGATGGTGTTCTTCAGTAGTTTTCCTTTCAACCAACTCCCTTAGTCTTTCCTGGCTTTAAGCTAAACCAGTCATTATAGTCATGAATTGGGTCATCTAATTCCTCATCTCAACCCTCTCATTTTCCATTTGGGTCCTTACTTCATTCAAGTCTTGCTGAACTTGATCCATCTGGAGTCCCGGAAGGTTGTTTCTTGTCGGGTACCAGTGTATTCTGTTGACAGGGAACACTCTTCTACGAGCAATGTTTCCTGAAACCACAACAAAGTGAGAAACAATAACAAACAAAAACCTACAAAACAAAGAAAATGTTAGTATGCAATGCAAGATGCCTATTTGTCTTTCAAGTGTATCCGGTTTGGTTTTTTTTGGTTTTGACCTTTCCAGACCTCGAGGAAATGCTGATGGTGAAGAGAGATTAAGCCCACCAAAAATAATACAAACTGATATATTACAAAGTAGTGAAAATACATAGTTTGATTACAATACATCCCCATGGTTGGTCAAAATACAACAACAAAAGAAAAAGTACAACAAAAGAAAAGTACAAGCAAAAGAGAATCAAACATCCAATCCAAAGTCATCCTCCCTGACTTCCTTCAGGAGAGCCTCAGTCACTGGACCCACTGGGTGCTCTGTAATAGTCCTGATGAGGAGGTTTCTAGTAGAAATGGCACTGGTTAGCTTCTTATGCTTATCTTGATCCTTTGACCTCTTCAACCCCGCCCGAAGTTTCAATTCAGATATCTCTCTCTGAGCTGCCAACAAAGCCTCCTGATGCTTCTTCTCACTAGCCTCTAGTTGCTCTATCTTGGCCTGAGTCCTTTTATCTTCTTGTGCACGGGCTTCAGTGATCCTGATCCACCTAGCCTGGCTCTCCTCTAGATAATGCTCTGTCCTAGCCTTCTGAGTCTTTGCTTCCTTGTCAGCATTCTTCAGTACTAACTCCCCTGCTCTTTCCTTCCTGATGTAGTCATATGTCTTCTCAATCTTGGTCAAGTGCTCAACCCTGAGCCTTTCCAATCTCTCATTATCCAGACGACTGTCATTTCTCTCCCAGAGAGTTTTCTTCAAGGCTTCAGAGAGCTGAGTATTCCTCTCTTTCAACTTTTCAAACTCTTCCAAACTGACAGTAGCTGCAGGTTGCACTGTAGAAGGTCCAAGTACATCTTCTAAAGTAAATGGCATTCGGGTGATCTGAGCTCTGGTACGGGACCAATCAGAATACTATGCTGAAGCAATGTTGTTGCACTTGCCCATGATGGCTGTTCCTTTTGTTTGGATGTTGTCCCAAGCCCAAGCAGCTTGTCTGACAATAGCAGAGTTAGGTTAAATTTCACAGTAAAGAGTTTCAGCCACATCTTGTCCTCTGGGAGGATGAACCAAAGCATATCCCAATTGTCTCTTAAACAGTAAAGGGTTGTAGCTGATGCAACCTTTCACTCCTATCAAAGGCACATTAGGATATTGCCCACAGCTAGTAATGATGTCCTTGCCCTTGGTGCTCTGAGTGCACCATCTGATGTTAAGGCAATGAATCTCTTAGCCCAGTTCTTCTGTTGATAGGGGTTCAGGAAAGTATCTGACTTTGGAAAGTGTCTTAGCAGCCAAGAGTAATAAAGAGGAGCACAACATCTGACTAGTCTTCCTCTTTGCTTCTCATTCCTCTGATGTACTGAGTAGTAGAAATCTCCAAGAAAGGTAGGAACTGGATTCCTCAATAAGAACAGGTGAATCACATTCTTGCTCACAAACTTTGGCTCATCTGCAAACAAGATAACCCCATATATACTGAGGGCTAAAAGTGCACAGACAACCTTCCATTCTCCTATTGCAGCATGCAAGGTAGCCTGGGAGATCAAGAAGTCTAGGTGGAGGCCTGGAACCCCAGCCTTGGTTGTCATGTTCTGATCAATGAGGGCAGGCTCCAAATGCAATACCCTGGCTATCTCTTCATTTCTGGGAGCAACCATCTCAAGGTTGAAAGGGATCCCTCTCCTGATAGGAACTCCTAACAACATGGAAAATTCTTCCAGCAAAGGTCCCAACTGGAAATCAGGAAATGTGAAACATCTGAGTGGAGGATCATAGAACTGCAAGAAAGTATGGATCATGCTCCTCTGAGATGCATCTAGATCCATGAACATGTCTAATATGCCTCCATAATGCTCTCTGAACAGTGGGACATGATCAGGGGTAATGAGGGACTGGATCTGCCTGATGCCAGTCAGGGTGGGCTCAAAGAAGTGGTAAGTGATGTTGCTCTTTCTTAAAGTGTCCATGGATGTTGGTGAAGAGGCTGAGAATAACTGCTGATGAAGGCCACTGCCTGAGATGCTGGAGGTAAGCCTCTGATGAAGATAGCTGGAGAAGAACCACTGATAAACTGATGAAGGTGCTGAAGAAGATAACTGAAACAGTCTGAGCAGCAGAAGGGTCAAAACCAAACCAAAGATGATATGATGGATACCCTATAAAACAAATAAGCAAATTTTAAATGATGCAAAAATGATGTATGCAAATGATATGCAAAGGGTTTGTGATCAGGTGCTGGATCTGTTTATCTGTCTTGGTAAAAGTCCATGTATGTTCATAAGTCCGGATGGAGGCTTAGAAATCCAGTAACCGGGTGGGGGACTCAAATAAAGAGTCACAAGTCCGGGGTAATCACAAGAACTTTCTAAAGTGATGCATTCTTAAAACAAAACTAGTAACATGGTATGATATGGCCAAGGGTTCCTGCAAACCTGTAAACATCCCAACTCCCTCACATGTAATGTTCTAGAACAAGGATCCTCAGACTTGGATCAGTTATGAGAAGTGTAAACACTTATAACCCGGAGGTACAGTGTTTACAATAACCATAAAAGATCCTCCTCTAATTCACCTCAGATGCTGAAGGTCATAAAAAGGTCATCCAGACATATCATGCTTCCCAGATAGCCCTAGTACTACAGGAAATATGTAGCACAAAGTTTTCAAGAAGAAACCCATGTCTGAACCGTGTTTCATATTCCCGCACCAGACCGAAATGGAATGGGAAAGAATATGAAGCCACTCTAGCCTATGTGTCACTCAGGTCCTCGGTATAGGACCTCAATCACTCAATGAAACCCCACCCACCAAAGAAACAGCAGATCCAGCACATGATAATAACAGTATGAAATGCATAAAACTGTAAAAGAAAGCAATAAATAAAGTTGTACATAAAGCAATAAATAAAGCCATAAATAAATAATCACAAGTAGCACATAACACCCCCGTAAACACAAATCAAACAAGCGCTAGGAGGAACCCACAAAAAGAACCAGAAGCCCTGGTTGCACTATAAGGTTCCCCAGCAGAGTCGCCAAGTTGTCGCTCACACTAAAAGACACCTGGTCAGATAGGGTACAGACGCGAACGGTCAGCGAAAGGAGAAATGAAATGAAGATGGATAGAGTCTCCAACTAGGTATTTTTATCCCGAAGGAAAGGTAATGCTGCATAAACCTAAGAAAATAAATGGATAAGACGGTCACGAACCAGAGAAACTGAGAAAGGGGGTTGGTTACAACCTGGGAAGGTATTAGCATCCAGATTGTCCGTCGTACTCGACGGGATCCACGCTTAAAAGATTGTGTTTAAAGGGGTAGTGTTTGTGATATCTGTGTGCAAAAGCAGGAAAAGAATGTACAAGTGTCAGTGCAAGAAAGTGAAGTGAAGGTGCTCAGGAATGAGGCTTAAGGGATAATGCTGGAAGAAGGGGAATGAGACAGATACTTTTGTTCCATAAAAGTTAAGTTATGCCTACGTATCCTCTCGTGCAATGAAGAAGTCAGAACACCGTAGTTCGACTCAAAGAGGCTGAGAAAAGAATTGACTGATGAACTGCTTACTTGTCTATGCTCAAGTGTATGACTCGTCTGGCTCGAGTGCTAACTGTCTTGCATTAGACGGAAGAAGCAAGTTCTCGCTTGTGAGTGAAAGTGATGAGAAAAGAATCCCGAAGGAGACGATTATTGTTTTTTTTTCATTCTTTTATTGCTTTTTTATGTTTGTCATAGGTTAATGAGCTTAAGCCTAAACCAAGGGTTAGTAAACTCATCATATCCTCCCTTTGATTAAGGATAATGAGAATACCTTAAGTATGAGATAAACACCTCAAACTTAATTACCATGATGTAGGATTAAGATCATTAACCTACTTGTGATTATTTAGATGTTTTTGATGTTTTTGTTTAGTGTTAGGTAATGAGTTTAAGCCATAATCAAAGATTTAGTGAACTCATTACACCATTCTAATAGAAGGATAATAGATGAGCACACTTAAGCTGAGGAAGATACCTCAACTTAATCCATGATTAGGGATTAACCTCATGACAAAACAAACCTTTATTAAAGTGGGTTTTAATTAATGGTAAGATTAAGAAGTGAATTTTATGGTTTTTAAGACAACTTGAGGGGGACTTGTCCATTAACACTAGGGTTAGTCCTTCTTAACCAATAAAGGAAGAATTAGAACCCTAATGCAAGGCCCGAGTTGCAAGTTAATGTCTTAGTGATTATTAAGAAGGATTGATTAAGAGGTTTAAACAAATTAAGGGTTTAACACTTAGGATTTAAGATATACACTCCATCCTAAGAGAAGGATACATGCATAACCCTAATCACAAAGTCTTAAAACCTTAAAGGTTTAGTCTCTGATTATGAGATGAGAAGAGAGACACAAAGAAGACACAAAGGTAAAAAATAAAGGGGAAATAATCAAAACCCTAATTATTGTCATGCTTGGATGTTCCTATGGTTTGTAAGGCTTGCAAGAGATCTCCAGAGAAGCCACCAATGGAAGAAGCAGATGAAAGGAGGAGAAGAAGAAGAAACAAGTTACTTACTTCACTGAAGAAGATAAGTAACTTGGAGAAAGAAAGTGAGAGATGAACATGAATGAGCAAGCTCACTCTAAAGAAAATAAAAATGCAGCAATGATGCATAAGAAGAATGATAAGAGAAATGAGAAGTGAAGGCAATTTCACTTCTTAAATTACTTACCACCTGAAAAGATTAGCATAAAGGAATGAAATGAAATGAAAATGAAACAAATGCAAAGGTAAAGACAAAACCAGAAGCAAACGCATGATGCAAATGATGTTATGAGATGATGCAAAGGCATGCCAAGTGTAATGAATGATCATACAAGTGATGGAATGCAATGGAAGCATGCTTTGAAGTATGAAAGCACATGAAAGTTCATGGAATGAAATGAATGCACATCATGGAAAATGAATGAAGAAATGATCAAGCATGATTCTAATATGTCCTAAGATATATTATATGTCATGTGAATGCATGAAATGTCATGGCAAGTTTATGTATGGATGCATATGCAAGATGTATGTAAATGAACATGAGAAATTAGGGTTTTAAGGCAACATGAGATGCAAAAGTCAAAAACAGAAGAAAAACATAAGATAAAAAATTGCAAATGAACTCAAATGAACCCTAACCCCATATGATATCACACCCAAAACGAGGGGGTCTAACTCTTAACCTAAAGAAAGTTGTGATTTTCCTAAGTTATCTAGGGTTTTAAGGTACCTTAAGAGGGAAAATGCAAATTAAATGGAAAATTCAAGACAAATTTGAAACAAAAATATGCTAGACACTACATGCTATATGAAGATCAATGCAAAAAGAACCAATGTAGAACCCTTCATGGTTAGGCAGAAAAGAATTCTTGAAGTTAGGGTTCAAAAATGGGATTTTTATGAACCCTAAATTCAAGAAAAATGTCAAAGTTGAATCAAAACCAAAAATAAATTTGTATGAATGGTTTGACAATGTTTCTAAATGTCCTAATATTCAATGTGATGTTTTTTGGAATTTTTAGAAACCTAAATGATATTTTAATTAATTAATTTCCATTAATTAATTAAAATTAAAATTAAAATATTTTTAAAATGGTTTTTTAATGCAAAAAATAAAAATAAAAATGTTTTTGGGTGAGGAAAAAATATTTGAATTAAAAATATAGAAGGAAAATATTTTTGGAAATTTTTAAGTATTTTAAATAAATTATACAAAACAAATGAATTTAAATGAATAAAAATAGGAATTAATGGCTGGTCAACTGATCCAATGGATCAGATTCAAATCTGGGGATGGAGGGAAGACCACGCGCGCAATCTAAGGGTCACAATTCAAATTGAGTTAATTTTAATTAATTAAATTAATTAAGTGGATTAGGGTTTAATGAACTCATCTCAGCCATCCAATACGCGCGCGCAGACAAAATCCAAGGGCTCACATTCAAACTAACCCTAAACCCTAATTAACCTCTTAATGACTCTCAGGTGGCCGGAGAAGACCTCCGGTCATCTTCTCCGGCCAACTCTTCACCCTAGCTTCCACCCTGGGCCACCCCAGACCCCCTAACTCTCCAGAAATGATCCCCACATCATTCTAATCAAGATTCAACCAACAAATTTCATTTATTTCACATGAACATCAAGATCCGAAGCAAAACGGAAAATCACACAAAAATTTCAGAAGCTTCATACATGCTTGTTTCTCACTCATTTTCAAAACAAAATAGATCATGATGATCGGCAAAGCATACAGAACATTTCTATAACCTAAAATACCATTTCTGGAAAATTTGTTCTTGAGGTTACCTGAAGAGAAGCTTTCTCAAACTGAGCTATATGGCCTTCTCTTTGGTTCAAAAGGACTCCAATGATCCTTTTGGTGATGCTTTGATGCTTGGAGGAAGTTTATAATGGTTGGTTTGAATTGTTGCTCTTCAACTGGCCAGAAATTGTGTTTCAGTTTTGGGGGGTTTTTGGTTGCAATGAAGGGTGGGAAATGATCCTTTGATGAAGCTGAGGTAATTGGTGAAAAAAGTTTGGAGTTTGAGTGTGTGAGCAGAGAGTTTCAAATGCTTTTGCAAATGGGGTGATTTTTGAGAGCTTGATGATTCGAAGTGTTAGGCTTGCTTGTGTTGTATTATGGCTTGCATTTTGTCCACATAACAATGTTTGATGGGTCAGAAGAGTTGTTGTGGACTGTGGTGATTGGTATGGGAAAGTTGCCAAAATTTCAACATGACTTGTACTTGAGGTATGGGCTGGTTTTGCAGCTAGCTTTTGGCTTGTCCTGGCTCAACATAGATCAAGGAGAGCCATGGAATTGGTTTTGTGGTGATTCAGCAAGTGGAAGCATGGTTGTGTATCATTTTGCAAATTTGAGGAAGTTTGGCCCCTTTTGAATTTCTTGAAGTTCAAGGCATGAAATGATATGGTTCTTTGGGAAATTCTGATTTTTAGGCAATGTACTATGTTTGTATGATGCATAGAAGTGTATTAGAAGTCACAAAATGGCTTGGCAAGTGATTTTGCAAAAATCCCTCTTTGGTGTATTCTTGAAATTATAAGATTTTTGCCAACTTTGAAAGATCATAACTTGAGTTCCATAATGAATTAGAACTTGTTCTTTTACTTTTTGAAAAGGGAATGATCCAATCTACAACTTTCATGACCAACAATTTTTTATTTGAAGCATTTTTGGTTGAGAAAGAGGAGGTTGAAAAAATTTCCCAAAATGGAATGTTTCCATTACAAGTCATTTCCATTTTTGGCAACTTTGCAATTGGTTCACTTTTCTTCAATTTTGTGAACTTCCAAGCTCTTCAATGATCAAATAAAGATTATATGACTTCAATTTGATGAAAAATCCATTTTGGTTCCATTGTTGGGGGCCTCAGATGCCCTGATTTTGCTCTGACTTACTCAAGAAGTTACTCAGTGAACAGATGACTTCCACAATGAATTTCTTCATTAAACTTGGCACACATGATCCTTATAACATATTGAGACTATTAGAAATAAGAATGACCAAAAAATTTGGAGTTATGGCTTCTGAAACCAAAACCCTAATTTCAGGTCATCTGTGTAGTGAAACCCTAGCTCTGCTTCCATGCTTTCCAAGTTCTTGTGATTTCTTGACTTCCTTGATCTTTGAGGGATATAATATGATGATTGAACATACATGGACCCTCTTGGAGTGATTGGAAGCCTTTGGAGTGGCTCAGGTAGGTCCTTGGATTGCTCAGGTCACAAACCCTAGATGTAGATGAATTTGAACTGATGCAGATGAAACAAAAATGCAATATGAGATGATATTCTTAAACTTATGCAAAGATGAAAGATCACAAGCCATGGTGTGAACTCGATGAGGGAAAATTTGGGGTGTTTACAGTAGCCAATGAACTAGTAGATTACGCGGTTAAAGGGAAAATTGAGTGTTCTCTTTTCAAAGCTGACTTTGTTAAAGCTTATGACAAAGTCTCTTGGAACATTCTTCGATACATGATGTGTAGGATGGGTTTTGGTGAGAAGTGGTTGGCTTGGATGGAAGCTATGGTTTTTTCTAGCAAGATGTCGGTTTTAGTTAATGGTAGTCTGACTAAGGAATTCTCGGTTGAGAGAGGTTTACGTCAAGGTGATCTTTTATCTCTTTTTTTATTCGTCTTAGTGGCAGAAGGATTGTCGGGGCTGATTAGTAACTCGGTTTTGAGTGGAGATTTTGTCGGGTTTCATATTAATCTTGGTTATTTTATTGATGTTCTTTAATACGCAGATGATATTATTTTGGTGGGTGACGGTAGTTGGAGACATATGTGGGCCATAAAAGCGGTTCTTAGAGCGTTTAAGTTAGTTTCGGGGCTTAGCATTAATTTTCACAAAAGCAAACTCATTGGCATTAATCTTAATGATAGATTTGTTGAAGCGGTGACCACCTTTTTATCTTGTAGGATGGAATCTAATAAGTTCACTTTTCTCGGTATACCTATTGGTGCAAATCCTAGAAGGATAGAAACTTGGAATTATTTGCTCACTAAATTCGGTAAAAGACTCTCGAGTTGGTAAGGTCAGTTCTTATCTTTTGGAGGAAGAATCACTCTTATCAAATCGGTGCTTAGTAGTTTGTTGATTTTTCACCTTTCTTTTTTCAAAGCCCCGGTAAATGTGTGGAAGGAGATGATGAGGATCCAATGTGGTTTTCTTTAGGGTAGTTCGGAGTTGAAGAGAAAGATTCATTGGATAGATTGGAAAATGCTTTGTTTGCCTTATATTAACAACGATTTGAACATGAAGAGATTATATGTATTCAACAAAGCTCTTCTTCAAAAATGGAGAAGGAAGATAATTTCCGGTTCAAAGGACACTTGGCTTCGGTTGCTAAAAGCAAAATATGGTGACATTCGTATGTTGATGTGGGACGGTCGAGGAAACTTAAATCGTGGATTAAGTTTATCTTATTGGTTTTCGAATCTTCTTTCTTTCATTAAACCGAACCAGGAAGATTTTTGGGTGGACAATTGTCGAGTTGAGTTGGGGGACGGTTACAACACGTCTTTTTGGGGAGCGGATTGGAATGGTTATGGGCCTTTGAACCGTTTTATTTTCGGTTTTATATTCCAACTTGATTTTACAAAGCATTTTTTTTGCAGCAATGGGTGGTTAGGTGGATAGCCAATGGTGTTTGGGGGATTTTGGTTTACAAAATCGGGAGATACATATGTCCGACGGTGATTTATCTAACTTTTTTGCTAATCTCGTCTTTGGATATTTATGTTGGTCACTCTGCTTCGGTTTTAGCTGGAGTAACTCCAGAACCAGCTTTTGTTTTGGGTTTTCCAGTTGTTGGAATGATATCAGACGAAGGTCATGTTTCTGTTATGTCAGTCGCGGAAGGCCTTCGGTTTGTTGTTTGTTTTTCGGTATAGAGGGAAGGCATTAATCCTGTTTTGGTGAGTGATCAATACTCTACTTCGGCTCAGTTAGGCATGGATGCCACTGCCTCTATTTCAGCAGGTTTGGAGGCAGCGACTCTCATTCATTTAGAGTCGCTGTCGCGGTGAGAATCGGATACCAAGCTATTAAGTGAGCTTGAATCGCAAAACATTTATGTTCACCACCGACTTTAATTTAATCCAAAGGGAAAAGGGAAAAAGATCGTAAAAACCCTAAATGAGGAGAAACTAGGTTCGGGGGTTGATTATACTTAGGGAAGGTGTTAGCATCCTAAGCATCCGTAGTATCCTACGGGAACCTCTTGTTAATATTTGTATTATTGTTGTTTATTGCTTGTTAAAATCTAATGGGAACCTAAGGTTTATTTCTAATGGTGCTCGCACAACATCGCATCGATGCCTACGTATCGGGTATAGAATCAGAGCACACGTAGTTCTCCTAAGGATTAACGAACACTTGGTTACGCTCAAGGTTCGCGGGGGAAGGTAAGTGTTATGGCAAACACTCACGAGACTTAACAAAGTCACAAAAAGTTATAAAATAAAACACTAAGGACCTAATGGCTAAGGACCTAAGGATGAGGGACCTAATTGCTAAGGTCAAAAGAAAAAAGGAAGGACCTAATTGCTAAGGTCAAAATGGTAACTAGGGATGGCTAAACTTCCTATGACATTGAGTCAACTGCAGGAGTTCTTTCCCTTTTGGATTGAGAGGCATAAACGAAAATAAATAAATGAGGGTGCAAGCTCCTAAGTCTAAGGCATAGGTTGCTACTTGCAAAAATGAATTGGATAAAGAAAATAGAAATGCAGGATAAAGGGCTTAGTAACTGGGCTATGGCTCGATATATGGATCGAGAATGCTGGGGTGGAAAACAAGCGCAGTGCGTCAAATTGCTTAAATTGAAAAGCTGTGCAGTGTATGGAATTGTGCAGATGGCGATCGTAAACGACCGACTTACGTGTGTGAGTGAAGTGAAGTGAATTTCACTTGGCGTTGGACCAAGGAATTATTATTTTGAAAATTAAATTAAATGGTGTAAAAGAGCGAGAAATAAATAATTAATAAATAAAGTGAATTAAATATGAAATATAATAAATTAAATAAAATAAATTGGATAGAATAAAAATAAATAAATAAATGAATTAGAATAAATAATAAAAAAAGCATGGCCTCATATGGGTTTAGAAAAATTGACAAAGTCAAAATATCCATAAACCGCCCGTTATTATCATAGGCCCCTAAACATAAATAAAGAGGAAATAAATGAACAAAAATGAATTTTATAAATTTAACAATAACTACATTTTTTTTTAGTGCCTCTTGATATAATTATATTTTAAAAGAAACTCATAAAAAAGAAAATCTAAGGTTCACTTCAAGGAAATAATAAAAGAATAATAAAAATATGAAAGAAAAGAAAAAAGAAAAATAGAGGGATACAGTTGAAAACATGGGTGTGTTAGAAAAAAAACGTATGGGCTTTCAAGCCCAACTCACCAAACCAAAATCTTTAACAAAAAAACAAAAAAATAAATAATAAAACAGAATTAAAGGGAAGAAACAATTAAAAAAAAAAACTCAGACATAATATCCTTCTCACGCTAAAAGAAACAAGACCCACTCTCAAAATTGCATCGGCGGTTCCTCACGGCTCCCTCTCTCGCGGGTCTCATCTCCGTCTCTCTCAGAGCTCGCTCTCTGTTTCTCTCACAGGATCTCTCCTCACTCATCGCTCAGGATCTCTCCTCACTCGGCTTCGTCTCTCTCTCAATGGCAGTTTCCGGCGGGTTGTACGGTGACGGCCACGGGTTTGCGGTTAGTGGGTTCTGGTTACTGTTAAGGAGGTTTTAAATCGGTCTCTGTCTAAAGGTTTTGGCTGTGAAGGTTTAATGGCGTCGGGTTGTTGGTTCTGGGCCGAAATCAGTTTGGTGGCTCACGGTAAGTTTCGATTGAAAGCAGTTTTGACTTGGTGGCCAGCGATTGCGAGGGATTGATGGTGATGGATTTTGGGATAGTTTAGGGGGGGGTGATGGTCTGGTGTTTTTTTGTTTCAGCTCTCACTGTCTCAGATTCTCGTTCACTCTCAGATTCTGTTTTGGTGATGTTGTAGGTTTTGCTTTGGTGTGCGGCTTTTCAACAGAGGTGCAATGAGTTCAGCTTTGTTATGTGTCTTTGCAGAAAACAAGGGTGTTTACGGAATGAGGCTAAGGATGATGTTACACAGTGGTGAGTGATTGGTGGCCGGTAATGAGGGTTTGAGCGGCGGGTTGGTTGGGGAGCGACTTGGGGTTTTGTTCTGAAGGTGAGTCTTGATTTTTAGCTTTCCTGTGGCTTTCGGCTGTGCGTTTGGAATTGAGTTCCAACCTTCATCTCATTAGGTTTTTCTGGATTTTGGTTGGGTGATGGACAGGGATTCACGGTTTGGTTCGGCGATGGTTTATGTTGAAGTCGGATGCGGTGAAGGTCCTGAAGGTGTATGGCCGGCGGTTTTTGGCATTTGGTAGATGTGATGATTAAAGGTGGAAACAGTATTTGAAGGGTGGTTTTGAAGGAGGAAAGGAAGGTTTGAGGTTCGAAGTGGTGGAGTTTGGCTTCGGGAAGGCTGGTGGTTCAAAAAAAAGGATAACAGGTGTTGTTTGGTTGAAAGGAGAAAGGAGGTCTCCTTGTTGTGTTGTTGATGTTCTGTGTTCGAATCTTCTGTGCTATCTTTGGTAATGTCTATTGTTGTTTTGTGGATGCTGCTTGCTTTTGAAGTTTTTTGGTTGGTTATGCAGGTCGAGGTGGTTTCGGTAGTAAACTGATGCGGAAAGTCGGAAGGGTTAAGGAAGGGTTAACGGCTGAAGGTTTGAAACTTTTTGTTAAATTTTCTGGTTTGATTGAAGTTTTTTTTTGTTTTTGATGATGTGTTTCTCGCAGGGTCTTCCGCCGGCCAACAATGTCATCAGAATCATGAAACTTAGCAAATGCCTAATATCAGTTGAATGAGAGGAATCCGGAGAGCTTGAAGGTTAAGATTTTGGGATTTCTGGTTTGGATTTCTCAGTGATGCAGGTTGATCTCAGTTTTGGTTTTGTTATGCAGGATTTATGGTTCTCATTCGGTTTTATGATGGCGAGTAAGGGACGGTTGTTTTGATGGTGACAAGGTTTATGGCTGGTTTATGAAGAGGTTCTCGGTGGGGATGAGTGAGGGTCCGGTGTGATGGAGGGATGGTTCTGTTGGCTCGGGTTGTTGGTTTCACTCGAAGATGATTGAGCTGCGGTTGTGTCTGGTTCGTGAAAACAAATGATTTGAGGTATGATTCTCAGTTTTTTTTTTTTGTGTATATTGTTAGTTCTTGCTGTTAAAAATAATGTGGCTGTGATGGTTAATGGTGTAAACAAAATGAATGGTTTCTTAAGTATCCTTTTTTGAGTTTCATCATGAGGTTTATATATATTTTTTTTATATACAGATTTGAATGAAATAAAAGAACATTATCTATGAACACAAAACAAAAAAGGTGAAGGAAAGGAAAAGAGAAAGATTACCGCCCGAACGTTATCGGGGTGAAGAATCCCAAGTGGTAAGTCTCTTACTCTTGTTGTTGCTGAATTTTTCGCTTCCTTTTTTCTTCCTCCTCTTCTTTTTGGTTTTTTTGAATGGACGAGAGTTTGTGAAAGAAAATGATTTGAGGGTTTATTTTTTTGTGAGTTTGAGGGCTGTTTGTAATGTAACAGTATGGGGCTGTTTTGTGTGTTTTATGGATTGATTTTTTTGAGTTTTTGGGGGGCTGTTTTTGAGGTTGAAATGGGGTGTTTTGATGCTGAGTTTGTAGTGTTTTGAATGCTGAGTTTTTGTGTATGAATGAGAGTTGTTTGTGTATGTAGAGGCTGAATTTTTTTTGTGTTTTTGTAACTGTTTGGGAGCTGTTTTTGAGGGGTTTTGAGGCAGAATTTTGTAGTGAGTTGAGAGCTGTTTGTGGTGTTGTTTTGTGAATGTAACAGTGGTATTTTATGCTTGTAGGTGAAGGGTCTCAAGAGGGACAAGGTCTGAACTTTGTAGCAGTGGAGTGGAGCAGGAAAATGCAGTTGTTGGTGGCTGCATGCTGAGTTTTGGGCTGCTGTTTGTGCTGTTGGAGCAGGCTGAAATGCTGATTTTGTTTGATTTGGAGCAGGCTGAATTTTGTAATTTAATGCTGAATTTTTTTGTACACATTTTCTTTCTTTTCTTTTTCTATGTAATTGTAATTGTAACAAAACAAAAATTATGGAATAAATTTAATTATTTACACTAAAGCTTGTTTATACTTGGCACTTAATATTGGAAATGAGAGTCTTTAAATTAGAATCTAAATAAAACTTAAATTAGAAATGAATTAAAAAGAAATAAATTAAAAATTGAAAATAAACTCATAAACTTAAATAAAATAACTTGGAAATAAAATTAAATTAGAACTTGAGAAATAAATTGGAATTTGGAATTTAAAAAAAAATAAAAGGTGGATATGAATTAAAATGGAATAAACGGTTTAAAAAAAAATTAAAATTAGAATTAAAAGTGAATAAAAAAAAAAAAAGAATTAAACTTAAAATTGAAATAACTTAGAAACTATAATAATTGAAATTAAAAATTAACTTTAGAATTTGAGAAATAAGTTTGGAATTTAGAAAATAAAAATGAATTGAAATTAGATTAGATTTAGAAATAACAACTTGAAAATGGAATAAAAAAATTAAAAATTGAAGAATAGAAAATAAATTCAAAAATAAAACTTGAAAATGAAATAAAAATTAATTTAAAAATGCGAACTTGAAAATGAAAAGAAATAACAAATAAATTTAGAAAAAAAAAATTGAAAATTGAGCTAAAGGTTAGAAGTAGAAATTAAAATAAAATCTTAACATTGGAACTTATAAATAGAAACGAAAATGGAAATTAAAAAAATTAAAAAAATACGAAAATGAATTAAAAAGTCATAAATAAGTTTAAATTAAAATAGAAGCTAGAAAATGAGAAGAAAACAACAGAAACTGAAAACGGGAAAAATCCCTGCTAAATGCGATAAAAGTATGATTATGATACGAGCGATTAGGGGTAAAATTTGGGGTGTGACAGTCGCCATACCCTCTTTCAGTGAGCCCTTTTATTAATGTTTCAGCGATCTTCCGCGGATTTTTGGATCGTTTCCGACCTATCCCTCATACAAAGGATACAATTATTTCGAAGTGTGAATCTAATGGGTCGTTTACAATTCGATGTTTCTATTCTTTGGCTTTTTCTATCTTTATCCCCTTCGGTCCTCATCGTAGACATGATTCGACTTTGGAGTTGGTTTAGAATTTGACAGTTTCGTTCAAAGTCAAGGCTTTCGGATGGCGTTGTTTCTCGAAAATAATTCCTTCAAAGGACTCTCTTTTTCGAATAGGTATTGTGACGGATGTTAATGATTTGGTTTGTTCCTTTTGCGTCGCGTGTTCGGAAATTTTAGATCACGTCTTGTTACATTGTCCAGTCACAACTTTTTTGGAAGGACATTCTGAATTGGTTGGGATTTCCGGTTAGGGTCATGTTGGATTTAAACGACATCTTTTTAGCGTGGTTTTCCTTTTGTAATTCTCGTAACGTGTTGAAAGGTAGAGATGGCACCGTTTGGTTGGCGGTTTGTTGGACTATTTGGATAGTCAGAAATGATGTCATTTTTTGTAACTCTTTAAATATTCTCGATATTGTGTGGAAGACCAAAATTTATATTTGGAAGTGGTCTCTAATGGGAGAAATTACTCACTCCAAGTGCAGTTTATACGAATTTGATAAGGATCTCTTGTTTTTCCTATCTAAGGCGCATTTGGTTTGTAATCTCTTTTGCCTTGGCGAATTGTTTTCTCAGTTTTATTTTTGTAATCAGGTGGAGAACCCTTTGCTCTTTATTAATGTATCACTTGCTTACTAAAAAAAGAGATCTAATGTCAAAATAATACACTGGAATTTAGATCAGAAAAACTTAAACAGATTAATGTTTGAAAAATTCATTGGTTCTCTTTTCAATTATTATTATGGTGTTTATTCTTACTAAAATTGAGTCTTAGTAATAATAATTTCAACAAGTCATTTGTGCAAACACAAAACTATAAAATGATTGTTTTATTTAAAACTTGAATGAATGTTGTTTCATAGGTTAAATAATATAATTAACATTTTAGTACATTAATATTATTCTTATATATAATTATAATAAATTATATATCGTAACTTAATAGTTATTTTCTTAAATAATAAATGTGTATGTGATTTTTGTTTACGTATTTATATAAATATTAATTATTGTCAAAAGTTATTTTATTTACTTCTTAATTTAATCAACTAAAAGTCATAGCATATTCCTGTATGATGAATAAATATTTTTTAAACAATAATGAAAATCCTTTCATATTTTCATGTGTATTAATTTTTACATAATTGAAAATAAACATTACTTAATATTATTTTTATAACTATTAGGATTAATTAAAATAACATATAACACATCTATTACATTATTTAATATTATTCAATTCAATATAACATATCTATTAGAATATTTGGTTAAATGATTTTTTAAAGTATTAAAGAATAAAAGAAATAATATTTATTCGTCATTGATAATATAATAAAGTCTATGAGACAAATATATTAATTTATTGGAAGAATATTTAAATATGAACAAAAATTCAAATACTTTTATAATGAATCTATATTTTTATATATTAAAAAGTATAATGTTATAAACTTGGAAAAATATTTTTTTTTATACAAATATTTTTTTAAACTAGAAAATGTATATTGTTTGTACTAATATTTTTATAAATGAAAAAAAAAATTGCATTGTTACTATTTTAATAAACGGAAAAAAGTTTATTGTTTATACAAATATTTTTCCAACATGAAAAATGTATAGTTGATATAAATGTATTTATAAACGAGAAAAAATATATTGTTAATACAAATATTTTAATCAATAGAAAAAAGTGTATTGTTTATACAAATATTTTTATAAATGAAAAAAGTGTATTGTTGATATAAATATTTTTATAAATGAAAAAAATATATATTAATAGTAAAATTATTTTTTTAAACGGAAATAAGTGCAGTGATTGTTTCAAATATTTTTATAAACGGAAAAAAGAGTATTGTTAAAATGACTAATTTTATAAAAAAAAAGTTGTTGTTATAAATATTTTAATAAACTACAAAAATTCTACGACAAAAATTCTACTGATGATACAATTATGTTTATAAATAGGGAAAACTTTACTGATGATATATTTATTTTTATAAACGAGAATAAATGTATTGTTTGTTAAAAATATTTATATAAACGGGAAAAAACTTGTTGATACAAATTGTTGTGAATCAGATACCTTAGAAACAAAGTATAATTGATTCCTTGATCAGTCAAGAAATCCACAAGGGTTTAGGGTTTATGGTAGCCAAGGATAACAACAAGGATTGGTTATAAACTGATATTCTTTCCTTTCTCTTAAAACAAGATTACAAGTATATAAGAATAACAAATAACCTCTCTCACTTTTGAATTAGGGTTTTATCTTCCTATTTTCCCTTATTCAAAAGATGAGAGACTAGTATGCTATTTATAAGAAAACTAACATACTAACCTAATGGACTTTTTTTTAACAATTACCCATTACAAGCTAGCCTAGGGTACAAGCTAACTTAAACAATTGGATTCATAACACAAGGTCCAATTAAACAATAACATGTGAGCGGACTTCAACGACATGCTATCCGTACTAGGGTTTGTTCTAATATTCCACAAATCTCCACCTTGGAACACACCCTAAATCAACAAGAAACAAACTAACTTTCTTCATGCAGCTTTATCAACTGCATACAGTGGAAAAACTTGAAACTGGGCAATGTCTTGGTGATCATATCAGCAATATTATGATTTGTTGAAACCTTCATCACTTGGACTTCTCCACGCTCGATTACCCCTCTGATGAAATGCAGCTTCACATCAATGTGCTTGGTTCGCTCATGATAGACTAAGTTCTTCGACATGTGTATTGCACTTTGACTATCACGTTTAATAGTGATATATCGACCTTGAAGTTTCATCTCCTTTGTGAAACCTTCAACCACGATGCTTCCTTTACAGCTTCAGTTAGGGCGATATAATCCGCTTCAATGGTTGATAAGGAAACAACCTTCTGAAGTGTTGTTTTCCAACTAATTGTTGTGCCAAACTTAGTGAAAACATATCCAGGAATAAATTTTCTGGAATCCATTCAACCTGCATAATCAGAGTCGACATATCCATCGATATCTGCTTTACTATATTCACCCAGAGCTCTACCAAAAATTAGGAATCTACTCAAAGACCCATTTATGTGCCTTAGAATACACTTCAATGCTTGCCAGTGAGCCTTTCCAGAATTCGCCATGTACCTACTTACAAGACTTATTGCATATTCTATATCGGGTCTCGTACATACCATAATATACATCAAAGAACCTACTATATTAGCATATGGAATGCTATGCATATAAGTTCTTTCGACATTAGTATTAGGACACTGATCTATACTCAACTTAAATTGAGGGTTTGTCAGAGTCACAACAGGCTTTGAATTCGACATACCAAACTTTTCGAGAATCTTTCGTAGATATGCCTCTTGAGATAAGAATAATTTCTACTGATTTATATCTCTTCGGATTTCAATCCCAAGAATCCTGGACGCAGCTCCCAGATCCTTCATATCGAACTCCTTATTAAGTTCATCCTTCACCCTCATTACATCTTCGACATTATTGCTTTCTATTAGAATATCATCCACATAAAGAAACAAAATAACAAATGAATATCCAAATCGAAATATGAAGTAAACACAACAGTCAGACTAACTTCTGATGAAACTTATGCGTTCCATGAACTTGTCGAATCTCTTATTCCACTGTCGTGGAGATTGTTTTAGCCCATATAAAGATCTCTTTAGTTTTCACACATACTCTTCTTTTCCTTCTTCGACATACCCTTCAGGTTGCCTCATCATGATTGTTTCATCAAGATCACCATACAAGAACCGAGTATTCACATCCATTTGTTACAGTTCAAGGTTAAACTGTGCCACAATGGCAAGCAACATTCGAATGGACTTGTGCTTCACAACATGAGAGAAAACATCATTGAAGTCGACACCTTCTTTCTGAGTGAAACCCCTTGCAACCAACCTTGCCTTGCATCTTTTCGACGCCACTCCTTCAATTCCTTCCTTAATTTTGAAAATCCATTTACAGCTGACTAACCTGGCTCCTGCAGGATTTTGATTAGTTCCCAAGTATTGTTATCATTAAGAGATTTCATCTTATCATCCATGGCTTTCATTCATTCAGTCTTATTTTGACTCCTCTTAACTTCCTTATAGTCTTTAGATTCTTCGTCTAGAACCTCACTTGTAGAGATTAAGGCATAAGCTATAAGATCTACATACCCAAGTCTCAAAGGTGGCTTAATGACTCTTCTCGACCTGTCTATTGCCAATAGGTAGTCATTATCAGTCTCCTCATCTTCAACAATAGTTTCTTCTTCATCTTTGACTTTATCTAGGTCATGCAATTCAACATCACTATGCTCCACCTCAACTCGAATCTCTCCTTGTTCTAGCTCTTCAAAAACATCATCAGTTTTCTTGAAATCCATCTGAGCTTCATTGAAAACTACATCTCAACTGGTGATACACCTCCTGTGACCTGGCTCTAGACACCATAGCCTATAAGCTTTGACTCCTTCAGGGTATCCCATGAACATGTATTTCAGAGCTCTATGTTCGACCTTGTCTTGCCTAATATGAGCATAGGCCACACAACCAAATACTTTTAGTTTGTCGAGATCTGGTGGATGTCCCGACCAAACTTCTTCAGATGTCTTCATATCTAACGCAGTAGAAGGACATCTGTTTATCAGATATGTTGCTACCGAAACAACCTCAGCCCAAAACACCTTATTTAACCCAACACTAACCAACAAAAATATAACCCTTTCAAGGATTGTTCAATTGAATCCCTCAACTAGACCATTTTGCTGAGGAGTACCTGCTACAGTCTTATGACTTGCAATCCCAGACTCGACATAGTAATTGTCGAAAGCTTCATTGCAAAATTCAAGGCCATTATCAATTCTCAACCTCCTGACCTTTCTAGCAGTTTGAGTTTTGACCAGAACTTTCCTTCTCTTGAAATTCTCAAAAGTTTCATCCATAGTCTTCTGAATGAATACCCATAACTTTCTGGAATAATCATCAACTATGTATAGAAAATAGCTTGCACCTGAATGTGAAGGATTCCTTGCAGGCCCCCAAAGATTAGCATGGATGTAATCAAGGGATCCATGTGTTCTTTGTTTACCTTTGTTAAACTTTGCCCTACAGGATTTACCAAATACACAAGGTTCACAAAACTCCAATTTCTCGACTTTGTAACCACCTAGTAAGTTTTGTTTCCCTAGTTCGACCATGCCTATCTCTCGCTGACATGGCTCAATCTCATGTGCCATAATTTTGTATTCGACAACAGTTTCGTGGATGCAACATTTGTCGAACCACTTACAACTTCAACCTCAATGGTATACAAGCATTATTTCTTCACACCTCTCAAGACTTTCTACGACCCATTCATGACTTTTAGGATACTTTTCTTTTCTTGAAAAACATATCCCTTCTTGTCGAATTCACCAAGAGAAATCAGATTTCTCTTCAAGTCAGGTACATACCTAATTTCAGTCAATAGCCTTATTGACTCATCATGGAGCTTGAATCTCATAGATCCAATACCTGCAATTTTGCAACCTTTGTTGTTTCCCAGTAGCACTGCTTCACCATCTTGAACACATAATTCCTCGAACAAATCTTTGTTTGGAATCATGTGCCAAGTGCAACCTGTATCCATAATCCACTCTTTTCTTGAGTCGCCACTTGAAACCACAAGAGCATCAAATGATTCGAAATCATCTTGAACAATGGCCGCGTTGTCATTATCCTTACCTCCATGATCTTCCAGGAGTTCAGGGCACACCTTTCGAATGTGACCCTCTTCTTACAATGATAGCATCGAACACCAGATGCTTCACCACTATAAAAATTCTGCTGACTTTTACCCTTCTTCTTCTCAAACTTACCATCATTTCGCAAGAATTTCTCCTTAACGTCCAAACCTTCACCAACCGTCGAAGGTTTATGCTCCTTTCGTTTGTTTAAGTCCTTATAGTACAAGGCAGATTGAACATCTTCAAAGGTCAGGGATTCTCTTCCTTACAAGAGGATTTATTTTAAGTGAGCATGTGTTCTGGGCAAAGCGCATAACAACAACAACGCTTGATCTTCATCATCGATCTTCATATTATTCATGGTTGTCTCTCCCTTCAATGCTTCCAAACAACTCTGCTGAATAAGTAGGGCTTCAAGCACCACATACCGAAGTCATTCACACTGGTGAACTTTTTAATCTCATACTTTGTTGAAGGCATCTTCTCGACGCTCACTGCACTAATTTGTTGTGAATCTGATACCTTAGAAACAAAGTATAATTGGTTCCTTGATAAGTCAAGAAACCCACAAGAGTTTGGATTTAGGGTAACTAAGGATAACAACAAGGATTGATTATAAACTGTTATTCTTTCATTTCTCTTAAAACAAGATTACAAGTATATAAGAATAAAAAATAATTTCTCTCACTTTTGAATTATGGTTTTATCTTCCTATTTTCCGTTATTCAAAAGATGAGAGACAATATGCTATTTAAACAATTGGATTCATAACACAATGCCCAATTAAACAATAACATATGAGCGGACTTTGACGACATGTTATTCATACTAGAGTTTGTTAGAATATTCCACACAAATAGTTTTATAAACAGAAATAAGTGTATTATATTTTTTATCTTGGTGGTGGATAGGTAAAAAACATTCTAATGCTTATACTTGTAATTATTATGAATAGTTTAATTTTCCATGTGAATTTTTGTAGACTCACAACCATATAGTTAGTTGGTTGTTTTGTATATGGATTAGGATACCCATTGTATAATTGAAATCTCATTTTTCTTATTAAAAAACAATATTCTTAATACAATTATTTTTATTAGCGGAAACAATACTACTATGGATACAATTGTTTTTTAAATGGGAAAAATTGTATTTTTTTTATAAATATTTTTATAAACGTAAAAAAAAACTACTATCAATACAATTATTTTTATTAACAAGAATACGTGTAATTTTTAATATGAAATATTCTTATAAATAAGAAAATTTTATTATTGATACAATTATTTTTATAAACAAGAATAATTCTATTGTTTGTTACAAATATTTTTAAAAATAAAACAAATCTATAGTTAATATAAATATTTTTATATATGGCGTATTATTAATACAAGTATTTTTATAAACAAAAAAAGAATATTGTTGATAAAAAGATTTTTATAAACAAAATAAAATATAATACAAATTGAAAAAAGTTTATTTACGAGCTATATTTCAAATGCGTACATCATTTATTATTCTGAAATATATATTTAAGTTTCAAATGCGTACATCATACATATTTATATTTCTATTGGTTTTTAAATATTTGTTTATATTTATGATTCTGTTAATGTCTATCATATATAATACATATTCACAGTTGACAATGTGATTTTACGTTTTTTTAATATATATATATATATATATATATATATATATATATATATATATATATATATATATATATATATATATATATATATATATATATATATATATATATATATATATATATAATGAGGGATATTTTTACTCCAGGAGTAAGTTTATAAAACTTACGCTACATCTTTACCCTTAAATCATTTTTAATCAATGACTGAAAATAAACCGTAATTTTTCTCTCTCCATATTTAATTATTGATTATTTGCAGAAAAGGTACGACTAATTTTCAGTCTTTCATTAAAAATTATTTAAGGATGAGGATATAAAGTAAGATTTATAAACTTATTCTTGGAGTAAGAATATTTCCCCATATATATATATATATATATATATATATATATATATATATATATATATATATATATATTGGAGATATTTTTACTCCAGAAGTAAATATTTAAAACTTACTTCACATCTTGATAATGGATTCATTAATAATTAATGATTATAATAATTAGTAATTATTTTACATGTAATTAATTTATTTCTCTCTCCATATTTAATTACTGACTAATTATTATAATTATTTATTAGAAATGAATCAATGACCAAGATGTGGAGTAAGTTTTAAAAACTTACTTCTGAAGTAAGAATAACTCTAATTAATATATATATATATATATATATATATATATATATATATATATATATATATATATATATATATATATATATATATATATATATATATATATATATATATATATATATATATATATATATATATATATATAATTTTACGTATTGTTCCATTTATTAATCAATAATTTTAGGAACTTGTGATGCAGAGTCAAATTATTATTAAATATATTTAATAAAAGCATTGCTTTTATTTTAATGAGTGAGGTCATATTTTGTAACATTACATGTTTTACACTTTTCTTTTCAAAAGACTTTATAACCTTATTTCATTGCTACTAATAAATAACAATAAATATTTATTAAGAAGATCAAATATTAAAAAATTTATAATTTTTTTTAATAATAACATTGTAAGGAAAATTATTTTTTAAAATTAAGTCACACACTTTGCTACTAATTAAATTATATAGATGTTTTTGAAACAAAAATTAGTTGTAACCACATTTTCTTAATTGTTTGTTAAGAATTCCATTCCATAAGTAATGTTTTAAATATTTTTTAATGTATAAAATAAAAAGTAATATAAATGTCATAGTGAATAATTTTATTATTAATAAATTTTATAAAAGTTTAAAACAAACTTTTAAAGATAAAAAATATAAAATTAAACTCATTGATTATTCATATAATAACTAATTTATAATTCTATAAATTTAAAAGAATAATTTTTTTATAGTAGAAAATAGAGAGAGTATATGGTAAATTAAAATTTAGAGAAATCATACACGTGTATCTCTTGTTTTATTCCCCAACGAATTTTAAAAAACATATTTAAAACTGTGATAATGTTGAGTAAATTATTGATTCATGTAATAGATAAATTTGTGATTGGTTTGCCTCAATTTTCAATGTGAATACATTAATGTATATATTCTTAAATGAGTCTTTTTTTTAAAATAGGATTAACTTGATACTGTGTGAGTACAACAAAAACTAATGTACTTTAAAAGTATTTACAATATGTCATTGTCTAAATTATCAATCGTTAGTTGGTTTAGTGGTTATTGGCACTGGACTTGGTTGGGAGAACCGTTGTTCGATCCCACGCAACTACGATCGAGAGGGTTGGAATCACTTGATGCCAAAACTGACCTCCGAATTGAACTAAACCAGTTTTGATAAACAAACAAAAAAAAAATACCAGTTAGAGCGCCTTCTCTATAAATACCTCACTAACCATAGCTTATTCATCAAACCAGAGTTCTTAATACTTTGTTGTGGTGATATCATGACTTTTACTTTAGGACATATGTTGTCTCATGTATTCCTCTCTGTATGTTTGCTCCCTATATTCCTAGGGGCCCCTTCCTTTTGTTTGAAACCCAAAAATCATGTCAATGTTACTTCAAACTTCTCATCTAATTCGGGTTGGGCATCTACTATGGCTACTTGGTATGGACCTCCGGAAGGTTATGGAAGTGATGGTATATAGTATAAATTTTTCTTTGGCAAGATTCATGATTTTTTTAACCAAATAATTATTTAAATGATTTTAATTCATGTGTTATTTAATTATGTAGGTGGTGCTTGTGGATATGGAAAAGCTGTTGGCCAACCTCCATACAACTCAATGATATCAGCCGGAAACCCTGTCATCTACCAATCAGGAAAAGGATGTGGTTCATGTTATCAGGTCTAACAATTGAAAAGTTTTTTTTCTTTGAAAAATGCATTATTTGAAATTTATTAAATATTTCACTAATAATTCACATATTGTCTTTATTTTGTTCTAATTTCAGGTAAAGTGCATAAGAAATTCTGCTTGCTCAAGAAACCCTGTTAGGGTAATTATCACCGATGAGTGTCCTGGTTGTGCACATTATTTTGACTTGAGTGGCAAAGCTTTCGGTTCCATGGCAATTGCAGGTCAAGCAAACAACTTACGCAATGCTGGAAAAGTGTCTGTTCAATATGAAAAGTGTTGAAAAGTGTCCCCGAAGGTTGGAAGTCTGATAAAACTTAATAAGCAACCGAAAATTTTAATTAAACCTTAAATATGTTTGTATTTGAACTACTAGTTATAGTGCTATGTATCCACCTCAATCAAGTTCCCAAAGTGGATTTTAGATTGTATTATGGAATCAATTAATAATGCAATTATGTTCATTTATAACTTATTGAGTCAGTTATAAGTTTATTCTTTACTAGTTACCACAAATGGTTAAAATCTTCTATCATATATCACATTATTATTTATTTAATGGAAAAAATAGAAAAATATTTTGACAACAAAAATTAGAGTATGCGACGAAACATTGTGTATTAGTCAAGTGACATTAGATAATCTTTGGATTCTTAAAGCGGTTATGAAAGGGTTTAAATTGATATGTCTCCTCTAAAATATAACTTTTGGAAGACTTGTTTGGTGGATATACATATGTAGAAAATCTAAAACATATACGAGAGAAAATGAGATTGAGTGAGGAGTGGACCTATCTGCAACCAAGAAACAAGAGAAATAATAGACCAAAACACGACAACGACGGAAGAATAACTTATTATGTGGAAGAATAACATGTTATGTCAGCGGAAGACATAAATGGAAAAGAGATACCGAGAACTTTTTAAAGATGGGGAACATTGAGTATAATACCCATATATAACAACATACATCAAAGATTATATATTATACATGAATTTAAGTTTGGGTATTGAAATACATACAAATACCTAGTCAACACATTACATACATTAAATGCCCGAATACAAAGTCAAAAACTAAGGCATGATATATACAAGATTTTCAAAATAAAATACTAAGAACTAGATCAACAATGATCTCAAAATAAACTTCGTCAGTGGTGTCGCTCCCCGGATTTTCATCCAGGTGCAAACGCGAACTGACGAGGCGATGTTGAAGGTTGAGGTTGAATAGAGTCGTCAGCTAGGCATTTTTATCCCGAAGGAAATGTAATGCTGCATAAACCTAGAATGAGATGGATAAGACGGTTGTGAACCAAAGAAACTGAGTAAGGGGGTAGGTTACGACCTGGAAAGGTATTAGCACCAAAATCGTCCGTCGTACTCGAAGGGATCCACACTTAACTGATTGTGTTTTAAAAAGGGGAAAAATGCATGTGCTAACAGTGTATAAAAGAGATGGATGTATAGGGTGATGGTATGCAAAGAATGGGAGCTCAAAACTGAGGTTAAGAAAAGAAAGCTAGAAAGATGAGAGGGGGGAGACCTGGGGACTTTTGTTCGATAACTGTTAAGTTATGCCTACGTATCCTCTCGTGCAATGAGGAAGTCAAAACACCGTAGTTCGACCCAAAAAGACTTAGTGTTTTTGGTGTGAACTGTTTGCTTGTCTATGCTCAAGTGTGTGACTCGTCTGGTCTGAGTGCTAACTGTCTTGCATTAGACGGAAGAAGCGAGTTCTCATTTTTCAGAGTGAATGTGATGAGAAAAGAATCCCGGAGGAGACGATTATTGTTTGTTTTTGTGTTTTCAGTGTTTTATTGTTTTTGGTGTTATGCATAAGATAATGAGCTTAAACCTTAATCAAGGGTCGTAACTCATTATATCACCCTTGATTAGGGATAATGAGTCTACTTAAGTATGAGATGAAAATCTCGACTCAATTACCCTAATGATGCAGGATTAAGATCATTAACCTACTTGTGATTATTAAGTGTTTTTGGATTTTATTTTGTGTTAAGTAATGAGTTTAATCTCTAATCAGGGATTAGTGAACTCATTACACCATCCTAAGAGAAGGATAGTAGATGAGAACACTTAAGATGAGGAAGACTCCTCAACTTAATCCATGGTTAGGGATTAAAATCATTATATAACAAGCCTTTATTAAAGTAGATTTTAATTAAAGGTGGGATTAAGAAATGGATTTTATGTTTGTAAGACTAAACCTGAGGGGGGCTTGTCCATTGAACACTAGGGTTAGTCCCTCTGAACCAACAGGCAGAGATGTAACCCTAATATAAGGCCCAAGTTACAAGCTTAAGTCTTAATGATTATTAGGTGTTTTGATTAGGAGGTGTAAACAACTTAAAGGTTTAACACTAAGTATTAAAGTTATACACTCCATCCTAAGATAAGGATACATGCATAACCCTAATTCATAGTCTTAAAACTTTAACTGTTTAGCCTTGATTATGAGATGAGAAGCAGAGACTCAAAGAGACTCAAAGGTAAAAACTAGGGGAGACTATGTACAACCCTAAAGTTATCATGCTTGGATATTCCTATGGTTTTTGAGGCTTAGAGAAAGATCTTCAGATGACCACCAAGGAAGAAGAAGCAGATGAAAAGAGAAGAGAAAGGAGAATAGGTTACTTACTTCCTGGAGAAGTTAAGTAACCTAAGAGAAAGAGAGGGAGCAAGAGAGAGAATAAGTGAGTCAAAATCACTTAAAAGACAAATAAAGATGCAAATGGAAAGATAAGAAGAAGTTAGATGTGGAGGCAAACCCACATTCTAAACAACTTACCCGAAGCCCCTAAAAAGTTAGTATGAATGCATAAGATATGAAACAAAAGGAAATAAGGCAAATGAAGATGCAATGATCAAGACCAGAAGTGCAAACATAATGCATATGTGTTATGAAATGATGCAAAGACAAGTACAATGTTTATGCATGATCATACAAGGGATGGGATACAAAGGAAGGCATGTTAGAAGCTTGAAATCACATGAATACACATAAGAAGTAATGAAAGCAAAACATAGCAAATGGATGCAACAATGATCAACCAATGTTCATACATGTCGTAAGGTATCTAAGATGACATACAAATGCATGATATGTCATGACAAGTTCATATGATGAAGGTATGCAAAGATGAATGCAAATGAACATGGTAAATTAGGGTTTTAAGAAAGTATGAGATGTACATGCCCACAACAGAAGGATAACACATGATAAAAATTTGAAAATGCAACCAAATGAACCCTAAATACACATAAGATCACTCCACAAAGATGGAGATCAAAAGCTATACCAAAGTCAAGTTATGGTTTTTCTAAGTTAGGCTAGGGTTTTGGATACTTCTTCATGAAAAATTCCAAACAAATAGAAAATGCAATGCAAAAATATGAGTTAAATGCCCTAGATACTACATGCAAAGTATGAAAGAATGCAAAAAGAACCATGTGCAAACTCATCTTGGTTGATCAGAAATGGATTTTTGAAGTTAGGGTTAAAAAAATAGGAAATTTGGAAACCCTAATTCATGGTTAATTGTCAAAACATGATAAAAACCCTAAAGTAAATTTGTAAGATGAGTTTGTAAATTGTTCTAAATGTTTATGGATGCTTCATGAATTTTTGTGATTTTTAAATACCTAAAAGTATTTTTAATTAATTAAAATGAATTAATTAATTAAATAATATAATTAAATGATTTAAAAATATATTTTTAATGCAAAAATTAAAAAAAAAAAATTTTTGGTTTCTGAAAATTATTTCAAGTGAAAGTGCAAAAGATTATATTTTTATAAAATGATTTTCTATTTTAAATAAATAAAGGAAAACAAAATGAAATAAATAAAATAAAAATGTAAAGTAAGCACAATGAATGGTTCAAATGCAAAGTTGAGAGGGTCAAGGGTTGAGATGGTGAGTCAGCATGACTTGGGGTATGAGGATCTAGTGGCCTAGATTCAAAAATGGGCTTCGCGCGTGATCCAGTTGTCTTGGTTCATTTTGATAAAATTAATTAGGATTAAATTAATTAATTAAGATTAGGGTTTAATGACATATCTGGACCGTTCGTACACTAACCTAATCAAGATCCTATGGCTCAGATTAAAACTGGAAACACTAACCCTAATTAACCTCAGATGACCGGAACAGTGCTCCAGTCATCTTCTTCGGCCAACCCCAAACCCTATCTTCTTCCCCAGGCCAGCTTAAGCCCTCTAACCTGCCCAGAAACAATCCCCTAACTTCACTCAACTCAAATCAACAATCAAACAACATTTATCATACATGAATTAAGCAAATCGAAACAAAAATCTAAATACGGGCAAACTTTCAGAACATCATAACATACTCATTTTTCACTCATTTTCGATTCTAAACATATCTGAGTATATGGTTGTTTTGAGCTCTTGTATGTTGTATTTTTTATCTTTAGACAATTAATAAACAATTGGAACTTATCAGAAGAATGGTTGTGCACTGTAGGAATGGCATGACTCCATTGAGTCAAAAGTTTGTGTACTTGAGGTATGGGCCATGGCAGAGCTGATTTAAGGGTTTGAGATGCCTCATTTGGATTCAAGGAGGGCCTTAGGATCGAATGTTGTGAGCTATATGGCTTGGATCAAAAGCTTGCATAGTTTTTGCAATTTCACAACTTTGAGAATTCTTGAGATGCAAGTCATGAAAGTCCTTGGTATTTGGCACAATTCTGGTCTAAACAAGTTGCATTATGTTTCTATGATGTGTAGAAGTGCATTAGAGGTCATGAGAAGGCTTGGAAATCAAAATTGCACATTTCCGTCTTTGGCATGAACTTGAAAATTATGTGATTTTTTGCCAACTTTGATCCATCATATCATGAGTTCTAGGATGAATCAAGATGAGTTATTGTACTTTTAAGAAAGGGAAAGATCCAATCTACAACTTTCATGTTAAAAGAAATTTCATTTGAAGCCTTTTTGGTCAAGAAAGAGGAGGTTGAAATTCTTTCCCAAAATGGAAAGTTTTCATTACAAGTCATGTCCAAAAATAGAAAGTTTTCAAATGGCTCAAAATTCTTCAATCTTGTGAAATTCCAAGTGTGAGCAACTCTAGTTTTGTATGATTATAAATTTTAGGTGTTTGTGTTTTTATCATATGCTTCATATTAAGACATTTTATATGCATTTCTAGCCTTTATATCTCTTGTCTCATTTTAATAATGTCTTTGTATTTTTGAAAATACGCAAAATGAATCGATTCATTCCATCATGCATCGATTCATGCTGTAGAAATAATTCTGGAAATTCGCAAAATGAATCGATTCATTCCATCATGCATCGATTCATGCTGTAAGAATGGTTCTGGAATTTCTTCTATGAATCGACACATACAAACATGCATCGATTCATTGTATGTTCATTTCTCTGCTTTTGTTTATCTATTCAGTATGTATCGATTCATGATATTATGCATTGATACATAACAGTATAAATACCATTATGTATCGATTCATTCGTGTCTTGAATCGATTCATTTTTCTGTTTTTTTACTTCTAACAGAATCTGCATAGTATATGTTTAGTGTTTCTGTTAGTGCAGAAAGATACAGGAATTGCATACGAATTTCAGAGTAGGATCATTGAACAACACATCAAGAAAAGGAATTTTGAGTGTGGACAATTCAATGTTGAGCGGGATTGAAACCTAGAATCAAATTCATCTTCATCATCTTCTCAAATACCTCAATTCAAGAACATTAACAAGGAATTAATGTTGTTCTGTGAATTAAAGGTTTATGAGATAACGTTCAGTGGTACGATCGGTGATCCAGCTGAGTTGAAGAGTGAAAGAAGGTTTCAAGGAAAAACCAGCTGGGTTTTCCTTCAAGAACGGGGGTGTTCTTGAGGGTTTGTTAGTCACGTTTACAAGACAGATTCAGCCGCATCGTAAGGTTTGGAAATTGGGAGATTTTGCAAATAGATCGTGGAACCGGTGAATTGTTTGTATTACTTGCAGGGAATCTTGATTTGGCTCAGATCAAGAGAAGGTTGATACAATAGGAAGATCTAGTTGTATAGATTTCTGGTGTTTGTATAGCAACCTTGTAAACGACGATTTCAGCAATATTGATATAAAAGTTCTCAATTTCGGTTTGAAATTGAGAGGGAGACGTACCCACACGCAAGGACGAACGTGGGGAACTTCCTTACCAATTCTCTGCGTATTGTATTCCTTCTCCATCTCTATTTACGTTTTTAATTGTTTTTGATTCATTGGTAATAGCTTTTGTGATAGGTGCATTCAACACTTTTACAGCTTGTGTGTTTAATCCTTTATCATCTCAATTGTAAATCCAGCACGTTATCACATGTCCGGTCTTCTAGTGGCTGGTCCTGAATAGACGCAAGTATATTTGGGACCGTGATTTCCGTTAATCTTTGAAAACTCTGAAAAATCTTTTAAATCCTTATAAACAAGGAGGTGATCCATTCACCCCCCCTCTAGATCACTAGCCACAGCGTCTAACAAGTGGTATCAGAGCACCGGTTCGCTGGTGCTTTGTGGCTTCCTGTAACGTTATGGATTCTGAACCAAAGGGGGCGTATAATAGAGCTCCTGTTTCCAATGGTAAAAATTATGGCTACTGGAAAGACTGCATGCGAGTTCACATAAATTCTGTGGATAGGCGCGTATGGACTGCCATTAAAAATGGTCCTTTTCAAATTACCATGATGAATGAGGCAGGTGCCATAGTACCTAAACCAGAAGATGATTGGGATGAGAAAGATGAGAAAAAGTGGTTGTCACTCCCACCAAATGAGGCTAGGTCAAATGGGGTACAGACGCGAACGGTCGGCAAAAAGAGAGAGAACACACAAGGGTGAAGTGAAAAGAAAAGAGTCGCCAGCTAGGCATTTTTATCCCGAAGGAAAGGTAATGCTGCATAAACCTAGAAAGATATGGATAAGACGTTCGCGAACCAGAGAAACTGAGAAAGGGGGTTGGTTACAACCTGGGAAGGTATTAGCACCCAGATTGTCCGTCGTACTCGACGGGATCCACGCTTGAAAGTTTGTGTTTTAAAGGGGTAGTGTCAGTGTAATTTGTGTGCAAAAGCTGGAAAAGAATGCAAGTGTCAGTGTAAAAGAAATGTGAAGTGTATAAGAGAAGTGTCAGTGTAAGAACAAGAGTGAAATGATCAAGATAAAGAGGCTCAAAGAATAAAGCTGGAAGAGGGGGGATATACAGAGACTTTTGTTCGATAACAGTTAAGTTATGCCTACGTATCCTCTCTTGCAATGAGGAATTCAGAACACCGTAGTTCGACTCAAAGAGACTGAAAGATAAATTGACTTGTGAACTGCTTACTTGTCTATTCTCAAGTGTATGAACTGTCTGGCTCAGGTGCTAACTGTCTTGCATTAGACGGAAGAAGCGAGTTCTCGCTTGTGAGTGAATGAGGTGAGGAAAAGAATCCCGGAGGAGGCGATTATTGTTTGTTTTTGTGTTTTCAATTGTAAACACCCCAAATTTGCCCTCACCCATTTCACCATGGCTTGTGATCACTCTCATATGCATAAACACAATCATATCATCTCACATCTCATTTTTGATTCACTGCATAGATTCTAAGTCATCGGCACCTAGGGTTTGTGATCTGAGCAATCTCAGGGCATCTTGAGCCACTCCAAAGGCAACCAATCAATTCAAAGAGGTCTACATGTGTTCTTATATCATATTCCATCTCCTCAAAGTCAAAAATGCAAAGGAGTCACAAGAACTAGGGTTTGAGTGGGTGCAGAGCCAGGTTTGACTGCACAGTTGACTGAAAATTAGGGTTTTGGTTTCAGAGGCCATAACTCCAAATTTTTTGGTCATTCTTGTTTCCATTGGTCTCTATATGGTATAGGGAGTATGCATATCAATTTTCATGAAGAAATTCCATGGGGAAGTCATCTGATCAAGGGTTGACTTTTCAGACAAGTCAGTGCAAAATCAGGGCATCTGAGACCCCCAATGACCCAACCAATGGGTGATCTTCATCATTTTGAGTGTATATGATCTTTATTTGATCATGGAAGAAGGTTGAAGTTCACAAAAATCAAGAATTTAGGGTTTTTGCAAATGTTGACTTTTTGGGCATAGTTGACTTTTCAAGAATGCTTCATTTTAGGTCATTTTTCAAGCCTTGATTCTTGATCCAAAAATGCTTCAAATGAAAAAACTTTGGTCATGAAAGTTGTAGATCTCATCTTTCCCTTTTCAAAAAGTACAAGAACATGATCAAACTCTTCTTGGATCAAAAGTTATGGTGTGACAAAGTTGGCTAAAATCATTGATTTTCAAGGCATGCCTCAAATGAGAATTTTGCAAAATCATGGACCAAGGCCAATTGCAACCTCTAATTCATTTCAAACCAGTATGCAAACATCCTCTAAGTCATAAAATTCAGATTTGAACCAAGAATGCCCATGGTTATGGTTCATGTAACAAGACTTTTCTCATAAAGTTTCAAAAAAGCAACAAGTTGCAAAACCACTCATTTCTCTTCACCAACTTGCAGCATTGGCCCTTGAACCAAGCTAACCCTTTCCCCTCATTTTGCTGCGCATAGCCCATGCCTTGTACCAAGCCTAGATCATGAGCCATGCTTGCCTTACACAAAATGTGACTTTTTGCAAAAGCAAACTTACCAATCACTATAGGCCAGGTCACATCATCTGACCTATAGGATTAAAATACATTATCATTTTGCAAGCCATTTCATGTACAAGGCAAGGCTGAAACCATTCACAAGACACACATTCACAAAACACTCCATCTTGCAAGTTGCTTCGAATCTCTCTGCCCAGCCTTCAAACACTCAAACCATTTTCACCATTCAACTCACCATACTTCATAGACCTAAAACCACCAAGAGCCAGGCCTGAAACAAGAAAGAATCCCCCATTGCCATTCTTCACCTCAGCCTGCATTTTCATTCGAAACTCTCTCCATAGCTCACAAACACCCAAACAAATACCATAGATCTTCTCCACTCATTGTTCTGATCACATAGAACCCATCACAATGACCTGAAACTGCCTGAAACTCCATTGCCATTTCTGACTGAGCTTGAGCAGAAGCTGTCGAAACTCATCAACCAGCCAACATAAATTGTTCTAAAGCATTCAAACACCATCAAGAGGTCCTAAGGAGTGGATTGCACTGAGGGGAGTGGCCAGAAAGTCATCAGGTTGAAAGCTCCAAATCTCAGGTAGCTTGAAAATTATTTTTCCAGAAATTGTTTTTCATGTTATAAACTTGTTCCTTATGTTCCACTGAATATCCTGGTGCTCTTAGTTTTTGAAATGGTGCTGGAATGAGCATTTAATTTCTCTCTGAAACCTGCGTGCCCTAGTTTTCATTTCCTTCGATTCAGCTTATCTAGGAAAAAGAAATTTGTTTTGAGAGAGGGGTTTGATTCGTGAGTGGTTGGAGAACATTTCCCAATTCGTAGATTTTGTTTTTGTTACGTTTTGAGGGTTTTGGGGATTTCTCAGGGGGATGCTGGCCGGAGAAGACGACCGGAAGTCTTCTCCGGCAGCCTGAAGGTGTTTAAGCCCTAATTGCGTGATTAATGATCATTTGAATGTGAGCCGTAGATGGCCTTTGACCTGTTGACTTCCCTCCAGTTTGGATGGCCCAGATCATTTCGTTTGCCCTAATCCACTTAATTAGTTTTAATTAATTCGTAATTAAATTAATTTGGCCAGATTGAATCCAGACCCTCCATTCACGCGCCAGTCAACCAATTTGAATCCAGACCCAATCTTGGCCCTCCATCCTGATTACTTCTCCTTTTATTTAATTTTAATTCATTTTCTTTTCCTTTTTATTTGCATATTTATTTTAAAATAGTAAAAAATTCCTAAAAATTATGAAACTTTTTCCTTAGAGTTTTATTAATTTTTATGACACAAAAATATTTTTATTTTATTTTTTATCATTAAAAAAGTATTTTTAAATATTTAAAAGATTATTTTTAATTGATTAATGGGAATTAATTAATTAAAAATACTTTTAGGTATTTAAAAATTACAAAAAAATTCATGAAATGTTCTAAGGCATTTAGAAACATTGTCCAACCTTCAAACCAAATTTCTTTTTTGATCTTGATGCATTTTAAGAATTTTTCATTGAATTAAATCATTTTTTATGCATTATTTTGATCATGGGTTCAAAAATTCATTTCTGCCTATCTAGGAAGAGTTGGGCATTGGTTCTTCTTGCATTGTTTTATGTTTGGCATGTAGTTTCTAAGATAAAATGGCCATGATTTGATCTTGCATTTTCCAATTGTTTGGCATTTCTTTTGTTAAGAACCCTAAAAAACCCTAATAACTTAGAAAAATCATAGCTTGAGATTGGTTAAGAGTTGAGAGCTCCCCTTTGAACCTTGGTTTAGTATAGGTTTAGGGTTTCTTTGGGTATCATTTTCCATTTTTTATCTTAGGTTTTGCTTCTGCTTTTGGTTTTGGTTTGATGTTTGATTCATAAACCCTAATGTGAGCTTTCATTTGCATCCTCCTTGCATTCTCTTGCATAACATGACTTGTCTTTGCATTTTATGCATTCTTGTGTTTCATTTGACATCTTAAGACATATAGGAAGCATGTTTGATCATTGCATCACATATTTGCCATGTCATTTGCCTTGTATGCTTCATAACTTTTCATGCTCATCTATGCTTCTAAGCTTGCATCATTTGCATTCATGAACATTGTATGAACATCTCCATGTCTTGCCTCATGTTTGTAGCACTCCATAACATCATTATCATCATCAACATGCTTCTGGTTTTGCTTAGCATCATACCATTTCATCTCATTTTGCATTGCATTGTATTTCTTTCTAACATTTCAGGTGGTAAGTGACTTTGAGAAGTGAATTTGCCTTCACTTCTCATAACTTTTCTTTTCACCTCTCTTGCATCCATTGCTGCATTTCTATATGTGTTTGAGATTGAGCTTGCTCATTCTTGTTTCTCCCACTTTCTTTCTTCAAGTGACTTGACTTCTTGAATGAAGCAAGTCACTTTGCTTCTCTTGATCTTGTTCATCTGCTTCCTGGTGGTTCTCTTTGAGGATTGTTCTTGTAAACCTCACAAACCTTAGGAACAACCATGTATGACAATGATTAGGGTTTTGATTAGTCTCCCCTCTTAGTTTTACCTTTGTGTCTCTTTTGAGTCTTCTCTTCTCATCTCATAATCAGGGACTAAACCCTAAAGGCTTTAAGGCTTTGTGATTAAGCTTATGCCTGCATCCTTCTATTAGGATGGAGTGTATAAATTTAATCCTAAGTGTTAAACCCTTAATGTGTTTAAATCCCTTAATCAATTCACTTAATAATCATCAAGACATCAAGCTTGTAACTTGGGCCTTGCATTAGGGTTCTAATTCTTCCTTAATTGGTTAAGAAGGACTAACCCTAGTGTTAATGGACAAGTCCCCCTCAAGTTGTCTTACAAACCATAAAAATCATTTCTTCATCTTATCATTATCTAAAATCCATCTAATAAAGGCTTTGTGTTGTCATGAGGTTAATCCCTAATCATGGATTAAGTTGGGGAGTCTTCCCCAGCTTAAACATTCTCATCTATTATCCTTCTATTAGGATGGTGTAATGAGTCTGTTTAATCCCTGATTATGGCTTAATCTCATTACTCAACACTAAACAAAAACACCAAAAACATCTAAATAATCACAAGTAGGTTAATGATCTTAATCCTACATCAAAGGTGATTAAGTGTGAGAATCTGACTTCACACTTAAGGTATTCTCATTACCCCTAATCAGAGGGAAGATGTGATGGGTTTACTAAATCCATTGGTTTAGGCTTAAGCTCATTAACTTACGACAAACTTTCAAAAGCAATAAAAGACTGAAAACTCAAAAACAAACAATAATCGTCTCCTACGGGATTCTTTTCTCATCTCACTCACTCATAATCGAGAACTCGCTTCTTCCGTCTAATGCAAGACAGTTTGCATCTGTGCCAGACAGATCATACACTTGAGCATAGGCAAGTAAGCAGTTCACAAGTCAATTCATCTTTCAGTCTCTTTGGGTCGAACTACGGTGTTCTGACTTCCTCATTGCACGAGAGGATACGTAGGCATAACTTAACAGTTATCGAACAAAAGTCTCTGTACATTCCCCCTCTTTCCGGCTTCATTCTTTAGCCTCATTATCATGAGCATTTCATTCTGTTCATACACTGACACCTTCATACTTCATATCACTTATACACTTTACACTGACACCTGTACATCTTTTCCAGCTCATTTACACACAAATTGCACTGACACTACCCCTTTAAGGCACAAATCTTTCAAGCGTGGATCCCGTCGAGTACGACGGACAATCTGGGTGCTAATACCTTCCCAGGTTGTAACCAACCCCCTTTCTCAGTCTCTCTGGTTCGCAACCGTCTTATCCATATCTTTTCTAGGTCTATGCAGCATTGCCTTTCCTCCGGGATAAAAATGCCTAGCTGGCGACTCTATTCATTCTCCAGTGAGTTCACGGCTGTGTGTTCTCATTGTCCCTCTCGCCGACCGTTCGCGTCTGTACCTTTATTTGGACTTAGCTTCATTTATCGGGAGCGACAGCTTGGCGACTCTGCTGGGGACCCTTATATTACAACCAGGGCTTCTGGTTCTTTTTGTGGGTTCCTCCTAACGCTTGATTGATTTGTGTTTACTGAGGTGTTATGTGCTTATTTGTGCTTGTATTTATTTTGCTTTATGTACAGTTTGCTTTACTGCTTTCTTTATTGCACTTTGTATATATCATACTGTCATGCTGGCTGGATCTGGTTTTTCTTTGGTGGGTGGGTATTTCATTGAGAGTTGAGGTCCTATACCTGGGACCTGAGTGACACCTAGGCTAGAGTGAATCATATTCTTTCCCATTCCATTTCGGTCTGGTGCGGGAATATGAAACACGGTTCAGATATGGGTTTCTTCTTGAGAACTCTGTGTTGCAGATTTCCTGCAATGCTAGGGCTATCTGGGAAGCCTGCTAAGTCTGGATGACCTTTAGTATTGACCTTCAGAAACTGAGGTGAATTAGAGGAGGAATTGTTATGGTTATTGTAAACACTGTACCTCCGGGTTAGAAGTGTTTACACTTCTCATAACTGATCCAAGTCTGAGGATCCTTATTTTAGAACACCACCTGTGAGGGGGTTGGGCTGTTTACAGGTTTGCAGGTACCTTGACCTCAGAATACCTTGTTACTTTGATTGTTTTAAGAATACTTCAATTTGGGACAGTTCTTGTGATTCTAAACCCTGGACATGTGGCTCTTTATTTGAGCCCCCCCACCTTGGTTACTGGGTTTATAGACCTCCATCTGGAATTCTTGGACACACTTGGACCTATATCAAGGCATTTGATCAGATCCAGCTCAGTCACAAACCCTTGCATATCATTTGCATACATAAACATTGCATCATATTGACATTTGCTTATTTGTGTTTCAGGGTATCCATCTTCATCTGGTTTTGGTTTTGACCCCATCTTCAGTTTTGACTTGTCTTCATCAGCTATCTGCTTCGGTGATCACCTGCACCAGCCAGTCAGTGGCCCACTTCTTCAGTATTAGCATCAGTACCTGTCTCTACTCAGTCTTCAACATCATGGCTCCTAAAAAGAGCAATGTCACCTATCACTTCTTCCAACCAGAGCTATCAGACATCAGGAGGATTCAAACCCTGGTCACTCCAGATCACATACCTTTGTTCAGGGAGAGTTATGGAGATATACTGGACATGGTTATGGATCTGGACCCTTCACAGAGGAGCCTCATCCACACCTGCATTCAGTTTTATGATCCTCCACTGAGATGTTTTACTTTTCAAGACTTTCAGTTGGGCCCCTTATTGGAAGAGTACTCCTCATTAGTTGGTATGCCCATCAGGAGAGAAATTCCTTTCAACCCTGAGATGGTCTTTCCTGCTAATGGAGAAGTAGCAAAGGCTTTGCATCTGGAACCTGTTTTGATTGAGCAGCATTTGACCTCTAAAGCTGGAATTCTTGGTTTCCATCTGGATTTCTTAATCTCTCAAGCTATCCTGAAAGCTTCTCTAGGAGAGTGGAAAGCTGTTTGTGCTTTGTTGGCTTTGAGTGTATATGGAATTGTATTGTTTGCAGATGAGCCTCGATTCATTAGCAAGAATGCCATCCATCTATTCATCTTGAAGAACCCAGTGCCAACTTTATTGGGGGATCTTTACTATTCAGTGCATCAGAGGAATGAAAAGCAGAGGGGGAGGTTAGTGAGGTTTTGTGCTCCATTGTTCCACACTTGGCTTCTCAGACATCTACCCAGGACAGATGCATTCCTGAACCCTCATCAGCAGAGCAACTGGGCTAAGAGACTCACTGTTCTAACTGCAGCAGATATCAGATGGTGCACTCAGAGCACCAAGGGCAGGGATATCATCACCAGCTGTGGGCATTTTCCCAATGTGCCTTTAATAGGAGTTAAGGGAAGTATCAATTACAACCCTCTGCTGTTCAGGAGGCAATTGGGCTATGCACTGGTCCACACTCCTAAGGCACGGGACTCGGTGGAGACCCTTTATTGTGAGAACAAGATTAGTTTGGCTGTTGTTAGGCAGGCTGCCTGGGCCTGGGATAATGTTCAAACCAAGGGAGTCACCATTCTGGGGAAGTGTAGTAATGTGGCATCAGCACAATATTATGAGTGGTCCCGTGCCAGGGCCCAATTCTCTGGAATGCCCTTTACCATAGAGGACATGCCTGAGTCATCTTCAGCACCCCCCCCTGCCACCATCAGTTTGGAGGAGTTTGAGAGCTTGAAGGAAAGAAATGAGAAGCTAACCCAGGCTTTGCAGAAGACCCTCCGGGAGAGGAGTGAAGGTATGAGGGAGATTGGGAGATTGGAGAAGTTGAGAGTGGAGCATTTGACTAAGATTGAGAAGTCTGGGGATTATATCAAAAAGTCTAAGGCTGGTGAACAAATTCTGAAGAATGCTTGCAAAGAAGCCCAGTTCCAGAGAGCAAGAACAAACTTGTACTTGAAGGAGAGTCAAGCCCGGTGGGTCAGGATCACCGAAGCTCGTACCCTGGAGGACAAGAGAGTTCAAGACAAGATGGAACAACTGGAAGCTAGTGCAAAAGAACAGCAAGAAGCCCTGGCAGCAGCCCAGAGGGAGATATCAGAGCTAAAGATCGAAGCAGGGGTGAAGAGGTCCAAGGACCAAACTCAGCACAAGAAGCTAACAGCAGTTGTTACGACCCGTAATCTCCTCATCAGGAATCTCACGGAGCGTCCGGCTGATCCTGTGACCGAAGCACTTCTCAAGGAAGTTCGTGAGGATGAGTTTGGTCTTGGTGTTTGACCATTTGTTTGTTGTTGCTTTCTTTCCATGTACTTTTATTTTGTACTGTATTTTGACCCCTTAAGGGGCTTGTGTTGTAAAATGAACAAGTTGTATTATTTCACCTCCTGTAATATATTTGTTTTATGTTTGTTCCATCCAAGTTTACTTCGGAAGCAACAACAACAACATCATCAAGGGTCTGGAAGGGTCAAAACCGAAGGCCAAACCGGATACCTTGAGAACAAATGAGCATAACTGCATTGCATGCTAACCCTCTTGTTTGTTTTGTAGGTTTTGTTTTATTGTTGCTAACCTCTGTTGTGAAATCTCAGGAACTATTGCTAGGCGCCGGGTATTTCCCCTCAACCGTCCGCACCGTTATCCAACCCGAAACAACCTTCCGGGAATTCAAATGGATCAGATGCAGCAGGACCTCACGGAGGTCAGAAACCAGATGGCCAACGAAAGGTTGGAGATGAGAACTCAGATAACACAGTTCATGGAAGTGATGAACAATTTAGCTCAAAGCCAGGAGAGGCTCAGAGCTTTGGTAGAAGGAAGGAATCAAGAGGAGCCCCATGTGGGAACTGCTGGCACAAGTAACAACGAGAGGGTCCAACCTCATGTCAATCCCCCAGTTTTTGGACCCCATCTCCATCCAGAGGCCAACATCCCTGTCAATATACAAGGGACTGCCACAGCAGGGAGGGTACTACAGGAAGACCCTCAAGAAGACCAGTTCACAGTAATGGGTGCTAGGGAAGAAGCATATGATAGAAGATTGGATGAAATAGCTGAGAAGTTGAGGTCCTTAGAATCTCAAAACTCTTTGGGCTTCGACGTCATGGACATGGGTTTGGTAGACGGGGTTAGGATTCCCCACAAGTTCAAGCCTCCATGTTTTGAAAAGTATAATGGGACTTCTTGTCCTCGGACCCATCTACAATCTTTTCTCGGGAGATTAAAGGCCTATACAATGGATGAGAAGCTCTGGATGTTCTACTTCGAAGACAGCTTGACTGGAGCATCAAGGGAATGGTACTCTCACTTGACAAGGGCAACTATTAGATGCTGGAAGGACCTGGCAGAGGCCTTCATCAGACAGTATCAGTATAATCTAGACATGGCACCCAACAGGACCCTCCTGATGGGAATGTCACAGTCTTCAAGAGAGAGTTTCCGAGAATATGCCCAGAGATGGAGGCAACTGGCTGCTGCTGTTCAACCACCTATGTCTGAACGGGAAATGGCAGATATGTTCATGAATACCCTTCAGGGAACCTATATTGACAGGTTGGCTGCTTTCTCTTCCACTAGCTTCGCGGATGTTGTCATAGCTGGGGAGAGAATTGAAAGCCTGTTGAAAATGGGAAAGATCTCAGACAACGGTGCAAGCTCGTCCAGTAGTACAAGAAAGCCTTTTGCAGGCCCAAGAAGAACTGGCGAGATCAATGCCATCCACCCCAACAGGGGCAGGCCCCAATATGCTCAAAGGTCGATAGCAGCAGTCACCATTCCTGCTCCAGCTCACCCTCAGCCAGTCTATCAACCTCCTCAGCAAAATTATCAGCCGCAACCTCAGTACCACCAGCAAAATCAGTATCCTCCAAGAAATTACAACAACAGCAACACCAACAACAACAGTCAACAAAGGCCATTCCAACAGAGGCCATCTCAAGCTAACAGAGTGATCGATCCGATCCCCATGCCATATGCTACTTTGCTGCCACAGCTTCTGAAACTCAACCTGGTTGAGCTAAGAACGTTGGCACCTCCGGATCCCAACAGTCTACCAAGGAACTATGACTCCAATGCTAGGTGTGCTTTTCATTCAAACGCTCCTGGCCACAGCACAGAAAAATGCAGGGCTCTGCATATGAAAGTACAAGACCTGGTGGACTCAAAGGCTCTGAATTTCGCACCACCACCCAATGTCAATAAAAACCCGATGCCAAACCATGGTGGTCCCCGGATTAACGCTATTGAAGAAGACAAGCCGTCTTATTTAATAACCAGTGTGGGACAGATCAGGACACCATTGGTAGAAATCAAAGCTCAGCTCTTGGAATGTCAAATGTTCCCGGGGTGTGAGTTAGGCTGTGCTTACTGCAATATCTCGGTAAATGGGTGCGATAATTTGCGGAATGGCATAGATGGCCTTATTCAGAGTGGCCAACTTCGGATCACCACATCATTTCCGACAAATCCAGCAATATCATCAGCAACGGTTTCAGAACCTCCTACAACTGCAGCAACTATTGTTCCTGACAATTCTTCGGTTTCATCAACAAGTACGTCATCCATCATCTCGACTGATCAGTTTACAACAAATCTTCCTGCTACAACTTCAGCGTCACTCCATTTTGAGACTCCTACAACAGCAACATCCATTCTGCCACCATTATCTCCTACAACACCAGCAACAAATCATGAAGATGTCTCTACCGTCACAATCTTTTATGATCCTGAGAACAACTCTGCCTACCATTCAGAAGGTGCTACTCCCACCAGAACACCAGTTACAATCTTTTATGATCCACAAACAATTACAGTCCCTTCAGCAGCAACAATCAGCCCAGTCACTGTCACGGTGCCTGGACCAGTACCATATGAAAGCAATAGGGCCATCCCTTGGCACTATGGCTCTGACGTGTACTGCGAAGGAAAAAGAATCACTCTTGAAACATCAACACCTGCAGCACAAGTAGATAATGTGGGGGGAGGCGGAGGCTTCACTCGAAGCGGACGTCTCTTTGCTCCACCAATGCAAAGACCTACAGCCGAAGCAGAAGCTGCTGCCAAGGCAAAAGGAAAGAGCCCGGTGCAGGAAGATCAAGCTGTCAAAGAAGCCTTGAAGACGCCGTTCGATCAAGAAGTTGATGAGTTTATGAGAATCATCAAAAAGAGTGACTACAAAATTGTGGATCAGCTTCACCAAACGCCATCCAAAATCTCTATCCTCTCACTGCTGATGTGTTCCGAAGCTCATCGGAATGCATTACTCAAAGTCTTGCACGCAGCTTACGTGCCTGAAGAGATTACTGTCAACCAGTTGGAAACCGTGGTTGGAAATGTTACTGCTAGCAATGGGCTAGGGTTCACCAATACTGACTTGACAGCGGACGGCCGCAACCACAACAAAGCCTTGCACATAACCATAGAATGCAAAGGAGCTGTCCTTTCACATGTGCTGGTGGACACAGGTTCATCCCTGAATGTCTTACCAAAGAAGGCTCTGGTGAAGTTAGAATATGACGGATTGGCATTGAGACCCAGCAACCTGGTGGTAAGAGCCTTTGATGGTTCTAAGAGATCGGTTCTGGGAGAGATTGAGCTGCCTGTGACAATTGGCCCACAGACCTTTAAAACTATCTTTTATGTGATGGACATTCAGCCCGCCTACAGCTGTTTGTTGGGTAGACCCTGGATTCACGCCGCCGGCGCAATAAAGTCTACCCTTCACCAAAAGTTAAAATATGAGTGGGAAGGCCAAGTTGTCACAATCTGTGGAGAGGAGGACATTTTTGTCAGCCACCTGGCAACCTATAAGTACATTGAAATGGATGGGGAGATCCATGAAACAATGAGCCAGGGGTTTGAAGCTTTGAATGTGAATGAAGCATCTGCTGTATCTGGTACTCCAATGTCATCTTACCAACAAGCCCGGAAGGTTGTTGAGGAAGGAACCGCCCTGGGCTGGGGCAAAGTTTTAGCTGTGGAGGAAAAGAAAGACAAATTTGGGTTGGGTTACAGACCAACTCAACATCAAGCAAGGGCTGCTGGAGAGCCTGGTTTTGTCAGTGGGGGGATGCTTACCCCTGATGCCATCAACTGTCTGGAAGACGAGCTGGAAGAGGAGCGCAACCTGGAAAGCTGGATTCGTCCAAAGATCCCGGGGAGCAGTGTCTCGAACTGGTCTTCCCAGGAAATTATAAAAGTTACTCGATCAGAGTAATTATTATTTCCTGTATTTTTATAAGCATGCATCAAAGTCTTGCATCTTGCCCAAGATGACAAGACTCATTTTGTAATCGGGCCATCTGTACTTTTTGTGCAAACAAGATCAATTAATGAAATATCAGACATCTTTTTGCAAAGGAGTCTTTTTCTTTTCGTTCACTGTTTTTCCATTTTTCTTTTTGTACAAAAAATAAATGGCGGTGTTTTCAAAATGACAACTTCATTTCACTTTTCTAAATAAGACTAAAATCAGATCACTAAAATGAACAACTTAACCCTTGCAGAGAGTGCCTTCCTGACAGCACTGACAACAGCACGGCTATGACTTCGTATGACTTTGACAATCCAATCAATCAAGCTGATGAAGGGGTTGAAGAAGAATATGAGCTTCCTGAAGAGCTAGCCAGGTTGTTAAGACAGGAGGAAAAGGTTATTACCCCTCACCAGGAGGAGGTTGAAGTGATTAATCTTGGTACAGAGGAAGACGTGAAAGAGGTTAAAATCGGGGCCTGCCTGCAAGACTCAGTGAAGAAGCAACTGGTTGGTCTACTTCAAGAGTATGTGGATGTGTTTGCTTGGTCGTATCAAGACATGCCAGGGTTGGATACCGATATTGTTGTGCACAAGCTGCCTTTGAGAGAAGAATGCCCACCGGTTAAACAGAAACTACGCCGTACTCGTCCAGACATGGCTATGAAAATCAAGGAAGAAGTACAGAAGCAATGGGATGCCGGGTTCCTT